>CM060926.1:954781229-956026229 GCA_030737875.1 Allium sativum | reverse complement strand
AGTTACCAGATGCCTTAATAGAGAAAATTGAGAAAGTATGTGCTGATTTTATTTGGAGAGGTAGTCTACACAAAGTAAAATTTGAGGACCTATGCAAGACCAAGGAATAAGTGGGTGTGGGGCTAAGAAGCATTAAGATCACGAGAGAAGCCTTTACTCTCAAACAAGCATGGAAAATTATAAACAATGAGGGACTTTGGGCTAGAAGGATGAATGCAAGGTACAAGAGAGACAACTTCTGGACTATGGGAGAGGACAATAATGCATCCTTGGAAGGCTATTCTTCGTGTTAGAGATGTGTTAGCTAAATATTGTAGAAAAGAAATTACCACAGGCAATGATACAAACATGTGGAAAGACCGATGGGTCGAAGGGAAATCATTCATTGACATGTTGGGCTGGGATGCATTCTCAGTATATGGGTGTCAAAATAGCGAGGTCAGTGCCATTATTGAGAATAACAATTGGAACCTGAATATTTCTTTCAATCAGGAACAGATAAGAAGTATCGAAGACACACAAATTCATACTGATTGTCAGTACGACATATGGACCTGGACAACAAGTAATTTCAGTATTAAACAAGCTTAGGAAGACATTAGACCCAAATACCTTTCAAATCATGGAGTAAAATTATTTGGTGTACGTAATGTTCCTATACAAAGCAATTTTGGGGAGATTAACAACCAAATATCGTGTTTCTAAGATAGGAATGATTGAAGATGACACATGCATGCTGTGTAAAGTTGAAGTGGAAACTCACAATCATATCTTTTCGAATGTCCTTATTCAAATAGATTATAGGAGAACTGCTATAAAATTATAAACTACAACAATACCAATTTTCAGATCCACGAAATTGTAGCTCTCCTCGAAGTCATCAGGAAAAGTATAGGTAAGATATCTGAAGTGTTCGGTGTCACTCTTACGATTGCTGTTTGGAGAATTTGGAAGGAAAGGAACAACAGAGTGTTTCAGAAGCAAGAGAAGCTAGTAGAGCTGATTAGTAAAATTGCAATCCAAACCTTGAAGCTTACAATGAAGAGAAAGAGCAAGGGACTCACCATAGAAGGGGACCTGAAGCAGACGGAAGGCGAGATGTGGATATGTGTCCGCCATCGGCTCTGCTGCAAGGAACAGACATGAGCTTCTTTGCTTTCCGGCCGCCATGATATATGAATGAAGAAGATGAGAGGACGAGAGAGTTCAGATCTGAAAATGTGTTTACTTTTCGAGATTATTTTCGCCTTTTGTAATATAAAGTGAAGTTATGTCGGCTTGTGAACCGATATGTAACGTGGCCCTTGGCCAACGTTCTCTTTTGGGCTTCTATGCCTTTAATACTATCTAAACCCATTTCCAAAAAAATATTTAAAGATATTAGTGAATATTGAAATTTTGATTATCTCATACCTTACAGTAAAACTAAGTAAGTAGTTTAAATGTTTATAAATTGATAACTTTGTAAATTATACTAAATTGCTAGCTTCTTTCTCCATTCGTTTTCGGGGATGAAAAGTTTTTAGTGAAATAGATCGTAATGACTCAAAAAAAATTCTGTTATAATATAATAAAATTCAATTAAATTAAATTAGAAGGAAACTGATGAATTTAAAATTCAAATATAAATCCATATTACGTAGGATTAGTTTGAATTAAAGAAATAAAATCAATCGATTAAATGGAAATTTAACCAATTTTGAAATATAACGTAAATCGGTCTTTAGTATAATGGTAAAATATTGGTTTACGAAAAATAAATAGTCTACATAAAATTATTGTAGAGAATTTTATAATTAAAATGTCGATGTTCGTTTCGTCAAATTTTGATTGCTTTGTTAAAATGTTTAGTATAATCAATTAACTATTACTAGTAGCATATATAACATAAATAATGAAATTACAAATAAATAATAAAATATGAGCATTCAGTGTGTTATCCCTTTTGTATCAACACTTTGAACACAATAATATTTTATTTTGTATGTTTGGACACTTAGAGTGGATCCTCTCGAGGTCTGATTTTAGACTGACGGATACACGATTAATGGGCTTCAATATTTCATTGTTCAACCAAGAAGAAAATAATTAAGTTTAAACTTTAGTGGGAGTCACACGAATTAGTCGTTCTAAAATTTGATGTGGAATTAGTAAAGAGGAATCATGGTGCAAATCCATTATATCCGAACTTCTTTCCATTAAACCGTTAATTGTTTAACTTCTAGTTTTCTCCATATGTCCACAATTCATCTACCTCACTTCAAAATTTTAAAAGCTTCAGTATTGTACAAAAGGATTTTTACTTTGAAACTATTATGCACATCTTCCAATCCCATAGTCCCCTTGCATAGACTCGTAACTTCCAAACTTGTAACATCCCGAATTTTTAAGAATAGTAATTAACTAAAGAGTTAATTAATAAATTGGTAAGATTATCAGAATTTGGATATGGGATTTCGTCGTGTAGATTGTGGCTGGAATTAACTAAAGATTTAATAAATTAGTAAAATTAGCTAGTGAAGTATATTTTTCTGATGGAAGAGAAAAATCGAGATTTCGTCGTGTAGATTGTGAGTTGTGTCCAAATTAAATTTTCGAAAAGTCGCCATGGAATTCCTTTATAATTTATAACGATTTATTTATATTATAAATGGATTTTCTGTATAAATTGAATACTGATTTAATCTGGATTCGAAATGTCGAGTTATAAATTCAAATAGGAATATTTTGGAGTTGGATGATATTCTGTGTGAATATATATATATAAGATAATATTAATTTATTAATATTAAATTTAATTATTTTAAAATATATTAATATTTAAATTGGTTTATTTAGAGTTTTAAAAATAGCCAGTTTTGCAAACGAACTTCGTTTTCGACAAAACTAATTTTGTTGGATCCGGAAATATTAAATTATTGTTAGATTTCAATTTTCGTGATTTTTGGAGTCCGGTATGTAGCCGTACGGGATTTTAATGTGAAATACAGTCGATAATTTGACTTTAAAAATGCGTTGTGTGAGCAAAAGAATTCGGAATTCGACAAAACAAGTTTCGTTGCGTCCGTAATGTCGAACTGTAGTTGCATGTCCATTTTTATCGAATTTGGATATTGTACGTGATCGTATGAATTTTTAAACTGTAATATAAGTAGCGATAGACTAAAAATTAATATAATATTCGAATATAAGAATATTATAACTATTCTATAAATATACCATAAGTTTTCTAACCTAGGGAATTTCATTTCTTCTAGTCAAAACAGTTGTGAGCCGCCACTGTTCTCTCTTTACAGCAAATCGCAAATTTTAAAATCCAAAATAAATCCAACAAAATCCAATAAATCATAAGGTAAATATATTTACACTCTAATCAACATCCTCTTCAATTCGGTATACCCATCTGAGTGTTCGACATATTTTTTTCACGTTGGAAAATGTACAGCGTACGACTAGGTTTGGGAAACGGCAAGATGGAAGCTTCGATTTGGACAGGAAAGTGGCTGCTGGAGCGAAGTGTAGGTATCATCGCAGGTCAGTGGTTCGACATAGCTCCTTTAGCCAGCGGTGGTTGCTGATCGATTTAGTAGGAAGCTCAGTTTGAAGGAATAAAGCTGGTGATAACATTGGTTGGATTCGGGTATTTTAGGAAGTGCTGTAGTGGGAAGGGGGACTCGATAAATGGTGTTGAAAGGGATGAATACGGGAGCGAGCACTTCGTAAGTTGAAAGAGAGGTTAACAGTAAAACGCTGGGTTAATGAAATGGTTAAGACGTAAATCTCTGATTTGTGGTGTTATGAAAGTGAAGTTTGTGTTAAGAATTGGCTATAATAAATGGCGACAGAATGTTGGAAAGAAGATCTGAACTAGAAAGAGTATTGGAGTTAGACAGTTTTCTAGAAGATGATGAGCAGGGTTATTAGTGGATAATGGGGTGGTTAAGAAAGTCAAAGTGGCCCAAGTTTTGAGGTATGAAGAGGGTGATTCACAGCCAGGAAGGAGAATTGGAGTCAGATGCACTAGTTCATGTAAGAGAAGGATTATGGGTCCTTAAAAGTGAGTAAGAAGATTTAAGGTTCAATTATCAATTTTGTCAAACTCTTATTTAGGTCAATGGTGGAGTAATTTAGAGAAGGGATGGAAGTTCGGAAATGATGAAGAAATTGTGTTCAGGTTCGTTTCACCAGAGAGGGGGTATCAACATTTGGAAGAAAGATTTAGTGTTTAAAACTATGGTAATTAAGAAAGAAATTAATAATTAATTAATATGTATATTAAATTTGAATCCTATAATATTGAAATAATTGTATCTCTCTCATACGTCAACAGAATCAGATAAAATTGGATTCAAATTAGAATCGTAAGGATGAGATCTTCATAGTGGAACTAATTTCACTGTGAACTGAGCTACTGGAATTTCAAGGAAAAATCAAATGCCCGTTTGGTTTTAGAAAGAAATAAAAGACAAATCGTCAACTGCAAACATTGTGAGTAAAACTCACTAACTCTGCCCAGTTTATTTTTTTTAAATATAATCTAGTGTTGATAAATAATGATTGATTATTGTGTGATGATTGTTTGGTTGAATTGCTGATTTAGTGGTTGAAATTACAGATAACGCTATATATATCGTTAATCAAATATTGATTCTAATTATCGGAATATTTCATATTGAAATGAAATCGATGTTATTTATCTTGTTTAACATCTATGATGCAGGGAAAACAGGTTGGAGGGATCCAACAGGATTCCTCAATATTTATTTTACTGTTTTCATATATTGTGATATATGATGTGATATATAATCTGTTATTGATTATGTGTGTTAGAATGAAATTGATCATCGTTATTTGGTATTTTAAATACCATAAGAAACCCTGGGACGTAAAAAGGAAGATTTCAATGTGTATATTGAAATAAGAATATTATTTTAAATCAAAAGATTTTATAAAACGGGAAATTTCAATGTGTATATTGAAATAAATTACTGTATAAAATCAAGGGATTTTATAAGAGAGATTTCTAGGTGAATATTGAGATAAAGGAATTTAATAAAATCAACAGATTTTATAAAAGGAAATATTTAAAAAAATACATAGAATTATAAAAAGGGGATTTCGAGTTATAATAGAGATATGAATTGATTTATTTAAAATAGATATTAAATAAAAATATGTTTTTAACAAATAAATTGAAAAGAACGATTTTAAATAATGTTTTTAAATTAAGGAAAATATTTATCATTTGATAAATAAGGTATATAAGTCTGAACTTATATAAAAAAGTAAACAGATAAATGGAGCAGATTAATTTATAAGTAATATTTTATAAATTAAGTAAAATATTTATCATTGGGTAAATGGAATATATAAGTCATAACTTATGTAGAGAAGCAAGAATCGATTTTTAACATCGATATTTGAAACTGAATATGATCGTAGTGTTAACAAGACTTATTAATGGAATTATTAAAGTGCTGAATAAAAAATAAGATTTTATATGAATTGTTTACAAATAGAAGTATAAATAGAATATTTAAAATAAAATAATATTTTAAATATGAAACCAAACTGTTTTAATTATATAAAGAACATATTATTCATATTGAATATGAATAATGGATTAAGGCAAGTATTTTTGCAAAGAAGAAGATTATAAAACAAACGTTATTCATATTGAATATGAATAATGGATTAAAATAAATGTTTTGAAAATAAAAACATTTATAAAGAAGATCAGATTTTTGAAATAGGAATTCAAATAGAAATGAAATTTCAAATGGCTAGGAGTAAATAACTTGTTTAATAATAAAAACAAGTAGTGTGATTTATTAACAATGTTTATAAATAAATTAAAAATAATTATCAGTGGATAATTTGGATTGTAAATTCAGTAGTGAATATCGAAGAGAGTCAATCGAATATTAGTTATTCGAAAGAGAATTAAATCGAAGGTAGATCATTTGAAAAAGGAGTTAATCGAATTAGTTATTCGAAAGGAGTTAATCAAATTAATTATTTGAAAGGAGTTAATCGAAAAGAGTTAATCGAATTAGTTATTCGAAAAGAGTTAATCGAATATAGTTTATTCGAAAGAGAATTTTACATTGGGATTCGATTTTATCGAATGTAGGAAGGTACTATTTACTTTCCGTTTTTAAATCAAGATACATTTATTTATTTAATAAATTATTATTATTCAATTTAAGAAATAACAGTATAATTTGGAGTTAGATTATATCGAAAGTAGATATTATAACATTATCGTTATAACCAACGTTTTATAAAAGAACGGGATTTATAAACCAAATCCAAGAGTTGCGTAAGCAATGATTTGATAAAAAGATAAGAAATAGAGTTAAAGAAATTAGAAACTGACTAGAGATTAGCTAAGTTGAATGATTTCCGGGGTATCGATCTGATGTTGGTTTCGGCCTTCGGAATTAATACTTAGGGAATCGTTCTCTTACTAATTTATGGTTAGAGACTGATGGACGTAAAATGATAGTTAAGCATGAATAAGAAATGGAAACGTTTTCCAATGTTAATAAGGTATATTTTCTAAATTTAGAAAACAAGAATTTATGGAGATATGGAAATGGGCAACTGAATAAATTAATGATGAATTAATTTAAAAAGAGAAAAAAAATGATTGATGATTGATCGGTAAGATTTCCATTTGGAAATATGACCGTTGTTGTACACATCTTTTCTTTGATAGTTAAATTACCGACTATCAAAAGTTTTTGACTATTTCCTTATCAATACGAAGAGACCGAGATCAGATTTATTATCTGAAAACTACTCCGTATGAGCATTAGCGTTGCGAATCAAATATGTTGAAGATGATTGAATACGGAGTTTATGCAAAGGATGTTTTGGCAATCCTAGGTAGAAATTGCCTAAGATGGGTTTACAGAATAGTGCCTTCAGTTTGTCCAGTCCCAGGACGACCTGTATAGAAGAATGTCTGACAGAGTATATTTTATAGATCGCGTAAGTTGATATCTTCAAACGTATTTACGTTTGGTGGCATAGGAATTTGTTTCTCTTAGCTATATCCCCGTGGCATGTTGGGGAAATCAATTTGTGATTTGGTGGGTATGACGATGTGACATTCAAAGTAAATAAAAGTGTGATCTATACATTATGGCCTCTAGCCCCACAAACAAGAAATGGTATAAAATCGGGTAGGTCGCATGGCTAAGTGGTTAACTACCAATTAGGGTGTATTCTCACCTGATCTAGAGAAATTTCATTTACTTCTATAATCTATTTCGATGTTGTCCCTTTCGGGAAATGGTTGCTGATCCCAACCGTTGGTGATAATACATTCGGTACACTTAAGCGAAATGAGTGACCGGTCATGTTTATCCTGGGTTACAAGATATTCTTGTTGAACATGGTGTATTCCTCTCTAGAGATACACTGTCAGAAGGTAGTCCCATACCTTACCAGTTGGAATCCATTACCCAATAAGCGCCCGCGGTTTTTGATTATATATTATGTATGTGGAATGTGAGATGAAAGCATTCTGCTAGATGATTATTATATTGATGTTGATAGACACTATTATAATGTCCAAAGAGTTTTGATATAAAGATTATCGTTTCTTTCAAAAGGATTTTGAATGGTTAATCAAGTGTTTTGGTTTCTCATAAGGGAAAAACCCGTTCCATGTTATACGGCGTAGTCTAATGAGATATCGTTTATTTTCTCAAACTGTTTTAAATTGTTTACTCATACCAGTCCCATGATTGACCCAGAGTTTATTTTGTTTTTTTTCCCTAAACTCTGGGTGCCCAAATTTGTACGGGCAGTCAAGTAGTCAGGATTTTACAGATATACTGAGAGCTTGGAGTAGGAGGCTTCAGGATTTTATAGCAATTGTTTATTCCCGCTGTGTTGTAAGTGTTGTACTCTGATAAATGTTATTGTATACATATATACTAGTTTTATTTCAAGGTTATGTTATATTTTATTCGTTCCGTTGTGAGATTCGTGTTACTCTGATTCTGCTGTTGTGATCTTCTTCTTCTATTCTAATTTTCTATCTTATCTATTCTCACCCTCTAACTTCTTTCTATTAATTATCCAGTATTTCCGATGCTTGGATAGTCGACATTGAGTTTATGTCGATTACCAAGGTCACAAATTCTCCGGGTTGTTACACATATTTTCTTATTTATTAAGTTACTTGGGTTAACAACACTCAAGGATTACACACACGTCGTACCCATTTACTTTCCAGTGGATTAACCTAATACAGTATATGTGTAGCTACCCCCCAATATCGAGGTACACCCCATGGTACCCCACTCGCACGGTCTCCACCGTAATGCCACCGAAATGCTCGCAGTCCCTCACCCTACGCCAGAGTGACGTACATATCTCTATATAACAATGTTACGATCATCATTTATCTTCCATCACTACGCTGTGTAAGCGTACGGACTGCCACCCTCGATCGAATCAGATCTCATACTAGAGTAATGCCCTCATGTCTACGATACACCACCCAGAGAAGATATGTATGTATCTAGACTGTCCCTCGTACCTATTGTTAATTATAGCTCGATGCCTCAATCGCACGTCCTCTAACGTGCACCGAGTTCCGTAGCAGGGCAATACAAGAAACACAGAACTCGGTCGAGAGTTTTCCCATACCTATACATGCCCGTCTTTAAAGAACCTCTATATACATATATACCTAGGGTCTGTTTTCATGGTGGCTATGGCCCTACCTTGGCCCTTCCCTCAACTAGTAAAGACTACAAGAGCTAAGCGACATGCCCCTAATAACAAATAATCTAAACATCCATGTGGCATCTCCCCTCAACCCCTTACCTTGATAATGACTGGTGAAATGGTATCTTGGGTTTAGCTCTAGTCTTTTCGCATCCCACTAGCTGTCGATGACGGGTATCCGAAGGTCTACTATCCTTGTTGGTCGTGACCCTCTACCTCCTTGTGAGGCAACCGCCGAATCACCCTGGTGTCACCGCATCACAACATTCTGACTGCATGGCTACATCTGCAGTCAAGGCACACTCACCTAGTAGTTACGCGCAGACCCAACCTCTACGAGCACATCCTAAGACATCTGTCACCGCATAGAGGACTACTAGGAGCACCTTATGTACCTCAAGAAGACGCGTGCTTCCCCTTCCAGTCCTTTGGAGCAGTCAGAACAATCAGATGAAAGTACGCTCCCCTCGTTCCTTATAACACCTCGATGAACTACCCCATTGGGTTTTTCACCCTTAACCGTACAGACTGGTCCAAGTGCCTCTCTTTCATATATTGCTAGACCCTACGTCTAAACATTCTTTTATGCGTTTTCCTCACCCCCATCAGATTTCCAGTTAACTTGGTTATTCCCATTCATATTGAATTCTTATTCAAATTACCCAGTATCTCTTGCTTATTAATTTCAGTCATACAGCTTAATCCATTTAAGTTTATTAATAAGCCTACAACATATTATTCTCTAGATTGTGGCCCAAGGTCTGTATACCACAATCCCTGCTTTATTCTGGTTTGATTTCATCATTACAATAACATGTTCTACTTAATATGTAATTAAGTATATCTCAATTCACACGTTTTCTATTAACATGTTAGTCATTATTTATGATTAAATATAACTTATTTCATAAGTTTTCCTCATTCTTTCCCATTTAATCATAATTCCATTTTACATTATCAATACAACTTATCGTTGCTTACTAATTAACTTAGTCTTATTATTTAAGGCCCATTAATAAGTTTCTCTACCCGTTAATTATATCTTATGTTATAATTTCCACTTGTCCGTAGACAAGCCTAAACATTCCTATCAACGGGTTTCAGACTTCCAAGCTTACATATTACTTAATTTATAATTAAGTAAAATATATTTTCCCTCCTTTTCTTAACTGGTTTCAAGTTTTCCCTTTTACTGATTACTTAATTTATAATTAAGTGTCCCTTAACTCATTTCACCAATTATCCCATTCCCTTACTAGTTTATTATAACCTAAGTTATAATATTCACTTGTCCCTAGGACAAGTCTACCTATTATACAACATTTTCATTAATGTTATTTATTTATAATAGGTTATTATCATTCCCCTTTTAAACCATTTACTGTTGTAAACCATTATTCTTCATTCACTGTAATATACATTCCTTATTATATTAAGAAAAACACTTCATGCACCTTATCAGTGTGATAGAAGGAATCAATGATTTACTTTCATAACATATTCCCATCTAAATCCGTGGTAGCAAGTAATTTCTTTACTTTTCTTTATTTATCGTGGCTTACTTGCAACAACATTTTCAGAAATAGGCCATTAAAGGAAATGCATCACTTTTCCTTTCTATCACACTAACTCAGTTCATTACATCCCTTCCTTTCTTATTTTCTGAGTTAGAAATTTAATTACCATCATTGCCATTTATTCATATCTTGTTATATACATATATATATAAGCACTATACCTCTCACATTAAGCCTACACTTGTGGATGCCAGATTTGTCGGGCGGGTAAGGGCACACTTCTACCAAAAATTGACTTAACCTCGTGTCTTAGCACCATTACATGTTTTTAATTTTTCACTTAGGCCTCTCACGTTAGGTTCAACACTAGTGGCTGCTGGATAAACCGGTCGGGTCCGGGCAGACTTCCAATAGTAATGCAACCTAACCTCGTGCCATAAGTGCAGTTACAATTTCTAATTTTAATCCTAGGCATATTCATCTTCATTTATTCAATTCTACGTATGTAATTATACAATCATTCTAATTCACATAGGTAAGGGTTCTGGTATATAAATGGGACAATCAATATG
Organism: Allium sativum; assembly: GCA_030737875.1. Classification (NCBI taxonomy): domain Eukaryota; kingdom Viridiplantae; phylum Streptophyta; class Magnoliopsida; order Asparagales; family Amaryllidaceae; genus Allium; species Allium sativum. Next base: position 956,015,392 of record CM060926.1, on the reverse strand, counting down.
TAATATGAATAGTGGTAGTTACTGCCAATATTTTTAACAAGTCAACAATCATATAAACATTTCCAACGTTTCAACTAATCTTATATATGAATTTTCAACAATTTATGTTCATATCAGATTGCGCCTCCAAATTAAAGTCTTAAAACATAATATATGTTATGTTCCAAAATCCCATTTCAAATTATGCCCCAAATCCCAATATATGTCATGTGTCTTCCTACATGTAAAATAACATGTAGTTCTCCAATAGTGTATCATTTACCCAATTCATAGGTTCATTAAATGGATTTATACAACGGTATTCATTTTTCTTAAACATTCAAGTAAATGTACATCTCAACATATTAAGTAATTGAACATATTATCCATTTTAGTGCAGTAATGCATTTCATTAAGTTAAACCTTCCAATATGTTCATTATGGGGAATGCCAAACGATAAAGGTACTATTATTCAAAAAGTATATTTTAAACCTACTCACCTTTCATGCTTTCCCCAAATTTTGTATCCGATCCGTGCTATCATCCATGGTTTCCCCTTTTCCCTTTAATTTGATTCACAACCTAATGACCATCGATTTATTATTTCATGAAAAGGGGAGAGAAAGAGAAAGAATTTAAATAGATTGGTTCTTAGAAGTTTACCTTACTTTCATAAATATTTTAATTTTCAGAATAGATTTGAGAAGAAAGAGAGGGAGAGTAATGGCAGAGCTCCAGCGTAGCTGCCAAATTATGAGGGTTAGGGTTAGGTCTACGGTCTTATTTATAGGAGTATGGAGCAACTATATATGACACTCAGATTTGCCCAAAAGCCATCTGAATCGTCAAAATATCACAAAACCCTAATCTACCAAAATCTGCCGTAGGTGGGTAGACACCCCCTTGAGGGGGTCGACCATGGTGTCGAGCCACCCTTGAGGGGGTCGACTATGGTGAAGACCCACCTTTGAGGGGGTCGACCCACCTGGGCGGAAAATCTGCCGCCTTCCGAAATTTTGAATTTGAAACGATTTTCGAATTTGTGGACCTATTTTTGAAGTTCTGAACCTCATATATATATATATATATATATATATTCTTCCTGTGCGTATACAAACTTCGAGCCTTTGTAACTTCTTCATACGGTGTCCGATTTACGCAAACCAGGTGTCGATTTTGACCAAAATTTCGAGACAGACGCACTGGCGCAGTCCATTTTACTTAATTTTGAATATTTAATTAAGTTATTTTTATTTTATTATCCTACACTAAAAATACGGGGCGTTAATTATCTTACCCTTAGGAAATTTCGTCCCCGAGATTTGGTAAGGGTAAAATAAATTAACCCCTCGCATAATATAAATCCATCATGTGTGCATTCAATTTTTGCAAACATTGTGCACTTGTGCAAAGTGAAGTACAACATAATAATGCATGCATGCCTAAGCGGTACCTCCTATGTGTATGCAAGTTTTTCAAAAATCCTTTTAAAATATGATGCTCACATCCTAAATATATTGGCAGTTCTATATGAATGCAATATTTTGAAAATCAAAAAGCTTTTGCATCCAAGTTTTCCCACACTCTTACTGAGTAAGAGCATAGTTCATCCAATTGTTGCATCCATAATACTAACAACCAACTTTATTTTTCGAATTTTAGAAAAACCTAATTTTCTAAATTTGATTTCTTATGTTCCAAAAAGGTGGAAAACTGAAAACTTTACATCTCCCGGTTTTCTTTTTCAACCTTTTTCTAACCGTACTTGGATTTTTTTGCAACTATTTATAAAGATCCCCTATTTTCCTATCCATGCACAGCCTACATAAGAAAATTTTATTTGTTACTGATTTTCTTTTTCATCTTATCTTCGAAATTTTTATTCTTATCCATCTTTTCTCATAATTTTCCATTTGTGTTGCTTTACTGAATTTTCTGTTTTTTTTTAGTTGTACTAATTTTCTTTTCTTAGCTTATTTAATCATCTGATCTTAGTTTAAATTTAAATAAGCATCTAGTCTTTCAACTAAAACAGGAGAACAGATACCCTACATAACTACTACCAAGGGCGAAGAATCTCGGGACAATGTCCCCCCCCCCCCACATACAGAAAAGTCCAAACTATTGTATCTACGATAGGTTTAGATTACCCTAACTGCCCAACAAGAACCAAATAATGGAACGATCCCAACAGAAATGCAGTATCGGGTTTTACCCCTAACAAGATCTAAACACTTACTTGCCCATTTTTACTATATAGTAGTCATCATTAGTCCTGGTTGTGTACCAATAATTATTTCAGGCAACACCCTAGGCTTTTCAATGCTTACACATTCTATGGGAATTTATTATTATTCCAAGATAATTCTCGCTATCTGCTTCATAGCCTCAACACTTTTCTTGTCTTGCCTAGGCGCTAATCCTTACCTACTCCATACTTTTAAAACACGGTTTGGCCTTTTCATTTAAACTTTTTTCCAAAAATTTAAAAGTATCAAAACCTTATTTTTCTCATGAAAACTTTCTCTTTCCAAACCATAAAAATATGTCATCTTAAAAAAATCATTTTTTTTTTCAAATAACAAAATTGGAGTAGATACAGACAACTATTTCTTAATCGGGTTTACGACAGGTTCTTACCTATAAGGTCGGTTCAGTCCCTTACCACAAGGTGCCAACATCCACTCTATTCTTATTTTCTACAACTTATTTTGTCCACCCACAAAATTATCTTAAAATAATTTGTCAAAAAGGGTTGGCATAAGAATAGAGATTTAAAATCTTTCTTTATTAAAGATTCTTGTATGAAATATAACAAGAAAACTAGCGAACTATATGTGGTCTATAATATGCACCTTTTATTGAGAGAATTTTATTTTAGACAATTTTTTCGCAAGAAATCATTATTTGCTAAATATACCCCATTTTACTTCAAAACCTAATATGTATACTTTACATATTTAAAACTATAACTTTTAAGATTAAAACTTGAAAACACGATAAACCATTTTCATAAAAGTTTTATAATTTCAAGTTCTTAAAAGTTAATAACAGGGTTAGACTCAAAGCGGGTTTCCAGTTTTTTTAGACTTTCCTAGACACCTCCCCTTCCAAGGTCAATTCTCTCAACTATATATATTCCTAATCCATTTTTCTCTTTTTAACCTTTTCCAATTTATAAGGTTTTCAAGCCTACTAACCCAAAATGCTAATCATATGGGATTCACTTTCCTTCCATACAAAGTATATTGTACACTATCTACCCAATTTACCTAAGGGTCTCGAATTTCCATATTCATTCCTTTAGTGTACAAAACAACATCCCATTTCTTACCCTATTATGCTCTTTCTATTTAGTGGGTTCCTCTATGGATCTAGGTATATATATAATATATTTATATTTTAAAAATACAAATACATTCACTCACTATTTATATAGGAATCCTAAACCTAAGCTCTGATACCAGATGTGAAACCCCAGTTCCGACATACCGATTTTTTTTCAAAATTCCAATATATCGAAACTCGGATTGGTTTGATATAGTATCTTGCAGAAAAGACGGAGACATAAAATATGTTAGAGCTTAGAAAATATCTCACGGCGGAATGGATAAAATATAATATAATCAAAATATAGCCTTACCGTATTAATAATACTACCTAACCAATATACCAGGCTATCATGTCCCTGCCACAAATTTAACTTGCGAGTATGTTATGAGAAGGGGGTCAGAACACAAGTTCTGGTGACTAGATTTAAACTATACACTTTGGATAATCCTACATTTACCGTTCAATCATATTTTGTTATTTATTGGGTTACTTGGGTTAACAACACTCAAGGCATACACACACGTCATACCAATTTACTTCCCAGTGGATTAACCTAATACAGTATATGTGTAGCTACCCCCAATATCGAGGTACATCCCATGGTATCCCACTCACACGGTCTCCACCATAATGCCACCGAAATGCTCGAAGTCCCTTACCCTACGCCGGAGTGACATACGGATCTCTACATAACAATGTTACGATCAACATATATCTGCCATCACTACGCTGTGTAAGCGTACGGACTGCCAACCTCGATCGAATCAGATCTCATACTGGAGTAATGCCCTCAAGTCTACGATACACTACCCAGAGCAGATATGTATGTATCTAGACTGTCCCTCCTACGTACTGTCAATTGTAGCTCGATGCCTCGATCGCACGTCTTCCAATGTGCATCGAGTTCCATAGCAGGGCAATACAAGAAACACGGAACATGGTCGGGAGCTTTTCCATATCTGTACAGACCCATCTTTAAAGAGCCTCTATATACAGATATACCTAGGGTCTATTTTCATGGTGGCTATGGCCCCACCTCGGCCCCTCCCTAAACTAGTAAAGACTACAAGAGCTAAGCGACATGCCCCTAATAACAAACAATCTAAACATCTATGTGGTGTCTCCCCTCAACCTCTTACCCCGATAGTGAAGGGTGAAATGGTATCTTGGGTTTAGCTCTAGTCTTTTCGCATCCCACTGGCTGTCGATGACGGGTATCCGACGGTCTACTATCCTTGTTGGTCGTGACCCTCTGCCTCCTCGTGAGGAAACTGCTGGATCACCCTGGTGTCACGACGTCATAGCATTCTGACTGCATAGTTAGATCTGCAGTCAAGGTCCACCGACCTAGTAGTTAAGCGTAGACCCAACCTCTGTGAGCGCAGCCTAAGACATCTGTCACCGCACAGAGGACTATTAGGAGCACCTTACGTACCTCAGGAAGTCGCATGCTTCCCCTTCCATTCCTTTGGAGCCGTCAGAACAATCAGATGAATGTACGCCCCCCTCGTTCCTTGTAACAACTCGACCGTACGGACTAGTCCAAGCGCCTCTCTTTAATATGTTGTTAGACCCTACGTCTAAACGTTCTTTTACGTGCTTACCTCACCCCATCAGAATTCCAGTTAACTTGGTTATTGCCATTGATATTGAATTCTTATTCAAATTACCAAGTTTCTCTTGCATATTAATTTCAATCACACAACTTAATCCATTTAAGTTTATTAATAAGCCCATAACAGTTTATTCTCTGGATTGTGGTCCAAGGTCAGTATTCCACAATCCCTTCTTTATTCTGGTTTAATTTCATTATTACAACAATATGTTCTACTTAATATGTAATTTAGTATATCTCAATTCACATGTTTTCTATTAACATGGCAGTCATTATTTATGATTAAATATAACTTATTTCATAAGTTTTCCTCATTCTTTCCCATTTAATCATAATTCCATTTTACATTGTAAATACAACTTATCGATGTTTACTTATTAACTTAGTCTTATTAACTAAGGCCATTTTAAAAAGTTTCTCTACCCATTTATTATAACCTATGTTATAATTTCCTCTTGTCCCTAGGACAAGCCTAAACATTCCTATCAATGGGTTTCAGACTTCCAAGCTTACAGATTACTTAATTTATGATTAAGTACAATATATTTTCCCCCCTTTTCTTAACTGGTTTCAAGTTTCCCCTTTACTGATTACTTAATTTATAATTAAGTGTCCCTTAACTCAATTCACCAGTTATCCCATTCCCTTACTAGTTTATTATAACCTAAGTTATAATATTCACTTGTCCATAGGACAAGTTTGCCTATTATACAACATTTTCATTAATGTTATTTATTTTTAATAGGTTATTATCGTTTCGCTTTTAAACCATTTACTGTTGTAAACCATTATTCTTCATTCATTGTAATATACATTCCTTATTATATTAAGGATAACACTTCATTCACCTTATCAGTTTGATAGAATGAATCAACGATTTACTTTCATAATGTATTCCCATCTAAATTCGTGGTAGCAAGTAATTTCTTTACTTTTCTTTATTTACCGTGGCTTACTTGCAACAACATTTTCAAAAATAGGTCATTTAGGGATATACATCACTTTTCCTTCCTATCACACTAACTCAGTTCATTACATCCCTTCCTTTCTTATTTTTTGAGTTAGAAATTTAATTACCATCATTGCCATTTATTCATATCTTGTTATATACATATATTTATATATATATATAAGCACTAAACCTCACACATTAAGCCTACTCTTGTGGATGCTGGATTTGTCGGGCGGGTCCGGGAAGACTTCTACCACAAGTTGACTTAACCTCGTGTCTTAGCACCATTACATGTTTTTTATTTTTCACTTAGGCCTCTCATATTAGGTTCAACACTAGTTGCTGCTGGATAAACCGGTCGGGTCCGGGCAGACTTCCAACAATAATGCAACCTAACCTCGTGCCATAAGTGCAGTTACAATTTCTAATTTTAATCCTAGGCATTTTCATCTTCATTTATTCAATTCTACGTATATAATCATACAACCATTGTAATTCACACAGGTAAGGGCTCTGATATATAAATGGGTCAATCAATATGTAGTATGAATAGTGGTAGTTACTGCCTATATTTTTAACAAGTCTATAATCATATAAACATTTCCAACATTTCAAGTTATCTTATGTATGAATTTTCAACCATTTATGTTCGTATCAGATTGCGCCTCCAAATTAAAGTCTCAAAACATAACATATGTTATATGTCGCGCGTCTTCCTACATGTAAAATAAAATGTAGTTCTCCAATAGTGTATCATTTACACAATTCATAGGTTCATAAAATGGATCTATACGACGGTATTCATTTTTCTGAAACATTCAAGTAAATGTACATCTCAACGTATTATGTAATTGAACATATTATCCATTTTAGTGCAGTAATGCACTCCATCAAATTAAACCTTCCAATATGTTCACTATGGGGAATGCCAAACAATAGAGGTACTATTATTCAAAAAGTATATTTTAAACCCACTCACCTTTCATGCTTTCCCCAAATTTTGGATCCGATCTGTAACAGCCCGCACCTCCGTTCGCGCAAGATATTGTCCCCAACTTAGCCACTATATAGGTCTGGGGTTTTGTTCCTTAAAAGGCCTCGGCGATAGTAAGAGATGGACTCTACTATATAAGTACCCACTTCATACCGGCTTCCACGATGTGGGACTTTGGGGTGTTACATTCTCCCCTTCCATAGAGCCCAAATTCCCCATTGGCTCACAAACACCTCACCCAGGCGTTGTTGTCCACATAGGAGTCACAATTCTGGCTGGGTATAGGCTTTGATTCCAACTGTAACGATTACGGATTTCGCCCAGACATAATCGATCACTAGATCGACCAATACAATTCAAAATCCGGATACGCTCACTTTGGGCATACAACACATCAGAACAAAAACAGAAGACTTTTATAAACATCTTAATAATGTTATATCAGTACAGAATATCAGAGTACATTGAATACAATATAGCGGAAGATAAATTTACAATGAATTTAATACACTGCACAGCGGAACAAATAAACTTAACACAATGGAAGACTATCAATGCTCTGGACATAGCTTTAAGCTTCGATCCAGAATACTGCTAAAGAAATCAATCTCTGCAAAATAAGCTACTCGACTGCCCGTGTGGAAAAGAAGGCACCCGAGTTTGCAAGTGAAACAAACTACAGGTCAGTCATGGGACTGGTATGAGAAATCTTACTTAACTTATCTAATAATGAGGCTAATCACAAGACCACGCCGCTAACGTGGAATGGGTTTACTCCATTGGATTGCCAGTGTAAGAAATAAAGTAACTCGTTAAACAACAGCAATGCTTTTTAGAAAACTGAAACCATTATAAGACTCAAGTCCCATCACACAATGCAACGCAAACCGGAGGATAGAGTTTTACCTTATAATGATCAAAATATGCTTGATACGATAAAATGGATTTGATATTATTATAAGTGTATATAAGTGTATATAAGTGTCATAAACATTTCAAATCATAATGTATCAATCATAGACGGCATAGCTACCATACAATATGTCACTATACTAGTTATACAATCAAAACCATATGGTGTCGTATTGGAAGTTGGATTTCCATCATGAACCAAGGCAAGAGATAGCCCTTACTGAATTCGAGACAATCTAGCCTACCATGTCTCAGGATACAGCCGCAACTGCACCTAGGAGCCACAGGGCTAGCCCCCAACTTAAGTCGGTGGATTATATATACATTCCTGAACAATACGTCTCCCCGCCCTATGGGGCGTAAAATAGAGCCACTAGGGACTCAAATACCGAGGCGCCTCGCAATCCATCATCCACATAAGTAAAAATGCCAGGGCTTGTAAACGCTGACACCACTTCTAGTTAGAAAGAAATGTATGTCCTCCCAGCATCCTTCTCCCGTTTCTGGTTCATACCGGGGTGTAAGGCTCACGAAGTAACGCTATTTAAAGCTGTGCTTTCATCATCAACCACAAGGCTTTTGTTGAAAAGCTGAGCCTTGTGGTTGATGATCAAAGCACAGCTTTAAATAACATAGCTTTGTATAGCGTTACTTCGCGAGCCTCACACCCTGGTATGAACCAGAAACGGGAGAAGGATCCAGGGAGAACATACGTTTCTTTCTAGCTAGAAGTGGTGTCAGCATTTACAAGCCCTAGCATTTTTACTTATGTGGATGATGGATTGTGAGGCGCCTCGGTATTTGAGTCCCTAGTGCCACTATTTTATGCCCCATAGGGCGGGGAGACATATTGTTCAGGAATGTATATATAATCCACCAACTTAAGTTGGGGACCGGCCCTGTGGCTCTTAGGTGCAGTTGCGGTTGTATCCTGAGACATGGTAGGCTAGATTGTCTAGAATTCGGTAAGGATTATATCTTGCTTTGGTTCATGATGGAAATACAACTTCCAGTACAACACCATACGGTTTTGATTTTATAACTAGTATGGCGACATAGTATATGGTAGCTACGCCGTCTATGATTAATACATTATGATTTGAAATGTTTTTGACACTTATATACACTTATAATAATATCAAATTTGTTTTATCGTATCAAGCATATTTTGATCATTATAAGGTAAAACTCTGTCCTCCGGTTTGCGTTGCATTGTGTGATGGAACTTGAGTCTTATAATGGTTTAATTTTTCTAACAAGCATTGCGTTGTTTAACGATTTACTTTATTTCTTGCACTGGCAATCCAATGGAGTAAACCCGTTCTGCATTAGCGGCGTGGTCCTATGATTAGCCTCATTATTAGATAAGTTAAGTAAGATTTCTCATACCACTCCCATGACTGACCTGTAGTTTGCTTCACTTGCAAACTCGGGTGCCCTCTTTTCCACATGGGCGGTCGAGTAACTTGTTTTGTAGAGATTGATTTCTTTAGAAGAATTCTGGATCGAAGCTTAAAGCTATGTTCAGAGCATTGATAGTCTTTCGCTGTGTTAAGTTTATTTGTTCCGCTGTGTAGTGTATTAAATTCATTGTAAATTTATCTTCCGTTGTATTATATTCAATGTACTCTGATATTCTGTACTCTGATTTAACATTATTACGATGTTTATAAAAGTCTTCTGTTTTTGTCCTGATGTGTTGTATGCCTAAAGTTAGCGTATCCGGGTTTTGAATGGTCTTGGTCGATCTAGCGATCGATTAGGTCCGGGCAAAATCCGTAATTGTTATAGTATCGTAACGACTCGGATTTCACCCGGACCTAATCGACCGCTAAATCGACCAAGACCGTTCAAAACCCGAATACGCTAACTATGGGCATACAACACATTAGAAAAAAATAACAGATGACTTTTATTACATCATAATAATGTAGCATTAGAGTAGAGAATATATCAGAGTACATCGATAAATAATACAATGGAAGATAAATTTACAACAAACTTAATACAATGCAGCGGAATTAAACATGATATACTAAATGAAGTCTGGACAGCAAAATAGAAATGATAGGATCCATCTTCAGCTCCATATCAATCCAGAATGAGTTTGCTAAAATCTGAATACAAGGTTGCCCATGTGGAAAAAGGGCACCCGAGTTTACAAAGTAAAACAAACTATGAGTCAGTCATGGGACTGGTATGAGAGATCTTACTTAACCTATTTAATAATAGGGCTAATCACAGGCCCATGCCGCTAACGCAAAACGGGTTTACCCCATTGGATTGCCAGTGCATGAAACAAAGTTAATCGTTAAACAATGCAACGCTTTTAGGAAAACGAAACATTATAAGACTCAAGTCTCATCACACAATGCAACGCAACCCGGAGGATAGAGTTTTACCTTATAATGGTCAAAATTTCTTGATGCGATAAAGCGGACTTGATATTATTATTAGTGTATATATGTTTCAAAAACATTTCAATCATAGACTGCATAGCTACCATATACTATGTCGCCATATTAGTTCTACAATCAAAACCTCATGGTGTCGTATTGGAAGTTGGATTTCCATCACGAACCAAGGCAAGCGATAGTCCTTACCGAATTCGAGACAATCTAGCCTACCATGTCTCAGGATCAGAGCTCGAGTGAACTTTGGATCTTCAGGGCTGGTCCACAAATATGTTAGTGGATTAGTTATGCCTGAACAATACGTTTCCCTCCGCTATGGGGTGTAAATAGAGCCACTAGGGACTCAAATAACCAAGGCGCCTCATTCCATCATCCACATAAGTAAAAAAGCCAGGGCTTGTAAACGCTTACACCACTCCTAGCTAGAAAGAAACGTATGTCCTCCCGGCAGTCCTTACTCCCGTTTCTGATTCATACTAGGGTGTGAGGCTCGTGAAATATCGCTATACACAAAGCCATGCCTAAAATGGATTGTGCTTTGATCATAAACCACAAGGCTCTGCTTTTCAACAAAAGCCTTGATCATTTGCATCTTGGCATGCCACATTGACAATCCATACCATACTATTGATTTCCACCAATATGTAACCTCTAAGCACGTACATGTCAGGGAAGGGTGTTAGACACCAAACAGATATATATCTAGCAGAGATCAACAAATACAACATAAAGGAATAAAACGTAAACATACATCCATTTACAAGTTCGTTCTGGGTCTGAACGAAACCAGAGACACCTTATTCCTTGTCCCATATGTCCAATACAGGAAAGAGGTTCTCGCATATCCAATGTTCTCCAAGTGCATCTGGACGATCACCACTTATTACCTTGTCTTGGGATGCCTCCCAATCAAGACATCAGTAATCATCCAAACGATGTGAAGATCTCCAGTCTTCAACCACCGTCTTCATCTTCGACTTTTAATCGTCATAGTAATTATTGAGGATGGGTTAAACTCGGTCTTTCTAAATAACTCGCATATTTTATAATCAGTAATAAAGTTCTATAAAAACACATCATACATCTCATTCCAATTCAGAATATTCTTTTAATAAAATATTCACATTATTAGGGAAAGGTTCCCATTAATTTTATCAAAGATAAATTCTTTTAAATTTATTCTTTAATCTTCTTTTTTAAGGATTCATCAAAACTCCAATTTGGTTTTAATATCAAAAATCATTATTTTATGATTATTCAACTTTATGAAATTAATCTTGTCTTTAACTGGGTTAAAAGAACTAATGTCATTTAAAACATGGTTCACGATAAACCCAAAATCATCTTCCATTAAATATGGAATTTTCACAGAAATCAAATCAATATATAATCGACATAAATTTCTGTACCAGACCAATAATATAAATGGAATAACGGCAAAGCCTTTTAAATTCTATATATAGTAATGGTCTTCTTCTACAGAATCTCATCTCAATTATTATTAAATCGAATTACCTTCAATCCCAATTTAATATATTAAATTAGAAAACTTTGCTTTTGAAAAATTTCCATTAAATCTAAATAAAAAGATTTATAAATTCCAAATTATATTTTTACTGTTAATTGGGTTAAAGAATAAATGTCGTTTAAAACACAGTTCATGACAAACCCAATTCACATTTCATTTTATTCCAATTACTAAATATGACTGGAAACTCTAATAATCTTAATTAAAAGATTTATTCTTTTCTCGATTGGGTTTAAGAACAGTTTAATTGAAGACAACATTTACGATAAATCCAAAAATTCAATTATTATTTATTTAATTCCAACTAAATATTAGTCACTTGGTAAATTTCATTAAATCTTAATTTAAAAGATTTACTTTAGTTAATAACTAGATCATTTCGATAAAAATATATTTTTATCTTTAAAAATATGGAATTTTTTATCCAAAATCTTTTTAAATCATTTATTATGATTTCACATAATTTTCCCATATTTTTATTAATTTTATTAAGGCCATTTCAGTCGATTTCCATAAACGGTCATCGAACTGCACTTACAGCGACCTTTTCCAAATTTGATTTGGGCATAATTCTAAATCCAACCGTTAGATTTCAAATCTCTTATATTCATTGGAAAGCTCATTTCGATACGAACCCAACGGTTTTGGTTTTAGGAGAATCCGACGGTCGGATCTCCCGTTGCACCAACTTGAAATTAATGGTCGAAATTCGCGAACGGTCGCTGCGCGGCGCGTCTATTCAGATCACTATATAGATATATAATATTTATTATATATATTTCATCGATTTCTATTTAAAACGTATTTTATAAAATATTTATAAATTCATTTTAAAATGATTTTAATTTCATTTTCAATTTTAAAGCAAAATTGAATATTCTATGTTTTATCATATTGAAATATTTATATTTTCAAAATATTAGATTTATAAATCACTTCTTTTTTATATTCACTATAAAATGAATAAAATCAATCGATCAACCTTTTCGGGTTAAAAATGGCATTTCTACTTAATTCGGCTTTAGATGTCAATATTTTTATGTATGTCCAAAAAGGGACATAAAAATAATAATTTTATTCTTCACTGAATATTATTTTAAAATATTCGTTATTTTAAAATATTCCTTATTTTTAAAATATTCTTTATTTTAAAATATTCTTTATATCAATAGATATTCTAAATCAGAATGCGACTCGATCAATTACCATATAATCTCAGTTATATGGGTTTCGTACATCGCATGTATATAACAATAATGATAAATAATCAATAAACAATCCATTCACATCCAAAGTGAAATTTAGAATTGGGTGAGCATTAAAATAAATAAATAACGCCCATCACAGACTGTCAATCCATCGATTGACATACAACTAAATATTAGGACTAGTGTATGACAAATATCATCCCAATACCCGTGTGGAGTTTTTAGACAACGACAGTTTACATACATGAATCATTGGTTAATAAATTTAACCAATTATAATTCTGTTTGAATTATTTTCTATTTAACCAATTTCCATTGTTTAAATTATAAATAAATATTTATAATTTAATTTCAATAGAACATATATTTTAACAAGTAATCATTCTTGTCTAACATGATAAAGGTAACATTTTTATTTCACAAACATTATCCCACAAGATGACATTTTATTTTACAATGCATTATTCTAAATAATTGACATTTTTACTTAAACATAACAATAACTAAATAAATGTCATTTTTACTTGAACATAACAATTTCTAACTAAATGTGACATTTTTATTCTAACATAACATTTTATATAAAAATGACATTTTATTTCTAATGCAACATTTCATAACAAAAATGTTATTTTATTTCTAATGCAACATTTCATAACAAAAATGTTATTTTATTTCTAATGTAAAATTTCATAACAAAAATGTTATTTTATATCTAATGCAACATTTTATACTAACATGACCCTTTTTAACTACAATGATATTTCTTTTAGGCTAACATTTCATAAAAATGATATTTCTTTTATAAACATGAACATTTTATTTATTCTCATATATATACAATAAAAATATTGGTTTTTATTGTACGCACTAATTTTGAATAACATAAACATTTTATTTTCATATATACAATAAAGATATGGTTTTTATTGTATACACAAATTTTGACAAATCTAATATGACAAACATGATATTTTATTTTGACAAATCTAATATAACAAACATGGTATTTCATTTTGACAAATCTAATACGACAAACATAGTATTTCATTTTAACAAATCTAATATGACAAACATGGTATTTCATTTTGACAAATCTAATATGACAAATATGTTATTTCATTTTGACAAATCTAATACGACAAACATGGTATTTCATTTTGACATAGCATTTCTAACAATAATGATATTTTTAATGTAACATGTTCAAACCAAATAAAGATTATATTTTTATCTCACAAAAAAAATATAATCCGACAAATCATCATCAACACCGACACGCCACCCTCGGATCTGTCGTACACCGATCAACCCTCACCACCCCGACGGCCTTCGACTCCACTCCCTCCCTCTTGAAGGTTGCGCAGCTCAGTGGGGTCTTTGCACCTAGAATCGAGCACGAAGTCTGAAGTTTGAGCCTTGATTTCTCCCGGGCGGTGAACCTTCTGATCATCATCACCATTGATTTTGTAGTGCATGATGTGCTCTATAATATTTCGTTTACAAGTTTGCTAAATTGCTGAGTAGTTTCACGAATTTGGAGGAAGAAAATCGGATTGTATTGGCCATTGAGAAAGAGGAACAACGGCTACAGAATAGTTTTTAGGGTTTGGTGGAAAATACGCTGTATTTATACTAGTATACGCTATTAATTGATTTATTTAATTTATTTAATCCCAATCTACATGTTTACCAAAACGAACTCCAAATCGAACCCAACGCCAGTCGCCCCTAGTCAAATACCCTCATTCTAGACAATGGACTAGGTCCCGTCAGCCCGTTTGATTGTCTCAGTCCACTTTTCTTTATTTTAAAATATAAATCATTTACTTATTTAATTTGATCGTATATTTTAAATTACCGAGGCCACATACTGACTCTAAAAATTACAAAAAAAAATATATTTAGCTTTGTTTTGACGATACGGTCCTAACAAAATTAATTTCGTTGAATTTCGAGAATGTTTGAAAAATGCCCAATTTCTGGTCGATCCAGTTTAACTGAAATTGACAAAACACATTTCCTTTTGCCACGCTCACATATTAATTCTAAAAATTATGAAAACTTAAACCTAGCAATAATTTGGCATTCCGGTTCCAACAAAAGTGGTTTCGTCGAAAACGGAGGTCGTTTGCAAAACGGTTATTTTTAAAGGCTATATTTTATATTAAAATATATATAAATTCTACAGCGTCTTTTCTCAATTTTAAACTGGTCATAACTTTCTATTTTTATTATGAAATCTGAATTTTTCACGTTCGTTAGAAAGATATAGTAAAACAGATTCAAATATTTCTTGTTTCCTCCAATTTTGATTTATACTGAATTTTGTATATTAAATTGAAATTTAAAATCGAATTTTCGAACTACCATGCCATTTGAAAAATCATTTTATAATTAAATTAAATTTATTCATTTTAACTTCGATTAACATAAATTTTTAGTCATTATTATTTAAAATAAATCATTTTAAATATTCAAAATTCATTAAAATTTCTAAATAAAAAATTTTAATTGGCTCAGAATTTCCGGGTTGTTACACGATCCGTTTTATCATCCATGGTTTCCCCTTTTCCCTTTGATTTGATTCACAACCTAACGACCGTGGATTTATTATTTCATGAAAAGAGGAGGGAAAGAGAAAGAATTTATATAGATTGGCTCTTAAAAGTTCACCTTGCTTTCATGATTCAATAATCTTTTTATTAACGTTGATTCCCTCTTCCAGATCTGAATTCATAATTCTCCTATGCTAATATTTTAATTTTCAGAATAGATTTGAGAAGAAAGAGAGGGAGAGTAATGGCAGAGCTCCAGTGTGGCCGCCAAATTATGAGGGTTAGGGTTAGGTCTAGGGTCTTATTTATAGGAGTATGGAGCAACCATGACCCTCAGATTTGCCCAAAAGCCATTTGAATCGTCAAAATATCACAAAACCCTAATATGCCAAAATCTGCCGTAGGCGGGTAGACACCCCTTTGAGGGGGTCGACCATTGTGTCGACCCAGCCTTGAGGGGGTCGACCATGGTGTCGAACCACCTTTGAGGGGTTTGACCCACCTGGGCGGGAAATCTGCCGCCTTCTGAAATTTTGAATTTGGACCAATTTTTGAATTTCCGGACCCATTTTTGAATTTCTGGACCTAATATATGTATATATTCTTCCTGTGCATATACAAACTTCGAACCTTAGTAACTTCTTCATAGGCTGTCCGATTTACGCAAACCAGGTGTCGATTTTAACTAGAATTTCGAGACGGACGCAATGGCGCAATCCGTTTTACTTAATTCTGAATATTTAATTAAGTTATTCTTATTTTATTATCTTACACCAAAATACGGGGTTTTACAATAACATATGTTATCGTGTTATTATGTGCTGACTCTTTGGTTGTAGGGATAGGTTAGGTATGAGACTTAACCTATCTATTTACATGTCTTGTAGTTCATTCTCTGATAGATATTTTCGCTTCCACCATATGCTTCCTCTTATTATCTTCGATATTATCCACGAGGCTGATGAGTATACTAGATAGCATGTCAGGTTAAATGGGATGTCAAGCCGACGATGAGCCTAGAAGAGCTATATCGTATACTTACTTGTTTATATTTGTTTTGCACTGTTATGAGCGTCATCTGAGTGTTTTAGTAAGGATAACATATATTCCGATATTATTAGATTTCATGTATATGACTCTGTGATATTGATGGTGTGTCAACTGCTTTGTCTTTTGTCATCTTCTTCTACATTACTATCTATTTTCTTATTATATACTGTACATGTGATATGAGATATACGACAAGTCTTGTTTTGATTATCACTCTTGATGGCCAGCCTATATCAGCTTGGCATGCTACAACGCATTGTTTTACCTACTTACGTGCAAGTGGTATGGAGCGACTGTCACATTTGGTATCAGAGCTTTGGTTATACGATTCAACCAAAGAATTAGGACGTATACAAGTAAGAGAGATGTATTTGTAGATTATTGAATCTATACTATATGTGGTAGTATATGTAGTAGTCAACATTTGAGCATTATTGCTGCATTTCTCGAGTTTGGACTGACTATTCTTGTAATAGATTCAAGATTAGTCGAGCAGCTAGAAACGCATCTAGGAATAATTCTGTATCAAGGGAAGTTGGTGAAGGTGGAACGGGGATGGGAACTCCCAACTACCAAACTATGTTCGATGTCATGATGGTGTTGGCCGCGGGAAGGGCCCGAGTTACCTCTGGTGTATCTATAGGTGTGGGTGGTGCTCCAGTGTCGTTACCTTGAATGGACATTGCTAAGTTATGCAAGGATTTCTTTACTTTAGGAGGCAAGCTATTCAATGGGGTTGAGTCTGCTATTGAAGTCCAGGAGTGGTTGGACACTTGTGCTCATACCTTCGAAGACTTGGGTATTAATGATAACGTGTAGAACAAGCTCACTTATCTATAACTTCAGGAAAGAGCCATTAGTTGATAAAACTCTATCAATCTTATTACCCCTGAGGATCAGATTACTTGGAATGACTTTGAGACAAGGTTCGAGAACAAGTTTATTCCTACGAACCAGAAGTCTATCTTGTTTAAGAAAATTTTCAAGCTGAAAGAAGGGGGTAACTCAGTCTTGTAATAAGTTGTTTAGTTTGAGGCTCTTCCAAATATGGACGCTCTTTTATTGAAACCCCTTATCAAAAGAATGAGAAGTTCATTATGGGATTGGACGAGTGCATTAGGGAAAAGCTTATACATCATATTAAGGATTCGTTCGAGAAATTGATTAAGAAGGATCTTAGGCATAATAGCATGTTCCCTAAGAATTTGTTGCTTGTGATATTTCTGAGGAACCAAAGCTGCAACAGAGCGGTGGAGGTAATAAGAAGAAATGGAACAGAAAAAGGAAGTGGTAGCAAGGCAAGGGTAGGCTTAATAAGAAGAAGAACGTGAGCCAGGTTCTCTGCTTCACTTGCTAAAAGAAAGGGCACTATGCTAGTAGTTGTCTAGCTAAGAAGGGTGAGAAGAAGTGCTTTAACTATGGGTCACCTGAAGAAAGATTGTCTAAAGCCGGTGAAAGATAAGCTAGTTGTGAAAGCTTATGCTTTAGATGCATTTCCTACTTCTTCCTATGCACCGACTTCTAAGGATAAGGGAGACGTTTCTATTAGAGATTTCTTTGATATCGGAGCTATACATTCTTTCATCAGTATTAATTTACTATGTAGATTGGATTTGCACCCTGAACTTGTAGATGAGTTTGTGGTTGTGACTAACCCAGTAGGGAGCTCTATTAGTCTTTGTATGATTTTTCGTGGTCTTGTTTTCTTGATTCATGGATTCTCCTTTGTGTTTGTGATTGTCTTGTCTCGTCTCGAACTTTTCGGGGTTTGGGATTATCTTGGGTATGGACTAGCTTAGGAAGTTTGTGGCTATTATGGATTACGAGAGGCATAAGGAGATAATGGAGAACGTAGAGGAGTAAGGGGTTGTGCTTGACTATTTACTAGAGGACGCTGTAATGGTCAGACATTTAGGTTAACGATATTTTTTATCAACACCAACATATAGGGTTATGGTTATGAACATAAGGTAATCTAGTCCTTTTAAACTTGACTGAATTCACTCTTTCTTAGATATCAAGATCCTAAGTCAAACGATTAGTTACTCTTCCTCGAAGAGGTGAGTATCATGCTTACGAGAATTGAGGATCAACATTTACCTTGGGATAAGGGCTTCAATGGTTGTTACTAATTGGAGATAGAATACACATTATGGTTGGTTCGGTAATTACTTGGAATGTTGGTTTGGAAAGTGATGACATCTAGAAGCATAATAATATACAGTGTAATATGCGCAAAAGTAAAGAACACAACAATTTATAGTGGTTCGGTTTGGATTGAACCTACGTCCACTTTGCAAGATTTGAGGATTTTATTCATGGTGGAGGTTACAAGAGAAATCCCCAATTTGATTTCTAAATTAGGATTTAGGCTCTTAGAATAGAGTACATGATTTTGAAATGAGGAGAAGCCCCCAAAATGTGACCTTCGAGTCTTATTTATTCATCAAGAAAAAAGACTTTTTATAGCGTTTAAAACCCGTTATAAAAGCATTCTATAGCGATTCTATAATCGCCATAAAACTACATGTTGTGAAAAGTCTGATAGATCCTATAGTGTGTCATACTTGCAATGGAAAACTTACTTTTGTTACCATCTTAAACAGGCTATATTGGTGTAATTGCTTCTCTATAGCTTGTGAAGCATGCTATGGAATATTTTTATGACACATCCAAACGCTATGGAAACACCATTTAAATGATGTAATATGTTGACATTCCTTGTTGTTATAGCATTTGAACACGCTACGGAAAGTTTTTATGATGCATTGAAACACGCTATGGAAAATTCACTGCTATTTACTACAACATGCCAACATCGTTTTGTTGCTATAAAAACTATTTATTCCTCAAAAAATATTTTGTACAACACTACCATAATGCTATAATATAACAAAGCTGTAACGCCCCGTATTTTTATGGCTAGATATTTAATATAGCTAGATATTTAATATATTTTATTATATTAAATGTTGAATTGGAATTTTAAATAGGTTTATAATATATAATTCATTATTAAAACGACGATTGAACATATGGTTTATATTTAAATTATAAACGAGCTCATAACGTCGCGGTAGTTCGTAATACCGAGTTTTGAAGTTCAATTGAATATATATAATCCATTTTAAGTTGGATTTCTGTGAAACAAGAAATGTTGGAATCTAATTGGTGATAATTTTCCAATGGAAGAGAAAAATAGAGTTTTCGTCTTATAGATTACAAGTTATGCCTAAATCAAATTTTAAAATAGTCGCTATGGAATTCGTTAATAAATTATAACGTTTATTTAATTTATTAAATAGGAATTTGGATAGAATTTGGGTATCGTTTAAATTCGAAAATATTAATGTTGAGCTATAAATTTCATATTTGAAGTGATATACTATTTTATTTAGATATATTTGATAATAATAATTTATTTATTATTAAACCAGATTGTTTTCGAATTTATAATATTTTATCGATAATATATAAGGCCTTAGAGAATTGTTTTCTTTTCACATAGGCTCCATTTCCGATGAAACGAAATTCATTGGAATGCATATAATTAATTATTGCTATATTTCCAGTTTGGAGCTAAAGAGAGTTGTTTTGTCGGTAGACAAAATTTAAAGGTGAACCGATACATTAAATTTAAGATCGTTATGCAAACGGAGTCCGTTTTCAACGAAGTCAGTTTCATTGGAACCAGAACATCATGATGTAGCGGTATATTTATTTTCGTTGAATTTGGGGTTAGTGTTTAGTGGTGTGTATATTTAATGGTCCACGTTAAATTGCGGTAGCCATATAAAAAAAGCCTACCCTAGATATATATATATATATATATATATGTTATGCGAGAAACACTTCATTTCTAAAAAAAAAAAACAATTCATACTAAAATATTTTAAATCAATATAAAGTGTATATATATCGCCTATGGTTTCTGTCCAGTCCCATGCACGATCTTAAGAGGTCAGCGTGGGTTTTGTCGTCTCTTTAGTAACAGTGAACACGAAGTAGAGGCCATCATTCACATAAACAGTGAGCTATAAAATTAACCGCAAGTTTATAAAGGAAAAAGGGAACTCAGTGGTGTTTACTGGTGATACTCAGTTCGAACGAAACAACAAATGACATGGAGAGCGTATGATTTTGAGAACTGGGGAAGAGCTCGAAAAAGATGAAGGAGACTAGCTATTTTCTGTTGAACGAAGAAATAAAAGCCTATCCTGTAGATGTCCTACCCCAAAATTCAATCTACTTTATGTCAATCTGTTTCCACGCCATACCTTCCCTTGTTATTCACGCAGCTAAACATCACCATTAACACGCAGCCAAAATACCTTATTAATGCACTTTGAAAACACGGCACCCTACCATCTATTGAGAAAGGAAACGAAAAGAAAGCTGTAATTTCTTATCAACACAGTGCATCTCTAAGCACCTACGGATATGGGAACCATTACTCTAAAAAGCAAACTCACTCCATCTTTACTCCTCTTAGCGTGCAGGGCTAACCTTATAGGAAATGACGTCAGAGTTATCTGCTTTATTAGCGCCTATATATATATATATATATATATAACCCTATCCATTTTTGAAAAACACAGCATTTGAAAACCCCGTTAACATATATATGTTGAAAGCTTTAGAATGAAAAACTAAGGGTGCGTTTGGTTTGGCATTTTCGGTTTTCAATTTTGAAAAACAATGAAAACACGTTCCCTTTGCCGTTTCCAAAATTTCATTTTAAAAAATCATCATTTTACAAAATGGCTAAACAAAGGAAACTAAAAAGAATTGTTTTTCATTTTCTCTGTTTTCAAGGCCAACGGAAAATTCAGAAAACCAAAAGCCCAAAAACAAACCAAACGCGTAAAAAATACCTAATCCCTTTTCTGGCTGCACTCTTTCTCTTCTCCCATTTTCGTCGATCATCACAAATTCAGGTAAAATCAAACTTTTTGTTTCTTTCATATTGTCGATTCAATTTAATTAAATCGTCAAGTGTTTTATTATCTACTGCAGTGGATCCTTCGCTCTGACATAGATTAGGGTTTTGTGTTTGATTCGAGCTACGTTTGATTCAATCGTTCTAAGGTAAATGCTGTAAATCCTTGCTATAACTCTTTTACTTCGTGCTTTTTCAAGTAACTTCTTTATGTTGATTTAGATAAGCTCGACAATGGTCTTTGCCTTACAATCTCCATTTTTTTCTTCTTGATTGCTTTCTTATATAATAGCTTAAACATAAGCGTCGAAGTTATGGTTTTGGTTTCCCACTGCTAATATCTTGCTGTTGTTTAGCTGCTTAGCTTACAGGAAAAAAAAATAGTTGAGTAACAAAACACCATTCATTTTGCTGTTAGTTAGCTTACATGAAAAAAAAGTGATGGGTATAAACTTTATTTTCCCTCCTGAATGCCAATGATGTTGTCTATGAGTCAACAATATGAAACTTGATAAATTGCAAAGAGAAAACCGAGTACCATCCACAGACTTTTAACCTGACTTGAAAATATCATAGCTATGTCACTGTACTTTTTTCTTTAAATCACTTTTAGATTTTAGATTAGTGCTTCAATATACTGACAAGTATGTGACATTTTAAAGGGAGGTATGCATGCAGTTCGTTAGGTGGGTAGGTCTAACTTAATCTCCTAACACTGGTTTGTTATAATTAGTTGTTGTCATGGCCAGCTAAATTTTATATTAATTTAAGGAGAATGTTTGGTATCTTGGTATGTTAATTCCAGTGAAAGCGATGTCTGGGGTGTTATACATGCTTCTCTAACTTAGTTTGTTATAATTAGTTGATGTCTGGGGTGTTATACTCTGCTAATATATTTTACTTTGATTACAAGATGTTAATTCTATAATATCAAATCTGATCATTTAAGAAAAATGCTAGCTTTTGTCGTAAACATAACCATCTTTCACTTGCGTACTCATAGTTAATTTGTATTGATGACAGTTACATGCAAGGCCGGCTTAGGTACTAACTGATGCTTTATATCAAATTTGTTGTAGTTACATTTATAAATCCAAGTAAGCCATTAGAGTTGAGCATAAGATGGAGATGCCCAATAGATTTTGAGTGACATGAATCAAAACTAATAAAATTGTGGTTTCTGTTTGCTTTATTTATGTACTGACAACTTAGTTTGATTATGGAAATTCTGTTAACACATTCATATTATATTTCAACTAATTTACACTAACTAATTCATTCTATCATGTGGAACATACATAAGAAAAAAGAAAACAAGAAAAAAAAACCTGTGAAAGCATATCAAAATTAGCTGTGTTGGATTAAATGTTAGTAACAAAATGGACACACACACTAAGTAAAATTTAACGTAAATATGTATTAATATTATTATACGATAATTTCAAATTGTAATAAAAGAGAACGTTGAATTCTCAATCCCAAATCCGATCTAAAGGGGAATGTTGCTAAAGTAAATGATTTAGACTATCAAAATCTAATGAAATGCAGGTGAAATCTGTGTTTATATACATGACCGTTAAGGACCCTTACTATGTTTACTCCAATGCAAACGTGAAAAGGAAATGGAAACCTAAGGGAAAACAGAAAGAGTACCATAGGGATAATGGGTTATACCTTGTGAAACATAAACTATAAGGGGATCTTGTAAAAATCCTAAATCATAGGTCCTGTTAAATGTTAATAACTTAATTCGACTAGTATTATTGCATTTTTATACAGATGGAACACACACTTAGTAAAATTCACAGTAAGTATGTAACAAAATGGACACAGATTGAAACAAAAATCGGAACTGAGCACTATCAATTAAAGTAAAAACTGAAACTTGAAACTGATATATCTGATAAGCCTTTAATCTAGAGAAAGATTCATGGGAAGGTTCTGTAATATTATGTGCTCACGTTTTAAATTGCATCAATTTTTTCCAATATTTCATATTCACCCGTTATTTCAATTGCTAGCCCCTGCAAATGTATAAAAGATACTAATTCAAAAATTTATAACTGATATTGTTCCACACTACCATGAACAACAAACAAAAACATCTTCTCAAAGTCATGTATATATGAATTTTATTCAACTGCTAATATCATGATCTTTTATGAAAGAATGATTTATTCTTTTTTTTTTTTTTTACATAATTTGAATTTTCTCTTTGACAGAATGAGTAATCGCTGCCTAGCATAGAAATTTGAACCAACAATCATGTGGTTATATATGTATTTTCTTTGTACAAGCAACCCGCTTGCAACCAAAATGCTTTTCAGTCTGGTCTTGGTTGTGGTAGTGTCTGCGGTCTCAGTGAGTGATTTTAATCAAGTCAGCCTTATTGATGGTTTATGCCATGTTCTGATTCTTTGGTGCATAGTGAGATAATAAGGAATTTGGTGTCTAATAATGCTGTCTTGGTTAATTGCTATGGTAAAGAAACATAGATAAGGCTGCTAGGAAGGCAGTTGGTTTTACCGAAGGAATTATTGGTGAAAATGTTCATGTGTGATACTGCTCAAGTTGGTGTGTTCTATGTTAATTGTTTTGTGCATTATCACTATATAAGTAATTTTGTGCAGCTTAAAAATTAAGGGCAGACATTTTGTTTTCTTCTTCTGTCTTATCCTAAAAAATATATACCCAATCTTTGATATTCTCATTGTGTATTACACATATTCATCTGGTTTTTAAAACATAATTTATGGATTTGAGATGCATCTGAGAGTATGCATTTAGATAGTATGCATTTGAGATGTTACTAACTGCTCTTTAGGGTGATTTTATTAACTGCTCTTTAGATAGTATGCATTAGAGTTGCAGCTGGTCTCTTATGTGTTGTAATGGTGCTTTCATATAGGGTGTTTTGATTTTGGCTTTAATTCAGCTGATCCAAGTAGATAGCTAGATGGGATTCATCTACAGAGAGCATTTGGTTTTGAAGACTTGAAATGGTGTTTTACTTTGAAGTGTATATAAATTATTGAATAATTGGTTTTGTGCATATTGTGCATAATGTATGCTGTGTCTATTGAATAATATACATATGATAATTGGTTTTATGTTGAAGGCAACAATGTATTTGGTTTGAAATGTATGGATTTTATTGTCCATTAGTGTTGTGTATTTATGCTGTATTTTGTTATGCAACATATGTTATATAGTTATGTACTATGTATTATGGTTTAGATGTAAATGTGGTTTGAATTACAAAAAGAAAATTCAAAATTTCAAAGTATGAAAACATTTTTCAAACCAAACGCGTTTTTCAGTTTTCATTCTTGAAAATGCATTTTAAGAATACGTCGTACCAAACGCATTTTCTAAAATAATGAAAATTGTCAAAATGAAAAATTGAAAATGACTATCAAAACACAAACCAAACGCCGTTTCCTCAAAAGGTTTCGACGCCGCCTAAGTAACCAACTAAAAGAAAGAAAACTAGCTGGTAGATGGAAGAAATGGTGTGGATGCGTTAGCAGCATGTTCGGGAAAGAAATAATGGCGAGGTGGGGGTTGGTGAACAAGAAGAAAGGGAACAAAATAACAGGAGAATGGAAGAAGTGAGGTCATAAGGCAGAACGAAGGAGTACAATTGCCTGATGCTGCTGCATCAAAAGAATAGAAGAAAGTAGGGGAAAGCACTGTAGGGTAAGGAGGACGTCGGTCAGAGTTGAATTGCTGAACGTAACAGGGAGCATTAGGGTGCGTGACGAGCTGAGTTATGCAAAAAGCGGAGTCGAGGTCCTGGTGAGGAGGGCAGTGCCTCTGATGGGTTTCAGCGTTGGTCAATAGCAGTGCAGTTCATTGGAGAAGTCAGCGATGGGGAAGCTTTGTTGAGTGGCCTTTCTGACGTGAGATATGCCGCATGGAAGCCATGTTTTGGACGCTATTCTCTGATGACGTGGGTGTGTGATTCGCCGGAGACCGGGTCCAAATGGATTCATGCTCGAAGTGAAGAGCAGCAAGTAGTTGTTAGTTCAACTCACTCGGTTTTATCTCATTTATATTTTATATAAGCCGGGTTTAAATATTTGTGTGCTATAGTTGTTAGTTGTTTGATGGATGCTAAATATATTTACATGTGTTGACTGATCTAATTAAATTAAACGTTTGTTTAGTTTAATTTAAACCAAATCGTTGTTTTTAACGGTTATTCCAAAGGAGGTAACTTACCTCGTTGGTTATGTTTATAAAAATATAAACGTATTAAATTGAAATATGTATGTTTGGATTACTGTTATTATTGACCGTTGAATATTATATATGATGTTATTTTGATCTAACGTATTTGGATGCAGAGAAAACAGGTTGGAGGGATTATTTTTATATCATCATTATATGAACTATTTAACCAGTCTGATTAGATGGTTGCTTTGATTAGTGATTGTTGAATCTAATTCAACTTTTGTTTATGGTTAACCAATGGGAAAATATTGGTTGAGTAACGAGCAGAAGATGGCCTAAAAATATATCATTTTACGAAATGCCGATTTATCGTCAGTTTAATCAACAGAAGTAAAGTTATAAAAGTCATTTTATAACTGAAGATGGTTTTGAAATCTATTATTTTGAATTAAAGTAAAAAGGAAATTAATATTTATTAATTATTGTTTAAGTTTATAAGAAATTACCAAATTATTTTCGTAAAGAAAATTCATATGTTAATGAGATTTAAAGCGGTTAAGCAGAAATTTACCTAAGAGTTAAAACCGATGTTTATTGTTTTTAAGGAATAATTACATTGGAATTGATTATTTATTTAATAATAATCATACTAAGTAGGATTAATCAAATTAATTATATTATTGATTAATTTAAATGGAAAGACCAAATTGGAATGGATCAACGAGTTAACGATGTTAAGTTGAATATGTCAAGTGCTTGAGTGATAATCAATTATTTACTTTGTTATAAATAAATTAAATAGAAGCTATAAACTTTTAAAACCCTGTTATTACTTAAATAAGTTTTTATGGGAATTTATATTAAATATATAAGTAAGTTTAAATTGAATTCTTCTTGGAATTCCATTTAATTGAATTTCTGAAATCTAAGTTGGTGAAGATGTAAAACCATGTTTTATGAAATGTTTGTAAATGATTTCGAATTAATGAAATAAGTTATGAATGGAATAAAACTCATAAGTGTGAGAAGACAAAGTGGGAATCGAAACGGAAACACAATGGCAAGCTAAGTTATAAGGATTTGATCCTAAATCGTGTAACTTAAACAGGAGATGGAGTTTATTAATATGACCAAATTATGTTCGTAGTAAGTTTAAATGAATTTTTTTAATATTGTATTTGATTCATATTTGAATCAAGGCTTATTTATAATGGGTTAAAAGATATATAAAATACGAGAAGGAATTGGATATAGTTTTAAAGAAATTAGAACCCGTTGTACATTGGTTGAGTTGAGTAACTTTCGAGGTGTCAATCTGATGTTGGCATCGGCCTTCGGGGTTGATACTTAGAGATTTATTCATATACCAATTTATAGTGAGGCACTTATAGAGTAGAAGTGAGACATAATTGAATATTCTTATATTATATGAAAAGCGGAACGTTTTCCAAGTATTGAAGATGTAAAGTTTTAAATTAACCAAATCTTAATTATCAAGGAGGCCAAGTGATGCTGAATACTGAGCTAGTAATTTTTTTTTTTTAGATGAATGTTTATTATTTGATAGTTAAATAACCGACTATCAAAATCTGGCCAATTATCGATGGTTGGTTCGGAAAGATCAGCATCGAATTTATATTCGAAAACCATTTCGACCAGCAAATACGTAATCGTTGAAGAGGTCATACGACGATCGAGATGGAGCATTTTAAGACCATAGATCTTCATAAAACGGAAGTACTGCTTATAATCTCTGGTTAGCTCCTAGAGATAAACCGTGGTTCTGTCGTGGTTGGAGCCTATGGGTTGTGAGGACTACTCACTACTAATCTATAGGGTGGTTCTTAGGACGTGGTAGGAGGGTGCCTTCGGTTGTCCAGTCCTAGGACAACGTGTATGGTCGGATCTAACGATATGGTGATCAAAGTGAATGGTGGCCTGATGTTCAAAAAGGAAATTATAACCTCATGCCTCACAACCGGAAAATGACAAAAATCGGGAAGGCAACATGGCTATGTGTGTCGTACCCATTAGGGTGTATTGTCACCATCTAGAGAATATTCATATTTGTTACTTCTTTTCATTTCTGTATCTCCCGGGAATGGTTGTATTGGTATCAACCGTAAGGTGACAATATATTCGATACACTCAAGAGAAATGAGTGATTGGTCATGTGTGGCCCGGGTTGCAAGACATTCTTGTTGAACCCAGTGTATTCCTCTCTAGAGATACACTATCGACAGGTGGTTCCATACCTTGTCATAGTCAGAATCCAATCTCCAATAAAAGCCCACGGTTTTGATCGTATACTATATATGTGGAGCGTGAGATGCAAACTTCTGCAAGATTTATATTTATTTGTATTTAGACATTATTATAGTATCAGAAGAATATTGATTACAAAAAAAATGTGTTATCGTAAGGTAAAAACCATCCGTATTTATTTGTGGGCTTGATCTTACGATTATCCTTTTCTTTTGAAAAGATTTTGAACTTTAAAATCAAGTTGGATGATTCCCCCTAAAACTTTGAGAGTTTTTCTCACTTTTGTTCACCCGACTGACTCGGTATTTGAAATGCTCGGGTTAGACCGAGCTATACAGGTTCAGGTAATTGGACATCATGAAGTTCAGGAGATGAGCTGGAGGAATTCAGATGTATTAGTATTTATTCTGTTGTGTGTTGTATATAAGGACAGATTATTATAACTTTCCAGATTGCCTTGACATATGTACTCTGATTGTAAGTATTATTTCAAGTTTTCAATAAAGATTTATTTCTATATTATATTTATTCCACTGCGATGTGAGACTCTAATTCTGATGTGTTTGTGACGGCCTGCCCTGCACCAGCCGACATGTCCAATGAAAGTGCGTTGTGCCGATGTCCAACCAGCATGGGACGGTCGCCAAAGAAAGGAAAAGAATGGAATTTGAACTAGTAAGGAACCTGTAGAATGTCTCACAGCGCATGGAATAAAATATAATAATAACATACTTGACATAAAATAGGCGAGACAGTGCATAAGCTGAAAACTAAACCATGATAGCAGCAGAAAATTCAAAATACAGCTTATGTTACACATCATCACTATTACAACTTTTCAAACTGTCTCTAAAGCAAAATAAGAAAGGTACACTACTAATACCCAAAGTAGTGACCAGCTGCGACACAGGGAGAAAATATATATATATATATATATATCATACGTGGAAGCCTCCTGCTCGTCTCCGGCACAGCTACCCGTGCATAACCATCTGACATGTCTCTAGCCTACCCGTTTAAGAGCACCCATAGTAATAAGAAGAGACATAGAACTCTGGGTCAGACAAAAGTCTGGTATGAGCAATAAGAAGCAAAACAGAACAATAACAGGTATACTAAACCATACCTGAATCGGGACCCGCAACCAAAGAGTTAGCACAACAAGATGTACAATACTTTAAGGTGACACTGGCATATGTTGTAAAGATACGGGGGTGGGGGTGTGCATGTCATAGTGAGATCAACAATCAAACATAGCAACCATCCTCACATCTCTCACTCAGTGCGTAAAGCATACGATATCCACCACTTTGATTACCTAAATCCTTGCTATGATCACTCTGCCCCATGGACTCATTGCGACTCCACTGCACTGATCCACAACCACTAGTCCTTTCTATGTCCACCACGCCCTATGAAGTCATGACGAATTCACTGCACTAGCTCATAGCCATGCTACGATCACTCTGCCTCATGGAGTAATAACTACTCCACTGCACTGATCTGTAGCCTACATCCGTCTTGGTGGTGAATCAAAGTTATGGATATCGATAACCCCTTAGCACACGTCCCGCAGCAAAGCCCAACTCATGAAGTTAACTCGTTGGTTCCCAACTGGATCCTGAATTCTACTTCCTATCTGGACTTCCTTTGCATCTCGGGTTCTAGTCGAATTGGAGTAGGTCTTCAAAAGAGTTGCCGTATAGGAGCACGTGTCCGATTTGGTTTGGCTTCCTTCCCTTTGTTCGGTCCGGCTTTCTTCCCACGGTTCGGTTTGAATATATGATGCTCAAGTCCATAGTTCGGTTCGTTTCGGGTTCATCGCTTAGGTTCGGTTCGGATATGGCGTTCAAGTCCTTGGTTTGGTCCTTCACCTCTTGCCTTCGGTTCGGTTCGAAATGCCCAGACTCCGGTCTGATCCTCCTCCCTATCACTGATCCGATCCCCTGCTCCAATTCAGTTTGTGTGGCCTACCTTTTGCCTTACTTCCTCCAGTGCTAAGCTTCGGTTCGGTTCGGTACTCATCCTCCGATCCGATCCGAAACCCTATAGTTTTTCCAGTGGTTGTTTTATGCCACACGACGGCGTTTTTGACCATTCTATCTTTTCTAATCAATCATAAAGCATACCATACAGTCATAGCAACATGTATAATCATCCACAAACAGCAAAACAACAATTTGATATGTCAAAACGGATCAAACATACTCAAAACTCATGTTTTCCCCTTATTCATGTTTAAGCATATAATTAGCAAAACTTATCCAAATTAGTCCAAATTTTCATCAGAGCCCTAAAATAATATTTTAGACTTTTACAAATTTTTCCAGTTTTTTCTGAGCCATACTTTCGCTAATTATCACTAATCACCCCTAATTAGCCGTAGTTAGTGAAAAACAATGCTAATCACTCACCTTGGCCACAAACAAACTATAGATCTGAAATATTATCTGGTTTAGGTCGAATTCTAATGCAATACAGCAGCTCCAACTCTGATTTGGTGTTATTTCCCCTTGATTTGACGTACCTTGGCTTAATCTTCAATTAGAAAGCGATTAGGAGCGATTTGGGATGAAATTAGAAGGTAGAGGCCATGGCTAGGGTTAGAGAAATGTTTTAGGCGGCTGAAAAACGAAACACAAATTGTTTTCTTACTGTTCTCAGCCTCCCCATAACGCTAATCCCGAAATAGGCTATGGGCCCTCTTGTTAATCACCCTAATTAGGTCTGGTTAAGCTGTTTTTCACCTTCTAAATCTTGATTCAGCCATATCTCCCAAAAGGTTAGTCAGTTTGGCTAATGTGACCACTCTACGGAAAGGTAAACCATCATCCGAATCTAATGGAAGTGGTTTCAGGTCAAAACTCCTTACCAATCAAAAGTTATGGCTGAAACAAGATTAGCTAGGGGCAAAACGATCACTTAAAAATCGGCAAAAATCATGAACATGGGAAATGACCCCAATAGTTGTCTCCCAAAGTTACATGGCTATAAGACTTCACATGAGAAAGAAATAAATATTCTACGATCCCCTTACGCGTAGATACAGGTCGTTAAATTCTTCCCCCCTCCCCCCTCCCCTCCCAAGAAATTTCGCCCCGAAATTCGTTAACTAAGAAACAAGTAAAGGATCCTGCATGCCTACCAACCATTCACAAAAATCAAACATACACAACAACAAACAAGTCTATCCTAGCATGAGGAAAACTAAATTGCAATTAAAATCTTACCAGGCAAAGAGTTCTGGATACGTCTTCCTAATGCTCTCCTCGGTCTCCCAAGTACAATAATTCTCATTCTCGCCCCCACTGAACTTTGACTAAATTCACCGCTTTCCTTCGAAGTTGCTTTGTATCGTGCTCGATAATACGAATCGGCTTGCAGTTCCCAACCACCTCGGTTTCTACTTCGATAACATCTAACTGATCAGGTGAAATAGTCATATCAGGGCCATGCACGAATTTCCTTAACTGGGAAACATGAAATACGTTATGAACTCCTGCAATCTTTTCTGGTAATTCAACTTTATATGCCAAATTCCCAACTTGCTCGAGGATCGGGAATGGACCAACAAATCTTGGTGCTAGCTTTCGTCTCCTTCCAAGTCAAATGACATTCTTTAATGGAGAGATCTTGACAAATACTAGGTCGCAAACGGAGAATTTCAAATCCTTTCGCCTCTTGTCAGCATAACTCTTTTGCTATCTTGGGCAGCCTTCATTCGCTGTTGAATGATCTTAATCTTGTTTGAAGTTTCTATTATCACATCTGGCCCAAGCACAAACTTCTCATCAGTTTCTAACCAACATGATGGTGAGTTGCACGGTCTTACGTACAAAACTTCAAATGGAGCCATACCAATACTGGATTGATAACTGTTATTATATGCAAACTCTACTAGATGCAAATGGTCATCCCATGATCCACCAAAATCCAATATGCAAGCTCTCAAGTGATCTTCTAATATAAGATTTACCCTCTCTGTTTGACCATCAGTTTGAGCAGGATATGCGGTACTGAGATATAATTTTGACCCTAGAGCCTCTTATAAGCTCTTCCAAAACTCATTAGTAAACAGCGGGTCTCGGTCACTCACAATGCTTTTATGTACTCCATGAAATCTCACTACCCACTTCATATATAGTTCCGCTAACTTAGCTGCCGTTCTATTCGACTTGATGGGTATAAACCTTGCACTCTTAGTCAATCGTTCCACAATTAGCCAAATGCTATCATGGCCCGATCTAGTTCTTGGTAACCCATCAATGAAATCCATTGAGACTTATTCCCATTTCCATTATGGAATTTCTAATGGTTGCAACAAAACACTAGGTTTCTTTTTCTCAGCTTCAACTAGTTGGCAATTCATGCATTTGGATATAAACTTTCCAGCGTCTCTTTTCATCCCTTCCCAGTAGTAGGTTTGCCTCATATCTCGATACATTTTGTTACCACCGGGATGTATGGTCAGTTTCGAGTGATGACATCCTCTAAGCACTTCATCTCTCAATCCATTGACATTGGGCATACCTAGTCTTCCATTCTTTCTAAGCCATCCATCTCGATCAAGCCCATACTTGTTCATCTCCTCGTCGATACACACCTCTAATTTGGAGATGATTTTCAATAGGTTAGGATCGTCTCTCTGACTGGAACCAATCCGCTCAATCAAAATGGGTTTGATCGTCAAACTTGCTAATACTTCTGGATCCAATTCACACTTTGGTCTGAAATCATACCCAGCGATGTACTCCAGTTGCTTCCATTCTAGAAACATAGCCCCTAAACTAGCATGTCTTCTACTCAATGCATCAACTACCGCATTACCCTTTCCTGGTGTATATGCGATATCGAAATTATAGGAAACCAAGAATTCTAACCATCTTTGATGTTGGAGATTTAGATCCTTCTGAGAGAAAAGATACTTTAACGATTTATGATTGGTAAGCAACTCGAATCTTTCTCCCAAGAGATAATATCTCCACATCTTCAATGCGAACACAATCGCCGCCAATACCAAATCATGGGTAGGATATCTTTTCTCATGCGTTTTCAGTTGCCGACTAGCGTAAGCTACAACCCTGCCTCCTTGCATCAATACAGCACCTAGCCCGATACCACATGCATTTGTGTATACCATCATCTCTTCATTCCCTTTAGGAATGACTAACACTGGCGCGCACGTCAACTTTTCCTTTAGGCTCTTAAATGCATTCTCACACTTTTTGTCCCAAACAAAAGCTTGGTTTTTCTTGGTCAACTGACTCAACGGTGCCGCTATCTTGGACAAGTCTTGGATAAACTTACGATAATATCCAGCTAATCCCAAGAAACTTCTTATGTCTGTTGCATTCTTGGGCGTAGACCAATCTTATACCGTAGCCACCTTTGCAGGGTCCACGGCAATACCATTCTCTGAAACAACATAGCCCAAGAATCTCACTTCCCTTCTCCAGAAGTGACACTTAGAAAACTTTGCTTTCAATTAGTGTTTTCTCAACACCTCCATTACTATCCTCAAATGTTCCTTGTATTCTTCCTCTGTCCTCGAGCAAACCAAGATATGGTCTATGAACACAAGAACAAACTTATTCAATTAATCCCTGAATACCCTATTCATAAGATTCACAAAATATGTTGGTGCATTGGTCAACCCGAATGGCATGACCAACCACTCATAGAATTCAGACGGCGTCCGAAAGGCCGTTTTAGCCATACTCTCAGCTTCCACCCAAAGCTGATGAAAACCTATCGCGAGATCCAATTGGGAGAACACTCTCGTGCCACTCAACTGATAAAACAAATCATCTATCCGCGGTAGAGGATACTTATTCATCCTCGTCACTTATTCAGCTCGCGGTAGTCCACACACAATTGAAGGGAACCATCTGCCTTGGTAGCAAACACAACTAGTGCTCCCCACTAAGAAACACTTCTTCTGATAAATCCCTTCTTCAAAAGATCGCTTACTTGCACCCCGAGCTCTCGCTGCTCCCTTGGTGCCATACGAGAAGTGGCATCACTATAAGTCTGGCATCTTTCACTAACTCAATACGGAACTCAATCTCTCGGTGTGGTGGAAGTCTGGTCACTTCCTCGCAGACGTCCGGATACTGGCCAGCCCCGGGCACATCTGACAACTCATCATGCGGGATGTCGAAGGAATTTAGAAAACTAGCCATTACCCCATCACTAGGTAGACCACCAAACACTACCCTCCGTCCATTATCCGCTCTAACTGTCACCAAAAAGCCCTCATAGTCTACCACCACCCCGTACCTTTGGAGCCAATCGACTCCCAAATAATGCCAAACCCAGTAAAGCCCAAAACAAAGCAATCACAAACAAACATGCATCCATGACTTAATAAGACCACATTACGACAAATCATGCTTAGGCTAGTTGAACCACTTATCGGGTTCGTCGCCGCTAAAGGTCTATCGACTATCTCGGATTCCAATCCCAACCTATCTACCAGGCCACTAGATATGAAGGAACGGGAAGCTCCGGTATCAAACAATACTCGAACAGGAACATCATAAATAGAAAGCATACCTTGAAAGACGACATTATTTCCTTTCTCCACAACAGTTGGGGCATTCGACGAAGGAACAACATTAAAAGCATATGCTTTCACAGTCTGCTTCTCTTTAGGAGGTTGCGGACACTTATCATGTGATGTCCCACTTGGCCACAGTTGAAGCACTTCCTGTCCGCTGACTTTGGTCGACATTCTTTAGCATAATGGCCCTTCTTGCCACAGCTAAAACACTCAACATCTTTCTTATTCTTTTTCTTCTGGCCATCCTTGGTCTGATTCTGCTTTTTCTTATTCTGAGAACCATTCTTGCCTCCACCGCTTGCTTGCGGTTTTGGCTCCTCTGCAGATGCAACCTCAGTCTGCAGATGCAACCTCAGTCTGCAGATGCAACCTCAGTCTTCGACTTAGGGTATAGACTCTCTGATCTCAAAGCTTTCCCCACAGTCGATTCAAATGTCTCATCGATGTGGTTAATAAGCCTTCCCCCCAAGTACCCATCCAAACCAGTTTTGAACTTCTCATTCTTCTCAGGAGTGTTAATAAGAGATAATCCATACTTCAATAAATTATCGAACTCGGCAATATACTCAGAGACTTCCCTACCATCCTACTTAAGCTCCAGAAATTTCCTAAACAATTCTGACTTCTGGGCAGCTGGGATGAACTTATCGCTAAAGAGGGTCTTAAACTGATCCCAAGTAACTTGGTCCTCAGGGGTAGCTGCCTTAATAGCATTCCACCAATTCATCGCCCGTCCTTGCAGGTGACGGGATGCTAGCTTTCTCTTCGCCGCATCCTCAATACCCAAGTCTTTGAAGATACGCTCACAGCTATCCAACCAATCCTGAACTTCTGTAGCCGATTCCGTTCCGTGGAATGGCTTCCCACCAAGGCTAGTGTAATCCTTGCATAGCTTGGCGAAATCGGCCCTAGGCGCCTGCACCACTGTACCACCACCATTTGCTGCATTGGGAACTTCTCCTTGCACATTTCTAAGCATCTCTCTCATGAAGTCAATGAACATCGTCCTCATATCAGGATCATTCCCATTATTAGCTCCTCTACCAGTACTCTAGTATATCGACTCATCATTCAATCTGTTAGGAGAAAATGATTAACCATCTCTTCAGTGGTGCCAGTGCAGTGCGACTTCATCCTTAAATATACTAATAGTATATATATATATATATATATATATATATATATTGAAAACCAAAATATCACAAATTCGCGCTCTCATATACGTGTACTATCTCTCCCTGGTGTCTTTCCCTGGGTTAACTACGCAACCTAGAGCTCTGATACCAAATGTGACGGCCCGCCCCACACTATCCGATATTTCCAATGAAAATGCACTGTGATGATGTCCAACTAGCACGGGACGGTCGCCAAAGAAAGGAAAAGAAGGGAATTTGAACTATCAAGGAACCTGTAGAATGTCTCATAGCGCATGGAATAAAATATAATAATAACATACTTGACATAAAATAGGCGAGACAATGCATAAGCTGAAAAGTAAACCATGATAGCAGCAGAAAATTCAAAATACAGCTTATGTTCCACATTATCACTATTACAACTTTTCAAAGGGTCTCTAAAGCAAAATAAGAAAGATACACTACTAATGCCCAAAGTAGTGACCAGCAGTGACACAGGGAGAATATCTATATATGTATCATACGTGGAAGCCTCCTGCTCGTCTTCGGCACAGCTACCCGTGCATAATCACCTAACCTGTCTCTAGTCTACCCGTTTAAGAGCACCCAGAATAATAAGAAGAGACATAAAACTCTAGGTCAGACAAAAGTCTGGTATAAGCGACAAGCAGCAAAACAGAACAATAACAGGTATACTAAACCATACCTGGACCTGCAACCAAAGAGTTAGCACAACAAGATGTACAATACTCTAAGGTGACACTAACATATGGTGTAAAGATACGGGGGTGGGGGTGTGCATGTCATAGTGATATCAACAATCAAACATAGAAACCATCCTCACATCTCTCACTCAGTGTGTAAAGCATACGATATCCACCACTTTGATCACCTAAATCCTTGTTATGATCAATCTGCCCCATGGAGTCATAGCGACTCCAATGCACTGATCCACAGCCACTAGTCCTTGCTATGTCCACTCTGGCCCATGAAGTCATGATGACTTCACTGCACTGGCTCGTAGCCATGCTATGATCACTCTGCCCCATGGAGTAATAACTACCCCCACTGCACTGATTTGTAGCCTAACATCCGTCTTGGTGGTGAATCAAAGTTATGGTTGTCGATAACCCCTTAGCACACGTCCCACAACAAAGCCCAACTCATGAAGTTAACTCGTTGGTTCCCAACTGGATCCTGAGTTCTACTTCCTATCTGGACTTCCTTTGCATCTCGGGTTCCAGTCGAATTAGAGTAGGTCTTCAAAAGAGTCGTCGTATAGGAGTACATGTCCAGTTCGGTTCGGCTTCCTTCCCTTGGTTCGGTTCGGCTTTCTTCCCACAGTTCGGTTCGAATATATGATGCCCAAGTCCATAGTTCGGTTCGGTTCGGGTTCATCGCTTAGGTTCGGTTCGGGTATGGCGTTCGAGTCCTCGGTTCAGTCCTTCACCTCTTGCCTTTGGTTCGGTTCGAAATGTCCAAACTCCAGTCCGATCCTCCTCCCTATCTCCAATCCTATCCCTTGCTCCAATTCGGTTCGTGTAGCCTTCCTTTTGCCTTACTTCCTCCTGTGCCAAGCTTCGGTTCGGTACTCATCCTCCAATCCGATCTGAAACCCTGCAGTTTTTCCAACGGCTGTTTTACGCCATATGACGGCGTTTTCGACCTCATTCTATCTTTTCTAATCAATCACAAAGCATATCATACAGTCATAACAACATGTATAATCATCCACAAACATCAAAACAACAATTTGATATGTCAAAACGGATCAAACATACTCAAAACCCATATTTTCCCATTAACCATGTTTAAGCATACAATTAGCAAAACTTATCCAAATTAGTCCAAATTTTCATCAAAGCCCTACAAAATATTTTAGAATTTTACAAAATTTTCCAGATTTTTCTAAGCCATAATTTCACTAATTATCACTAATCACTCCTAATTAGCCGTAATTAGTGAAAAATAATGCTAATCACTCACCTTGGCCACAAAAAAACTATAGATCTAAAATACTATCTGTTTTGGGTTGAATTCTAATGCAACGCAGAAGCTCCGACTCTGATTTGGTGTTATTTCCCCTTGATTTGACGTACCTTGGCTTAATCTTCAATTAGAAAGCGATTAGGAGCGATTTGGGATGAAATTAGAAGGTGGAGGTCATGGCTAAGGTTAGAGAAATGTTTTAGGCGGTTGAAAAATGAAACAAAAATCGTTTTCTTACTGTTCTCAGCCTCCCTATAACCCTAATCCCAAAATGGGTTATGGACCCTCTTGCTAATCCCCTAATTAGGCCCGATTAAGCTATTTTTCACCTTCAAAACCTTGTTTCAGCCATATCTCCCAAACGGTGAGTCTGTTTGGCTAATGTGACCACTCTACGGAAAGGTAAACCATCATTCGGATCCAATTGAAGTGTTTCAGGTCAAAACTCCTTACCAATCAAAAGTTATGGCCAAAACAAGATCAGCTAGGGACAAAACGGTCATTTATAAATCGGCAAAAATCATAAACATGGGAAATGACCCCAATAGTCGTCTCCCAAAGTTACATGGCTATACGACTTCGCATGAGAAAGAAATAAATATTCTATGATCCCATGATGCGTAGATAAGGGTCGTTACAGTGTTTCTTCTTCGTATTTCTTTTATTCTAATAGTTCTTTCTTACCTCACCCTTTAATTTCTTTCTATTAACTATCTGGTGTTTTCGATACTTGGGTTTTGGCAAGGAATACGGGTTTTGTGTATTACTGTCAAAATTGGAGCATCGAATTCCATCGGGTTGTTGCAGCTATAACAATTTTTCTTGTCATTCAGTTAGAAAGCTATACAAAAAAATTTATTTCAACATTTTGCTGCCATAACATTCGAAGTTTATAATTTCTAATTCTAATAATATATTATAACAACTCAAAAAAAAACATATTTTGTCACATTAATATAAGTACACAAATGGAGTCATAAGCCAAATCACAAAATATATATTTTTTGAAGCAAAAAATGTGTGATATTCAACAAGGAAGAGAGCACACATATATATAAAAATAAAAATAAAGTCTACAATAATTGTCAACAAGTCCGAAAAATAACCAAAAAGCAAAACGAGAAGTGACTATATGTATGTATATATCCATAATTTTTCATACATAATGAATTCAAACATAAATATTTTATAGCAAACCAAAACGGTACATACTAAAAATATTCATGAACGTCGACAAGCATAACCGATATGAAGAAGAAAGAGTGACATCATATATCAACCCCAAAAAAATCTTACACCTGTCAAGAAGAAGCATAAACATCATATATTAGTGCATATATACAAATATGTATAATTATAAAAGATGTGTTGGCCAAAGAAGTGATTTTTAGTTTCTTTTGTTGAATATAATGACTTGAGATAACAGTAGCATTGAGTAACTATGAGTCTACACATATAAAATTTAAACTGAGCTGAGTTGATGCAATAACAGTAGTTTTCAACGGGTGGCAGAAGTACGTTTTCAAACCGCATATGATTTCAATTTAAACTAAGACGAGTTGATAGCATGTCATACTTGCCACTTCAAACTGCATGTGTCTTTCAATCACTATGTGACTTCATCAACCAACATGACCACGGAACTATCTCTCCATTTTAGCCACAAAGTTTCAGTTTCCTAAAACCGAGCCTTTAACACGTCGAAAAAAATATTATACCTGAAACTGACATATAATGTCCAGAAAGGAGAGCAGACCAAACAAAATCAGCAATAGACAATACTGAAAATGTTACATAAACTTATAATATTGAAACAACTCTAACATGTCTTATATGTTGATGATACAGTGAAGTTTTCTTGGGCAAAGATTAGAAATGCAGAAAAATTAGAAACATCATGCATGTACTGAAAGAAAACACTGGCCTAATTATGATGTACCAAAAATCAAGAATTTTCTTAGGTAAAAGGTGAAAGAACAAAGATAAAATAAGTTTTATTCTCAAAGCAAGTTAATCAAAGTAACAAGTGGATGCTGAGAACTAATTGACATATAGTAAACATAAAAAATTTGCTAAACACAAGAATTTTGCTCAGCTCCTATAGTAAAACTAGCTTACTACAAGAATTATCACAAGAAAATGGACCTACATCGCCAAAAAATAGATGAATATGCTTGATATTGGATAGTGGCTGCATTCTAGTGATATGATAAAGTAGCTTTTAATCTTAAAATTTCAAGATTATTCAATGGTAATTGTTGATGTTAAGTTGCTAAATTTTTTTTAGTCCGTAATGATATATAAAGTTTTCATTTGTTTTGTATTTAGCCTAGTAGATTTGTGTGTTTACTTCGCAAGCATCATCCCAAACTTGTATGTTTAATTTGTCATAGATAGAACTTTTTTATTGATTATCTAAATAAAAAATGCTTTAATTGGATAACATATAATAAAGCTCCAAAAGGGAATGCTTAAACATATATATTAACGTATTTTACTTAGCTAAGCACCTACTAAACATCCCATTGAATCCATGCATACCTTCAACACGAGCATGCACCATTCAGAGCACGCAACAGAGGAGCTTTTGGTTTATTAATCGATAAAATTGATTTTTCTTATACTATTACACTTCATTTTCTATAGACGGAGGAGTTTTTATCGTCAAAATATAGCATAGCTAGGAAATCATTTAGGAATGTCTCTATTCTAACATTGTTAGTTTTTTTTATAATTATTGTCGCCGTCGTCGTCATTATATATATGTATGTGTGTGTGTACACACGCTTATTTTTCATTTAACTTTCGTGGCCATTATCCTCAGCAACTTTCTGCAAGTGTCTTCCTATGGGTGTGTTTATATAAAATTCATGCCAATATATTTGCATAAGCAAACAATACTAAAGAGTTGTCTTATTCAAAATAAAATCCACTGAGAATGTGGTTGAGAGAAAAAAGTTTACTCATCCAAGCATGGCCAAATTATTGATTCTCCATCTTGAACCATCTGAAGATCCCTCTCATATTGCATTTCCCAAGCCAAACTGGGAGCATGTAATATTTTACAGTATGTGAATAAAACATGCATGTCTAAATTTCAAAGCAACGGACTTGTTATAATCACCCAACATTTAGTTTCATACATATGACTATATCTTATTTTTCTTTTCTTTTAAAGAATCAAACTAAAAGAAGCCAAGCCATGGAAATGGACACAAACATTAGATAGCCAAGAACGCCACAACTTTATAATTGAAAACGATTACCAGAAATACGTATGCACACAAATATACACTCATGCACACACTCGTATACCCATGTATAACTCAAATTTAACCCATGCAATCGCATACAAAGCAACACATCATGTCTATAGAAACACTCAAAACTGCATAATATACCTCATATTCATCTAATATATTTTGATAAGACAAAACACAAATGTTATAACATGCGCTAGCCATTACAAAATTTGCATTCTAGGCATATGCAACACACGTATAAATCAACAAGCACCTACATGAACATGGGCCACGTACACAAATGCACACAATGACAAAAGACTGCCAGAACACATAGGTTAACATTGAAAAAGATTCAACCCAAGACTTCCAGAACACACATGTTAGTATTTCATGTATGTAATAGTATGGTATTAACGTTTAAAATTGTCGTCAATATCCGAGAGTTCCAGAAATTTAAAACTAAATGTCCAGAGCGGAAAAGTATGGGAGATGCAGTAATAATATGTGGGAAAGTACAGGACATGTTTATTTATAGTGGTTCATCGCGTCGGGGCCTACGTCCACTTTGAAGATTGTAGTGATTTTATTCCATTACAAAAAAGTACAATAACACACTATTACAAGAAGTTAAAATGATTAACAATATCCTATTAGTCCTTGTTTTCGAGCTTCCATGCCGTCGAGCTTCCTTGCTAAGCAGGAGTTGTCGATGATGTGGCGGAGTTGAGGAATCCGAGGGAGGCGGAGTCGAAGTCGAGGGACCCGAGTGAAAGGAGTGGGATACGAGGGAGCGGGGTTGAGGAATCCGAGGGGAGTAGAGTCAAGGTGAGGGATCCGAGGTGAGGAGTCTGAGGTGAGAGATCCGAGGTGAGGGATCCAAGGTGAGGGGTCCAAGGTAAGGGATCTGAGGTGAGGGGTCTGAGGCCTTCTTCATCGTCGTTGAGTGAGGTGATGTGAAGGTCCTTGTGGATGTCAAGAAGTCCAAAGGTGGTTTAATGTCCAAAAGCATCGCTGAACCTTCATGAGTATGCTCATGGGTC
Source organism: Allium sativum (assembly GCA_030737875.1). Lineage (NCBI taxonomy): Eukaryota > Viridiplantae > Streptophyta > Magnoliopsida > Asparagales > Amaryllidaceae > Allium > Allium sativum. The sequence continues at coordinate 955,973,496 of CM060926.1, read as the reverse complement.
TGAGCATATTTGTTTTCTTCCTTATATGAAGAAGGAAGGTGTCTAGGAGGCTTTGGGGAAGAATACCTTCTTCCTAAGAAGCCAATAAAGCTTGGGAGAGAGCTTGGACCAACCCCTTGTTAGTTGTAAGTGAGGGGGTATTATAGTGGAGTGGTTAGGTGGGAGTAGATAGGATTTGGGGACCATAATAGTACATTTCGAATCCCAAACCACAATCCTCCAGAAACTCGGATCACTTCCATCATCCCCAGGAAATTCGTACCCCAACCTAAGGGTATGAAATTCATACCCGGGAGGAGGGTAAGAAATTCATACCCCAGGGGGTTACGAAATTCATAACCGGTGGGGTACGAAATTCGTACCCTATGGGGTACGAGTTTTATACTGGTTGGGCACGGGGGATTCGGGAAGAGAGGGGTACGACAACGTCGATGTGACCTAGTTTTGAGGGATACGAAGATCATGGAAGTTGATGGCCTAGTCTTGACTTTGGGTCGATCCAGTGATTCTGGGTGATGCACTTTTCGGTGGAAATCGATTGAATCGGATGATCGCCACCGGGACTATGGGGCCCCGGACCCTCATTGTAACAACCCGAATTTCGACAAACCATTTTTTTTAATTCTAATCCATCGAAACCCGTGTTGTTTTCTCTAGTATCCTATAGAAAAGACATAGATATAAAATATATCAGAGCTCAGAAAATATCTCACAGTGGAATGTATAAAGTATAAATATAATCAAAGTATAGTTTTACTGTATTAATAATACTGCCTAACCAGTATCCAAAGCTATCATATCTCTGCCACAAATTTAGCCTGTGAGTATGTTATGAGGAGGGGGTCAAAACATAAGTTCTGATGATTGGATTTAAACTATACATTTTGGATAACCCTACATATATTGTTCAACCACATTTTCTTATTTATTAGGTTACTTGGGTTAACAGCACTCCAGGCTTATGCACACGTCATACCCATTTACTCCCCATTGGATTATCCTAATAAAGCATATATGTAGCTACCCATCAAATTAAGGCACACCCCACGCTTCCTCACTCGCATGGTCTCCACCGTAACACAATAGAAATATTCGTAGTCCCCCATCCAATGTCGGAGAGACGTACGGACCTCTATATAACAACGCTACGTTCCACATAGTACCATCATGCTACGTAAGCGTATGGACTGCCACCTTTGACCAAATCAGATTGCAGAGTATTGCCCTAGAGCCTATGACACACCACCCATAGCAGACATGCATGTATTTAGACTTTCCCACGTGCATATCGTCAATCGTACTCAATGCCTTAACCACACATAACCTCTAATGTGCACCGAGTTCCGTGGCAGGGCTGTACAAGAAACATGAAACTCGGTTGGGAGCTATTTCATATCTGCACAGGCCCGCCTTTAAGGGCCTCAAAATACAGATATCCCTCGGGTCTGTTTTTCATGGGGGTTATGGCCACACCTCGGCCCCTCCCTCAACTAGTAAAGACTAAAAGAGCTTAGCGGCTTGGCCATAATAAACAATCTAAACATCCAGTTGGTGTCTCCCCTCAGCCACCGTACCTCGATAGTGAAAGTTTGAATAGTGTCTTGGGTCTAGCTCTAGTCTTTCTGCATCCCACTGATTGCCGATGACGGGTACCCGATGATCTACTATCCTTGTTGGTCCTGACCTCGCCTCCCATTGAGGCGATCACCGAATTACTCTAGTGTCACCTCATCACAGCATTCTGTCTGCAAAGCTACTTTTGCTTTCAAGGCCCACCCACCTGGTAGTAACACGCAGACCCAACCTCTGCGAGCACATCCTAGACATCTGCCACTGCACAGAGGACTACCAGGAGCACCTTACGTATCTAAAGAAGTTGTGTGCTTCCCCTTCCAGTCCTTCGGAGCTAACAGAATAATCAGATGGACGTGCGCTCCCCTCGTGCCTTATGACACCGCGATGACCTACCCCGTTGGGTTATTCACCTTAAACGTGCGGACTGGTCCAAACACCTTGTTTTAATATGTTATTAAACCCTATGTCTAAGCATTCAATTATGCGCTTGCTCTACCTCATTGGGTTTCCATTTAACTTAGTTATTCTCATTCTCATTGACTTCTTAATCAAGTTACCAAGTTCCTCTTGCTTATTAATTCCAGTCATATAACTTAACCCATTTAAGTTTATTAATAATCCCATAACATGTTATGGGCTAGATTGTAATCTAAGGTCTGTAATCTACAATTACTTAATATTATTCATAGTACATTAACATGTTCTTACTTAATACGTAATTAAGTATATCTCAATTAACCTGTTTTTTATTTAACATGTAACTTATTATTTATGATTAAATATAACTTATTTCATTTCATAAGTTTGCTTCATTCTTTCCTATTTAATCATAATTCCATGTTATATTGTCACTAACACTTATCATTGTTTACCTATTAACTAAGTTCTCTTAACTAAGTTCTCTTAACTAAGTTTTACAAATAAGTTTCCTTTCCATAAAAATAACTTGTGCTGTCCTCATCCGTAGATTTCATATTCTCGATCTTACAAATAACTTAATTTACAATTAAGTACAGCTTATCTCATTACATAAGTTATTCCATTTTCTTTATCATTTATTATAACCTAAGTTATAATTTCCACTTGTCCATAGGACAAGCCTACCTATTATATAACATTCTCATTAATGTAATTTATTTATAATAGGTTATCATAATTCCCCGTTCATTCCATTTCTTTTACTGTTGTAACTTCCGTTGATTCCCTTATTCATTTCCATTCATCACAATTAATGTTATTTTATCAATCCTGCTATTTACATATATTTATATATGTTTATGCACTAGACCTCTCACATTAAGCCTATACTCATGGATGTTGGATTTGTCGGGTGGTTCCGGTCAAACTTCTACCTCAAGTTGACTTAACCTCGTGTCTTAGCACCGTTACATGTATATTTATGCATTAGGCCTCTCACATTAAATTAACGACTTGTGGATGTTGGATTTGTCGGGCGGTTTCTGGCAGACTTCTAGCACAAGTTGAATTTAACCTCGTGTCTAAATGCAGTTACAGTTTTCTATTTACTGTAAATTTTCAATATAATTTAGGTGTGTCCATTCTTTCAAATTTTTACTATAATCTATGTTTTACATGTCATCATATTAAGCCCATTTTATGTCGCATGTTCTTTCGAACATGTAATTGATTCTATTCTAACATGTAATCATGTAATTGTTCAAATCTAACAAGTTATCTTGTAATTCTTCTCAATTCTACCATTAATAATTGAAGTACATACTATGCCACAAGTTAATCAAGTAATTAGAACATGTATGTATACAACAGTTATCGCTACACATGTTTTAACAAGTTTACATTTCAACATATGAACATTTCAGCATATTAAACGTTTCAACATATGAATTTTCCAACATATTAATATTTTAACATATTAATATATCAACATGTCATATTAGCATTTCATCACTTAAATCATTCTATCATATTTACATTGCATGTTAACGGGGAATGTCAAACGATAATATATCATTATCAAAAATGATATAACTTAAATCCACTCACCTAATTTGCTTTTCAAATATTGGATCTGGTCCAGATCTAGTATTCCATGGTCCTCCTAACTGAATTTAGAACCTAGCAACTATGGATCCACAATTCTTACTAGAAGAAAAAGGGAAGAAAGAGGAGAAAATTGAAATAGACCAAATCTAAGAAATTACCTTACTTCGAATGTGATTCTGAACACCTTCTTATTAATATTCATTCTTTTCCTCTAGATATTGAATTAGAATTTTCCTAAACTAATCATTCTATTTTTTACTGATGAGATTTGAGGAGGAGGAAGAATGGCAGAGCTTAGACTTTGTCTCAGAGAATATGAGATTTAGGCTAGGCTCTGCTATCTTATTTATAGGTATTCAGGATCTTATCGTACACTCAGCGCTGAGTCAGCATTGAACCCAATTAAGAAAATAGTCCAGGTTCGCAGATGAATCTAGCCGGATCTGGGGGTGTCGAACCCCTACAGGGGTGTCGAACCCCTACAGGGGTGTCGACCCCCCAATGAGTCCCGCGAGCTGTTTTGGCGCAGAAATTTGTTTTTCCAATGTTTGAATTTTTGGAATTTATTTAACTCTTATATTCACATGTAATCTTCTTATACGTATACAAATCTTCTAATGACCATTTTCTGCGTATATATATACGCACAACTTTTATTTCGATTTCAAAATTCAAACGGTGTTATACCGTTCTTTAATTCTTGCCATATTTCTTTGATTGCATCCTTATGTTGAATTTTATTTCTTGTATATATATATATATATATTTCTACACATATATACACGTATATTTACATATACATGTATACATATATTTTTCTACACTTTCTTATATGTATACTTTTCCTTATATGTGCCTTTATACATATTTTTCTCTTATGAACATGTGTTATTTTAGTTGTTCCCTTAAAACAAAAATATAACGTCGGTGGGGATCAAACTTTGTACCTCTTATATGCAAGCCACATGCTCTAACCAACTGGACTATTATGGATATTGTTAATAAGGATTAGAACAATGGTAGTTATTGTTCTCTTCTTATTCCTCTTTTTCATGTTTGTAACAATATTTCATTTAAACCATTGCATGAATCTTTTTCTTTTATTTCTCTTTTATTATTAATGCATAATATTTGTAAATTCGTGCATGCAACATATTTACACTACATGCAACCAATCCTTTCTTTCTATTAATCCATACATTACATTTTTATTTGCATTAATCTTTTCTTCTTTTTCAGTACATGTATTTATTACATGCAATCACATATTATCTTTATTTTATTCTTCATATATATATTTATGAATATATATATATATGCATTGTTTAATTATTAAATTATCATAAAATGCGGGGTGTTACATTCTCCCACACTTAGGAAATTTCGTCCCCGAAATTTAATAAGGGTAAAATAGATAATCCCTCACATAATTTCCATCCATCATGTGTGCATCCAATTTTTGAAAACATTGTGCACTTGTGCAAAGTGAAATACAATCATAATAATACATGTATGCCTAGGCGGTACCTCCTATCTGTATGCAAGTTTTTCAAAGTTCCTTTTAAAATATGATGCTCACATCCTAAATATATTGGCAGTTCTACATGAATGCAATATTTTGAAAATCAAAATATATTTTCATCCAAACTTTCCCACATTCTTGCAGGGCAAGAGCACAGTTCATCCAATTGTTGAATCCAAAATCCTACCAACCAACTTTATTTTTTGAATTTTAGAAAAATCTAATTTTCTAAATTTGATTTCTTATGCTACAAAAAGGTGGAAAACTGATAATTTCACATCTTCTGTTTTTCTTTTATGTACCTTTTTCCAGCCGTACTTGGATTTTTATGTAACTATTTATAAAGATTCCCTATTTCCTATCCAAGCACAGCCCATATATGAAAATTTTCTTTGTTACTGATTTTCTTTAACATCTTATCTTGTAAATTTTTACTCTTATTCATCTTTTCTCAGAATTTGTCAAGTTTGTTGCTTTACTAGAATTTGTTGTTTCCTTTTTAGTTGTACCATTTCTCTTTTCTTAGCTTATTCAATCATCTAATCTAAGTTTTCAAATAATCCTTCAACTAAAACAGGAAAATAGACACTCTACACAACTACTACTAAGGGCCAAGAATCTCGGGACTGTGTCCACCTCAGACAGCAAGCTTGAACGACGGGATCAGTGACAAGTTTAGGTGTTACCCTAACTACCCAACAGGAAAAATAACAAAACGATCCCAACAGAAATGCAAAAACGGGTTGTACCCCTAGCCTGAAAATTAGCAACATGATTTAAATACTTACTTGCCTTTTACTATCTAGTAGTCACCACTAGTCCTAGCTGTGTACCAACAATTATTTCAGGCAACATCCTAGACTTTTCAGTGCTTACGCATTCTACGGGAACTTACCATTATTCCAAGATAATTCTCGCTACTTACTTCATAGCCTCAAAACTTTTCCCGTATTCCCTAGGCACTAATCCTTACCTACTCCATACTTTTAAAACATGGTTTAGCCTTTTTATTTAATTTTTCTTCTAAAAATGTAAGAGTATCAAAACTTTATTTTCCTCATGAAAACTTACTTTCGCCAAACCATAGAACATGTCGTCTTATATAAAAATGTAAGTCATGTTTTTTTTTCAAATCACAAAAACTGGAGTAGATACGAACTACTATTTTCTCAATCAGGTTTACGAATTGTTCATGCCTATAAGATCGGTTCAGTTTTTTACTACAAGGTGCAAACATCTACTCTATTCTTAATTTCTACAACTTATTTTGTCCACCCAATAGAATTTTCTTCTTTTAAAACAATTTATCAAATGATTGTCAAAAGAATAGAGATTTCAAAACATTCTTTACTAAGGATTTTAACAAAATGCAATAATTTCTAAGTTTTGCCTTTAAATCCTTTCATGTAATATAACAAGAAACTAGCGAGCTATACATGATCTATAATATGCAACTTTTACTGAGAGAATTTTACTTTAGACAAAACTTTCGCAAGAAATCACTATTTACAAAATATACCCCATTTTACTTTAAAACTCAATATGTGTACTTCACATATTTTAAAACTATAACTTTTAAGATTAAAACTTGAAAACATCATAAACCATTTTCCCAAAACTTTTACAATTTCAGGTTCTTAAATGTTAATGATGGGGTTAGTCTCAAAGTGGGTTTCCAATCTTAACTAGGTTTTCTTAGACAATCCCACAAAGTCAATTCTCTCAACTATATATATTCCTAATCCATTTTTCTCTTTTTAACCTTTTCCAATTTATAAGGTTTTATTGCCAAACCCAATAACCCAAAATACTAATCATATGGGATTCACCTTCCTTCCATACAAAGTACATTGTACAATTTTCACCCAAATTACCTAAGGGTCTCAGATTTCCATATTCATTCCTTTAGTGTACAAAACGGACATCCTAATTATTACCATATTATACTCTTTCTTTTTAGCGGGTTCGTCTATGGATCTAGGTATATATATAATATTTATATTTTTAAAAAATACAAATACGTTCACTCACTATCTATACAGGAATCCTAAATCTAAGCTCTGATCCCAGTTGTAACAACCCGAATTTCGACAAACAGATTTTTTTTTCAAAATTCTAATCAATCGAAACCCTTGTTGGTTACTCTGGTATCCTGTAGAAAAGACAGAGATGTAAAATATATCAGAGCTCAGAAAATATCTCACAGCGGAATGGATAAAGTATAAATATAATCAAAGTATAGCCTTACCGTATTAATAATACTGCCTAACTAGTATCCAGAGTTATCATATCTCTGCCACAAATCTAACCTGCGAGTATGTTATGAGGAGGGGGTCAGAACACAAGTTCTGGTGACTGGATTTAAACTATACATTTTGGATAACCCTACATATACCGTTCAGTTACTTTTTTTTTATTAGGTTACTTGGGATAACAACACTCCAAGCTTACGCATACGTCATACTCATTTACTCCCCAGTGGATTAGCTTAATAAAGTATATATCTAGCTACCCCCAAATTAATGTACACCCTACGGTACCACACTCGCACGGTCTCCACCGTAACACCACAGAAATATACGTAGTCCCTCATCATACACTAGAGTGACGTACGGACCTCTATATAACAACGCTACATTCCGCATAGAACTGCCATCACCATGTTACGTATGCGTATGGACTGCCACCTTTGATCGAATCAGATCGCAGAGTAATGCCCTAGAGCCTACGATACACCACCCAGAGCTGACGCGCATGTATCTAGATTTTCCCACATACGTATCATCAATCGTACTCGATGCTTTAACCGCACATAACCACTAATGTACACTGAGTTCCGCGGCAGGGCTGTACAAGAAACACGAAACTCGGTCGGGAGCTTTTTCAAATCTGTACAGGCCCGCCTTTAAGGGCCTAAAAATAAAGATATCCCTCATGTCTGTTTTCATGGTGGCTATGGATCCACCTTGGCCCTCCCTCAACTAGTAAAGACTAAAAGAGCTAAGCGGCTTGCCCCTAATAAACAATCTAAACATCCAGTTAACATCTCCCCTTTGCCACCGTACCTCGATAGTAAAAGGTGAATGGTGTCTTGGGTTTAGCTCTAGCCTTTTAGCAACCCGCTGGCTGCCAATGACGGGTACCCGACGACCTACTATCCTTGTTGGTCCAGACCTCGCCTCCCGTTGAGGTGATCACCGAATCACCCTATTGTCACCTCATCACAACATTTTGCCTGCAAAGCTACTTTTGTGGTCAAGGTCCACCCACCTGGTAGCAATGCGCAGACCCAAGCTCTGCGAGCATAGCCTAAACATCTACCACCACATATAGGACTACCAAGAGCACCTTACGTATCTCAGGAAGTCGCGTGCTTCCCCTTCGAGTCCTTCGGAGCTAACAGAAAAATCAGATGGACATGCGCTCCCCTCGTACCTCATGGCACCGCAATGATCTATCCCGTTGGGTTATTCACCTTAAACGTCCAGACTGGTCCAAGTGCCTTATTTTAATATGTTATTAGACACTATGTCTAAGCATTCAATTAAGCGCTTGCTCTACCTCATTGGGTTTCCATTTAACTTGGTTATTCCCATTCACATTGACTTCTTAATCAAGATACCAAGTTCCTCTTGCTTATTAATTTCAGTCATATAACTTAACACATTTAAGTTTATTAATAAGCCCATAACATGTTATTATCTAGATTGTAATCCAAGGTCTGTAATCTACAATCTCTTAATATTATTCATAGTATAATAACATGTTCTTACTTAAGACGTAATTAAGTATATCTCAATTCACTTGTTTTCTATTTAACATGTCACTTATTATTTATGATTAAATATAACTTATTTCATTTCATAAGTTTGCTTCATTCTTTCTTATTTAATCATAATTCCATGTTATACTGTCACTAACACTTATCGTTATTTACTTATTAACTTAGTTCTCTTAACTAAGGTTTACTAATAAGTTTCCATTCCATAAATATAACTTGTGTTTTCCTCATCCATAGATTTCATATTCTTCTTCTAACAAATAACTTAATTTACAATTAAGTACAACTTATCTCACTACATAAGTTATTCCATTTTTTATCGTTTATTATAACCTATGTTATAATTTCCACTTGTCCCTAGGACAAGCCTACCTATCATATAACAATCTCATTATTGTAATTTATTTATAATAGGTTATTATCATTCCCCGTTCATTCCATTTTTTACTGTTGTAACTTCCATTCATTTCCATTAATCATAATTAATGTTATTTCATCAATCCTGCTATTTACATATATTTATATATGTTTATGCACTAGACCTCTCACATTAAGCCTACACTTGTGGATGCTGAATTTGTTGGGCGGTTCCAGACAGACTTCTACCATTAGTTGACTTAACCTCGTGTCTTAGCACCGTTACATGTATATTTATGCACTAGACCTATCACATTAAATTAATGACTTGTGGATATTGGATTTGTCGGGAGGTTCCAGGCAGACTTCTACCATAAGTTGAATTTAACCTCATGTCTAAGTGCAGTTACAGTTTTCTATTTACTATAAATTGTCTATATAATTTAGGTATGTCCATTCTTTCAAATTTTTACTATAATCTATATTTTACATGTCATCATATTTAGCCTATTTTATGTCGCATGTTCTTTCTAACATGTAATTGATTCTTTTCTAACATGTAATCATGTAATTGTTCAAATCTAACAAATTAACATGTAATTTTCTCAATTCTACTGTTAATAATTCAAGTACATAATATGCCACAAGTTAATTATGTAATTAGAATATGTACGTATACAACAGTAATCGCTACACATGTTTTAACAAGTTTACATTTCAACATATGAACATTTCAACATATCAAATATTTCAACATATAAATTTTTTGACATATTAATATTTTAACATATAAATATTTCAACATTTCATATTTGCATTTCATCACTTTAATCATTCTATCATATTTACATTGCATGTTAATGGGGAATGTCAAACGATAACATATCATTATCAAAAATGACATAACTTAAATCCACTCATCTAATTTGCTTTGCAAATCTTGGATCTAGTCCAGATTTACTATTCCATGGTCCTCCTAACTAAATTTAGAACCTATCAACCATTGATCCACAATTCTTACTAAAAGAAAAAGGGAAGAAAGAGGAGAAAATTGAAATAGACCAGATCTAAGAAATTACCTTACTTCGAATGTGATTCTGAACACCTTCTCATTAATATTCATTCTTTTCCTCTATATCATGAATCAGAATTCTCTAAACTAATTATTCTACTTTTTTCTGAAGAGATTTAAGGAGGAGGAGAATGGAAGAGCTTAGACGTTGTCTCAGAGAATATGAGATTTAGGCTAGGCTCTGCTAGCTTATTTATAGGTGTTCAGGATCTTATCGTACACTCAGCGCTGAGTCAGCATTGAACCCAATTAAGAAAATAGTCCAGGTTCGCGGATGAATATAGCCGGATCTAGGGGTGTTGACCCCCCTAAGGGGTGTCGACCCCCCAATGAGTACCGCGAGCTGTTTTGGCACAGAAATTTGTTTTTCGATTGTTTGAATTTCTGGAATTTATTTAACTGTTATATTCACATGTAATCCTTTTATACGTATACAAATCTTCTAATGACCATTTTACGCGTACATATACGCATAACTTTTATTTCGATTTCAAAATTCAAACGGTGTTGTACCGTTCTTTGATTCTTGCCATATTTTTTTTTATTGCAGCCTTATCTTGAATTTTATCTCTTGTATATATTTTTCTACACATATATATGATATTTTTCCACACTTTCTTATATATATATTTTTCCTTATATGTGTGTTTATACATGTTTTTTTTTCTTATGGACATGTATTATTTTAGTTGTTCCCTTAAAACAAAAATATTATGCCAGTAGGGACCGAACTATGTACCTTTTGTATGCAAGCCGCATGCTCTAACCAACTAGACTACTATGCTATTGTTAACAAGGCTTAGAACAATGATAGTTATTATTCTCTTCTTATTCCTTTTTTTCATGTTTGTTACAACATTTTATTTAAACCATTGCATGAAACTTTTTCTCTTATTTCTCTTTTTTATTAATGCATAATATTTGTAAATTAGTGCATGCAACATATTTACACTACATGCAACCAATCCTTTCTTTTAATGCATGCATTACATTTTTATTTGCATTAATCGTTTCTTCTTTTTCAGTGCATGTACTTATTACATGCAATCATATATTATCTTTATTTTATTCTTCATATATATATTTATGTTTATGCATATATGTACATATGCATTATTAAATTATTAAATTGTCATAAAATGCAGGGTGTTACACCCACCGGTGCTGCGCCCAGACCCGTTGACGGCTCGTCTTCGGCTCGGAGCTCAGCTTGCCTTTGGCTCGGCGTGCTGATTTCTGAAGAAGTTGGCAACACTCCTAGGCCATTGAACCACGCTGTAACAGCTTGCATTTCACGTATCGAAGGATCGTAAAATATTTTTATTTTATTCCCTGAGGGTTGGATCATTCTCATATTTTAATATGTTGGTTATGGGGATGTGAGACATGTCCATAATTTTTACTAGTTTTGTTTGTGACCGTTTTGTCTATGTCAGTCTTGTATAGGGCATAACTTTGGACTCAGGTCGAATTAGAGAGTGAAACCTGTGCCATTGGAAAGGAAATGATGATTGCCTTTCTGTAGAATGGTTACATTAAAGATTTGGCTCATCAGTTCGGGAGAAATCGTTGTTTTAAGGTTTTATAGTTGGTTGTCCAGGTTTTGAGAGCCACAATGGGCTGATTTGGGAAGGCCCATTTGTGTGTGGTGGAAGCTATAAATAGGGGGTAAGAGATATGGGAAATGGTTCGGTTTTCCCATTCTCTCATTTGGTGGCCTATGTTCCTCTTTCCTCTAACACCTTTCCATCATTAAAAATCAAAATCTAAGGAAGGAAATTGAAGATCTACACCATTGGAGGCTAGATCTACATCATTTGAAGTGTGGGTTCATCAGATCAAGAGGTTTGGTGCAAGTTGCTTGCTGTCCGGAATCTTAATACATTGATTTTATCTTGATTTGGAGAATCGGTGGGTGATTTACATCTCAAACATTGATTTTAGTTTGATTATGTTTTTCATCAAATTCAAATGTTTAACAATAGATTTATACCATGATAAGTCCATTTTCATATGAATCACCATAGGATCCAATTTAGTAACTTTAAACTGGTAATTACTATGTCATTTCATATGATTATGCAAGTTAGATCCGCAATTTAGTTCATATGTTCATTTGTTATGACTTTGAGTGATTTGAAATTTTTTAGTGATAATCATCATATTCATATTTTTAATGACTTCATAACATGCTTATGATTGTGTTGAATGAATCGGACGAGTATATTTCATCGATTGGAGAAGTTTTGATCGAAATTGGAGTGGCATTGGGGTGGTGCAGGCTTTGGGTTGTTCATGGTGGGTCGGTCGGTCGCACCATGGTGTATGTCTTGGAGAACAAAACAGGACTAGGGTCGGTCGTACGTGAGAAGACTTGGGTCGGTCGAGCGAGCCGTAAAGGGGTCAGTCGGCCAAGTAGAAATGCACTGGGAAGTAAAGACAGAGTCGATTGAGCAAGGAGGGTCGTTTGCACAATTTTGGGATCGAGTAAGCAGGGTCGGTCTAGCTTGGGCTTGAGCATGGCCAGGGTGGAAGGTCGTTTGGGTCGAGTATGGCCTAGGGTTTAGTCGAGCATGTTCGGGTCTGTTAGAAGGCTCGATCGTGCAAGATGGCTTCTGGTTGAACGAATGGGTCGAGCAGCATCTAGTCGGTCGTTCTCACAAGTGTCGAACATGATCTAGTCGGTTGCACAGGGGCAATTTCTGAAAATTTTATTTTTCGATACAACTAAGATTTGAACAAAAAGGTCTAAAAACAATATTTTCCAGGGGCAACCCACCGAACCCTAGCCGCAGAGCAGTGATGTAATTGGCTTGGTGATGGTGTGACCTCGAAGTAAATTCAAGTAGGAAGGTTCAAAGTGTTGAAAGATGTTCATTAATCGCTGTAGAACAGCAAACGAGGTGACAACTCAATGGTCATGAGTTAGTGGATAATGGTTGCTCGAGAAGGTTCCTTAGACTATGAAAGGTGCTCGAGTTGGATGACTAGAGATGAGAAGGCCAAGAGATTATCGTTGTTGTAAGTTCTAGCCGGCTCAAAGCAGGGGTACGATAGGGGCACCTAAAAGACCGATTGTAGGTTGAGTATCCTCGCTATCGTTGAAAGGCCTAGTTGTCAAGGTTGGACATACATACGTATCGTTGAAAGACGTATGGATTTTATGCTAGAACTGGGGTTACCATTAGCCCTTGACATATGGCAAGGTTGGCCGTCGTACGATTAATGATGGTTTCAAAGCAGGATTGGCGGTGATAGTTAGAGTCAATCATGGTTGTTTAATTGTGTGGATGCTCTGTTTGTACCGTATCATGTTGATTGTCCAACGTCGAAGGAGATGTTCCTTGGGTGCTTGTCTGATATTGGTTTAGACCTCTGGGGCTTGTGATGGAGGGATGTTGAATTCGATTAGGATGGTTTACATGAGATATATAATATGGATGTCATGAGTGCTTTGCCATGATTGAAAGAGTGTTCAGTTTTCATGGATGTGTCGTTGAAATGTTATCGTGAAGGCTATCACTGTCTGGTGTGGGGAAGACGGGAGTTGAGTTTTTCTCTGATATTTTGGGTAGATTAGTATGTTTATCTATCCATTATCATATACTTTATTGATGAAGTTTGTTAGCTGTTTTATCGCTCACTAAGACTGTTGTGTGACTCAAGGTTTTATGTTTCCTCCTATTACCTTGGGCTGTTCATCCGGTTGTTGATGGGCAAACTAGGTAGCAGGTGACAAGTGATTAGTGAGGACGATGTTGTTATGCGAAGGCGAGCAGGAGGTTGGCGTATTACTTTTACTTCTATTTAGTATTTCTATTTCCACTGTTTCAGATGCTGTATTAGTGTTGTAGTGAGGCCTTATGTACATACTTGACATTTGCTATCATGTTGGGATAATCTTTCAGGATATTGTGAAAGTTTGAAAATTTTGCTGATGCTTCACTACTATTACGTGTTGTATATGTTCTATTATATTTTATCCTTGCAATGTGAGTTTTATGACAGGTTCCGATGTTGTTTACCTACTCTGATGATCGTAAATAGCTGTCAGGAACACCTTCCAACGCATTATTCCTCTTATTTAGTGCGGGGGTTGTGGACGGTTGTTGCACACGCAATGGGCTGAGTGGTGTGGACCTGGACTACTTCTGGTGACCGGACCAGAATGTCGGTTAACATTTTCCCCCTTTGTTACTACCAAAATTAACATCGAAGTAGGCTGGCAGTGAAGGGGTATCGAATAACCCGAGAAACTACATCAACTGAAACCCTCCTAAGGGAAAGGACCGCGAAAGCTACAAGACGTGACCGGTGGGATTAATCCGCCAGGGTCAATTTGGCAAGATCTCTCCGGCAGCCCCAACCTGGTAGAAGTTACCGTATTAAAGAAGCTAACCTAACCCGAAATCAAGTAAGCCAGAAACAATAAACCCGACGGACAAATCCCAAAGGAATCTTTAATAATGACCTGCCCGAATGCCGATACGCCTGAAGACGGAAGCATCGAAGGCCCCAAACCGGAAGGACGAGAGGGCCATCCCGAATCTACTTTTGGAGCATCTGCTACATGAATGCCGAGAGGCCACCCTCCAAGAATACAGGCTACCATAAAGGCCCTACCGCAGGGCTAGCTGAGACTCGAGCTGGATACAGGCTACCCGTAATAGGCTACCTAGTACCGAAACCCATAGCGGTTTCGATACGGTAGTAATCAGCATACACCACGAGGTCAAGCCCCTCTAAGAACCCACGATAAAGCCGAGAGCCTACATCTTAAAGCTCATGTCTGCCAGCCTACATTTAGGAATTGCTTTCGAGAATTCAAGCATCATCCAAGAATTATAATCGAATACATCAAAAGTGACAGAAGGTCAAGCACCCAAAGCCAAGAATAAAACAACCGACAAAGACACATGCGGGTTCGATAGCCCTCCAACGGGAGAGGCCCTGAACCACTATAAATAAGACCCCATAGGTCACATTAAGGGGTATCTTTTTCCTAACTTTTTGTACCATCAGAAACAATTTAGGAAAGAAGATCAATGGAGAATTCCTCCCTATAACATTCATGTACTTCCAATAAAAGCTTAATGAAAATGGATCTTCCTATATGAAAATTGCTTTATAAGTGTGTATTATTATTATTTTAGTCATAGTAGTCGCAGTTTATTATCAATTCTACAGAGAAACACGGGTTACACCCCTCAATATCCTCGAACAGGCGGTCGAATCTCACTCACAGAGCCTAGATCCGACCTGATAGTCCCCCGCGATCCTACACCCCTGAGCCCTAGCCTCTAAAGTTCCCACTAAAATCGATTGGAGAAGTGATCCAATCCTCTTGATTCCCCTTTAGGTATGTCCCTGTAGACCTACTTTCGGTGTTGACGAAAAATATCGTTAACACCCTTAAAGTATTTCTTGAATTAACGATATATGCTTTGAAGGAAGATAAGTCTGGCGATGGGCAGAAAGATCTTAATGCCATGCTTAGCGATTGGTCATGACCTTCCCCTTGAGTTGTACGTCGGGAGTGCGCTGCTTTAGAGCGGTTGAGACGCCTTGTCGAAGACTATTGGTACGAGTTTTAAACTCCGGCAATGTTAAGAGCTTCGACTTGCTTGAGTCTTGTCGTTTGGGTTTGAAACTGCCTAAGGCATCTAATTTCTGTAGATTAAACATTAGTCGCCGAGTCCTGATTGCACAAAAGTGAAAATGGTTCGTTGTTGAGTCAGAATCGCATATGCACTCACACGTTTGCATGTAGCTTTGAGCGATGCGATTTGAGTTGGAATGAGTAATATGAAAGTAAATTGTATGCCATGGGATTGTGATCGCGCAATTTGCCTTTCGAAAAGTTATTGGATTAAGAGCCGATCGTTTGGTGTTTACACTTGAACCATAAAGGCTTGTCAGCAACATTTGGTTAACGACTCAAGTCGATCTACTCGGTTAGATATTGAAGGCATGTATGCATATCCATCGTCGTGGCTTGGGCGCGCAATCGCATAATGCGGTTACCGAAACGTCATTGGATTGGAGCTTGATCGATGGCGTGTCCCTCTAAGTCATTTGGATTCATAAGCACAAAATCGTTCAACAACCCAAGCTGTTATCCCAATTGTTAAAGTTTCAGGAACTCATATATGAACATCGTTGTAAGGACAGTACTTGGCATGTATCATTGCATGTAATCACATAGATTTGCATTTGAAGCAAGGTGGAACCAAAATGCCAAGCGCGTGCAGTTTTATGGTTGGGCATTTGGTGAGTACACGTGCGGTCGTTGAGTCATGTCAGGGATTTAAAGACAAGTGAATGCGACCATAGCTTGGTGTATGATACCGAATTCCGATCCCAAAAGGTTTGTTTGGAGCATGCTGATCTCATAACTGTACTTGCTTCCTTTTTTCTCTTCTTTGGATAGGAAATCAGCTTAAGGCATGGAGGATACAAAATGTTGCTTTTGTACCTTGGATGTCAGAGTTGTTTTTGGGTTTCTGGGAGAAGGGAAGAGAGATATGGAAAGTGAGAGGGATTTCAAGATTGTCACTCAAGAATGTGGAGTGGTGGATTTTGGAAAGCGGAAGCAGAAGTTTGGGGAAAGTCGCCAAGTATTTGCGGATACGGGAGTGGAATTTGTATCCCAGACACTTAATAAATCTTCCAAGTTCTTCAGGGGCTTGAAGCTTGTTTGAGGACATGATAACTTAGCTGGTGCATAGGAGCACAAAACAAAATTTTGTGCTCCAATGACTTCACTAAGCTTTGGCTTTGAGCTTGAGCTAGTGAACTTAAACCATTGCATGGCTTTTAGTTAAATATATATTGACACACTCTGTAAAATATTTTTCTTGTTGACAAGTTTTGTATAGTTTTGCTTCTTCTATGTAACAGCATGGTTAATATTTGTTAGTTGTACAACATTTATTATTGTACACTTTCTTTGATAACATCATTAAACCTATTTACAACAATCACAATAACTAAAGGAAAAAAGAAAAGCGATTGCCCATAAAAAAGAATTAATATCATCATGATCAAAATTTTGTTTCTCACAAGACATAACTAAAAACCTTGGACATAGAAGAACTATCAGTGTCTATGCACGAAATTCAGAAAATAAAACGAACATCAGTAGGAATAACGACTCCGGCATTGATGTTAAATAAATCATCCATTGTCATCCCTGGCTATCTAGGAACACTAGCAGGAATAACTAACCAGACATTGATGTTAAATAAATCATCCTTTATAATGTTTAATTTGATTTACAATTGTAGGCTCATAGATTTAAAGGTAAACAAGGGGAAAAAGCAACTGAAATATATACAATTTAAGTACTATCAAACAAGAAAAATAAACACACGACTATAAACAGCAAAAAATTTCAACCAAAATCAGAAACCTATTTCGAGTTGGAAATCAAATTTGAATCAATTAAAAAATTAAAAACTACTTGTGAAATCTTCTTAATCATCTTTTGCCTTATATGCAATGATTAGGGTTTTGTTACTTCTATGCAATGGAAGAAGGGATTGCAAGACTGGTTAATCTTAGTTGATTGTTAAGATTTTGGAAAAGCATGGTGTGAAACCTCAAATGAATTGCAGTTTAATTAAAAAGCGAGTTGGTACTCACCTACATTGATAATTTCTGCAGTTTCTCTTCAGAAACTTGTAAAGAATCAGAACATTCCGTAGTCCCTTCTGATAATCAACAATCAACTTACTCAGTTCTACATTTCTGGATGGAACTGCATTAGCTTCCTGCCTCTGTATTAACCAATCAGGGCATACATTAAAAATTAAAGAACTTCGCATGAATAGAGTAAATATAAGTGAATGAAGCTAAAATTAAATTTTTTTTCTAGAGACATTTTGTCATGTTTTGACCGTTATGAAACTATATTATTGCTGGTAGATACAACGTAAAAATATTGACATTAATAAATTAAACATATATGGCTGTGCATGTATATAGAGGCATATACATGTATGTGCACATGACTAATAAACTCATAAATAAACGGTTAGTCTGTAGGTATCTACTGCAAATATAAAAAAAATACCAAAAGATTTGTGACAAGTGTCAATTGATATGAATTTAATAACATAATGAGTAAATAATGAAAATAATAATCTAGTTTCCACAATTTAAGCCTTGTCTATAAATTTTAGCAACATGAATTTAATATTATAATAACAGAATAATATAACTCAAATAAATTTGCTTGTTTTGGGAACCTAATGATTGCACATTCCGTAATATAACTCGGATAAATAATATAACTCAGAATCAGAACTTATAAAGACCACAAATTAGAATAAAAGAAGACTGTGGCAACAAGTATTATGAACATCGAATTTGTTTGATAGTCCATAATTCATACATCATAACCTTGATTCAAGCATTAGAATAATGAAAATAAAATAATTCATTTCCGAAGGTATCATAAGTCCATAATATCTATCTGCCAATATGGGGAAAAGGTTCAAAAATCTGACTTGAGTTTGTGTAATTGAATTCTATTAACCCATTCCTCGGGAAATGGGTTTTGTAGTCTCCAGACCCAGATTTGGGTATTAAAATTGAAATCTAGAGGTCCTCCTTTGGAAATATAGATAGAAGATCTTAAGCCCATATTCGGGCATTCGTATGGAAGACCAAAAATCCTTATCTGGAGATAATAGAAGTCTCGAACCAAACCCAGGTTCAACTATTTATAATAGAAGCCCAGAAATGCATATCTGTCGGTGATAGAAGTCCCGAACCAAACCTAGATTCGTGTATTTATAATAAAAGTCCAAAAATCTATATCTGGCAATAATAGAAGTCCCGAACCATACACAGATTTAGGTATTTATAATAGAAGTCCATAAATCCAAATCTCCAATAATAGAAGTCTCGAACCAAACCCGGATTCAGGTATTTATATTAGACAACCAGAAATCCATATCTGGTGATAATAGAAGTCCCAAACCAAACCCAGATTTGGGTATTTATAATAAACGACTAGAAATCCTTATCTAGCGAAAATAGAAGTCCTAAACCAATCCCATATTCAGGTATTTAGAATAGTCTTTGCTTGAGTGTTTGTTTTGGCCTTGTGAGCTATTCTCTGAACTTTGTTTTAATTTGTGAGCCATTACCTTGACCTTTGACTTGATTTAATGAGCCACTTCCTTGGGCATTGATTTGATTTGGTGAACCACTTCTATGGCCTTTGATTGGATTTGATGAGCCACCTCCTTGGGATTTGATTTGATTTGGCGAGCCGCTTCCTTAGGCTTTGATTGGCCATTTCAGCCTTGTTTTTTTAAGAAGGGGTTATATATGTTTTTAGCATTCCCTTCTAACTTTCATTCCCTTCTGCGAGACAAGACAGAAGCAGAGGTTGAGCGTGCTCTTCTTTATAGCAGAGGCAGGACGTGCTTAGTCAAAGAAAGGGTAGGGATTGCTCACCTTAGAGCAAAGGCGAGTCATGCTTATAGTGCTCCTCCAGAGCTTTCGTTCCATTTTATGGGATAAAGACATAATAGAGGTAGAGCATGCTCATCTCTAGAGCAGAGGAAGGACATGCTTAGTCGAAGAAGAGGCAGGGATGCTCATTTCTGGAGCAGAGGCAGGGCGTTCTTTATTTAGATGTTATATCCTAGCCATTGCTGGCATGGATCAAAGGCTTACGCTTTTGATGCTTTAACTTGGCCCTTTCTAGTTCGGACGCAGTTAAAGGCTTACACCCACCTCCCTTCGGGAGGTGCCTTGCCCTGGCCATCTTGGCGATGGCAAGTTTTTTTCCATCTAGGTAGTTCCACCCATTTCAGGTAGTTTTAAATTTTGGGGTTTTCATACTCCCAATCATGTAGACATTCTTGAGAAGACCTTCTTTTTTTCATGTACTGTTGGAAAAGTATAGTCTCGGATGTTCTACGTTCCATGTTGTAGGTACTGGATAACCATTTGGTTTGCAGAGTCAACATGTTCCGGGTATGAGTTTTTGATGAATGATTGAGGGTCCTTCCTAGTTCGGACTAAGGGTTCTGCCTGCCAGATTCTTAGTATTCATTATTACTCTTCATAAGAATAAATTTCCCATTTGGAATGTTCTCATTCTTACTTTCGAGTTGTAATGCTTATTGATTCCTTTTTTATATTCAGCTATTCTAATAGTAGCTTCATCCCCTAATCCTTGGATTAGGTCTAAGGGCTCTTTCTTCAATTCTTGATTTGGATCAAATGCATAAGCTATTATCCTGTGTGAAGGAATTTCAACTTCGATTGGAAGCATGGCTCTACATCCATATTTAGAGAATATAGAACATGTCTCATTGCTATCTTAGCAAAGGTTCTATATACCCAAGGTACCAATTAAAATTCATCTGCCTAATTTCCCTTAGCTTGATTTAGACGTTTCTTTAAGATTGTCTTTATGGCTTTATTTGCAGCTTCGACGATGCCATTTTCCCTTGGATGTGCTACAGAATAGAAACTCTTTATAGTTCCATTTTTGTCGTAAAACCACATGTACTCTTCACTTTCAATTATGTTTCCATTATTAAATAGTATTTTATGGGGGATTTCGAATTGAGTGACGGTGTTCTTTATCACAAATCTTAGCACCTTTTTAGATATGACATTTGGGAGTGGTTCCGCTTCTACCCATTTGGCAAAGTAGTCGATTGTTACTACCACTTATTTAGTTCCTTCCTTAAATATAGGTAGGAGTCGAATTAAACATATTCCCATACATCAAAAATGGTCATGGGCTTGAGATGGTGGTTAAGTCACTTGGAGATAATCAAGGTACCCTAGAATACCTTTGATTCTTTTCACATTTCTCGACATACTCCATTTCTTGATTAACCATTTGTGGATAATAAAAGTCTTGTCTCATAACTGCTATCTTAACTTGATTATTTATGAGTGAATTGCAAATTCCACTATCAAACACCACGCACAAAACCATTGTGTCAGAATCTGTCATGTCGAAATGTTTTGAAATCGCTTCGATAGCATGATGTCCTATGTATCAATCAGAATTCATAACATACTCCAAGGGCAAAACAACACAATCATTTTATGATGCTTGGCGGAAATAATTTATCCGCTTAAGACTCACTAAGCCAATTACTCTAATGAACCATCCATTACTCTTAGTTTCTACTCACAAAAGAGAACGGGGCTCAAAGTTTATCTAGACCAAGATCTTACACTAAACTAAGTAATGCAGAATCATCAACTGAATTTGCAATTTCTAGTATGGTCGTCTAGCACAAACCATGCAAGGCATCCAAGAACAAGAACAAGATGTCTATAAAACTTGGTAATTCTACCATGAACAAAATGAAAATTACCTGGATCAAAAGAATTGTCACTAGGGGCTTACACAACACCAAGTTATCCTTCTGAAGTGTGGGGCATGATGGTGCTACATGATTCAGAATCTTGCAAATGTATCAAGTGTGGGTCTTAAGACACTTACTAGATAATGGTCCTTTGATCGGGAATTGTAACAATTTCCATGAATAAAGCTAGAAGTTCAAACCCGAAGGCTTTTCGTCTTCATTCGAGCCTGGTACAAGCACTACAAAAGCTAGCAAAAATGTATTTGGGATGCGTAGGTGCAGGAGTGATTCCTACCACCAGAGCATTTGTCTCAAGATCAAGATGTTGCTGAGTCGTTTCTTGTTTGCCTTAGATGAACTCTTTTAGGTGTCCTTCCTGATAATCTCCTGAATTAAACCTTCAAGCACCTTGCACTCATCAGTTTTGTACCTATTTATCTTATGATACTTGCAGTACTTCCCTCCATTGAACGGTTCTGGGTAATTTTCAGCCTCGAAAGAAACTGGGAAATTGACTCTCTCCTTTGCTACAGTATGTATAAATGAAATGGGTTTGCTCAAGGCCACCAAATCCGTGTTAGAATCTTCCCACTTTGGTTTCTTCCGATTTCTAACAAGTTCAAGTTTCTCGTCTTAAGGTTTTTGATTAGAGCTGAATTTCCCTTTTACTTTGGGTGGTTCAGTGTAAAGTCTCTTCGGATAATGGTCAGGTGACTCTTCCGGTCTCTATTTGATATTGGTTGGATCATAAATGCTAATTGCTGAATCATTTTGTACATGGAATTGTGTGTCGAATACGGTGGATAATTGTTTCCAAGTTGTGATGAGCTAGATATGATAATGTCTGCACCATTCGTTAGCTTCTTTACGAAGAGTTGTCAGAAAGACTTTGCATCGAAGTCCTCAGAAGCGTTACATAAGTCCACGTAATTCTCAAAGATGGAGAGATACTCTTCGGGGTCTGTAGACCCATCATATACGAGCTATGGCACTTTCATTTCATGTGGAACTTTAGCCATCGTTATCTCCCCGGGAAGGAGATTCCCTGTAACTTTATGTCTTCCAGCAACATAAGGTTTTCGTGTTTTTATGAGTTGACCAACTCTCTTAATGCTTCATAGTTTCTTCTCAAAACTGGACCGTTCTGTAGATTTGATGGGGATCTAATTCAGTTGTTAAACTCTCAAGGTGCCATCGTTTTTTATTTCACTTCATAGGGCTCTACTTCAGAGGATCTTCGGTCAAGTTTTCTTCAATAAATCTTCTAGCGGTACCTATCTACGAATCCAAGTGTAATATTTCCCATTCATTACCTACTCCATTCATTAAGATCAAAGGCTCTTCACTCTCTAATTTTGCTAAGTTAAAATTGGCAAGTATGTCATTTTCTAGAGCAGATAATGTATTGGAATCTTGTTCACAATTCTTTCTCGATTTAACCATCTTTACTTGATTTCTAGAGTAACTCGTTATGATGGAATGAGGAATAAGGATGGAGGTTTGAGCCCTCCTTCTAGAGCCAAAATGTTAATGATATTTTTCGTCAACACCAAATAGGGTTATGGTTGTGGACCTAAGGTAATATAGTCCTTTTAAGCTTGACTAAATTCACCGTTTCTTAGATATCAAGATCCTAAGTCTGAAGATTAGTTACTCTTCCTCCAGGAGGTAAGTATCACGCTTAAGAGACTTAAGGATCAATAGTTACCTTGGGATAAGGGCTTCAACTATTGTTACTAATTGGAGCTAGAATACGCATTAAGGGTGGTTTGGTAATTAGGAATGTTGAATTGGAAAGTGCTGATGTCTAGAAGCATAATAATATATATTGTAATATGTGCAAAATTAAAGAACACAATAATTTATAGTGGTTCGGATTGGATTGAACCCACGTACACTTTGCAGACTTAGAGGATTTTTTCATGGTGTGGGTTACAAGAGAAATACCTAGATTTCTAAATTATGGTTTAGGCTCTTAGATTAGAGTACAAGATTTTAGAATAAGGAGAAATCCCCAAAATGTGACCCCTAGGGTCTTATCTATAGATGATTTGGGTCCCCTTCGGTAGAGATCAAGTGGGAAGCTTCGGTTCCGCACCTACTCTCTGGTTTTCGGTAGTAAATCCTTATTTCGGTGTCGTAGTTTTGGTGTCAACCCGCTCTCATGCCTTTTGGTTTAGGTGCTGAAGTTATAGAATCTTTGGTGATAACACTATATAAATGCTTTGGTGCTGACACTATATAATTGCTTCAGTGTCGGCTTAGTTGCTTTCTTCTCCTTGTATTTGGCTCTACCTTCAACGATATTGACTTTTAGTGCTTGGTTCCACCTTTTTTGTTGGTACTAGTGAGTGTCGACCTCGTGCATTGGTATCGACATCAGGTTATTTGTATCGATGGCTTACTATTGCTCCAGCTTGTTTGTTTACAGCTTTTTACTTTCCTTTATGAGTTTATTTTTGGTCTCGTGCCTTCTTCTTTAGTATCTAGTGTCGATCTCACTTAGTGTCTCGTATCGCCTCCCAAGATATTGATTCTTTAGCATTTGGCTTTATTCATGCTCCTTTCACTTTGAATATCGAACTCATGTCTCAACCTTTAAGTCTTTGATTTCATGTCTCTTCATCTGATGCTTTCATTATCTCGGTGTCGGCCCCATGCTTTAACCTCTATTCTCTTTTGGTATCGGCTCACTGGGTGTCGGCTTTATAAACTTGCCTCCATGTTTCGGTATTAACACCAAGATAATTGCTCATTGCACGTTGGTGTAGAAACCATGCCTTCATTCTCTTCTTTTCTTTCCATTTTTGTGTCGATGTTGTAGTTCCTTCTAAACCTCTTGCTATCAGTGTTGGCTTGATGCCCTCATGCGTTGGTATCGACTAGACTATTCTTAGGTTTCTACTTTGGTGTCGACTCTACTGGCTTCCACTTTATCTCGTTTGGTGTCGATTTGGCTATCCCAAAGCCCTTCTCTCTTGGTTTCAGTTTATTGCCTTAACCATCTATTCCTAGTTTCGTCTTATGGTTTTGAATCTTTCTACTTCTTTCATTAAGTGAATGCAAATTTGGTGTTAACAATTTATATTTGTTATGAATTCCATAGGAAGGGTTGTCCTCTGCTCCTATTGTTTGTGAGTATCAATATGTCTTCAAGGAAGTGTATAGAATTTTGAAGCACCATCGGATCAATCTAGTAAATGGAGCTAGACTTATTGTTATACCGTTGAGACGGATGGGACCGAAAGAACAAAGGGAGCTAGAGGTGAAGGTTAGGGACCTATTGAGGAAAGGATTCGTTTGAAGGAGCATATCCGAATGGGTTGCACCAGTTGTATTCATGAATAAGGAAGATAGCTCATTGAGACAGTGGGGATAATTGCGAGTTGAGAGTGGAAGATGACAGTGCATCGAATATCACTTTTAAGACATCATCGGGTTCCTTTTATGGTAAGTGATGACGTTTGGATTGACTAATGTGCCAACATATTTAGTTGATCTAATGAACAGGGTATTCAAAGATCAGTTGAATAAGTTTCTTCTTATGTTCGTAGATGATATTCTAATCTAACCCAGGATGTAAGAGGAACCCAAGACTCACTTGAGATTGTGCATGATGTGTTGCGAAGATACAGGCTAAAGGCCTATTTTTTTAAATGTCACTTCAGGAAGGAAGAAATGAGATTCTTCGGTTATATTGTATCCGAACATGGGATAGTAGTAGATCCGACAAAGGTAGTAGCGACTCAGGATTGGAATCTACCTAAAAACTCTACGGATATCTGGAGTTTCCTTGGTCTCTTTAGATATTATAGACGATTTATCAAGGACTTCTCCAATGTAGTTGCACCATTAACTAATTTGACAAAGAAGAATCGGGTTTTTGATTGGGATGCATGATGCAAGCATGCTTTTGTGGTTATGAAAGAGAGATTGATGAACGCACTAGTATTGGTTATTCCTTGTGGGGATGAAGAGATAACTATGTACAGGGGTTCTCGGGATATGGGTCTTGGTGCTGTATTAATATAGAATGGAAGAGTTGTCACTTATATCATTCGACAACTGAAGTCGCACAAAAGAAATTGTCCAACTTATGATATGGAGTTAGTGGTAATTGTCTTTGTTTTGAAGATATGGAGGCATTATTTTTGGGAGAAAGGTTTGAGCTGCTTATGGATCATAAGTCGTTGAAGTATTTTTTCTCTCTCTCAAAAGATCTTAACCTTTGACAGCAGAGATGGTTAGATTTTTTGGCCTCATATGACTTTGGTATTTCCCACACCCCAGAAAAAGATAACGGAGTGGCAGATGTGTTAAGTCGGATTCATGATGGACTTGGAGCTATGTTTTTGGAATGGAAACAGCTACAGTATTTAGCTAGATTTGATTTCAGACCTCGTTGTGAGTTAGAGCCTGAAATATTAGCAAGTTTATCCATCAGATTTACTCTCGCCGAAAGGATTAGAGCTATCCAGAAGTGTGATGCTAATTAGAAAAGATTTCAAGTAAGATCGAGACGAGGGTCGACTCAAAGGTTTGAAGCAAAATGAGATCGATCGAAATGGTTGGCTTCACAAGGATGGACGATTGTCTATTCCATATGTTGGTGGACTTTGATAGGAAATTTTGAGAGAGTTTCATCATTGCATATTGACAGTCCATCCTGGTGGTAACAAGATGCATCGGGACATGAGATGGACTTACTTGTGGGAATTTATGAAGAGTGATGTGGGCAAGTACATCTCGAAGTGTATGAGCTGTCAGTTAGTGAAAGCTGAGCAAAATAAGCCAAGTGGGTTGCTTCAACATTAGAAGTCCCAAAGCGGAAATGGGAACAAGTATCTATGGACTTCATTAATGGATTACTCTAGACTATACTAGGTTATGATAGTAATTGGGTTTCAGTGGATCACTTGACCAAAAGAACAAGATTCATATTTGTTAAGTCTACTAGGATGGCTTCAAAGTTAGCTTAACGGTATATAACATGGATTTTTCGATTCCACGGTGTGCCAAAAGGAATAGTAAGTGATATAAATCCTACTTTCACTAAATGATTTTGGAAAAATTTACAAGAGATGTTGGGCACTGAGCTACACTCAAGTAAAGATTTTCATCCCTCGACAGATGGATAGACTGAGAGAGTAAATCGAGTTTTGAAAGGTCTCCTTAGAGCTTTTATTCTGGATTTTGGAGGATCTTGGGATGTTCACCTCCATTTGGTAGAAACTTAAACAACAGTTATCAGGCGAGTATCAGCATGGCACCTTATAAGGCAATGTATGGAAGACCTTTGATGCGTCATCATATTAGTGTCAAGCAAAAGAGAAGGCGATACTTATGCCATAGACGATTCGAGAGACTTCGGACAAGATAGATATCATTCATCAACAAACGAAAGCAGCTCAGGATCGTCATAAGAGCTATGTAGATAAGCGAAGATAAGACTTGCAATTCTTGGTTGGCGATACAGTATTTGTTTAGGATTCTCCTCTTAGGAATGCAGTCTGGTTTGGAAAGAAGGGTAAATTGGCTTTGAGGTTTGTCGGACCATTTTTAATTGCAAAAGGAGTGGGAACTTGACATATAGAGTGGGCCCGTTATAAAGATGGTGGGTGTGCACAACGAGTTTAGTGTGTCTTGTCAACTGAAGTTTGAGCTCCACTCGGGTATTAAAGTGGCACCAGACCATCTTAAAGATTTAGAATTTGAGCCTGAAGTTTTTATACCTCGTAAGTCGCTTCGGATTGTGGAGAGTGATACGAAAAAGCTTAGGAGAAGGGTAGTTAAGATACAGTGGAGCAAGGATGATTGTGATTGTCCACGAGTCTGAGGGAGGCGTATTCAGAACTCTTTAGATGGTATGTCCCATTTTTTGCATCTACTTGCATCATTGTATTTTATACTATTAGTTTATGCATGCTAGGCTAGGACATTGCTTACATTGTTTGTTAGATTCTAGATTGGATGCTAGATTGATTGCTCATGGTCAATATGTATGCAGGATATTGTGTTTGCTTGTTTTTTGGAATTTCGGGGGCGAAATTCCTAAAGGAGGGAGGAATGTAACGACCCTTATTTTACATATCAGAGTATCGTAAAAAAAATCACATAAGGTCATATCTTTCTCACGTATTGATAAATGGTTAGTTAGGATGTTTTGCACATTTATGATATTTATCAGGTCGTTTTGTGACCGTTATACCTCTGAGTATCTTGTTCTGACTGTATCTATTTATTGATGCATAATTAGATGCTCAAACCTGTGTCATTGTAAAGATATGATGGTGGTCATTCTATAGAGTGGTTACATTAGCTATTTTGTTAAGGGGTTAGGGAGATACAGAAATTTTATGTTTTAGGACTATTGGAAATTTTAAATTAGCAATTAATAAGCTGATTAGGTTAGCCCTTTAGGACTAATGACCTATAGTATAAATAAGGACTGCATAGATTAGGTTAACCTCTTCTCTTTATTTTCCTAACAGCCACAAGAACTAAGATTCTCTAGTTCTTCCCCCCAAAAACTCAAAACACATTCTAAATCACTTCTAATCTACTCTAAACACATTCTAGAAATTAGATCTTCATTGATCTACACATTTAACATCATTTAATGGTTGTCTATATTCATTTTCTTGCTACCCAAATCTTTTTAGCAATGATTATTATTACATTCATTAATTTGGTGAGTGATTTATGTAACACCCCACCTCCGCTAGGGTCACTCACAAATGGAATGCACTAGCTTTGGTGGAGTATTATCTAGGTAAACATGCACATAAATATTGCAAGACAGAACAAATAAAACAACGGAAGAAAACATGATTTCATTACTTTATAAAAAAGTGCCATTAAATTACTTACATCGAAACCTGTCTTGCAATAATAAAGAAGCATAAAACCATAGTCATAAATTATTCCCCAAGTAAAACAGTAAAATAGCCATAGCCAAGAAAAGTCCAAGCCATAGATGATGATCTTGAAGCAGAAAATCCACACTAAGTAGCAACATTTCCTCCCTGTAAACCTGGGGGGGGGGGGGGGGGACGGAAGAAAAACAGGCGAAAACAAAACGGGGTCAGTCATAAAGACTGGTAAGTCCTAGCTACTTTCATCCTAAAAACAGGTAAAGGTAACATGACATGTATAAACTGAAAGTGAACATAAACATGATGACAAGATAAACAGATCAAACTAAGGTAACAAGATAAACTCAAGTAACAAGATAACCAAGGTAACAGGATAACCAAGGTAACAAGATAAACTCGGAATAGCATCGCATGTCTAACGTCCTCTGCACCAACCGTACTAGCATCCTAACTCGTATCATCCCTTCCAAGTATATGTATAGTCCCTTGCCGTATATCGTACTGGTTCCATCATGTTATTCTGTACCACTACAACGTAGTGTCACCATCCTTGAAATCGCTCGGACTACCATCCTTGCTCTGGCCAGATTCCTTTATCATGAATTATCGCGTGTTCATCTAGGATTTACGCCACCTAGGACCACTGGGGATTATGCTACCTATTGGACGTTTTCTAGATTCGATCAGGGTTTATGCCACCTAGGACCACTAGGGATTATGCTACCTATCGAACAACGCCCTTTTTCCACGTAACGATCTAATCGATCGGCTCCCTACAAGTCCTAACTCGTCGTGTGTCGGTGTCATACGGCCCAATCACGAATGTAGCTACTCTGTGCTAGGTCCACCCTAGAGTGTATCAAGCCCTAGGGTGTCAACCACTGACACCATTCCAAGCACGCACAGTGTACAACAACTGGTGCCCACGCCTGCTTTTTCAACTCCGGACTACGTGCACGACCATAGCCCACCTAAACCTACGATGGCGCACCAAACTCAGTCGTCATTTTGGTCGCTTACAATCAGCCCAGTAATCGTGCCCCACCCTAGCCTAGTCCCTAGGGTATCGTGATACATCCAAGAGGGTTACTGCTGAAAAGGACCGCGTAACTAGGGTTTCCGTCTAGCAGGTTAAGTGTTGTCATCTAAATTTAAGACTTAACCCCTATCAGTCTAGCATGTCAAGTTGGTTAAGTGTGGTCATTCCCATTCGTGACTTAACCCGTCTACATGTCATGTCAAGTTGGCTAAGTGTTGTCATTCAAGTTCATGACTTAGCCCTACGAATCACGTGTCAAGTTGGTTAAGCGTATTCCAGTGGTTCATGACTTAACCCTATCCAAATCATCGTGTCAAATTGGTTAAGTATATTTAAGCTTAACCTCATCAAATTACCGTATTAGATTGGTTAAGTATATTCAAGCGATTCATGACTTAACCCCATCAAGTTATCATGTTAGATTGGTTAAGTATATTCAAGCGATTCAAGACTTAACCCCATCAAGTTATCATGTTAGATTGGTTAAGTATATTCAAGCGATTCATGACTTAACCCTATCCAAATCATCGTGTCAAATTGGTTAAGTATATTTAAGCTTAACCCCATCAAATTACCGTATTAGATTGGTTAAGTATATTCAAGCGATTCATGACTTAACCCCATCAAGTTATCATGTTAGATTGGTTAAGTATATGTTAACCTAACCCCATCCACTAGTTAAATTATAATGGTTAAGTGTTACCCCCGTGAGTTTACTTAACCTTACCATGCATCGCGTTATACTAGTCGGGTGTTATCGACCCATTCAGGTTAAACTAACCCATCCTCTAATCGTGTTATATGGTTAAGTGTCATCAATAAATCAAGTCCGGTTTTACTTAACCCACCCATCCACGTTATATTGGTTAAGTGTCATTAGTCTAATCAAGTTACTTAACCCACCCGTCCATGTTATATTGGTTAAGTGTCATTAGTCTAATCAAGTTACTTAACCCACCCGTCCATGTCATATTGGTTAAGTGTCATTAGTCTAATCAAGTTACTTAACCCACCCGTCCATGTCATATTGGTTAAGTGTTATTAGTCTAATCAAGTTACTTAACCCACCTGTCCATGTCATATTGGTTAAGTGTTATTAGTCTAATCAAGTTACTTAACCTTATCATGTGGCATTAAGTAAATTAATGCACCCCAACCTCTCACATTAGACTTTGTTGTGGTTACTGGAAATGCCGAGTGGGTCCGGGCAGCTTTACACCACAACCTAGTCTAACCTCGGGTTTCAAGCGCGATATGACCAACTTCTCACATTGGGTCCTATTGTCTGTAGCTACTAGATTTGTCGGGCGGTTCCAGGCAGATTTATGCTACAAACTCAACCCAACCTCGAGTTGGCCACTTTCATGTTTTTCTACTTATCATGTCCATATCAAATTTGGGCTACGACAAAGCCCACGTTTTCCACTTATGCCCATTTTCCCCTTAACTTAATTCACGTTAAATTTCATAGCCCATCTCACGTTTGCCTAAACTACCCAAGGCGTATTCCCAACGCAAGTGAAAGCGAGTCAACATAGTAGGAATAATATGACAACATATTAGCCTCAAATCATGTATGATAGCATAAAGGGATTGGCCTCAAACCTGCATAATAGCATAAAGGGATTGGCCTCAAACATGCATAATAGCATAACAATTGGTTCATCATCATAGGCATGTAAACGGTCATGAGAGGTTTAGGTTATTTTACATGCATAAGCCCCAAGTCAAGTTCATATGAATGTTCCACAAGCCAAATGGTTCTAAGGGTTCATGCCAACATTCCATAAGTAAAAATTCAATCTTCATGATAAACTAAGTCAAACACAACATGAGTGGCATGATTTAATCACTAAGAAACAACCCAAAGTCATAGGTTCAAGAGAGAGGCAAGACTAGATTCACATAGACTAGCATACTTAGGTTTCATCTCATTTTATCCCATGTCAACATTAGAACTACCGTTTAGATCTAAAAGTAGCTAGAACTTACATAGTGTGGCTAGAGATTTATGAGCAAGCATTTGTCGTAGAACGGTGTAGGAATGATGCTCTACTTCCTTGATTTGATGTAGAAAGCTTGCTCCTTTGACATGGATCTAGTTGAATGCTCAAGCCCTTGAAGTTGGAGATGGAGGCCATGATCAAGAGAGATTTGGGCAGCACTTTGTTGTTAGGATGGTTTTTAGTGAATTAGGCTAGGTCTTAGGGTGTTTTTTATAGGAGTTAGGACTAGTTTAGGCCCTTAGATTAACCCTAGTTTAGACCTGAACCACTGAAAATCGTCACAGGCCAACCAACCAGACCACACAAGCAAGCAGGTGCACCAGGCTAACCTGGCCCGACCAGGGAGGTCGACCCCCAGGTCGACACCCAAGTCGACTGGGCAGTCGACCTGGTCCCTGGGGGGTCGACTCCCCAGTCGACCTGGGGCTGGGCGGGAAATTTCCGGCCCAGTCCGTTTGGGGCTAAATTTTGAAATTCGAAAATCTGTTTTCGTTTCTGATTTTTCGTGAAACTTCTAGAGGCCATATCTCGGTCATACGGACTCCGATTTACGAAATTTCGGACTCGTTTCCAACCAGAATTCCGAGACGAACGCAACGGCGCAACCCATTTCGCTTGATTCTTAATTTATATTTTAATTCTGCCCTGATTTCTTGTTTTAACATGTTATAAAATTCGGGTTGTTACATTCTCCCCACCTTAAAGGATTTCTTCCCCGAAATTTCTAAGTTAGGGAGAACGTATCCTACCATTCATCATCCATCAACTCAAAACATCATCCACAAGGAACCATTGTCCTTAAAAGATTTCAAATGCCATATGAACATATGCAGAAAGTGTGTGTATATGTTCCTTATCTAATGCAAATGATCAGGCCTGATTGATCTTCTAAATGCAAAATATGTTTAGTGCCATGAATCCACATGTATGCAAATAGTCCTAGTCACATAAACACTATATGTGTGCACAAACATTCATCCATATGCAATATCCACATGATAACACATTCAATTTCATCCATAAACAAGTATAAACACTCATGCATATGCAACATGAAAATGTGTCTGAGCCGATCTAGTGCCTAATGTGTATTCATGCATCCACGAGCAACCACTTGCAACCATTTCGCAATCATCAATCATAACATGTTTCAAATACATGTTTGCATCCATAGGGTTCTACCTAAGGTCCTCAAGAAAGGATCGAGAAGATAAGCAAGATAAACTCCTTTTTGGATTACAAGAAATCCCTTTCTAAGCCCAACCCATATCCTATAAAGCCCAAAAGGTTTAGTCAACTTAACGGACACCTTCAAACCCTGACATGTATTATTAATCGATGAGTCATACCCCTATGGAGTTTGCAACAGAAATAAGATCGAGAATAGGACCGAGAGGATATGCATAAGAGATAACATGCGGGTAAGCTCTACAGGAAAACAGGGATCAAGAATATACTCTTAAAAAGAGACATGATGCGCGTATCTAGTCTTCAATCTTCTAAGTCGCATTTCCTTGAGCATAATTCCATCGTGCTTTGACCATCTTTAACCTCATGATTTCGTGGCCTCTTAACTCCTATTTCCAAATATGAGCTGGAACTCATTTCATTGTCGCCTCTCGTTCCACTTTTTCTTATTCTCCTTCTAGTATACTCGGCTCAACCATATCCGTGTACTCTTGGTTTTCATGCAAGCTCTCCAAAATTCACTAGTGAACTCTGGATCTCGTTTACCCACTATACGGCATTCCACGCAGAAGAACGATCTCTTGAAAACAAACAGATGCCAACCATGTTACCGAGTGTACTTACTAGAGTGATTTCCATATCTCATGCACAAGTGAAATGAACCATCCGCCTTAGTGGCGAACTCTACTCGAATGGATTACCAACCAATGCATCAAGAGATTCTAGGTAACCAATCATGACAGAACCCTAAAGGTTACATGAGACTTCGAGGGTATTACCGAGGCAAGTCAAGAGTCTAACTACCCTCCTTTCCGAACCAAGAATGACACCCTTACTGGATAACCACTCCATTCCTAGAATCAACCCATAGCTCAAAAACATAAGCATTATTCCCAAAAGTCATAGATGTCCTCAAATCCAAACAAGTCATGAATAATTGGGACGATCCCCCAATGGGATTTGAGACAAAACGGGACCCTCTATTGTGCTAGTACTAAGGTGCAGGGACCCAACTATCGAAGCAGGATTTAAAAAGGATGTGATGTACAAAACAAAGTCCTAACGGGATGATAGAAAGGAAAAGATAAACTTTTACCAGAAACGTTACCACCCATCTTAGGCACGCTAGTAGTGAGATCATACAATTGCCCTCTCGACGATCTTGTTATTTGCCCATGTCCTTGTCCTATAGTACTTAACTACCTTCTTGTGCTGAGCCTTATTCTCCTTAACCACTCCTATCCTTTCTTGTATAACACGGTAACGGGTCTCTTGAGAACTTCCTCCATCACACGGAAAACATTTTCGTAGCTAGAAAAAGGATTAGTCACAGTTAAAACTACTGTGACTACAGGCGGAGGAAAGACGGGAAAAGAGATTCAATCAAGGGAATGAAGAATAATGCTAATGGCCTTTGGGGAATAGCCTTTAAAAATAAAACTTTTCTTAAAAAATGCTTCTTTGTAAACGGTTTTCAAATAGTTTTCAGAAGGTTTTAAAACTTTTGCCCAGTCTGGTAACCTTCTGCCCTGATACCAAATGTAACACCCCACCTCCGCTAGGGTCACTCACAAAGGGAATGCACTAGCTTTGGTGGAGTATTATCTAGGTAAACATGCACAGAAATATTACAAGACAGAACATATAAAACAATGGAAGAAAACATGATTTCATTACTTTATAAAAAAGTGCCATTAAATTACTTACATCGAAACCTGTCTTGTAATAATAAAGAAGAATAAAACCATAGTCATAAATTATTCCCCAAGTAAAACAGTAAAATAGCCATAGCCAAGAAAAGTCCAAGCCATAGATGATGATCTTGAAGCAGAAAATCCACACTAAGTAGCAAAATTTCATCCCTGTAAACCTTGGGGGGGGAACGGAAGAAAAAGAGGCAAAAACAAAACGGGGTCAGTCATAAAGACTGGTAAGTCCTAGCTACTTTCAGCCTAAAAACAGGTAAAGGTAACATGACATAAATAAACTGAAAGTGAACATAAACATGATGACAAGATAAATGGATCAAACTAAGGTAACAAGATAAACTCAAGTAACAAGATAACCAAGGTAACAGGATAACCAAGGTAACAAGATAACAAGATAAACTCGGAATAGCATCTTATGTCTAACGTCCTCTGCACCAACCGTACTAGCATCCTAACTCGTATCATCCCTTCCAAGTATATGTATAGTTCCTTGTCGTATATCGTACTGGTTCCATCATGTTATTCTGTACCACTACAACGTAGTGTCATCATCCTTGAAATCGCTCGGACTGCCATCCTTGCTCTGGCCAGATTCCTTTATCATGAATTATCGCGTGTTCATCTAGGATTTACGCCACCTAGGACCACTAGTGATTATGCTACCTATTGGACGTTTTCTAGATTCGATCAGGGTTTATGCCACCTAGGACCACTAGGGATTATGCTACCTATCGAACAACGCCCTTTTTCCACGTAACGATCTAATCGATCGGCTCCCTACAAGTCCTAACTCGTCGTGTGTCGGTGTCATACGGCCCAATCACGAATGTAGCTGCTCTGTGCTAGGTCCACCCTAGGGTGTATCAAGCCCTAGGGTGTTAACCACTGACACCATTCCAAGCACGCACAGTGTACAACTACTGGTGCCCACGCCTGCTTTTTCAACTCCGGACTACGTGCACGACCATAGCCCGCCTGAACCTACGATGGCGCACCAAACTCAGCCGTCGTTTTGGTCGCTTACAATCAGCCCAGTAATCGTGCCCCACCTTAGCCTAGTCCCTAGGGTATCGTGATACATCCAAGAGGGTTACTGCTGAAAAGGACCGCGTAACTAGGGTTTCCGTCTAGCAGGTTAAGTGTTGTCATCTAAATTCAAGACTTAACCCCTATCAATCTAGCATGTCAAGTTGGTTAAGTGTGTCCATTCCCGTTCGTGACTTAACCCGTCTACATGTCATGTCAAGTTGGCTAAGTGTTGTCATTCAAGTTCATGACTTAGCCCTACGAATCACGTGTCAAGTTGGTTAAGCGTATTCCAGCGGTTCATGACTTAACCCTATCCAAATCATTGTGTCAAATTGGTTAAGTATATTTAAGCTTAACCCCATCAAATTACCGTATTAGATTGGTTAAGTATATTCAAGCGATTCATGACTTAACCCCATCAAGTTATCATGTTAGATTGGTTAAGTATATTCAAGCGATTCAAGACTTAACCCCATCAAGTTATCATGTTAGATTGGTTAAGTATATTCAAGCGATTCATGACTTAACCCTATCCAAATCATCGTGTCAAATTGGTTAAGTATATTTAAGCTTAACCCCATCAAATTACCGTATTAGATTGGTTAAGTATATTCAAGCGATTCATGACTTAACCCCATCAAGTTATCATGTTAGATTGGTTAAGTATATGCTAACCTAACCCCATCCACTAGTCAAATTATAATGGTTAAGTGTTACCCCTGTGAGTTTACTTAACCTTACCATGCATCACGTTATACTAGTCGAGTGTTATCGACCCATTCAGGTTAAACTAACCCATCCTCTAATCGTGTTATATGGTTAAGTGTCATCAAGAAATCAAGTCCGGTTTTACTTAACCCACCCATCCATGTTATATTGGTTAAGTGTCATTAGTCTAATCAAGTTACTTAACCCACCCGTCCATGTTATATTGGTTAAGTGTCATTAGTCTAATCAAGTTACTTAACCTACCCATCCACGTCATATTGGTTAAGTGTCATTAGTCTAATCAAGTTACTTAACCCGCCCGTCCATGTCATATTGGTTAAGTGTTATTAGTCTAATCAAGTTACTTAACCCACCCGTCCATGTCATATTGGTTAAGTGTTATTAGTCTAATCAAGTTACTTAACCTTATCATGTGGCATTAAGTAAATTAATGCACCCCAACCTCTCACATTAGACTTTGTTGTGGTTACTGGATATGCCGGGCAGGTCCGGGCAGCTTTACACCACAGCCTAGTCTAACCTCGGGTTTCAAGCGCGATATGACCAACTTCTCACATTGGGTCCTATTGTCTGTAGCTACTGGATTTGTCGGGCGGTTCCGGGAAGATTTATGCTACAAACTCAACCCAACCTCGAGTTGACCACTTTCATGTTTTTCTACTTATCATGTTGATATCAAATTTGGGCTACGACAAAGCCCACGCTCTCCACTTACGCCCATTTTTCCCTTTACTTAATTCACGTTAAATTTCATAGCCTATCTCACGTTTGCCTAAACTACCCAAGGCGTATTCCCAACGCAAGTGAAAGCGAGTCAACATAGTAGGAATAATATGACAACATATTGGCCTCAATTTATGTATGATAGCATAAAGGGATTGGCCTCAAACATGCATAATAGCATAACAATAGGTTCATCATCATAGGCATGTAAACGGTCATGAGAGGTTTAGGTTCTTTTACATGCATAAGCCCCAAGTCAAGTTCATATGAATGTTCCACAAGCCAAATGGTTCTAAGGGTTCATGCCAACATTCCATAAGTAAAAATTCAATCTTGCATGATAAACTAAGTCAAACACAACATGAGTGGCATGATTTAATCACTAAGAAATAGCCCAAAGTCATAGGTTCAAGAGAGAGGCAAGACTAGATTCACATAGACTAGCATACTTAGGTTTCATCTCATTTTATCCCATGTCAACATTAGAACTACCATTTAGATCTAAAAGTAGCTAGAACTTACATAGCGTGGCTAGAGATGTATGAGCAAGCATTTGTCGTAGAACGGTGTAGGAATGATGCTCTACTTCCTTGATTTGATGTAGAAAGCTTGCTCCTTTGACATGGATCTAGTTGAATGCTCAAGCCCTTGAAGTTGGAGATGGAGGCCATGATCAAGAGAGATTTGGGCAGCACTTTGTTGTTAGGATGGTTTTTAGTGAATTAGGCTATGTCTTAGGGTGTTTTTATATGAGTTAGGACTAGTTTAGGCCCTTAGATTAACCCTAGTTTAGATCTAAACCACTGAAAATCGTCACAGGCCAACCAACCAGACCACACAAGCAAGCAGGTGCACCAGGCTAACCTAGCCCGACCAAGGAGGTCGACCCCCAGGTCGACACCCAGGTCGACTGGGCAGTCGACCTGGTCCCTGGGGGGTCGACTCCCCAGTCGACCTGGTGCTGGGCGGGAAATTTCCGGCCCAGTCCGTTTGGGGCTAAATTTTGAAATTCGAAAATCTGTTTTCGTTTCTGATTTTTCGTGAAACTTCTAGAGGCCATATCTCGGTCATACGGACTCCGATTTACAAAATTTCGGACTCGTTTCCAACCAGAATTCCGAGACAAACGCAACGGCGCAACCCGTTTCGCTTGATTCTTAATTTATATTTTAATTCTGTCCTGATTTCTTGTTTTAACATGTTATAAAATTCGGGTTGTTACAATTTAGATTTCTCACTATGCTTTGTTATATTATATTATTAGGTTAGTAGTTATTATCACATTTTCACGTTAGAACGCATCAAATCATGATCATGTATGTTAATTTTAGTTTTTAAACATTAGGAATAATAAATCTAGTGAAAAATGAATTAGATTAGCAAGTTTAGATTCATTTACATGTAGACATAACTAAATTTGTGCATATAAATGACTATTTCATGTTTTATATGAATTTGTGTGTTTGAATATGCTTATCGATTCAAATGTTTGTTGTTTGAGTTATTAAAATCATTATTTGGATGCTATACTTGATTTATGCGTTGGTACGATGAAATTAGGGCTTGGAATGAAGATTGAAGTACAACCAGATTAAAGTTCATCGGAATCGCACGAAAATTGGGAGTCGAGTCCAGAAGGCAGCTTAAAGATGCCCAAAAATTTTGGGGTCGAAATTCGCTAAGCACATGTACCGGTACTCGTCCATGGACTATGAATCCATGGGGAAATGTTATTTTGCCTCCAAACTTTTGCATGGACTCCTAGAAGGATTTGTAGGTCATAGGAAAATTTTGGTGTCAATTGGAGTTGGCATACGACATGAAGAATTTTTTCCAGGTCATGGATCGGTATGGAGTCACGATGAACTAGTAGAAGATGGACTGGGAGGAAGTTGGAACGTGGGGAAGGAGTGCTTCAAGGATCCAAAGTATTTTACCAAAAATTGGCTAAGTACATGGACCGGTACCCGTCCATAGCCTATGGACCGGTACCGATCCATCATGATGAGTCCTATGGACATGCGATCCACTAGAGAAGAAGAGGATGCTTTAGGGATCATACTGGTGGTCTTAGTTTAGTAGTTGCTGGTATGATTTAAGAGTTATGGAAAGACCAAGTAATGAACTTTTCGACGAAGACTCGAAGAGAGAGTGGTTTGAAGGATGACTATAGTTAGTACATGGAGAACATAGCTACATGATAGTAAGGCAGTTTGTGGTAAACCGCACTACAGGATAGATTAGTGGCGAAGGAGATTATGGGCACTGCTCATGACAAACAATGTTGTAATGATATATGCAGTTCATAAAGGCTGTGTGGCGATGGAATGGCTGAGGGGAACTCAAGCTTTAGATAGACGGAGAGAAGTAACTCTACTATTGTTTTGCTAAGAAATGGTTGACATATCAGAGTGTTCTAGTAGAACTCAAAGTATGGGTGTCGTGGGGACGCCCATTACGATCGATAGGATCGTGTATCCTTGGTGGCGAGACTAGGCCAGAAAGGGTTGTGCTGGCGAATTATGGAGTTCTACTAGAACCGGGATTTCCATTAGTCCTTAGTTAGGGTTTCCATATGAGTATTAATGCGTTCATGGATTTAGAAGGTGAAAGTTAAGATTTGGATGATGGTTGCTTTGTCACGTACACCATCACCTCTTGGGTAGACTATCACTCGATTTGGCTGAGAAAGGATAGGGAATGGGAGCTAGGGAGGCTAAACAGATTCTCTTATCCTATGATTTCGCTCGCTTCTTAAATTATTGTTTTTTGTAGCGTTATTTCTTTGAGTAGCATATATTATTGTATTATTATGTGTTGACTCTTTGGTTGTAGGGACAAGTCAAGTATGAGACTTAACCTATCTATTTACATATCTTGTAGTACAGCTTTTGACATATCTTAGCGGTTACACTAGACTATTATCTTACCTAAAATTTTATGTTTTCCCTTATTATATTAGGTACCCATTGGCGATGCTCATTAGTAGACTAGATAGAAGGCTAGGTTATACAGGACGTCGAGCTAGAGACGAGCCTGAAGAAGCTATAGTGTATACTTACTTGTACATGTTTTCTTTCCACTATTACGAACATGCTTTGAGTGTTGTAGTGAGGATGACATGTACTTAGATATTATTAGATTCCATGTAAATGACTGTGGTTTTCATGGTATATCAGTTGCTTTGTGCTTTGTCATTTTCCATTACATTACTATCTATATTTTTTATATTGTCTATACGCTGTGAGATTTATGACATGTGTGGTTTTGATTATCACTTTTGACGGCCGACCTATATCAGCTTGGCATGCTACAACGTACTATTTTACCTATTTACATGCAAGTGGTATAGGGTGATCATCACAAGAATTCTAGAAATCCACTCTGGAAATAATATAAAACCAAAACCTCTTTCGGC
Organism: Allium sativum; assembly: GCA_030737875.1. Taxonomy (NCBI): domain Eukaryota; kingdom Viridiplantae; phylum Streptophyta; class Magnoliopsida; order Asparagales; family Amaryllidaceae; genus Allium; species Allium sativum. The sequence goes on along the minus strand of CM060926.1, from coordinate 955,933,097 downwards.
ATTGATTTGAAAACTAAAAACCCAATTTATGTTATTTAAACAATAGAAATCCAAAAATCTACCTTTGTATATAATAAAAGGCTGAAACCTCTTTCGGCACTAATTAGAAGACTCAAAACCCTGATTCGGGTATTAAATATTAGAATCCCATAAATCCTCTTCTATAGATAATTGTAACGACCCAGGGAAAAAGCTCGACGCTCGAGTCTCCGACAACAATACATAAACCTGTATCACTTGCCAAAAACCCAAGTATCGAACCCCCAGATTGTCATGAGAAAGAATATTAGGATAGAAGAAAGAAGAACACATCAGAATCTCACAGCGGAACGAAAAAATATAATATCAAATATTTTTATACAAAAGAACTGCATATACATACCAATCATCAGAGTACACAGATATCAGTCACAGCGGAAAATAACTTTATATAACTAACGGTGAAGCCTCCTGCTTCTAGCACCTGGAATTCCAAGCGAACCTAACCTAGAAACATACTCGGTCTGACCCGAGCACATTTGATTTAAAACAAAATACACCGGGTCAGTCTGGAATACTATCAGTGATAAATTCACATAACACACACACTTGTTTAACTTTGGAAAATCTTTTCTGAAATCAAAGGAAAATAGTAAGACCAGCCTACACATAAACACGGACGGTTTTTACCTTACTATAACCCAAAACGTTTTTGAAATCATAGCTTATTCTGATATTATCATAATTTCTAAATACAAATAAATAACAATCTAGAGGAACGCTTGCATCTCACGCTCCCTATATATAGTATACAAACCAAAACCGCGGGCGCTTATTGGATATGGATTCCAACCTTGACAAGGTATGGGACCACCTTCCGCACGTGTATCTCTAGAGGTGAATACACTGGGTTCAACAAGAACGTCTTGCAACCCGGCCCTCACATGACTGACCACTCATTTCGCTTGAGTGTATCGAATGTATATCACCGACGGTTGGGATCAGCAACCGTCTGCCCGAAAAGGGACAGCATCGAATATAGATTTAAGAAGCAAATGGAATTTCTCTAGATAGGTGATCATACACCCTAATGGGAGCGACCCATATAGCCATGCTGCCTGCCCAATTTTTGTCATTTCCCGGTTGATGAGGCTTGAGGCTAGGATTCCTTTTCAAACATCTGGCCACCATTCACTTTGAATGCCACATCGTCAGATCCGCCAGATATCACTAATTGACGTCCACAAAAATATTCTGGTCGTTAAGCTAGAGAGGTGCCCCTCTCCGCCACTAACAGAGATACGTTTGTAAAAATCAACGTACATGACCCTTAAGAAATACTCTGTCAGACATTCGTCCATACAAGTCATCCAGGAACAGGATGAACCGAAGGCACCCTCCTACCGCATCCTTTATAGGAATCACCCCAAGGATCAATAGCGAGTAGTCCTTGCAACCCGTGGATTCAACCACGACAGAATCACAAATCGAATAACTCTGGTTGCAAGCCAGAGAGATTCAACAAGTAGTCCTTCCGCTTATGAAGATCCACGGTCTTCACTTGCTCCGTCTTCAATCGACGTCTTCACGTATTTGCTGGTCGGAATGGTTTTCGAATATAAATTCGGTCCCGGTCTTTCCATACCAACAATCGTATTGGTCAGGTTTGATAGTCGGTGATTTTACTATCAAATAACAAATGTGTGAATAACATTAGTTGGCTGATTCAGCACTTGGCATAACTTGGCCCATAAAAATATTTTAACCAAACGGTTAATCAACTTTTAAATCTCCCAATATATTCAAAACATTTTATTTACCCTTTCGAGTACGTATATACATATAAATATATATCTACCTAGCTTTCCGTTTCTGTCGGAAATATCGATATATTTCTTTAAACCCTTTTTCCCTTTTCTTTATATCCTAGTATCATGTTATATACTTATATATACTTAATAGTATAAACTAAATTCCCTCTTACTAATTTTGACCGATTTACTCTGATCGATTTACTCTAACTTGACTAACTCGACTTATTTAACTCAACTGGATTAACTTGACTCGATTACTCCTATCAATTAACTAACATTGACTTAACTCCATTCGTTTGACTTTAGATCACAACGATCACAATGGTTACGCCTGATTTCCTCAGGAAACATCCGACCGCCGTAGGCTATCTGCAGCCCTGCGAATTACGCTAGCAGTCGTACGCAATGGAAACTTTTCCTAAATAGCTATGTTTGACTAACTCTACCTTAAATACTATATTTCCTTCAACACTAATTGAATAACAAATGTTCGATATAATTTCAAATCAATATTCTTTTATTTCTTTTGAAACTAATATTGCAATATTTTTATTTCCCAACCCTTTCATTAGAGTTCGATATTCCTCGTATAGGGTAAAACCAAATTCAACTCTTTACTTACTCCAAACTAATACCATTCCTCGATAATAGTGAAGCCAATCAAGTTGGGGTATTTTAGTTATCTCTCAGACTTTGATCGACCCGTTTTTACCTCAGAATAATATTAGTTTAACCACTAACTCCAAAATCTCATTTCTCCTTCGATTTCCAATTTGGTTTAAAACCCTTTCTGGTATTTGAAATCCTCGCTCCAACTTTCTTTACTCAATTCCTTAAATTAAGGAAATGGCCACTAAAATGCCACTTTAACTTAACACATTATTTCACCCATCCTTTTGGGTTTTAATGAAAACCTCCTCGTCTAATAACCTCCTTCTATTACTTTGGACATTTCTTAAATTAAAACTCTAACCTTGGATTTTTCAACAAAAATCCGCTTATACTTACTTTAACTCAAAACCTTTCAAATTGGAATTTCACTTACAAATATCCATTTCCCATTCTTATTTGAAACCTGGTTAATAACCCCTCTATAACACCCCACTTAAATCACTTATTAATTGCATTCCAACTAAGAGTCATTACTTTCATTATTATTAATTAAAATAACCATCAACATTAACATTAACTATGTTAAAACCAGTTAACTTAGGTATTAATTGAAATAGTATAATTATCACCCTTAGCAAACTGATTAGATAATGATTTACTTTATTAATACCAACAAAACTTGATAATTATCTTGGGTTATAGTTAATCGAAGATTAACTAATAATTAACACTAAATAATTCCAAAAATTCCCTTAATTTGTAGTTAATCAAGGGTTATCCAGTTATTCAGAAATCCACTTGATTCCATTATTTATTGAATTCCATTCCCAAGTTGATCTCAAATTTCAATTTCAATTAACCACGGTTGATTTTTCAACCGTACATTTCAGTTAACCATTAACTGAATTCCATTTGTCATTTCCTTTTTTTTATAAATTAATCAATTAACTTAATAAATTAAAAAATCACCTTTTAATTATCTAAAAACAATTTTCCCATTTTACCAGCCCGTAGGTAAAATCTGTGGTTCGCTCTGCTTTTGAAACTGGGATAAACCATTTTAAATACCCCCTTTATAAACTCGATTAAAATATATACTTACAGACTTCTAATTTAATTTCTTACATAAAATAATTAAAAACTTTAATCTAGTTTTTAAATAGTTTATAACTTTAAAACGGCGTCGATCCACCTGACAGTAGAACGACGTTTAAACAACACCATTTAGGCCATTTTCCAAATCATCATCGTCGATTGATGTCAAACACAACAAATGATGAATATCTATTTAATCATCACATTTAAACAGGTTTGGTATCAGTCAGGTTGAACAATTCATACATGCACAATAGCTAAAAATACAGTTTATTTGAGGAATCCGGTCGGATCCCTCCAACCTGTCCTTCTCTGCATCACAGATGTTAGTTGATAAAATATACGAATAAAATAATTGACGATATATAAATAACTGCGATCAATCAACAATAAACAACCAATTTGCATCCATTGCATCCAATCAACCAATTTAAACTGTTAACTATAAAATATATTTTACTGTGAATGTACCACATCACAGGATTCTAGAAGGTGTGAGAATTAACTCACCAGAGTTTGTTCTGGTCGATGGTTGATGCGTTTGTCGCTTTTAATCTTGAACGAACGTTCAAAATTAGCTGATTTTTCAACTGTCTCAGATCAGTGTCTAGTCAGTGCCATTGCCTAGGCCTAGGCCCAGCAATCCCAACGGATCCAGTTTCGTCAGATTTCATTAATGTATGTGAGAGTTACGTTGATTTAAAGATTGAATATATTTTACGATTTAAACTAAACTAAAATAATAATTAATTAAATAAAATAAATTAACGTTACCTTAAAATAATTTCCACCTCATCCCGGTACAAACAAAAACACGCGGTTTACTTCCCACCATCTGCACAAGCCCGTCGTTCTTCCTCTCCAATTACTTCCTTACGTTATTATTTTCCCACCGATACACCCATCCACCACATCAACTCCGGCGCCACCCAGGACCACCGGAACCACCTCCGACCCCTGCCCTGACACCGCACCAGCCTCAGCCCCACTCGCCAGAACCGCCAGTCGCCGAAACCCCTCCGTCCTCCTTAATTTCGAACATCCCCAAATTACGATCAACCACAAAATTCGCCACCGTCCGACCACTACCGGTGACCATACCACCGCCAATGTGACCCCTACGCCTTCCAGCATCCATCCCGACACACCCCCGCCACCAGCACCGATGAACTTCGCTGGAAAGTCACCACCGTTCACAACTTTTCAAAAATGGATGAAAAACTGCTTCTTTGTTCAACCCTGTCCCCCGACCACCACCGTCGACTGTAGCCTGCCGCACCACCACCAAATCAAAGCCCTATCTCCCCTTAACACGCTCCCCCAAGCCCGGCACCTGAAATCGCCTCCATATCCTCAAAACCAGCCAAAAACGAAAGTGAAATCCCACGGTTCCAGGCCGATTCCGACCACCACAGTCCACCGATCCACCCCAACTTTTTACAGTAGGTTCCCCTCTTCCCGATCTACACTTCTACTTCAGAAACACCTAGCCGATTCATCCTGGATTAGAAGATATAATGGAATTTGTGAAGAGGGGCCTTTTTGCAAAATTACATGAGAATTTCTGGTTTTTGGAGGCTAGGGTTTCATTCTTAGATCCTTATATAGTGTGGAAGAATTATATTTAAAGTTGATGTGATGCATGATGTTGACTAACGATTTTTGTTTCGTGTCTATCGCTATTTCTAATACTGTTTATTCGCTGTTGTGCTCACATACGAACCCCGTTCGAGATGCGACTGGACAACATAGTATAATTTGACGATACGGTCCTAATGAAACTTGTTTCGTCGAATTCCGAGTCCGTTTGCTCAAATAGCGTTCGTACACGTCCAAATAGATCAATTTATTTTACATTTTATTTTGCCATGCTCACAGAAAAACACCGATTGACGCGCCGTCTAAAAATCTAGCAATAATTTACTGTTACGGTCCCAACAAATTTTTTTTCGTCGAAAACAGAGGTCGTTTGAAAATTGTCCCTTTTGAACTGGCCAATTTGAATTAAAATAAAACAATTTTAAAATACTTCAATATAATAATATCAAAATATTGCAGTTGGCCGTACACGACCAGAATTTGATGTATTACCAAGGAAAAATATCCCAGGTTGAATTTGAAGCCAAATTGATATTAAAAATATTTAAAAACCCTTTTATTTAATATAAATAACGTTATAATATATAAAGGAATTCTACGACGAATTTTTCAAAATTTGATTTGGCCATAAAATAAAATCTACACGATGAAAACTGGATTTTTCTCTGCCATTAGAAAGATATCGTCAAACCGGTCCCGACGTTTCTTGTTTCGAGAAAATCCGACTTATTTTGAACCCGGTACGACCCGTTGGAGTTCAAAATGCCAAAATGCGAACTGCCGCGCCACTGCAGCTCGTTATTTAATTAAATTATAAGCTATATATATTTCGTTGTTGTTTCTAAACGAAATCGTCGATATAACTTCAATGTATCCAATATCGAACTATTCCAAACTGCCCGCTCACCCTATATTGCCGACACAACATTTTCTGACCGGTTTGGAATTAAATTATTATTTTATTATTTATTTAAACAATATATTCCAAATATAATCATTAAATTCGATTATTTAAATTCAAACCCATATTTGAAATAAATAAAATAATTAAAATAATCCAAATAAATAGGCAGAAAATACGGGTCGTTACATTCCTTCCCCCTTAAAATAATTTCGTCCTCGAAATTGCTAAGGTAGAAGAAATGTCGTCAATCCATTATCTGTATAAAATAATTAATTTTAAAACTCGAATTTATTTTCAAAATGACCCAGTTGGTTTTAAAACCAATTTATTTCAAATAAAAGAATTTTCCAAAAATCTTCAAAAAAAATTCTAACACCCTAAATTTCGGCAGAGTCTCCCCTGTACGGAGAGACATCTGCAATATCGCAGGATCAAGAAATATGTATACATCGACTCTCATGGTCGGAAAATCCAAAATCCAAACTCAAAATCCCAAATCAAAATCCAAAAATTTCATATTTTTATAGTACGATAAGCAATATTTATACGCGAGCTTGCTCAGTTATTTTGCAGCTCGATTCGAACCGGATTTGATTAACTCCAGAATTTCCTCCTTTGAACGGATTTTAAAAACTGAACTGGCACTTCTGCACCTGTTCCCAACTCAAATGGATTTCATTAGTCATCAAAGCAATATCAGTTATGTTCAACATATCTATATCATCCAGATCACATAATTCAATCCATATGAGATTATAATCATAATTACTTCTTTTATTTCTTTAATTATCCATTCAAATTTATTTATCTGGATTGATTATCCAACTTATTTATTTCATTTTGGTTTTCAACAAATCGATTCATGTTCAGGTTGATATTCATGGGATCGAGCACACCATCCAAACATATCACACAATCAACAATCCAAATAATTGCCCATATTATAATAATCATCACTTTTATTTCATTATAAAATAAATTGGGCCAAAAATAATTTTCAAAAATAATTTTATATCAAATCACAAATACGCGCTCTCATATATACACTCAAACTCAATCTAGGGCGTTACTAACCCCATCTCTACTGAGTCACACCACAGAGCCAAGGTTATCTCTAAACCAATAGCTCTAATACCACTATAACGACCCAGGGAAAAAGCTCGACGCTCGAGTCTCCGACAACAATACATAAACCTGTATCACTTGCCAAAAACCCAAGTATCGAACCCCCAGATTGTCATGAGAAAGAATATTAGGATAGAAGAAAGAAGAAGAACACATCAGAATCTCACAGCGGAACGAATAAAATATAATATCAAATATTTTTAAACAAAAGAACTGCATATACATACCAATCATCAGAGTATACAGATATCAGTCACAGCGGAAAATAACTTTATATAACTAACGGTGAAGCCTGCTGCTTCCAGCTCCTGGAATTCCAAGCGAACCAAACCTGGAAACATACTCGGTCTGACCCGAGCACATTTGATTTAAAACAAAATACACCGGGTCAGTCTGGAATACTATCAGTGATAAATTCACATAACACACACACTTGTTTAACTTTGGAAAATCTTTTCTGAAATCAAAGGATAATAGTAAGACCAGCCCACACATAAACACGGACGGTTTTTACCTTACTATAACCCAAAACGTTTTTGAAATCATAGCTTATTCTGATATTATCATAATGTCTAAATACAAATAAATAACAATCTAGAGGAACACTTGCATCTCACGCTCCCCATATATAGTATACAAACCAAAACCGCGGGCGCTTATTGGATATTGGATTCCAACCTTGACAAGGTATGGGACCACCTTCCGCACGTGTATCTCTAGAGGCGAATACATTGGGTTCAACAAGAACGTCTTGCAACCCGGCCCTCACATGACCGACCACTCATTTCGCTTGAGTGTATCGAATGTATATCACTGACGGTTGGGATCAGCAACCGTCTGCCCGAAAAGGGACAGCATCGAATATAGATTTAAGAAACAAATGGAATTTCTCTAGATAGGTGATCATACACCCTAATGGGAGCGACCCACATAGCCATGCAGCCTGCCCGATTTTTGTCATTTCCCAGTTGATGAGGCTTGAGGCTAGGATTCCTTTTCAAACATCTGGCCACCATTCACTTTGAATGCCACATCGTCAAATTCGCCAGATATCACTAATTGACGTCCACAAAAATATTCTGGTCGTTAAGCTAGAGAGGTGCCCCTCTTCGCCACTAACAGAGATACGTTTGTAAAAATCAACGTACGTGACCCTTAAGAAATACTCTGTCAGACATTCGTCCATACAAGTCATCCAGGAACAGGATGAACCGAAGGCACCCTCCTACCGCATCCTTTATAGGAATCACCCCAAGGATCAATAGCGAGTAGTCCTTGCAACCCGTGGATTCAACCACGACAGAATCACAAATCGAATAACTATGGTTGCAAGCCAAAGAGATTCAACAAGTAGTCCTTCCGCTTATGAAGATCCACGGTCTTCACTTGCTCCGTCTTCAATCGACGTCTTCACGTATTTGCTAGTCGGAATGGTTTTCGAATATAAATTCGATCCCGGTCTTTCCATACCAACACTCGTATTGGTCAGGTTTGATAGTCGGTGATTTAACTATCAAATAACAAATGTGTGAATAACATTAGTTGGTTGATTCAGCACTTGGCATAACTTGGCCCTTTAAAATATTTTAACCAAACGGTTAATCAACTTTTAAATCTCCCAATATATTCAAAACATTTTATTTACCCTTTCGAGTACGTATATACATATAAATATATATCTACCTAGCTTTCCATTTCTGTCGGAAATATCGATATATTTCTTTAAACCCTTTTTCCCTTTTCTTTATATCCTAGTATCATGTTATATACTTATATATACTTAATAGTATAAACTAAATTCCCTCTTATTAATTTTGACTGATTTACTCTGATCGATTTACTCTAACTTGACTAACTCGACTTATTTAACTCAACTGGATTAACTTGATTCGATTACTCCTATCGATTAACTAACATTGACTTAACTCCATTCGCTTGACTTTAGATCACAGCGATCACAATGGTTACGCCTGATTCCCTCAAGAAACATCCGACCGCCGTAGGCTATCTGCAGCCCTGCGAATTACGCTAGCAGTCGTACGCAATGGAAACTTTTCCTGAATAGCTATGTTTGACTAACTCTACCTTAAATACTCTATTTCCTTCAACTCTAATTGAATAACAATTGTTCGATATAATTTGAAATCAATATTCTTTTATTTCTTTTGAAACTAATATTGCAATATTTTTATCTCCTAACCCTTTCATTAGAGTTCGATATTCCTCGTATAGGGTAAAACCAAATTCAACTCTTTACTCACTCCAAACTAATACCATTCCTCGATAATAGTGAAACCAATCAAGTTGGGGTATTTTAGTTATCTCTCAGACCTTGATCGACCCGTTTTTACCTCAGAATAATATTAGTTTAACCACTAACTCCAAAATCTCATTTCTCCTTCGATTTCCAATTTGGTTTAAAACCCTTTCTGGTATTTGAAATCCTCGCTCTAACTTTCTTTACTCAATTCCTTAAATTAAGGAAATGGCCACTAAAATGCCACTTTAACTTAACACATTATTTCACCCATCCTTTTGGGTTTTAATGAAAACCTCCTCGTCTAATAACCTCCTTCTATTACTTTGGACATTTCTTAAATTAAAACTCTAACCTTGGATTTTTCAACAAAAATCCGCTTATACTTACTTTTACTCAAAACCTTTCAAATTGGAATTTCATTTACAAATATCCATTTACCATTCTTATTTGAAACCTGGTTAATAACCCCTCTATAACACCCCACTTAAATCACTTCTTAATTGCATTCCAACTAAGAGTCATTACTTTCATTATTATTAATTAAAATAACCATCAACATTAACATTAACTATGTTAAAACCAGTTAACTTAGGTATTATTTGAAATAGTATAATTATCACCCTTAGCAAACTGATTAGATAATGATTTACTTTATTAATACCAACAAAACTTGATAATTATCTTGGGTTATAGTTAATCGAAGATTAACTAATAATTAACACTAAATAATTCCAAAAATTCCCTTAATTTGTAGTTAATCAAGGGTTATCCAGTTATTCAGAAATCCATTTGATTCCATTATTTATTGAATTCCATTCCCAAGTTGATCTCAAATTTCAATTTAAATTAACCACGGTTGATTTTTCAACCGTACATTTCAGTTAACCATTAACTGAATTCCATTTGTCATTTCCCTTTTTTTATAAATTAATTAATTAACTTAATAAATTAAAAATCACCTTTTAATTGTCTAAAAACAATTTTCCCATTTTACTAGCCCGTAGGTAAAATCTGTGGTTCGCTCTGCTTTTGAAATTGGGATAAACCATTTTAAATACCCCCTTTATAAACTCGATTAAAATATATACTTACAGACTTCTAATTTAATTTCTTATATAAAATAATTAAAAACTTTAATCCAGTTATTAAATAGTTTATAACTTTAAAATGGCGTCGATCCACCTGACAGTAGAACGACGTTTAAACAACACCATTTAGGCCATTTTCCAAATCACCATCGTCGATTGATGTCAAACACAACAAATGATGAATATCTATTCAATCATCACATTTAAACAGGTTTGGTATCAGTCAGGTTGAACAATTCATACATGCACAACAGCTAAAAATACAGTTTATTTGAGGAATCTGGTCGGATCCCTCCAACCTGTCCTTCTCTGCATCACAGATATCAGTTGATAAAATATACGAATAAAATAATTGACGATATATAAATAACTGAGACCAATCAAAAATAAACAACCAATTTGCATCCATCACATCCAATCAACCAATTTAAACTGTTAACTGTAAAATATATTTTACTGTGAATGTACCACATCACAGGATTCCAGAAGGTGTGAGAATTAACTCACCAGAGTTTGTTCTGGTCGATGGTTGATGCGTTTGTCGCTTTTAATCTTGAACGAACGTTCAAAATTAACTGATTTTTCAACTGTCTCAGATCAGTGTCTAGTCAGTGTCATTGCCTAGGCCTCGTCCCTGCGATCCCAACGGATCCAGTTTCGTCAGATTTCATTAACGTATGTGAGAGTTACGTTGATTTAAAGATTGAATATATTTTACGATTTAAACTAAACTAAAATAATAATTAATTAAATAAAATAAATTAACGTTACCTTAAAATAATTGCCACCTCCTCCTCGTACAAACAAAAACACGGGGTTTCCTTCCCACCATCTGCCCAAGCCCGTCGTTCTTCCTCTCCAATTACTTCCTCTTGTTATTATTTTCCCACCGATACACCCATCCACCACATCAACTCCGGCGCCACGCAGGACCACCGGAACCACCTCCGACCCCTGCCCTGACACCGCACCAGCCTCAGCCCCACTCGCCAGAACCGCTAGTCGCCGAAACCCCTCCGTCCTCCTTAATTTCGAACACCCCCAAATTACGATCAACCACAAAATTCGCCACCGTCCGACCACTACCGGTGACCATACCACCACCAACGTGACCCCCACGCCTTCCAGCATCCATCCCGACACACCCCCGCCACCAGCACCGATGAACTTCGCCGGAAAGTCACCAAACCCGTTCACAACTTTTCAAAAATGGACGAAAAACTACTTCTCTGTTCAACCCTGTCCCCCGACCACCACCGTCGACTGTAGCCTGCCGCACCACCACCAAATCAAAGCCCTATCTCCCCTTAACACGCTCCCCCAAGCCCGGCACCTAAAATCGCCTCCATCTCCTCAAAACCAGCCAAAAACGAAAGTGAAATCCCATGGTTCCAGGCCGATTCCGACCACCACAGTCCACCGATCCACCCCAACTTTACAGTAGGTTCCCCTCTTCCCGATCTACACTTCTACTTCAGAAACCCCTAGTCGATTCTGTAACACCCCGAAAATTCGATAACTGTGGAATTAACAAATTAAAATATAATTAATTTGAAATCAAAGAACTAAGGGAAACGGGATACGCCATTGCGTTCGTCTCGGAAAAATACGCGAAATAGAGTCCGAGTTTTCGAAAAACGGAGTCCGTATGAAGAAGATATGGCCTTCGGAAGTTTTGAATCAAATTTAAAATTCAAACAGAATAAAATAATAATTTGAAATGGGGCCCAATGGGCCAGGCGGATAAAACACCCGCCTAGCCACCCAGGTCGACTGGGCTGTCGACCTGGGCTACCCATGTCGACAGGGCTGTCGACAGCCCTGTCGACAGGGGTATCGACCTGGTCGAGCCCTGTCAACCTGGCTGGCCAGGTCGGTGTTTGGTCGAGTTTCAGTGGTCTGCTTTGTCATTAGGGCTAGGTGGCGGGTTTTTATTGGTCTCTCTTCCTAATGAATGGCTATGATCTAAGCTAGCAACATCAAGGGTCCTAATCAATTCCTAACCTCTATATAAACAACCCTAGACTAAACCCTAATCTATTCATTCAAATTAAGAACATAGCCGCCATGTTGCTGAGGAACGACAAAGAATAGCCGCCAACTAAAGAGAGGATTAGGAAGAAAGTTCTAAGGCCTAAAACAATTCAAAGCAACCTAAAGCTAATCTATCATACCTCTTAATTAGAGAATTCGCCGCAACCATTGTAAGTAAAGTATTACTTTGGTATTAATAAACAACTGTGTTGATGTGTATGCTTGAATTGTGGCAATGGAAGTAATTCATATTTGTGCAAAATTATGTTATTCATTATAAAGAACTACATGCGGTAGTTCTATGCAAATATACGTTTGGAATATTGCGCAAATTATGTAATCTATGTTGAAAACTACATGTATGTAGTTGAGGGGAATTTATGCAAGTTTGGGGCTTTGTTATTATGCCATTATGATGTATGTTTTCGTGCATAAATCATTTTGCAAGTAATTGAAACAAGTTTGGTTATTATAGTTCATATGAAACTATGTGGAATTTTGACACCATGTATTAGTCATGCTTTTGCAAACTTATGAATATGGCTAGGAATGATATTTGGCATAATTGAAACCCGTGATTAAGTCTATCTTGTTTTAAAGGATTATATGATGACATGGCTAGGTTGGACTCAAAAATCCCCTTTTTGCAAGTTTAAAGCAAAACACCATGATTAGGAATATTTATGCATAAGTATGTTTATACCATCGTTATGTGATTAGGCTTAAGTCATGATTAAGTTGAATTATGCTATGTTCATGCTAGAAGTATTTATGCCATGCTTATGTTTGACCATATGCCATGCCTATGCTAGAAGTATTTTATGCCATGCTTATGTTTGACAATATGCCATGCCTATGCTAGAAGTATTTTATGCCATGCTTATGTTTGACAATATGCCATGTTTATGCTAGAAGTATTTAGGCCATGCTTATGTTTGACATTATGCCTAAACAAGAATATAGGTTCATGTTGTAGTTAAACCTATGCAAGTTCACATGCTTTGATTCATGTCACCTATGTTACCACTATGCAAGTACACCAGTTCCTATTATGTATTCCCAACGTCTTATGCAAGTTCATGCGCTCACCTTCCCCTCTTTGTGTATACGCCATAAGCCTCCCCTTTTCGCATGGCTAAATTGGGCTTTAAAAGGCTAAGCCCAATATATAAACGGACGTGTAAAACGGGGGAAAATAACGTTGGGTTAAAATGAATTAATGAATGAAAATATAAAATAGAAGGGCCCAAATTCAAGTATGGGTTGGGCCCGTGATTGGTGTAACCTTTACACCATTAACTTAATAATGGGCCGCAAATATTTACATATAAGAAATAAAGAAGAATGACAAGATATGTAAATGTAGAAAAGACGATGTGTTTAACCCGAGGTTGGATTGAGTTGTGATGTAAACCTGCCCGGAACCGCCCGGCTGTCCAGTAGTCACAACAAGACCTATCCAATGTGAGAGGTTAAACATGGAGCCCAGCAAGGACCCGAGGTTAGACTGAGTTGTGGCGTAAGACTGCCCGGAACCAACCGGCAACAGGCAGCCACAACAATACCTGTCTAATGTGAGAGGTCAGGGCCTTAATAAGACAATTAAGGCTGAGTCAGGATTGTTAGGATTAAGTGAACTAAAGACTTAATCAAAATGGAACATGCTAAACGGACTGGTGGGGTTAGGTTAGGAAACACTTAACCAACTTAGCATGTTGGCTAGAGATAGAAAACCTAGTAACGGGGGACCCTTTTCAGCAGTAACCCTAAAAGGTGTATCAGGATACCCTGAAACTAGGCAGGGTGGGGCACGATTACTGGGCTGATTGTAAGAGGTCAAATCGACGGCGGTGGTGTAGCAGTGTAGGTTCTAACGGTGTGCGGGCGTGCACGCACTCCGGCGCAGAAAAATAAGGCACTGGACACCAGTAGCATACCTTTGCACTCTAAGGTTGTGTCGGGTTGCCACTATGGGACTTGATACACCCCATGGTGGGACCAGCATAGGTAACTACAGACATCGGGGGCCGTAAGACACATGTAACTATGCGAGTAGGAGCCGATCATCGTAGAATGGATCACATCACCCTGATTATGGGGTGCAAATTGGAAACTAGTTTATATGGGTTCAGAGATTAACATGGGGTACGATAGTATATTCGACCCTAGATAACTTAACCAAGTTCATAGTGTTGCCCACTTCCTGTTTTACTTATCATACCCAGTTCTTTATTCATAGACAAAGTAGTACTAGACTTACTCAGGCTTTATGTCTGACTCTATTTTTCTTTCGTCTTCTTTCTTCCGTTCCCCCCCCCAGGTCCTCAGGGAGGGAACACAGCAGCTTGACCTACCTCAACATCCAGCTTGAAGAAGAGAAATGTATTGCTTGGACTTTCCTGTTTTGAACTATGGCTTTGGACAATCCACTATGGGGCTTTTGCAGTTTATCTATGTTTTATTTATGCTTCTTTAAAAATGATGTACTCAAGACAGATTATGAAGTGTTATGTTATGTTTTTGGAAAAGATGTTGTTGTAACACTTATTTGACTTTATGAAATAAAATTTGTTGTTCTTCCGCTGTTTACAAATATGTGTTATTATATCTGTCTTGTATATCTGTGACTTGTACTTATAAACCTCCACCAAAATTAGGGCATTCCCTTTGAGAGTGACCCTAACGGAGGTGGGGTGTTTCACTTGGTATCAGAGCATAGGTTTACCAGATAAGATAAAAAGTTTTGAAAATTTATTTTCAAAAAAGGAAATTTAAAGAAGCATTTTTAAAAAGAAAAATATTATTTTATTCTAAAAAGGCAAAGTCCACTCCCCAAAGCCATAGGTATTATCTCTTATCCTTCGTTTTGAATCTATCCTTTTTTGTTTCAGCATGTCCCAAGATCTTAACTTGCCTGAAGGGGTACCCATACCTGGTTGGTTTAGACGTTTCTTAGAAGCAAGGGCCACTCAGTCAGGTCCTACCGTTCCTCCTCCTCCAGCTGAAGGGAATCATCCAGCCGCAGCAGCACCTTTTCCTCCACCTCCTCCACGGGGAAACAATTTTGCTAAGATATGTAAAGATTTTAAAGCTATGGGAGGAAGGGATTTCCATGGAACTGAGTCCTTCGTAGCAGCTAGGAATTGGCTAAAAGAAACCGAAGACCTATTCATCATCTTTGAGGTAGAAGATAGACAAAAAGTACAGTTAGCAGTGTGGCTATTGAAGGGTGAGGCTTCCTACTGGTGGGAAGTCACTAATGCTGAAAGACCAGTGGATACATAGGAGGACTTTAGGGCAAGGTTTGAGACCAAGTTTCTCTCAGATGTAGAAAGAAGTTTGCAGTTGGAAAAATTCTTATTTCTTAAGCAAGGGGACAAGACTGTTAGAGAGTATGTGAATCAGTTTGATGAGCTGGCTAGGTTTGGACTTGACCTAGTCAACACCCCGCATAAGAAGGCTCTCCGTTTCGTCAAGGGGTTAAATGATCCATTACATAGTTTGGCCATGACCCATATACCCATGGGAGCCGCGTATGAAAGATTGGTGCAAATGGCATTGCTGAACGAAGAGGACAAGGGCAAGAAGGAGACCAAGACGGAAAGCTCTCAAGGGAAGAAAGAGGGTTTGCAGCCTAAGAAGACAGACTTTAAGAAGGGCGGAAAAGGCAACAAAGAGAAGAGGAAGTGTAATTTCTGTGGCAAAGTGGGGCACTTAGTAAAGGACTGCCGGAAGAAGAAGGCTAAGGAGAATGGTGGGTGCTTTTCGTGCGGTCAGACAGGCCACAGGGCTAAGGACTGCCCAAGGAAACGAGGACAGGGGCAGGGCACTGGATCCACCCCAGGGGCACAGGTTCATGTGCTAGAAGCGCCACCATTGCAACAGCGAGGTATAAATACTTCTGTAGAAAGTGTAGTTTATCTTTATGATCACCCCGTTCGCACTTTGTTTGATTCTGGCGCATCACACTCCTTTATCTCGTCTGCTTTAGTAGAATCTCTGCACCTAAAAACTAGTATGGTAGAGGACCCCTTAATTGTTTCAAACCCAATTGGGGGCCCAGCTCATTTGTCTATGATCTGTTTGGATTTGAAAATTTCTATCCTAAGTGTTGAATTTCTGTGTAGTGCCTTTGTTTTGGGCTTTTCGGGGTATGGTTTGATTTTGGGTATGGATTGGCTATCCCGTAATGGGGCCATCCTTGACTGTGAGAAAAGGGTTGTTAGGCTCCTAACCCAGCTCGGTAATACTTTGGAAATTTCTTGTAATCCCTCGTATGCGGTTATGCTTAGTTATCTTGAATCGCTAGATGCCTCTGTTGAAAATTTGCATTCAGTTAGAGTGGTCCGGGAATATCCGGATGTCTTCGAAGAGGTGAAGGGCTTGCCTCCGAAGCGGGAAATAGACTTCCGCATATATCTTGTAGATAATTCAAAGCCCGTTGCGTTGCCCGTTAGACATATGGCTCCACGAGAAAGGAAAGAGCTCAGTAAACAGATTAAAGAGCTTCTAGAAAAGGGGTTCATTAGGAGGAGCATTTCAGAATGGGGCGCTCCAGTGGTGTTCGCTACAAAGGCGGATGGTTCACTCCGTCTATGAGTTGACTATAGGGAGCTCAACAAGCTAACGAAAAAGAATAGGCACCCTCTCCCTAGAATTGACGATTTATTTGATCAGCTTGTAGGAGCGTCTGTTTTCTCCCAACTCGATTTAGCAACCGGTTTTCATCAGCTAAGGGTGGCTGAAGATAGCATCGATAAAACGGCTTTCAGAACCCCAGACGGCTTCTTTGAATGGCTTGTCATGCCTTTCGGCTTGACAAATGCACCTGCGTACTTCGTGGACCTGATGAGTAGGGTATTTAGAGATTTCCTCAACAAATTCGTAGTGGTCTTCGTAGATGATATCCTTATCTTCTCAAAGAGTGAAGAGGAACATGCTCAGCACTTAAGGGCAATCATGGAAACTTTGCGAGTCCATCAACTAAAAGCCAAGTTCTCCAAATGCCACTTTTGGAGAGAAGAGGTGAGGTTCCTTGGGCATATAGTATCCAAGCAAGGGTTAGCGGTGGACCCTGCTAAGGTAGTGGCGGTACAGGATTGGAAGACACCAAGGAATGCGACTGAGGTCCGAAGCTTTCTAGGACTAGCAGGTTTCTATCGAAAATTCATAAGGGATTTTGCGAAAATTTCAGCTCCGCTCACGAAATTGACCAAGAAGAATCTAGTATTCAATTGGGAATTGGATTGCGAGTTTGCTTTCCAACGACTGAAGAGGGCTCTCACAACAGCCCCAGTTTTGACGCTGCCAGATGGGAGCAAGATGTTCACTGTTTATACGGATGCATGTGGGACAGGGCTAGGCGCCGTCTTAATGCAAGAAGGAAGGGTAGTAGCTTATGGCGGGAGGCAATTGAAGGAGCACGAAAAGAACTACCCAACCCACGATCTAGAGCTAGCCGCCATCGTCTTTGCACTCAAGTCTTGGCGACACTATCTCCTAGGTGAGAAGTTCGAACTTTACACTGACCATAAATCATTGAAATATCTTTTCTCGCAGAAAGATCTTAACTTGAGGCAACAAAGATGGATGGAGTTTCTTGCCTCGTACGATTTCGAAATCTCCTACACTCCGGGCAAAGGCAACGTAGTAGCAGACGCGTTGAGCCGAAAGAAATTGACACTAAGCCCGTTATTTGTTGAAAGACAAAGCCTAGAGTTTATAGCCAGCTTCGACTTTAGGCCTTCCTCCGATTTCGTACCAGGCTTGCTTGCATCTCTCGAAGTGCGCCCAACTTTAGTAGATTCAGTAGGGGCAGCACAACGCGAAGACCCTCAGCTTGTGGAAATAATTGATAGGCTAATTAGGGGTGAGACTTCAAGTCACCTCAACAGATACTCCATTGACGATAAGGGTGTACTAAGGCGAGATGGAAGACTATGCGTCCCACAGACAAACGATTTAATAAAGAAGGTTCTCGAGGAAGCACATCACTCCAAGATGACGATACACCCAGGCGGGGATAAAATGTACAAAGACATAAAAAGGACTTTCTTCTGGAACGGCATGAAAAAGGACGTGGCAGAATTCGTTTCTAAATGTATGGTGTGCCAGCAGGTTAAGGCGGAACAGAAAAAGCCTGGCGGACTGCTACATCCTCTGGAGGTCCCGCAGTGGAAGTGGGATAGCATCTCAATGGACTTCATCGATGGGCTGCCTAGGTCTAGGAGAGGCAACACTAGTATTTGGGTAATAATGGATAGGCTTACTAAAAGCGCCCACTTTTTACCTGTCAAAAGTAAAAGAACTGCCTCATCCCTAGCATCACTTTACCTCAAGGAAATCGTGCGACTCCATGGAATACCATCTAGCGTCGTTAGTGACCGAGACCCCATCTTCACCAGCGAGTTTTGGCGGAGTCTGCAAGAAGCAGTAGGAACGCAGTTATGCTTGAGCACAGCCTATCATCCCCAAACGGACGGCCAAACAGAGAGAGTGAACAGAGTTTTGGAAGACCTTTTAAGGTTATGCGTCCTCGACTTCGGAGGGACATGGGAAGACCACCTCCCTTTGGTGGAATTTGCCTACAACAACAGCTATCAAGCAACCATAGGAATGGCGCCCTTCGAAGCTTTATATGGAAGACCGTGCCGATCGCCCACTTGTTGGTGGGAGTCCACGGATAAGCTCGTGCTTGGACCAGATATGATCCGAGAGACCTCAGAGAAGGTAGACGTAATACGAAGAAGGATGAAGACGGCCCAAGACAGACAAAAGTCCTATGCCGACAGGAGAAGGACCGACCTTGAATTCGAAGTTGGAGACAGAGCTTTTCTCAAGGTATCACCGCTAAGGAACGTTGTTCGTTTTGGAACCACAGGGAAGCTAGCGCCAAGATTCGTAGGGCCATTCCCTATCATCGAGAAGATTGGCAAAATGGCCTATAGATTAGAGCTACCCGAGAAGTTGGCTGGAGTCCACAACGTTTTTCACGTTTCACATCTCCGAAAATGTCTGCATGAGTCAGCTGAAGTGGTAGAGCCAAACATCCTCGAAGAGGCCGAAGTGGAACGCGAAGCAACCACAAGGAGAGTTCCTACCCGCATCTTAGGAACGGAAGTGAAGAGGCTACGCAACCGCGAAGTCAAGCTCGTCAAAGTTCAGTGGAGCGACGCCGAGGGAGACGCGACTTGGGAAACTGAAGCTAGAATCCGTACAGCCTACCCTTTTCTGTTCGAGGGTACATCCTTGATCTTTCATTTTTCCTTAAGTTGCGCTTTTATCTATCTTTTTAGGTATATTTCCTCGACCGTATCTTTTAGGTAGAAACCCTTTGGATGGAAACATGTAGTTGAAACATGTTATGGATGATGGTTGCAAGTGGTTGCAAGTGATTGCTAGTGGTTGCTCGTGGTTGCATATACACACACAATCTAGGTTTTAGATCGGCTCAGTCACTTCATATTGCATATGCATATATGTTTGCTTTCGTATGTGGTTGAACTATAATGTGTTGTCATGTGGATGTTGCATTTGTATTGAATGATTGTGCACTCATGTAGAATCATGAATAGGAAAATTTGCATACATAATGGATTCATGGCACCTACATAATTCACATTAAGGAGGTCAACTGAATCAGTAGACCGCCTGATTTTGCATTAGATAAGTACATGTACACACACACTTCGC
This sequence comes from Allium sativum, assembly GCA_030737875.1. Lineage (NCBI taxonomy): Eukaryota > Viridiplantae > Streptophyta > Magnoliopsida > Asparagales > Amaryllidaceae > Allium > Allium sativum. Next base: position 955,912,895 of record CM060926.1, on the reverse strand, counting down.
ATATGATCATGAAGCATTAGAAGTCTTTTAAGGACAATGGATGCTCGTTTTTGATGGATGAGTAGATGGATGATTGGATGTTAGGATATACATTCCTCCTAACTTGAAGATTTCGGGGACGAAATCCTTTTAAGTGGGGGAGAATGTAACACCCCGAAAATTCGATAACTGTGGAATTAACAAATTAAAATATAATTAATTTGAAATCAAAGAACTAAGGGAAACGGGATACGCCATTGCGTTCGTCTCGGAAAAATACGCGAAATAGAGTCCGAGTTTTCGAAAAACGGAGTCCGTATGAAGAAGATATGGCCTTCGGAAGTTTTGAATCAAATTTAAAATTCAAACAGAATAAAATAATAATTTGAAATGGGGCCCAATGGGCCAGGCGGATAAAACACCCGCCTAGCCACCCAGGTCGACTGGGCTGTCGACCTGGGCTACCCATGTCGACAGGGCTGTCGACAGCCCTGTCGACAGGGGTATCGACCTGGTCGAGCCCTGTCAACCTGGCTGGCCAGGTCGGTGTTTGGTCGAGTTTCAGTGGTCTGCTTTGTCATTAGGGCTAGGTGGCGGGTTTTTATTGGTCTCTCTTCCTAATGAATGGCTATGATCTAAGCTAGCAACATCAAGGGTCCTAATCAATTCCTAACCTCTATATAAACAACCCTAGACTAAACCCTAATCTATTCATTCAAATTAAGAACATAGCCGCCATGTTGCTGAGGAACGACAAAGAATAGCCGCCAACTAAAGAGAGGATTAGGAAGAAAGTTCTAAGGCCTAAAACAATTCAAAGCAACCTAAAGCTAATCTATCATATCTCTTAATTAGAGAATTCGCCGCAACCATTGTAAGTAAAGTATTACTTTGGTATTAATAAACAACTATGTTGATGTGTATGCTTGAATTGTGGCAATGGAAGTAATTCATATTTGTGCAAAATTATGTTATTCATTATAAAGAACTACATGCGGTAGTTCTATGCAAATATACGTTTGGAATATTGCGCAAATTATGTAATCTATGTTGAAAACTACATGTATGTAGTTGAGGGGAATTTATGCAAGTTTGGGGCTTTGTTATTATGCCATTATGATGTATGTTTTCGTGCATAAATCATTTTGCAAGTAATTGAAACAAGTTTGGTTATTATAGTTCATATGAAACTATGTGGAATTTTGACACCATGTATTAGTCATGCTTTTGCAAACTTATGAATATGGCTAGGAATGATATTTGGCATAATTGGAACCCGTGATTAAGTCTATCTTGTTTTAAAGGATTATATGATGACATGGCTAGGTTGGACTCAAAAATCCCCTTTTTGCAAGTTTAAAGCAAAACACCATGATTAGGAATATTTATGCATAAGTATGTTTATACCATCGTTATGTGATTAGGCTTAAGTCATGATTAAGTTGAATTATGCTATGTTCATGCTAGAAGTATTTATGCCATGCTTATGTTTGACCATATGCCATGCCTATGCTAGAAGTATTTTATGCCATGCTTATGTTTGACAATATGCCATGCCTATGCTAGAAGTATTTTATGCCATGCTTATGTTTGACAATATGCCATGTTTATGCTAGAAGTATTTAGGCCATGCTTATGTTTGACATTATGCCTAAACAAGAATATAGGTTCATGTCGTAGTTAAACCTATGCAAGTTCACATGCTTTGATTCATGTCACCTATGTTACCACTATGCAAGTACACCAGTTCCTATTATGTATTCCCAACGTCTTATGCAAGTTCATGCGCTCACCTTCCCCTCTTTGTGTATACGCCATAAGCCTCCCCTTTTCGCATGGCTAAATTGGGCTTTAAAAGGCTAAGCCCAATATATAAACGGACGTGTAAAACGGGGGAAAATAACGTTGGGTTAAAATGAATTAATGAATGAAAATATAAAATAGAAGGGCCCAAATTCAAGTATGGGTTGGGCCCGTGATTGGTGTAACCTTTACACCATTAACTTAATAATGGGCCGCAAATATTTACATATAAGAAATAAAGAAGAATGACAAGATATGTAAATGTAGAAAAGACGATGTGTTTAACCCGAGGTTGGATTGAGTTGTGATGTAAACCTGCCCGGAACCGCCCGGCTGTCCAGTAGTCACAACAAGACCTATCCAATGTGAGAGGTTAAACATGGAGCCCAGCAAGGACCCGAGGTTAGACTGAGTTGTGGCGTAAGACTGCCCGGAACCAACCGGCAACAGGCAGCCACAACAATACCTGTCTAATGTGAGAGGTCAGGGCCTTAATAAGACAATTAAGGCTGAGTCAGGATTGTTAGGATTAAGTGAACTAAAGACTTAATCAAAATGGAACATGCTAAACGGACTGGTGGGGTTAGGTTAGGAAACACTTAACCAACTTAGCATGTTGGCTAGAGATAGAAAACCTAGTAACGGGGGACCCTTTTCAGCAGTAACCCTAAAAGGTGTATCAGGATACCCTGAAACTAGGCAGGGTGGGGCACGATTACTGGGCTGATTGTAAGAGGTCAAATCGACGGCGGTGGTGTAGCAGTGTAGGTTCTAACGGTGTGCGGGCGTGCATGCACTCCGGCGCAGAAAAATAAGGCACTGGACACCAGTAGCATACCTTTGCACTCTAAGGTTGTGTCGGGTTGCCACTATGGGACTTGATACACCCCATGGTGGGACCAGCATAGGTAACTACAGACATCGGGGGCCGTAAGACACATGTAACTATGCGAGTAGGAGCCGATCATCGTAGAATGGATCACATCACCCTGATTATGGGGTGCAAATTGGAAACTAGTTTATATGGGTTCAGAGATTAACATGGGGTACGATAGTATATTCGACCCTAGATAACTTAACCAAGTTCATAGTGTTGCCCACTTCCTGTTTTACTTATCATACCCAGTTCTTTATTCATAGACAAAGTAGTACTAGACTTACTCAGGCTTTATGTCTGACTCTATTTTTCTTTCGTCTTCTTTCTTCCGTTCCCCCCCCCAGGTCCTCAGGGAGGGAACACAGCAGCTTGACCTACCTCAACATCCAGCTTGAAGAAGAGAAATGTATTGCTTGGACTTTCCTGTTTTGAACTATGGCTTTGGACAATCCACTATGGGGCTTTTGCAGTTTATCTATGTTTTATTTATGCTTCTTTAAAAATGATGTACTCAAGACAGATTATGAAGTGTTATGTTATGTTTTTGGAAAAGATGTTGTTGTAACACTTATTTGACTTTATGAAATAAAATTTGTTGTTCTTCCGCTGTTTACAAATATGTGTTATTATATCTGTCTTGTATATCTGTGACTTGTACTTATAAACCTCCACCAAAATTAGGGCATTCCCTTTGAGAGTGACCCTAACGGAGGTGGGGTGTTTCAGATTCATCCCGGATTAGAAGATATAATGGAATTTGTGAAGAGGGGCCTTTTTGCAAAATTACATGAGAATTTCTGGTTTTTGGAGGCTAGGGTTTCATTCTTAGATCCTTATATAGTGTGGAAGAATTATATTTAAAGTTGATGTGATGCGTGATGTTGACTAACGATTTTTATTTCGTGTCTATCGCTATTTCTGATACTGTTTATTCGTTGTTGTGCTCACAAACGAGCCCCGTTCGAGATGCGACTGGATGGCATAGTATAATTCGACGATACGGTCCTAATGAAACTTGTTTCGTCGAATTCCAAGTCCGTTTGCTCAAATAGCATTCGTACACGTCCAAATAGATCGATTTATTTTACATTTTATTTTGCCATGCTCACAGAATAACACCGATTGAAGCACCGTCTGAAAATCTAGCAATAATTTACTGTTACGGTCCCAACAAAATTTGTTTCGTCGAAAACAGAGGTCGTTTGAAAAATGTCCCTTTTGAACTGGCCAATTTGAATTAAAATAAACTAATTTTAAAATACTTCAATATAATAATATCAAAATATTTCAGTTGGCCGTACACGACCAGAATTTGATGTATTACCAAGGAAAAATATCTCGGGTTGAATTTGAAGCCAAATCGATATTAAAAATATTTAAAAACCCTTTTATTTAATATAAATAACGTTATAATATATAAAGGAATTCTAAAGCGACTTTTTCAAAATTTGATTTGGCCATAAAATAAAATCTACACGACGAAAACTGGATTTTTCTCTGCCATTAGAAAGATATCGTCAAACCGGTCCCGACGTTTCTTGTTTCGAGAAAATCCGACTTATTTTGAACCTGGTACGACCCGTTGGAGTTCAAAATGCCAAAATGCGAACTACCGCGCCGCTGCAGCTCGTTATTTAATTAAATTATAAACTATATTTCGTCGTCGTTTCTAAACGAAATCGTCGATATAACTTCAATGTATCCAATATCGAACTATTCCAAACTGCCCGCTCACCCTATATTGCCGACACAACATTTTCTGACCGGTTTGGAATTAAATTATTATTTTATTGTTTATTTAAATAATATATTCCAAATATAATCGTTAAATTCGATTATTTAAATTCAAACCCATATTTTAAATAAATAAAATAATTAAAATAATCCAAATAAATAGGAAGAAAATACGGGTCGTTACAATAATAGACGATTGAAACCTCTTTCGGCAATAATTGGAAGTCCGAAAATCCTGATTCGAATATTAAATATTAGAAGTCCATAAATCCACTACTAGAAATAATAGAATTCGAAGTCTATTTTAGGCTATGCCGGTTTTAGGTGCCCATATTAAGCTTTTCTTAAAGAAAAGCTAGGGCATGTTCCTTTTTTGAATAGAGGAAGGCATTTTTTAAGTGCTCCCTTTGAGCTTTCGTTTCATTCTGCCAGATAAGGAATAAGTAATGGTAGAACGCACTCATCTTTAGAGTAGAGGCTGGGAGTTCTTAGGCAAAGCAGAGGCAGGGATTGATCTAAAAAGAGCAGAGGCAGAGAGTGCTTCTTTTGGAGTTGGGTGCATGTCCTTGGGTATAATCGTCCCACCTCTAGAGAGGGCCTTGGATGTTCCAAGGGATTTTTGTGTTAGAAAACTATCTTTGGGTTTACCCTACTCCCTATACGAGGCAGCTTGGATATATTATGAGCTTGGGAGCCAAAAGCATGTCTATGGGTGTTCGACGATGAATATTCTATCAATTAAAAAATCATCGCGAAGTGTATATAACCGCAAGCGCACGGGTACACTTGTAGTATGTTAGCGAGTATGAGTCGATCCATGGAGAAAGAAGTTATTCGTATTTTATTCAATCAAATTAAAACAAAGTCGAGTGGAGATTTTACTAACTACGACTACACTAAACTAACAAACTAAGCTAAATAAGAATATGAGAGTTAAATAACAAATTAGGAACAAAACCCCTCTCTAGATCACATGAATCAACATAAAATAAAACCATGATCTTTCCTTTTTTTAGTCACTTATGAATTTAGTTGATATGATTATTATAAGTATAGCTTATTCATGTTATTAATTAGCACAACATAAACTATTAAACTATAACATATCCACTAAATCACCTTACTAGTTTTAATGAAAAATGAACAAGTTAAAATTGAAATATACTTTAAGCATGGACTATGAACTATTAATTTGAACTATAGACCATCAAATTTTTATTTCAAACTCCACTTAATCACCATCATCATATGTTGATGAAGAGGTAATTAGTGAACATATGACTAAACATAGCTTATTTGGTGTCAACAATATAGGCTATCAAAATCAATAATGAACACAAAACCAATAACATAAACATGATATGAAGCACAAAAAGAGAGCATGAATAAACAAATTATGTTGCATCTACATAATCAAGAGTGCTTCATTACCCCTAACTTGAAAGGGATTTGCCACTAATATATGTAATCATGACAACAAAGATAAATTGCAACATTAAAAATAAAGGAAAAAGAGAGAACTAATTAACAAAAATAAACTAAACTACTTGCATAAAATAAAACTACACTAGTGCATAAAGTAAATAACAAGAATTAAATGAATAATAAATTAAATTGCATTAAATGGAAAATTACATAAGAGGGAAATGGCTAAGATGCCATGAAAAAAAAGAAAGAGCTTTTGATTTTGATTCTACAAACTAACTAACTAAAGAAGACCCTAAAAGAGAAAAGAATTTACATCAACATAAAGGGGGTATTTATACATGTTCTAAACCCTAAAACCCTAATCACTTTTGTTAAGGACTACCGAAAATACCCCTTCATGAAGCTTCTAATCTTGTTTTAGCCACTAATAAGTCATGTAGAATGCATAAAGCCTTTTATCTCATCCAATTAATCTCTAATTGTACCATTAAGGAATGAGAGATAATGGGTAGTGGGGTCCTCCATTAAGTAGTGAATGAAATAATTCCATCTCCAATTCTTTGTATCCATTGCATGTATATCTCCATGTAAACTTCATATGCATACTTCATTTTTGCTCCCAAATTCCTACATGGCACATGTAAATAAACAAGTAAATTTTATCATAAAATAATACATGCACAAATGACCGTATTGCCCCAAATATGAAGACGAATGCATGATAATTTGAGAATTTTGGGTTTTTAGTTAAAACATGTAAAAATAGCCCACTTATGTTATTTATTTAACTGAAACAAAATAAACATGTGAATAAAAATGTGCATATTAACGTGCACATCAAATACCCTCACATTTATCTTTTTATTCGTCCTCGAATAAATAAATGAAAAACTAAGATAAATACATTTTCGTAGGGAGAACGATTTCATTGAGCGTATGCAACAAGCTGTTAAACCTCTGAATGTCCCTGGTAGGACGAGTATTGTCTCATGAAGGGTTTTCAGCGGATACTACCACAAAATCCAAAAAAATAAATATTTTCAAAATGCAAGATTTGAAAATATTTACAAGATGAATGAAATTTTTCAAAAGAATATTTACAAATGGGTAACTTACTTTTAAATTTAACATGAGTGAGTTAAATACAATTTGGGTCGTCACTATGAAATTTTAGTCTATTACTAATCAAAACTTCATACAAAAGTCAGATTATCATTACAAACTCCTCCAGCTTAGCCAGTTATTTCATTTTAAAACATAGTGCAAATATGAAATCAATTCTATAATCGATATCAAGAATCGTAAAATGGCATCTCAATTTCCTTTTGGTTAACAAGTTAGGTCAAATATGTGAAGATAGTGCTTGGATTTATAGTGCTTACTCTCTCTTTATTTTGAATAATATATACATTGTTACTATTTACAAACAACTAACTGAAAAGACCAAGGTATACCACCCGTGAGAGTTTGGGACAGAGCTTGGCAGGTAATTCTTAGGTGTCCAACTCATAAAATGAGACCAAGGTATCCTACCCATGCACTGCCTCGCGGACTGACATGTGAGTTAGGACAGAGCTTGGCGGGTTTGCACAGCAACGCTAGATTTTCAAGCAATGTTGGATACCCTTGGATTATTATTATATATATATATATTCCTTTTTCTCTCTTTTTTTCTATATTTTTTTTACATAAGAGAGAGAGAGAGAGATAGTTAAGCGAGAATATCTTATCACAACTTCACTTAAAAAATCTAAAATATTATCACAATAGTCTAAATCAACTATTCATTTAATCAGATTACAATTCAGAAAACATTTCATACTCATCACCCACGAATCTCCCTATATACTGGTTACACCAAATTTTCTCATAATTCAAACTTTTCTTTCGTTATTCGTCAAGAGAAGTAAAATTCAAAGCATTTTAATCGTACGACCAAAATTGTATGTTTATTTCATCGTGCCCATTTAAAAGTAAATTAAAATGCAATTATTATTTTTTTGAAATTTTGTTTGCGATGAAAAAAGAAAAGAAAGTTGAAATCTATGCAAAAACAAAATAAATATTATAAACCCCCCCCCCCCTCCACACTTGATTTTGACTGTGTCCCTACAGTCAACCCAAGTGGTAAGAGAAAAGAAAAAGGAAATTTAGAAAATATGCCCTATAAAAAAGAATAAAAAAATTATTTACATTATATCAAAAAAAATATTGATAAGAAGTAAATGAAATGGTCTTCTAAAGATCGATTCATTTGTCTCTTCAAGTATGAGAGACATAGTTTAAGATTGAAAACTCAAATTGTAAAAAAATTCAAAGTTGAATGTAGATTTGGAAAAACGAATGTCGTTTTGTTAAAAATCGAATGAGTTATTTTGTTTTCGTTGGTTTTTGGAGTAGATTGAAGAAATGATTGAAGTTCATGTTTAAATTCATCAATTTGAATTTCAAATTTATCATTGAAAATTTGTTCAAAAACATAGATTTTAAAATCCAAATGGTGATTCAAATCTACACTTTCACAATTCAACTCATCTTCGAAAAGACCAAAAAATATGTGTTCGTCAAATTCATCTTCCTTTATTATATTCACAACTTCATTACTTATATCATTTTAAAAGTCCAAAGTTGTTATTTTCAAATTTTCAAAAAAAGAAAGATCAAATTTTAAATTTTGTTCCACCATCTCAAAAGAATTGAAATGTAAATCAGTTACCGTATTATTAACAACTTCGTTAAGATCGTTATTTTCAATTTCGAAAGTAGTTATTTGAAAATCATCGATTTTGGTAAAATATGGATTATTATTCAAATCGTCACACATTTGGATTTGATTTTGTTTCTCACGAAACTTCAAGTAGTTTACAAACAATAAATCCGTGTAACCACCATCAAGTTCGTTCATTTGTTCACCATAATCAAATTTATAATTATTTACTTGAGAATTTTCAATTTGAAATTGTTGAGAACAAAAGTTTCCATTTGAACCACAATTGAAATTATTCCCGTTACCAAAATCATTTGAAAAGTGATTCACATTTTCATTTTGATTTTGAAATTCGTTTTGGAGTTCGAAATTGAATTATCAAGGGATATAAACAAAATCATTTGAATTTGAATTTTGATTATTTTAAAAACTCTCATGTGAATTGTTGCACAAGTTTGAAATATATAATTCATTTATTCTTTGAATTTCAAGTAAAGATTCAATACCTGCTTCAAAGTTGAGGGTTGATCGTTGTTTTGAAAATTTTGTGGTGCAAAATCAGGATTGTTTTGAAATTTTTGAAAAGTTGGCGGTGCAAAATCCAAATTGTTTCTACAATAATTGTTATTGAAATATCCATATCAATTTGGTGTAAAATTATATGGATTATATTGATTTTCACAACTATCATAAAATCCGTGAAAATAAGGAAATTGAGACAATTTTAAGAAAAAGGATCTTTTTCTTGGTTTTTTTTGAAATTTTAAAAGAGAAAAGGAAATAAATATTTATAAAAGAAAAGGTTTTTTATGTATTTTTGATTGATTTTTTTTTTTGGATTTTCAATTTTTTCTTTTTAAGAAAGGGGAAAAATTATAAGGACAAATGAATTAGATATTTTATCCGTAAGGACAACACACTAAAAATTTATTGAGAAGGACAATTTAATAGCCCAGCCCACATAACCACTCAGGTCGATTACTTTCTCATCTTCATTCTTTTTTTTCTGTCAATCGAAAAAAATTAGTTCGGCGTTAGGGTTTAAGTCGTATAATTAGCAGAAATGGCGACCGAATCACAATCTTCATCATCTCTAGCTGTGGAGCACACGAATTTGGAAGAAAACAGTCGAATAGCAAAGGAGACCGATCATAGCGATAAAGATTTGGGGAAAAATTTGGAAAACGTTGTCGAATCACCAGAAAATTTACAATCTAGAGTCGAAACCCTAGGTGGTGATAAACAACAAATAAATGGAGTTCAGAATCAAATTGGGGAAGAATTATTGGAGAAAATAACAGTCTACAACTGATACTGTTGATGATCAAAATGATGATCAAAGAGCAATTGAGGAAAAAACTGATACTGTTGATGGTCAAAACGCTGAAGAATTGCAAGATATTGTTGATGGTCAAAATGTTGAAGAATTGCAATTGGAAAAAGAAAATGATATTATTGATAAAAAAATAATGAAAAAAATAAGTTGGAAATGAAACTGATACTTTGGATGTCCAAAATTTGAAAAACGCAGCTTGAGGAATCTTAGTGGAGTGTTAACAGCAGAGAGGAGGTCGAAAAGGTTTAGTGGTCTGAAATATTTAGCAGAAATGGAAAGCAAGAAAAGAAGATATAAAAAAAAGGTAATTGGTCACGAGAAAGAAAATTAGTATTGTTTTTTATACTGTTTGACAGTAATGGTGTATATATGCAGGGTAAAGAACAAGAAAAAGAAAAAACAATCCAAGTTAAGGATGTTGTAGCTAGTGAAGAAAATTCTGTAAGTTAAATGCTATTGAAATTTTAGGCAAAAATGATTATAATTTTGTTGTAGAAATGGTATTGTGTATTCAGGAAATGATATCGTAAATTGTTTGAAATGATATACAAAAATCTGATACACATAAATTTGATACTATAAATTATTAGAAATGGTACATATGCATTGTCATAGTATTAGTTAATAAAACTGATATCATGAATGTATTAAAACTGAAACCTTTATTGTAGAAAAAGCATTAAAACAGAAAAAATGATACATGCATATATGTAAAAATGATACCCAAAAACTATAAACTTTAAATGTAGTTAAAGCTGATATATAAGTTTAAATAAAAATGAAACACACTAAGTTTAAAAATTAAAAACACTACATATATTTTAAAATTGATACTGAAATTTGAAAATATATTTGGTAGTTACAGTAAAGGTTTTTTTTTCTTTTTTTTATATACAATTGCTGGGACAGTCTTAAACCTTATAATTATGTATAGTAATTTTTTTATTTGTTAACTAGGATGATGATTTTGTGAATCCAAGGCCCAGAGAAATTAAGTCACACATATCAGCAGAGAGTAGAGAAGACATAGTTGTAGATGTTGGGAAAAAACAGGAGACAGCCCATAGATGCAGTCTGAAAGCATCTTACAAAATGATAAATCTGGTGAAAAAGAAGAATGCATTGACAAATAAACAAATTGAGTTGTTCAAACGAACGCCGTTTTATGAATTCTTTAGTGTATTTTATGACAAAAAAATTTCATTGAAGGAGTGCAAGAAACATCAAGAGAATCTGGATGTAGCGTATTCTTGTTATTCAATAGAGGAAGACTGTTTTGTGTTTGGTGAAAGTAGAATGAAAATATGTCAAGAAGATTTAAGCTTATTATTCTACATTCCTTTGGAAGGTAACGATATAGATAAAACACCGAGAATGACATGTAGAAATATACCAACAGAGTTCAAGGATTTTGTGTCAAGAAACTTTGAAAATGCAGTGTTAATAACAAGGAATTTGGTAGAAAAAAGAATTAAGGATGAAGTGGGGAAGAAAAAGAAGCAGTTCGAAGAAGACTTGCCATTCCTTCTTATAATGTTAATACTAATCACGTTTTTCTTTCCCAGTAACAAGCGGAAATTAAGATTGGGTTTTATTCCGTACATCTTGGATGTGAATAAGATGAATTCAGTTTCATGGCTGAAAACAATACATTTGTCAATTACAAAGTTTGTGAAAAGTTTCATCCATAACGAGTTTAAGCCTAGTCAGGTAGAAAAATTAATGTGTTTGTTTTACGCTCTTGCATGTATCGATTTAATGTGGTATTCTTTATGTTTCATCTGCTGGTTATCAGTTATTGTCAAGCTTCCAAGAATACAATTGGTTTTTATTTCAATTGTTTTAGGAAAACATGTACTTGTATATATACTTTTCAAAAAAAACTTTACACGTTAGCAAATTAATGTTTGATGCATTGAAAATGTGCAAAATATTCTATTTTTTTAATAAGAATTAATCAAAACTTGCTGTGTTTCTGTTTTATTTTTTACATTGTTGCTTTATCGGTATGATGCAATACAATGTTCTTGTGATAAATGAAATTTGATTTGTATGCTGAATATCATTTTTATGCCCTTGCATGTATCGATTTAATGTTTTATTCTTTATGTATCATCTGTTGGTTATCAGGTAAAGGTCTTTGTAGGTATCACATTTTGTGTTAATTACATGTTTATAATTTTTAGGAATCAGTTTTATAAGTTGGTAGGTGTCAGTCTGAAGTTTTTCTCCTATTCATAGTTCATGGGTATCAGTTTTTGAATTTTTTGGTATCAGTTTTTTGTTACACGTTTAACTTCAGATTCTAAGTATCATTTTTTAGTCACTATAGGTATCAGTTTTCTTTTCTTTGTACAGATTTTAGATATCATTTTTATACTGCTGTAGGTATCAGTTTATAAATATTGTTTGCTCACATTACTTAGGTAGCAATTTTATGACTGGGTGGGCATTAGTTTTCTATTTTATGTTTTCTGCAATTTTAAAGTATCAGTATCACAGTGTTTTAGGTATCAGTTATTGAAAGAGTAAAAAAATGCATGAGTGTTAGATTACAAAAACTGGAAAATTTTTTATTTCAATTCAGTAATTTCTCATCCAACTCAGAACTCTAGTTATATTAAAATTGATCCACATAATTTTTAACATATGCATATTAAGGATATAGCAAATATCCAACCACACGAGGCCATTCTTTTGCAGACAAAGGATTGTTTAGCGCAAAGAAGTACAATAAAAGGAAAAGATGCGCAAACAAATAAAAGAAAGCGTGGTCAAAAATTAGAACAAGGGGAAAATGATGATAAAGAAGTTGAAATTAGAGTTCTAAACTATCGCATCATAGAGGTTAAGGAAGAAAACAGAGAGTTAAAATAGAAGCATTCAGAAGAAAGAAGATTGCGAAGAGAAGCGGAAAAGGAGCTATCTAAAGTCAGGCAGCTGTTGAAAGAGAACAAAACAGGATATGAATCTGAGAAAATAGATGACAAAGATGATTCAGCAAATGTCGACAAATTGGAAAGTCATGAAAAAACTAAAGTTGATGTGATTAAGGAGAATGCAGACCAAGATAAACAGATTGAAAATATTGCAAACGATGATGAAAACTCTTATGGAAAAACAAACATGTCAGCTGGAAAAGAAATAGAAACAACGCCAATATCGGATACTAATATTGTCAATGATAGTGGCAGAACTAAAAAAAAGGTGCAATCAGTTGAAGACATCGATCCTCCAGGCTTTAGTATTGGTATGAATCAAGAATTGTCAAACATAAAAGTCGACGAAGGAAATAGAGAAACAAAAGAAAAAAGAATTAAAAAATTAGTCATTAAGCCATCAAAAGCCGATCCTCCTTCATACGTCAAAAGAATGAAAGCAAGAACTAGAATACAAAAAAGGAACGAGGAGTATGAATATTTTCAAGAAGCAAGGAAAAAACCTCGGGAAATAGAAGAGGAAGAAAAATATGGTTCATGTGAGGGAAAAGACAAAGAACTTCAGCTGTCTTTGGTTCGAAAAAATAAAGTAAAATATGAGAAAAAAACAAATGAATGAAGATGACACAGAACAAGAACAAACTGTACTCGAAATGGAGCCAATAAATGTTGAAGAACCTACATGGGAATACTTTCGCTTGTCGAAATGCAAAGACGTGACAAAACATCTAAATGATGAGCAAGGAAGGTGTGACAACAAGCAATTTTGCTCGATCCGAATCAGTCGCTAAACCGACTCAGATCGTTCGAAACGCCTGATTGTTTCGAGAACACGACAAAATAGAACGCAGACGGAAGAACATTTCATTGTATATTACAACAATTCATCAGAATACAAGAATATACAGAGTATAAACAAATATTACAGTTCATAAAATATCAGAGATTACAATAAATTACATAGCAGCGGAAAATAATACAATACACAACTAGAAGTAATACGCGGATACAAAGTTTTCCGAGTATCGTTCCAGCTGTAAACCAGGATCCTGTGAATATAAATCTGCAAAACCAAAACTACTACCTGCCCGTGTCGAAAATAAGGGCACCCAGAGTTTAGGTTAAAACAATAAACTCCAGGTAAGTCATGGGACTGGTGTGAGAACTAAAACAGTTATTAATCTTTATTTTAAAGTTAGGTAAATCAAGGGACAACGCCGTATAACACGGAACGAGTTTCCTCCCAAGAACACCAGTGCATAAAACAAACAGCGCAATTCTAAATAAAGAAAAATGAAGTTATTATAAGACCCAGGTCCCATCACACAATGCAACGCAAGCCGGAGGATAGGGTTTTACCTTATAATAGCCAAGAATGCTTGATACGTTTAAAACAAATCATTTATTATTACTATAAGTGTATAGTGTATAAAACAACTTCAAATCATAAATATCAATCATAGACGGCATGGGTACCATATATCATATCGCCATACTAGGCTCTATAATCAAGACCGCAAATGTCACGTATTTGGAAGTTGGATTTCAATCTGTGAACCGAGGCAAGGGATCGTCCTCTACCGAATTCGAGACAATCTAGCCCATGTCTCCGGAACAGCCGCAACTGCCCCTTGGATCGTCAGGGTCGGTCCACACGGAGTGGATTATTATGCCTGAACAATACGTCTCTCCGCCCTACGGGGCGTAAATGAACCAACAAATGACTCCATCGGACCCGGATCGTCCGATCAAACCGAGGCGCCTCGCAACAGCAACAACCACATAAGTCAAACTCGTCAGGGCGTGTAAAACAACTGACGCCACTTCTAGCTAGAAAGAAACGCATGTCCTCCCTGAGGTCCTTCTCTCGTTTCTGGTTCACAACCGGGGTATGAGGCTCGCGAATCAACGCTACACAAAGCTACGCCACATAGGTCGTGCTTTGATCATCATCACAAGACTTTGCTTTTCAACAGAAGCCTTGATCATTTGCATCTTAGCATGCCACACAGGGAAACCACTCTATGCAACTGATATCAGTCACACAGAATGAAATCCGATGTCAGATACTCAGTCCATTTACAAGTCCGTTCTGGGTCTGAACGAAACCGGAGGCACCTAGTACCCCGCATATCCATCGATCTCCAAGTACATATGGATGACCACTAACTGATTCTCTCCTCTTGGGTGTACGGCCCAATCAAGATCACCAGTAACCACCCAAACGACGTGAAGACCTCCGATCATCGACCACCGTCTTCATCTTCGACTTATCGTCGTATCAGTTATTCAGAATGGGATAAACCCGGTCTTTCCGAATAACTCACGTATATTATAAACAAGTGTTACACAAACACAACATGTAACACCCCGTGTATTCTATAACTGTGAAATTAACAAATTAAAGTATAATTAATTTGAAATCAAAGAACTAAGGGAAACGGGATACGCCATTGCGTTCGTCTCGGAAAAATACACGGAATAGAGTCCGAGTTTTCGAAAAACGGAGTCCGTATGAAGAAGATATAGCCTCCGGAAGTTTCTGAATTAAGTTTAAAATTCGAACAGCTCAGAAAAACAAGTTTAAAAATTAAAAATTGGGCCCAATTGGCCAGGGCGGGAAAATTCCCGCCTAAGGCACCCAGGTCGACTGGGCTGTCGACCTGGTCTAGCCAGGTCGACAGGGCTGTCGACAGGGCTGTCGACCTGGTCCAGACCCAGGTCGAACCCAGTCCACCCTGGCTGGCCTAGTCTATGTTGGTCGATTTTCAGAAGCATGCTTTGTCATTAGGGCTAGGTGGCAGGCTCTAATTGGTCTCTCTTTCGAATGAATGGCTACGATCAATCCAAGCAACATCGATGGTCCTAATCAGTTCATAAACTCTATAAAAATGACCTTAGACTCAACCTAATCTATTCATTCAAAAATAAGAACAAAGCCATCATGCTGCTGAGGAACGACTAGGAGTAGCCACCAATTTGGGAGAAGACTAGGAGGAAAATTCTAAAGCATAAAGCAACTTAAACAAATCAAATCAACAAGGAATCGCATCTCCAAATCCCTAAATTGGAGAATTCGCCACACAATTGTAAGTAGAGTATTATTTTGGTATGAACAAATAATTGTGTTGGTTTGTATACTTGATTTGTGGTGATAAAGTAATTCATATTTGTGCGTTACTATGATTCTTATCGATTTGGAATATTGTATACGTTTGGATATTCTCAAATTATGTTATTCATTATAAAAACTACATGTTTGCGGTAGTTTTATGCAAGTATACGTTTGGATATTCGCAAAGCATGTTATTCATTATAAAAAACTACATGTTTGCGGTAGTTTTATGCAAGTATACGTTTGGAATATTCGCAAATTATGTAATTCATGTTGAAGCTACATGTATGTAGTTGTTTAATTGAAATTCATGCCAATTTGGGGTTTTGTTACTATGTCATCATAATGTGTATTTTGGTACAAAAATCATTTTTGTGAGTAATTGGAACAAATTTGGGTTATTATAATTCATATGAAATTTTGTTGAAAATTTGGCATCATGGTCTATGTATTAAGCCATACTTTTGTATTAGAAAACCTCTTTGCGAACTTATGAATATGACTAGGCTATGATTGATATTTTGCATAATTGAAAACCATGTTAGGTCTATATTGTTAACAAGAATTATATGATGACATATGTGGTACATAGCTAGGTTAGATTCAAAATCCCATTTGCAAGTTTGCATGACTAAAGTAAAAATCATGATTTCATGTTTAGAAATATTTATGCCATAAATATATGTGCGCCATGGTTAGGTGAATAGATTTAAAATCATGATTAAGTTGGAACAATTCAAGTTGAACTATGCTTTTGTATTAGTAACAAAAGTAAACCCCTTTGTAAACATGTAGAAATCTTATGAACATGATTTGCTTATGTTTGACATTATGCCTAAATAAAAACATAGGTTTATGTTGTAGTTAAGACTATGTGTCAATAATGATATCCAATTTAGATTCTTATCTCAACTACAAGTTTACATGCTTTGATTCATGTCATTTATGCTTTATGACCAAAGTATACATTACTACTATGCAAGTACACCAGTTTCTATTTTGTAGTTCCAACGTTATGTTGCAAGTTCATGCGTTCACATTCCCCTTCTTGTGTATGTAATCATGCTTTAAGCCTCCCCTTTTTCACGTGGCTAAGTTGGGCTTAAAAAGGCTAAGCCCAACATATATATAATAAACGAGCGAATTAAACGGGGGTAAATAGCGTTGGGCCAAATTAATTAATAAATGAAAATATAAAGTATAGGGGCCCAAATTCAAGTATGGGTTGGGCCCATGATTGGTGTAACCTTCACACCATTGATTTTTAATAATGGGCCGCAAATATTTACATATAAGAAAATAAAGAAGAAGGACAAAATATGTAAATGTAGAACATACGATGTGTTTAACCCGAGGTTGGATTGAGTTGTGATGTAAACCTGCCCGGAACCGCCCGGCTGTCCAGTAGTCACAACAATACCTATCCAATGTGGGTGGTTAAACATGGAGCCCAATAAGGACCCGAGGTTAGACTGAGTTGTGGCGTAAGACTGCCCGGAACCAACCGGCAACAGGCAGCCACAACAATACCTGTCTAATGTGAGAGGTCAAGGCTTTAATAAGACAATTAAGACTGAGTCAGGATTGTTAGGATTAAGTGAACTAAAGACTTAATCAAAATGGAACATGCTAAACTAAACAGACTGATTGGGGGGTTAGGTTATAAAACACTTAACCAACTTAGCATGTTGGCTAGAAATAGAAAACCTAGTAGCGGGGGACCCTTTTCAGCAGTAACCCTATAAGGTGTATCATGATACCCTGAAACTAGGCAGGGTGGGGCACGATTACTGGGCTGATTGTAAGAGGTCAAATCGACGGCGGTGGTGTAGCAGTGTAGGTTCTAACGGGGTGCGGGCGTGCACACACTCCGGCGCAGAAAAATAAAGCACTGGGCACCAGTAGCATACCTGTGCATTCTAAGGTTGTGTCGGGCCGCTGCCATGGGACTTGATACACCCCATGGTGGGACCAGCATAGGTAACTATAACATCGGGGGCCGTAAGACACATGTAACTATGCGAGTAGGAGCCGATCATCATAGAATGGATCACTTCACCCTGATTATGGGGTGCTAGTTGGGAACTAGTTTATATGGGTTCAGAGATTAATATGGGGTACGATAGTATATTCGACCCTAGACAACTTAACCAAGTTTATAGTGCTTTCCCCATTTCTTGTTTATACTTATCATACCCAGTTATTTATTCATAGACAGAATAGTCCTAGACTTACTCAGGCTTTATGTCTGACTCTACTTTTCTTTCGTCTTCTTTTCTTCCGTACCCCCCCCCCCCCAGGTCCACAGGGAGGGAACACTGCAGCTTGACCAGCCTTCATATCCAGCTTGAAGAGGAAAAATGTATTGCTTGGACCCTTTCGTTTTGAACTATGGCTTTGGACAACCACTATGGGGCTTTTGCAGTTTATTTATGTTTTTTTATGCTTCTTTAAATAATGTAATCAAGACAGATTATGAAAGTGTTATGTTATGTTTTTGGAAAGTATGTAAGACAATCATGGTAATGTTGTTGTAACACGTATTTGCTTTTATGAAATAAAAGTTGCTGTTTTTCTGCTGTTTACAAATATGTGTTCTTATATCTGTCTTGTATATCTGTGACTTATACTTATAAACCTCCACCAAAATTAGGGCATTCCCTTTGAGAGTGACCCTAACGGAGGTGGGGTGTTTCACTTGGTATCAGAGCATAGGTTTACCAGATAAGATAAAAAGTTTTGAAAATTTATTTTCAAAAAGGAAATTTAAAGAAGCAATTTTAGAAGAAAAATATTATTTTATTTTAAGAAGGCAAAGTCCACTCCCCAAAGCCATAGGTACTATCCCTTATCCTTCGTTTTGAATCTATCCTTTTTTTTGTTTCAGCATGTCCGAAGAACTTAACTTGCCGGAAGGGGTACCAATACCTGGTTGGTTTAGACGGTTCTTAGAAGCAAGGGCCACTCAGCCAGGTCCTACCGTTCCTCCTCCCCCAGCTGCAGGAAATCATCCAGCTGCAGCGGCACCTTTTCCTCCACCTCCTCCACGGGGAAACACATTTGCTAAGATATGTAAAGATTTTAAAGCTATGGGAGGAAAGGATTTCCATGGAACTGAGTCCTTCGTGGCAGCTAGAAATTGGCTGAAAGAAACTGAGGACCTATTCATCATCTTTGAGGTAGAAGATAGACAAAAAGTACAACTGGCAGTATGGCTATTAAAGGGCGAGGCTTCCTACTGGTGGGAAGTCACTAATGCAGAAAGACCAGTGGAGACATGGGAGGACTTTAGGGCAAGGTTTGAGACTAAATTTCTCTCGGATGCGGAAAGGAGCTTGCAGTTGGAAAATTTCTTATTTCTTAAGCAAGGGAACAAGACAGTCAGAGAGTATGTGAATCAGTTCGATGAGCTGGCTAGGTTTGGGCTAGACCTAGTCAACACCCCGCACAAGAAGGCTCTCCGTTTCATCAAAGGGTTAAATGAGCCATTACACAGTTTGGCCATGACCCATATACCCATGGGGGCCACGTATGAAAGATTGGTGCAAATGGCATTGCTGAATGAGGAGGATAAGGGTAAGAAGGAGACAAAGGCAGAAAGCTCTCAAGGGAAGAAAGAGGGTTTGCAGCCTAAGAAGACGGACTTTAAGAAAGGCGGGAAAGGCAACAAAGAGAAGAGGAAGTGTAATTTCTGTGGCAAAGTGGGGCACTTAGTAAAGGACTACCGGAAAAAGAAGGCCAAGGAGAATGGTGGGTGCTTTTCTTGCGGTGAGACAGGCCACAGGGCTAAGGATTGCCCAAAGAAACGAGGACAGGGGCTGAGGGCTGGATCCACCTCAGGGGCACAGGTTCATGTGCTAGAAGCACCACCTTTGCAACAGCGAGGTATAAATACTTCTGTAGAAAGTGTAGTTTATCTTTATGATCACCCCGTTCGCACTTTATTTGATTCTGGCGCATCACACTCCTTTATCTCGTCTGCTTTAGTAGAATCTCTGCACCTAAAAACTAGTATGGTAGAGGACCCCTTAATTGTTTCAAACCCAATTGGGGGCCCAGCTCATTTGTCTATGATCTGTTTGGGATTGAAAATTTCTATTCTAAGCGTAGAATTTCAATGTAGTGCCTTTGTTTTGGGCTTTTCGGGGTATGGTTTGATTTTGGGTATGGATTGGCTATCCAGTAATGGGGCCATCCTTGATTGTGAGAAAAGGGTTGTTAGGCTCCTAACCCAGCTCGGTAATACTTTGGAAATTTCTTGTAATCCCTCGTATGCGGTTATGCTTAGTTATCTTGAATCGGTAGATGCCTCTGTTGAAAATTTGCAATCAGTTAGAGTGGTCCGGGAATATCCGGATGTCTTCGAAGAGGTGAAGGGCTTGCCTCCGAAGCGGGAAATAGACTTCCGCATATATCTTGTAGATAATGCAAAGCCCGTTGCGTTGCCCGTTAGACACATGGCTCCACGAGAAAGGAAAGAGCTCAGTAAACAGATTAAAGAGCTTCTAGAAAAGGGGTTCATTAGGAGGAGCATTTCAGAATGGGGCGCTCTAGTGGTGTTCGCTACAAAGGCGGATGGTTCACTCCGTCTATGTGTTGACTATAGGGAGCTCAACAAGCTAACGAAAAAGAATAGGCACCCTCTCCCTAGAATTGACGATTTATTTGACCAGCTTGTAGGAGCGTCTGTTTTCTCCCAGCTCGATTTAGCAACCGGTTTTCATCAGCTAAGGGTGGCTGAAGATAGCATCGATAAAACGGCGTTCAGAACCCCAGACGGCTTCTTTGAATGGCTTGTCATGCCTTTCGGCTTGACAAATGCACCTGCTTACTTCATGGACCTGATGAGTAGGGTATTTAGAGATTTCCTCAACAAATTCGTAGTGGTCTTCGTAGATGATATCCTTATCTTCTCAAAGAGTGAAGAGGAACATGCTCAACACTTAAGGGCAATCATGGAAACTTTGCGAGTCCATCAACTAAAAGCCAAATTCTCCAAATGCCACTTTTGGAGAGAAGAGGTGAGGTTCCTTGGGCACATAGTATCCAAACAAGGGTTAGCAGTGGACCCTGCTAAGGTAGTGGCGGTACAGGATTGGAAGACACCAAGGAATGCAACTGAGGTCCGAAGCTTTCTAGGACTAGCAGGTTTCTATCGAAAATTCATAAGGGATTTTGCGAAAATCTCAGCTCCGCTCACGAAATTGACCAAGAAGAATCTAGTGTTCAATTGGGACTTGGATTGCGAGTTTGCTTTCCAACGACTGAAAAGGGCTCTTACAACAGCCCCAGTTTTGACGCTGCCAGATGGGAGCAAGATGGTCACTGTTTATACGGATGCATGTGGGACAGGGCTAGGCGCCGTCTTAATGCAAGAAGGAAGGGTAGTAGCTTATGGCGGGAGGCAGCTGAAAGTGCACGAAAAGAACTACCCAACCCACGATCTTGAGTTAGCCGCCATTGTCTTTGCACTCAAGTCTTGGCGACACTATCTCCTAGGTGAGAAGTTCGAACTTTACACTGACCATAAATCGTTGAAATATCTTTTCTCGCAGAAGGATCTTAACTTGAGGCAACAAAGATGGATGGAGTTTCTTGCCTCGTACGATTTCGAAATCTCCTACACTCCGGGCAAAGGCAACGTAGTGGCAGACGCGTTAAGCCGAAAGAAACTGACCCTAAGCCCGTTGTTTGTTGAAAGACAAAGCCTAGAGTTTATAGCCAGCTTCGACTTTAGGCCCTCCTCCGATTTCGTACCAGGCTTACTAGCATCTCTCGAAGTGCGACCAACTTTAGTGGATTTAGTAGGGATAGCACAACGCGAAGACCCTCAGCTTATGGAAATGATCGATAGGCTAATTAGGGGTGAGACTTCAAGTCACCTTAACAGATACTCCATCGACGATAAGGGTTTGCTAAGGCGAGACGGTAGACTATGCGTCCCACAAACAAAAGATTTAGTAAAGAAGGTTCTCGAGGAAGCACATCACTCCAAGATGACGATACACCCAGGCGGAGATAAAATGTACAAAGACATAAAAAGGACTTTCTTCTGGAACGGCATGAAAAAGGACGTGGTAGAATTCGTTTCTAAGTGTATGGTGTGCCAACAGGTTAAAGCGGAACAGAAAAAGCCTGGCGGACTACTACATCCTCTAGAGGTCCCACAGTGGAAGTGGGATAGCATATCAATGGACTTCATCGATGGGTTGCCTAGGTCTAGGAGAGGCAACACTAGCATTTGGGTAATAGTGGATAGGCTTACTAAAAGCGCCCACTTTTTACCTGTCAAAAGTAAAAGAACTGCCTCATCCCTGGCATCACTTTACCTCAAAGAAATCGTTCGACTCCATGGAATACCATCTAGCATTGTTAGTGACCGAGACCCCATCTTCACCAGCGAGTTTTGGCGGAGTCTGCAAGAAGCAGTAGGAACGCAGTTATGCTTGAGCACAGCCTATCATCCCCAAACCGACGGCCAAACAGAGAGAGTGAACAGAGTTTTGGAGGACCTTTTAAGACTATGCGTCCTTGACTTCGGAGGGACATGGGAAGACCACCTTCCTTTGGTGGAATTTGCCTACAACAACAGCTATCAAGCAACCATCGGAATGGCGCCCTTCGAAGCTTTATATGGAAGACCGTGCCGATCGCCCACTTGTTGGTGGGAGTCTACTGATAAGCTCATACTTGGACCGGATATGATCCGAGAGACTTCAGAGAAAGTAGACTTAATACGAAGAAGGATGAAGACGGCCCAAGACAGACAAAAGTCCTATGCCGACAAGAGAAGGACCGACCTTGAATTTGAGGTTGGAGACAGAGTTTTTCTCAAGGTATCTCCGCTAAGAAACGTTGTTCGTTTTGGAACCACAGGAAAACTAGCACCAAGGTTCGTAGGGCCATTCCCTATCATCGAGAAAATTGGGAAAATGGCCTATAGATTAGAGCTACCCGAGAAGTTGGCCGGAGTCCACAACGTTTTTCACGTTTCACATCTCCGAAAATGTCTACATGAGTCTGCTGAAGTGGTAGAGCCAAATATCCTCGAAGAGGCCGAAGTGGAACGCGAAGCAACCATAAGAAAAGTTCCAACCCGCATCTTAGGAACGGAAGTGAAGAAGCTACGCAACCGCGAAGTCAGGCTCGTAAAAGTTCAGTGGAGCGACGCCGAGGGAGACGCAACTTGGGAAACTGAAGCTAGAATACGCACTGCTTACCCTTTTCTTTTCGAGGGTACGTCCTTGATCTTTCTTTTTTCCTTAAGTCGTGCTTTTATCTATCTTTTTAGGTATATTTCCTCGACCTTATCTTTTAGGTAGAAACCCTTTAGATGAAAACATGTAATTGAAACATGTTATGGATGATGGTTGCAAGTGGTTACAAGTGATTGCTAGTGGTTGCTCGTGGTTGCATATACACACACAATCTAGGTTTTAGATCGGCTCAGTCACTTCATATTGCATATGCATATATGTTTGCATTCGTATATGGTTGAACTTTAATGTGTTGTCATATGGATGTTGCATTTATAATGAATGATTGTGCACTCATGTAGAATCATGAATAGGAAAATTTGCATACATAATGGATTCATGGCACTTACATAATTCGCATTAAGGAGGTCAACTGAATCAGTAGACCGCCTGATTTTGCATTAGATAAGTACATGTACACACACACTTCGCATATGATCATGAAGCATTAGAAGTCTTTTAAGGACAATGGATGCTCGTGTTTGATGGATGAGTAGATGGATGATTGGATGTTAGGATATACATCTTCCTAAACTTGAAGATTTCGGGGACGAAATCCTTTTAAGTGGGGGAGAATGTAACACCCCGTGTATTCTATAACTGTGAAATTAACAAATTAAAGTATAATTAATTTGAAATCAAAGAACTAAGGGAAACGGGATACGCCATTGCGTTCGTCTCGGAAAAATACGCGGAATAGAGTCCGAGTTTTCGAAAAACGGAGTCCGTATGAAGAAGATATAGCCTCCGGAAGTTTCTGAATTAAGTTTAAAATTCGAACAGCTCAGAAAAACAAGTTTAAAAATTAAAAATCGGGCCCAATTGGCCAGGGCGGGAAAATTCCCGCCTAAGGCACCCAGGTCGACTGGGCTGTCGACCTGGTCTAGCCAGGTCGACAGGGCTGTCGACAGGGCTGTCGACCTGGTCCAGACCCAGGTCGAACCCAGTCCACCCTGGCTGGCCTAGTCTATGTTGGTCGATTTTCAGAAGCATGCTTTGTCATTAGGGCTAGGTGGCAGGCTCTAATTGGTCTCTCTTTCGAATGAATGGCTACGATCAATCCAAGCAACATCGATGGTTCTAATCAGTTCATAAACTCTATAAAAATGACCCTAGACTCAACCTAATCTATTCATTCAAAAATAAGAACAAAGCCATCATGCTGCTGAGGAACGACTAGGAGTAGCCACCAATTTGGGAGAAGACTAGGAGGAAAATTCTAAAGCATAAAGCAACTTAAACAAATCAAATCAACAAGGAATCGCATCTCCAAATCCCTAAATTGGAGAATTCGCCACACAATTGTAAGTAGAGTATTATTTTGGTATGAACAAATAATTGTGTTGGTTTGTATACTTGATTTGTGGTGATAAAGTAATTCATATTTGTGTGTTACTATGATTCTTATCGATTTGGAATATTGTATACGTTTGGATATTCTCAAATTCTGTTATTCATTATAAAAACTACATGTTTGCGGTAGTTTTATGCAAGTATACGTTTGGATATTCGCAAAGCATGTTATTCATTATAAAAAACTACATGTTTGCGGTAGTTTTATGCAAGTATACGTTTGGAATATTCGCAAATTATGTAATTCATGTTGAAGCTACAAGTATGTAGTTGTTTAATTGAAATTCATGCCAGTTTGGGGTTTTGTTACTATGTCATCATAATGTGTATTTTGGTACAAAAATCATTTTTGTGAGTAATTGGAACAAATTTGGGTTATTATAATTCATATGAAATTTTGTTGAAAATTTGGCATCATGGTCTATGTATTAAGCCATTCTTTTGTACTAGAAAACCTCTTTGCGAACTTATGAATATGACTAGGCTATGATTGATATTTTGCATAATTGAAAACCATGTTAGGTCTATATTGTTAACAAGAATTATATGATGACATATGTGGTACATAGCTAGGTTAGATTCAAAATCCCATTTGCAAGTTTGCATGACTAAAGTAAAAATCATGATTTCATGTTTAGAAATATTTATGCCATAAATATATGTGCGCCATGGTTAGGTGAATAGATTTAAAATCATGATTAAGTTGGAACAATTCAAGTTGAACTATGCTTTTGTATTAGTAACAAAAGTAAACCCCTTTGTAAACATGTAGAAATCTTATGAACATGATTTGCTTATGTTTGACATTATGCCTAAATAAAAACATAGGTTTATGTTGTAGTTAAGACTATGTGTCAATAATGATATCCAATTTAGATTCTTATGCCCAAATTCAAGTATAGGTTGGGTCCATGATTGGTGTAACCTTCACACCATTGATTTTTAATAATGGGCCGCAAATATTTACATATAAGAAAATAAAGAAGAAGGACAAAATATGTAAATGTAGAACATACGATGTGTTTAACCCGAGGTTGGATTGAGTTGTGATGTAACCTTCCCGGAACCGACCGGCTGTCCAGTAGTCACAACAATACCTATCCAATGTGGGTGGTTAAACATGGAGCCCAATAAGGACCCGAGGTTAGACTGAGTTGTGGCGTAAGACTGCCCGGAACCAACCGGCAACAGGCAGCCACAACAATACCTGTCTAATGTGAGAGGTCAAGGCTTTAATAAGACAATTAATGCTGAGTCAGGATTGTTAGGATTAAGTGAACTAAAGACTTAATCAAAATGGAACATGCTAAACTAAACAGACTGATTGGGGGGTTAGGTTATAAAACACTTAACCAACTTAGCATGTTGGCTAGAAATAGAAAACCTAGTAGCGGGGGACCCTTTTCAGCAGTAACCCTATAAGGCGTATCATGATACCCTGAAACTAGGCAGGGTGGGGCACGATTACTGGGCTGATTGTAAGAGGTCAAATCGACGGCGGTGGTGTAGCAGTGTAGGTTCTAACGGGGTGCGGGCGTGCACACACTCCGGCGCAGAAAAATAAAGCACTGGGCACCAGTAGCATACCTGTGCATTCTAAGGTTGTGTCGGGCCGCTGCCATGGGACTTGATACACCCCATGGTGGGACCAGCATAGGTAACTACAACATCGGGGGCCGTAAGACACATGTAACTATGCGAGTAGGAGCCGATCATCATAGAATGGATCACTTCACCCTGATTATGGGGTGCTAGTTGGGAACTAGTTTATATGGGTTCAGAGATTAATATGGGGTACGATCGTATATTCGACCCTTGACAACTTAACCAAGTTTATAGTGCTTTCCCCATTTCTTGTTTATACTTATCATACCCAGTTATTTATTCATAGACAGAATAGTCCTAGACTTACTCAGGCTTTATGTCTGACTCTACTTTTCTTTCGTCTTCTTTTCTTCCGTTCCCCCCCCCCCCAGGTCCACAGGGAGGGAACACTGCAGCTTGACCAGCCTTCATATCCAGCTTGAAGAGGAAAAATGTATTGCTTGGACCCTTTCGTTTTGAACTATGGCTTTGGACAACCACTATGGGGCTTTTGCAGTTTATTTATGTTTTTTTATGCTTCTTTAAATAATGTAATCAAGACAGATTATGAAAGTGTTATGTTATGTTTTTGGAAAGGATGTAAGACAATCATGGTAATGTTGTTGTAACACGTATTTGCTTTTATGAAATAAAAGTTGCTGTTTTTCTGCTGTTTACAAATATGTGTTCTTATATCTGTCTTGTATATCTGTGACTTATACTTATAAACCTCCACCAAAATTAGGGCATTCCCTTTGAGAGTGACCCTAACGGAGGTGGGGTGTTTCACAACATACGCCTCATTCCAATTCATCAGTCACTAACCGTAAATTAACAAGAGAATAATTCCCCAAATATTAACCCCGAAGGCCGAAACCAACATCAGATCAATATCCAGAAAACCATTCTGCTTAGCTAACCGACAGTTAGTTTCTAAATTTCACATTCATAGGGAAAGGTTCCCATTAATTTTATCAAAGATAAATCCTTTAAATTTATTCTTTAATCTACTTTTGAATATCAATTCAAACTAGTCGGGATTAGCGAACCTCACCGAAGTAATCATTTGTTTTAATTTCCCAATCCCAACCTATTCATCCCATGAAGTAAAACTGGTAATACTTCATATCTAACACCACGGCCTTGTTGGTAAATTCAATTACCACTTCTCGTTCAAATCTAATTAAAGATTTAACTATCGCCTGGGGCAAAACTGGTGATACTCCATTCTCGATCTTTTCAATCTAATTAAAGATTCATTAAAACTCCACTTAGTTTTAATCTTTAACTAGGTTAAAGAATCAGTGTCATTTAAAACACGGTTCACGATAAACCCCAAAATCAAATCACATTTCAATCAGTCCCTAACCGTAAATTAACAAGTGAGTGATTCCCTAAGTATTAACCCCGAAGGCCGAAACCAACATCAGATCAATACCCCAGAAACCATTCAACTTAACTAATCTCCAGTTAGTTTCTGATTTTCTTAACTCCTTTGGGTCTAAGAACAGTATTATTGAAGATACCGTTCACGACGACTCAAAATCACATTCTATTAATTATCGGGTTAAAGAACGAGTGTTATTTAAAACACTGTTCACGATAAACCCAAGAATCAATTCGAATTCAATTCCAATTAAATATTATTTAATTGGTACACTTCATTAAATCTAACTAAAAGATTTAATCTCTTTCTCAACTGGGCTTAAGAACAGTGTTAATGAAGACACCATTCACGACAAACCCAAATCACATTTGATATTAAATACAAGGCTCTGAATAGAAAATATATCGGCTTATATTCAATATCAAATTCTACGACCAACAAATATCATATTGGAAATAACGATATTAATATATCTTTCAAATTTCCATAACAACATCTGTATAATCACGAAATCCAACATTGAAATATTCCAAAGACAATTTCGATTCAAATCCATTCCAATTCAGTTATCGGAAATCCTGGTTATTTTCAAAACCATTTCAAATCCAATTTATTTATTTTAAAAATAAATAAATTATTATTCTAGTTCAAAACTAGTTCATTTCGATAAAAATCTATTTTTATCTTTTCAAATATGGAGTTTTTCATCCCAATTTTTCCCAAATCATTTCTTATGATTTTACACAAATTATGGATATTTTTAATAATTTTATCAAGGCCCGTACAGTCGATTTCCATCAACGGCCATCGAACTGCACTTACAGCGACCTTTTCCAAATTTGATTTGGACATAATTCCAAATCCAACTGTTAGATTTCAAATTTCTAATATTCGTTAGAAAGCTCTTTTCGATACGAACCCAACGGTTCCGGTTTTAGGAGAATCCGCCGGTCGGATCTCCCGTAATATCCGTTCGAAGTCAATGGTCGAAATTCATGAACTGCCACGGCGCGGCGCATTCTATTCAGGCCATTGTATTATATATATATAATATATACTTCGTCTATTTCCTTTTAAAACGTATTTTATAAATTGTTTTAAATTCGTTTTCAAAACGATTTCAACTTCTTTTCAAATTCAAATCAAAATTGAATTTTTCTTTCTAAATTCATTTCAAATTGATTTCAATTCAAATTGACTTCTAATTCAATTTCTGTTCGTTTTCAATTCAATTTCAATTCGAATTCATTTCTATTCAATTTCAATTCGAACTTCAATCCTTTTCAAAATATCAGATTTTAAATCACTTTCGATATTCATATTGAAATGAATAAAATCGATATAAATATCGTTCACGTAAAAAATGGCGTCAATCTAATCAACACGGCTTCATATATTTCTATTTTCAAATATTACTTTTTAAATATTTTATTTCAAATATTTTTATTTCAAAACTGGAATGAGGCCCAATCAATTACCATATAACGTTAATTATATGGATTTTCTACAACACATGTATACAATAACAACGATGAATAATCAACCATCATCCAAAGTGCACTCTACACTGTATAAGCATCAAATATAAATATTCAACGCTTATAACAGTCTGTCAATCAATCAATCGACATACAACTAAACAATCGGGATTAGTGTACGTCAAATATCATCCCAATACCCGTGTGGGGTTTCAAACAATCAAACACAGATTTTATTTGTGCAGTTGGGCGATGTGTAAAATTTATCGTCCCAATCAATATCAGTCAAATGTGTGTATATAAACAAATCGTCCAATTTGTTTATTTTTATTTCATTTCATATACACGTTAAAAATCCTATTTTCAACTATAAAATATTTTTAACTATATAAATATTTTATTTCATTTCACATCACATCACACAATCAACTACACATCAAAATCAAACCAACAAGCATACAAGCCATCCATGGTCTGTGGACGACGGGTGTCGGGTGCTACTAAACACCGTCTGCATCCTAGTATATATTTTAACTAGAAAATTAAATTTAAAAGTGAGATGTTCTCACCGAGGGTTCCACTCCGCCATTCTATTTCTGAACTGTCTGAAATCCCTTTTGATTTCTATCCGTTCCATCTCACTTCTTTTCACGCTGTTCATAGTAAAAATCATATTTTTAATATGATGTTCATTTTAAAAATCACATTTTTATAATGGCCCTTTATATCTAAAAATTATATATTTTTACAGCGCTTCTTCCTATATAAAGATCGAATTTTTAACTTCACTTCATATATATAAAAATCGAATTTTTATCGCTATTCTATATATATATATAATTATATTTTTATTCTTCACCTTATATAAAAATTATATTTTTATTACCTACATACAATAAAAATTATGTTTTCATCTTCTACATATACTAAAAATTATTTCTTGTCATGTTTAAAAATCGTATTTTTATTCTTCTAAAAATCGATCCTTTATACTTTCAAATCAAAGTGAAAATCGTATTCTTATACTATAGTATTTCATATAAAAATTATATTTCTATTCCTAAAAATTATATTTTTATCATAACTAAAAATCATATATATTTTTCTCTAAATAAAAAATCAGGCCTTTATAAAAAAACAGATCTTTATCTTGTAAAATAAAGAAATCGGAAAAACTCACCTTGTAATCAATTCTTTAAGGGAAGGGGGTTCATGGCAGCGTTGGGGGGGCGACCGGTCTGGGGGGTGCTCTGGCCATCTGCGGCGGCACAGTGGGTGGTGGGCGCGGATTTCGTGGGGGAGTTTGAGGATCGGTGGTGTGCTAATTGGGCGTCGTGGGGGTGTCGAAGTGGAGCGCCGGAGGGGAGGGTTTCGTTGGGGGAGGGGCGCGTGCTGACGCGTGGAGGAGGAGGGGGGAGCGTGGTCGCCATCGGCGTGAGGGGGAGGTGCGAGGTCAGCGCGTGTTTTTTTTTTAATCTCGATCTGAATAAACAGAAGAGAGAGAGAGAGGAGGGTAATATAGGGATGTTAATAATTTATATTTTATTTTATTTTTATTTTAAAAAGTAACTTTTTTATTCGAACTTGAAACGAGACCCGCCGACTGTCGTCCCTAGCGTATTACCCCCGTTCCGAACACAATGGGATATGTCATGAAGGCCAATTTGATCGTTACGATCAGTTTTCGTTGAATTTACATTTAAATCATTATATTGAATTTTAAACGTACATTTCAATTTACCGGGGCTACGTATGGACTATAAAAATTCCAGAAAAATTATTTCTATCTTTGTATTGACGATACGGTCCTAACAAAACTAGTTTCGTCGAATTCTGAGACCGTTTGAAAAATGGCCATTTTCCAGTCGATTAAAATTAACTGAAACTGGCCAAACGCGTTTTCCTTTGCCACGCTCACATATTGATTCGAAAAATTATGAAAATTGGAATCTAGCAATAACTTGACATTGCGGATCCAACAAAAGTGGTTTCGTCGAAATTCGAGGTCGTTTACAAAATTCCCATTTTTAAGGGCCTGAATCCCATAGCGACTATTCAGAATTTTCAACTGGACATATCTTTCGATTCCCGCTATGAAACTTCGATTTTCTGGATTCGTTGGAAAGATGTTCTCAGATAGATTCAAATATTTTTGGTTTCACTAAAATCCGGTTTATTTTGCACCCGGTACATTCATTTGAACTTTGAAATCGAAATATCGAACTACCGCGCCATTTTCAATTCCTTTTATAATTATAAATAATTATTTATACTCTAACGTCGAACTATATAAAGTACCCGTTCGAATTCTATTCAAAATAAATTTCTCGTCGATATTATTTAAAATATTCATTTTAAATATTCAAAATTCGCTCGAATTGCCAAAATAAAAATTTTAAATTGGCCCAGATTTCCGGGTTATTACAGAAGGATTATAAGAAAATTTTATTCAATGTTAATAGTAGAACAAAAGTAAGAATAATATTAAAAAATTCATTATACAATGTACTAATAGTTAAATTAACTGTTTTCTGTGTCAAAAAGTAATAGTCTAGTTGCTTGGCAAGATGATGATCTATCAAGGGGAGGATGTATTGTTACAAAAGATATGCTGACGGCATTGCTGCTAGGTTCTTTAACAAATGGCCAGGTGAACATATTTATAAAATTTTATTAGTACTAACCAAATGTATTAAAAAATGATACCCAATATCTGTTAGTTATATTTGATTAGTAAAAGCAATTAGAAACTGATACCTAAGAAAATGTCAAAATGATAATCAGAACCTGTAGCTACTTGATTCAGCACATACCATCAAAAAAACTGATACTATTGTATACAAGAAACTACTATCTAGTTCTTGTATGTAAAAGAACTGATGTCGTAATATAATAAAAAGTGATACATATTAATAGAGAGTAATATTAAATCGATATCTTAAAAAATAATTGACTGATACCGTAATGTAAAGCATGTAATGTACTGTTTTATTTTTATCGACTGGTGCAGCCTTAAATGTGATTTTGTGGAAAACAATTATGCAATGTCTACCGTGATGACTGTAAGTACAATAACAATAACTAAAAATTATTGTTTTCATTATTCATGTCATTGATACTTATTCAAAAAAACTTTGAGTTGAGCAGCAAGGTATTGTGGAAGGAAGGAGTTCAATTATTACACATTTGGTTACTCCTTTCTTAAAAGAAGCAGTGTTGAAATTTTTTACGGAAACGATTTACTTTCCAATACATTTTGACAATCATTGGACACTGTTAACAATAAAATATGCAAACATGCAATGGTCCCACTATGATTCTTTGAGGCCAAGAAGATCAAATGAATTAAATAATCTGCACTTAAGTGAATCATATGAACTGGTAAGGGAAATTGATTTGCTTTTAATTCAGGAAAGTCGTACTAAAAAATGTTAACTGCAGCGAAGGAAAGTGGAAGAAATTTTGCAGAAACATTGGATGGAGAATAATATCGTAGGTAAGAAGATTGAAGAAACAGAAATTTATCAAGAACCTTGTGCACAACAGCATTCGGATAGGTAAGTTTTATTTTTGAATAGAAATTAGTAGCAAATTGTAGTGATTAATGCTTTTAACCAGCAAAAAGCAGTTGTTATTTTACACGAAAAAGAAGAGCAGTTTCTTTGTTATTGTCTCTAAACATCAGTACTTTTTATTTGAACAGAGTGGACTGCGGAATATTCATCATGATAAATATGATATCAGACAACAGAGCTGAAATACCGATGAAGGTTACAATGGAGAACATGGATAAAACACGAGCACTAATTGTTAGCGAAATCACTGCCAATCATGCTTGCTGCTCGAATTTGGTTAGATTCATCTCTGATTTGGGCAAAAAGAGTAGTAGAAAATGAATGATACAAATGTCTAGAACAATATTGTATGTTGTTTTTGGTTTGTGAACAGTGCTTTTTGTTTCAATCGTAAATGTAAGCAGTTGGAAATATTTTGCACAGCAGTAACGAATGAATTGATGTAATAAATAAAAATCTTGCTTATGTACATGATATTGAAATTTAATATTGCTATAGTTCTGTGTTGGATGGGAAATTACTGAATTGATATCAAAAAAAATTCAGTTCTTGTAATCTAACACTCTTGCATTTTTTACTCTTTCAATAATTGATACCTAAAACACTGTGATACTGATACTTCAAAACTGTAGAAAACATAAAATAGAAAACTGATACCCACCCAGTCATAAAATTGCTACCTAAGTAATGTGAGCAAACAATATTTATAAACCGATACCTACAACAGTATAAAATGATATCTAAAATCTACACAAAGAAAAAAAACTAATACCTACAATGACTAAAAATTGATACCCAAAATCTGAAGTTAAATATGTAATAAAAAACTAATACCTAAAAAATTCAAAAACTGATCCCCATGAACTGTGAATAGGAGAAAAACTTCAAACTGACACTACCAGCTTATAAAACTGATTCCCAAAAATTGTAAACATGTAATTAACACAAAATGTGATACCTACAAAGACCTTTAATTGATAACCAACAGATGATACATAAAGAATAACACATTAAATCGATACATGCAAGAGCGTAAAAATGATATTCAACATACAAATCAAATTTCATTTACCACAAGAACATTGTATTGCATCATACCAACAAAGCAACAATGTAAAAAATAAAACAGAAACACAACAAGCTTTGATTAATTCTTATTAAAAAAATAGAATATTTTGCACATTTTCAATGCATTAAATATTAATTTGCTAACGTGTACAGGTTTTTTTTTGAAAAGTATATATACAAGTACATGTTTTCCTAAAACAATTGAAATAAAAATCAGTTTATATTCTTGGAAGCTTGACAATTGCGCTTATTATGCCCGTATTCATTGCACACTCCACATTTGATTTGCTTGTTTTTGAAATATGCAAATCCTCCTTTTCTTTTTGATGAAGGTCTCTCAGCTCCATGTTTATCCCTGGGTGGTTTACTTACAACATCACAACTTGAATCAACATCAGGTTTGTCAGAGGTAGGTATATGATTAATTGTATTACTGTATGAAGATCGATAAGTTGCCACGGTAAAATGATGCTTAAAAACTGTGTTATAAAAACTGATACCTAGGTACATATTAAAATGACTGTATATTAAAAAAAGATGCTTTTGGTCATACAAAACTGCTACCCACTAAAAACAGATAATAAACCGATACCTTCATGCATGAAATACTGCTACCTGTTAACTGTAGAACTAGAAAACTGATACTGTAAAAAATACTAAACTTATACATTAGAAAATATACTAGAGAAAACTGATACCACAGAATTCAAATTATACCATACATATGCATGTCTACAGGAATAAATTTAACACTAGATCTTACCTTGGTTGCCATTCTTCACTGTTGCTCCCATCAAAACTCCTGGCCTACCCTTCAAATGAGTACCAACTAAAAATATCATAGGCCGACAATGTTTGAATCCAAGAATACAAGCACCTAAACCAACAAACATTCTCTCAAACTGATTTGTGGAAGAATTAACATCCATAGTGACATAAGAACCCGAATTGTGAGCCTATAATGCATCTAAATACCAAGACAAATCATTATACGACATTGCATCATTTCCATACAATTCCATTAAAGCTAGTTGCTTTCCGTGGTAAGCATACGAGTAAGACAAATATAGATTAAACTCTCTTTGAAAATCAGTCATGATTTCTTACTCGGATGATCTCTAATTTAATCAATTATCAATGATTTAAAAAATAAGCTAGAGAGTTGAGGGTAATTCAAATTTGATAGACCACCACCGCAACAATCAAATTTCTAATGAAAACCCTACTGAGTTGGCCAAAATCACAAGAAGCATGCACTTTAAACAGAAATCCAGAGGAAGACGATGAGCAAATAGCTATGATCCTAGTAGCGTTGTTCTTAAGATAACGTAATTCATGACCTGATTTAATTTGATAGGCCATTAGGAATTCTCGAAAGTCATTTGCACCTCCGAAAAAAAAAACCGATAAAATCAGAAAATTTTAATATAGAGCCCCTTTTCATCAAATCTTTTAAGTAACTTTTCCTATGAACAACAATGTTCGCACCCAAACATCGATCGGTAGACGTAGGAGTTGAAACAGTAGTAGAAAGGGTAGGCGAACCATCAATTACATTTTCCAACAGAAAATCCTTCAACTGAACATCGAAACAGAAAAAAGCAATCTGCTTATGTAATTGAAATAAAACGATACTTTGAAGATCAGAGCACTCTCAACAATTTTAGTACTATCCTCAAGCAGATAGCTAATTTCAATTGATTTAGGAGCAAGTTTAGACCAATACCGACATATTCCGTTTTGGAAATCATACAATGAGCAATTAGTCGACAACCGTGTGCTGAAAGAGGTATCGTTGAAGACAATTACGACAAGAAGAGTAGCTTCAGCACTAGAAGAAAGAAATAATATGAAAAAAAATTACCTAAGGTAAAAGATGCAACAAATGTTTTATACAACGGTGTTGTATACACAATTATATGATTTTTGTTTGATGTTAACAACCAAATAAAAGTTATTTCATGTGTGTTTGTTATTGTACTGTTATTCTACTTCATAGACAAAAATATAATATTTATATTTAAATAAAATACGACTGTATAGAAATTCAAATATCTACACAGTATTTTGTTTAAATATAATATTTTATTTCAATATTCAACAGTACAGATTTACAACTCCACTATTTGCTCAACACTGAAATTCACTGAAATAAAATTCATTCATATACATTTCACTTGTTATACAGCTCCTCACTACAACACTCGTTTATACAACTCATATATACTTTCAATTCACATTGACTCGTATACATACACTTTGACACTTATACATTTCACTGACTCTGTTATGTTCTTCTATCTTCTGTCTTCACTTCACAGTCAGTCCAGTCTTCATACCTATCATATATAGAAGCGCACACACAGTATCTAGAACAGAAATAATTTCTAAATTCTAGCAGATATAATTTTTATTTTAAAAATTTATTTGCCTCATTTTTCTGGTGTGTTTCTTATCATTTTTCATGACTTGATCTGATGCATCTGTGTCTAGACAGTATGTATATACAGTACAGGACAAGGAAATTTCTCTGATGGTTGCATATACACACATGTATATATATACACGTGTGCACTGCCTCTCCAATCAATGTGCAACTGAGGAGTAGCCACGTAGACCATCTCGACTCAGTGCAAGGTTAAAAATAACATGGTGTATGGTACAACAGCCAAGTCAACATAATGGAGAAAAATCTCAAGTATTAGTCAATAGCAAGACAACATGGAAATCACAATTATAGCCAAGAATGCAAGCCAGTGACCAGTGAGACAACACAGTGTGGTGCAACAGTTTTTTTTTTAAAGTGGGGATGCTCAAGACAACTACAGTATGGTTCAAGTGAAACAACACAACACCATTTTTTTCATATGGACATTTACAAGTGAAATGTTATGGTTCAAGTCATGGTGGAGCTACAGCATGAATGGTTTCAGCTCAAGTGAAAATACAATGGTGTATACAAAGGGATGTACACATGCAGATGTTAACATATTAGCATGGTCAAGTTCACAGTAGTAATGGTGAAGCAGCTGTTTGAAGTATGTACACAAAAGAGTGTGTGCATGACTTATGGAAAATGCCAAAGCATGATCATACATGTATTTACATGTCAAGACTCAAGAACATACATATAATTCAGCAAGACAATTCAAAATGGCAACATGGTGTACAAGTGTTTCAAGTCTAGGGTGCAGCAAGTTCATTTTAGATCAACAAATCCATGGAAACTTTCAGATGCAAATGGTATAACAACAATCAAGCAGAAAAACTTCATGGTGGACCAAGCAGCATGGATACATGGCCACAATACAACATGAATAGCATAACAACAAGCAGAAATAGAGCAGCCAAGAAAGCATGACTCAGGCAAATGGTGGATATGCAACTGGTCGAGCCAGTTTGATGTGCAAGTGCACAAACAGAAAATGGTTCATGTATTGATGACAAAACAGGGAGTGCAAAGTTTTTTTTTAGAAAATACAATTCAATTTTTGGGCAGGAAGTCATAAAGGAATTTTTCCAGAAATCAAGTCAGCAATGATTTTCTGGCAATGAAGAAGTTGGCAAAGTCAATTTCAATAATTTCTTGTTTCCAGAATTGAACAATTACGTGATCAATTAGGAAATGCTTTTTCTATGGCAAACAAATAAATATCAAGTGCAAATGTGGTGACAGATTAAATTCTTTTCTGGAAAGAGTTTAATGTATCTTTTAAACCAAATTTCTTCCTTCCAGATTTGTTCAATCATGCATGGGACAATGAAATAATTAAAGATTAGATTTTATCATATATGGAATGGTGTTCGTACATGAATCAAACTTGGCATGATAAATAGAGCAGTATGGTGTAAAAATGTTCCAGGAAATAAATCAGAGATTTCGAATTATCTCCTTTATATTTTTGGCAAGAGTTTAATTGGTTTCAGAAATTCAGAAAATCGTTTATGGTAAGAAAATATCATCATAATTATTCTTGGCAATTTATCAATCAAGTGGATTCATTTAAGGTTCGAAAACATATCAAATTTCATCAATTCAAATCATACAACAGTCAAGAATGAAATCACGCACTGGAGACTTATTTATGTCCAGGGTTCACAAATCAGTCACGGCACTAAATCAATTGAAGAATCAAGCCGAGCAAAATTAGAAACACATGCAGCAAAACTTAATCAAAGCCGAGAATTCAAAAGGGAAAGCCACACAAATCAAACCATATCAAATCGAGCCAATTAAATGAAATCAGAGAAGTTGATTTAGGGTTTCATAATCCTATTTCAACACACGCATTTCATCATAGGAAGGCATTGAAACCCAAGCATCAAAAACCATTGAAAAACCACAAGCAACTTACAAGAATTTCAAAACAAGAAATCGGAGAAAACTCGCTTGATCTTTGATCGAGTTCTTTCCCAAATCCGACGGCGAGAACATCAACGAGAATACGATCATCAGAGAATAAATTTTTCAGCATACATCAACTTGATTTGGGGAAGATAAGTGGAAACCCTAGCTCGGATTCCTTTTCAAGCCGCTGCCATTTTTCTAGAGAACTAAGGGATTGGAGAAAATGAATGAGCAAATGGGCCGGCCATTTTTGTGCTTAAGGGCTTGGCTTACTTTACTATTTTAAAAGGAAAATTATTTAAGTCGTAGGGTTTCATTTTTGTGTTATTTTAATTTGTTGTAAAATCAGTCTGAACAGTCTTCTGGAGTTTGTAAAATTCTAGAATTCAGTTAAGTGTTGACTGACAGTTGATAGAGTCTGTAAAATCTGGGTTACTTGTTACGGGGTCGTAATCAGGGGAAATCTGATCAAGGGGATATCGGTCAGTCTAGGGTTTTGAGCGTAGGGTTAGAATAGGAGCAGGGTTTGCGAGTGTACATGGTCTTATATGCGGGATCTGTTCTATCACCTAGCAGAAACCTTAGGAATGCCGCAGTAGGCAGGATTTTGCCGAAGCTGTGTATCTCTGTGTGTCATTTACTTTCTGTATTTTTATATCTGCTGCATTCTGTGATCTGATTATTATTTCAATATCCCGTTAGATTATAACTCTACAAAAATTTGTGATAAACCCTATTCACCCCCCCCCCCCCTCTAGGGTTAATCTAGATCCAACAAGTGGTATCAGAGAAGGTATTTTGTTTAACTCTAGAGTAATGGTGATCCCTAGGTGTCAGTCCATAGAGAGTCAGTCCAGTCATATTCCATCTATTTTTAATGGTACAGATTTTTTAAATTGGAAAATAAAGATGAAAATATATATAAAATCTGTTCATATTAAATATTGGAATATTATTATTAATGGAGTAGATTTGTCAGATAAAAGGAATATTGTTATCAATACTCATGCTATGGACATGATTTATTCTTGTCTCAGTATTGATCAAGTTAAGCTTATCTCTCATTGTTTATCTGCATAGGAAATCTGGAAAACTTTCAATGCACTGTATGGACAAAAAGTTGACAACTGCTCAAAACCTAAAAAGATCAACCCAGATTCAAATTTATGCTTAACAGATCCTACAGATGATAATTTAGATTGATCAACTGAAGGAGACTCAACAGACAATGAAGTTGAAAATTTCTCTTATGAAGATCTCGTTTATTTTTGTGCTGATCTAACTAAGTCTGTTGATAAACTCCAATCTAAAAACAAATTTCTGAAATCTAAGAATTCTGAGTTGACCAGCAAAATTGTTGATTTGGAATCACAACTTGAATATTTTAATAATCCTTCAAATCCGGATTGAAATAATTGTTTGAAATTGGAAACCAATCTTGTTCATCTCAATAAAAATATTCAAATATTTGAAAAGGAAATTCTGATCTTAAAAGAAAACAAGATTGAGTTGTCAAATTTGAACAATTTTCTACAAAAGGAATTTGAAATTTTTAAGACTGGTATATATTCCAAATTTGAAATTGCTGAAAAGGAAAATGTGTTGAAATCTGAGTAGATTTTGAAAGAACTTGAAAACGAGATTGAAAAATCCAAGAAAATTGAGTTTTAAAAACAAAAACGATTTGAATCTGAAATTTCTAAGTCCCAAGTCAGAATTGAATTACTAGAATCTGAAAATTTGGTTTTGAAACAATATGATGCTGAAAGGAAGATCACAAATAACCACTGTTCAGATTTAATAAAAGAGAACGGTGATCTAAAATTCAAAATTCAACAACTAGATTCAACTTTAGTTAAATTTTCTAATGGAGAAAAATCTTTAAATATGTTGTTGAAAAACCAATTTTCTGCTAGAAATAAATGTGGACTCAGATTTGAGAAAAATAATGTTTTTGAAAATCAGAACTCAAATGATTTTAAAAATCCTTTAAACTGCTTTGGAAAGAATCGATATGAAAATTCAAGCTCTGATAATCGCAAAGGATTTTTGAATCATAAACATGATGTGAATTTGTTTTATAATAATCCAGTTGAACAATTCTGGATCCCAAAAAGAAATATAATAAACTTCATGAAATTCAAACAGATTTGGGTTCCAAAGGGTACGAAGATAGATTCGAATGGATTATTATACAAACAGGTTTGGGTACCAAAACGTACGAATATAACTGTGAGTGGTTTTACTACTTTTGTTAGACCACTCGATCCTTTCATTTGCTAGGTAACAGTGGAGGGTGAGGAACCATTGTGCAAAAAGAAATTTGAAATCAAGTTGAATTATACTTCTGTATTCTTTACAGTTCCTTGGCCAAGATTTATTGAGTTAGAGATTCTTATTTACATAGGATTCTGG
Organism: Allium sativum; assembly: GCA_030737875.1. Taxonomy (NCBI): domain Eukaryota; kingdom Viridiplantae; phylum Streptophyta; class Magnoliopsida; order Asparagales; family Amaryllidaceae; genus Allium; species Allium sativum. The sequence continues at coordinate 955,872,513 of CM060926.1, read as the reverse complement.
TATGATCTCTAAACTCACCTTTGTAAACATTCTCTTCTTTTATTTTTTCTATTTATTTCTCCTTCTACCACTTTTTTTTTTCTTTTTTCTTTTTTGATTTGTCACTGCCATATTTTTTTTTAACTTCTTGGGCTTCGTTAGCTTCCAATAGCAGAAGTCATGTTTTTTCCGGAAATTTGCTTCTTTTGAATAAAACTCTAATGTTTAATAATTTCCAAATCTTGAATTCAAATTTGTAAATATTTCTGCAATTGTTTTAAAGCTTATTTTCTGAATTTCTAACAGTGCTGAAGCATTCATATCATATCTTGAACATTGTTAGTTAAAATTCTAATTTTTTTTTAAGATCTGAATATTTAATGAAATTTCACATATATCTGCTGTTTTGAGTTTTCACTAATTCTTTCTGAAAAGCTTAAAATAATATACTCATTACAGCGCACTAATATTTATCTATCGTGATAATTTCATTGATTTTCAGAATGGCTTGGATTTTTTTTAAATCATTGCTTATACCTTGATATTCACTGTTATTCATGATCATCTGGTTCAGATTTTTGTTTGTTTGAGAACATTTGAAATTTCTGATATGTTGAATCTCACACACCTCTCAGATCTGAAACTATTAATTCTGTGTGATTGATTCATTGTATCTCATGATCTACATCCATTCAAGTGATTTCAAATAAATATTTTTTTGGATCATGAATATGTCTGCAAACTTGATGTAAATGATCTGAGATGTCTCTTATGCTTATCAGAGGAAATTGGGAAAAATTCTTTTGAAATAATAGGTCTTGAAACTTACTGTCATTTCATGATTATTTGATTTAAATATTTGTTTGTTTAAAATCATTTGAAATTATTGATTTATTGAATCTCACACAAATCTTGGAAATGAAATTTATAATCTGGTGCGACTGATTCATTAAATCTCGAGATTTTCATATCCCTTCAAATGATTTTAAAAAAACCATATATTTAATCTTAGATCTTGAACCATTCTTTAACTGCCTGAAATATCTTTGAAACAACTCCTCTGACAAGTCTGTTGTGATATTGTTTTCTGTGCTGCTCTGATACTATTTTGAAAAATGTTTGTTTTGGAATCACCTGCTTGCTGCTCTGATACATGTGCATAATCTGTTCTCTTGTTTGCTTGGGCTTTGTACATAATAATTCTTTTGTCTATGATATTCTTGTTCAGTATCATGTCAAAATTCCCATGATTAGAGACACCAATTGGTATCATGGTAGAAGTACCGAATTTTTTGTGTATATTTTTTTTAATCCATCTTGACTTGCATAGTTTTGCATATCCCTCTTGTAATTGATTTTCATTTTTAAAATTATTTATTGATTATTCATTCAGAAATTGAGATCAATATCCAGATTGAACTGTATTTATAATTCATCAAAATTATTATCAGGTTTTGGAATTGTGATGAATTGTAACTGCAATATATTTCACAACAAAAGGAGATTTTATTTGGATTTTCACGACAGTTGAATATTTATTATAATATCTTTGAACTAGCAATTATCTCACGACCATCTTCATTATCTGTCATCCTTATGCCATCCATCATGATTTTATATTAATGTGGAGAGTTACTTTTTTTAAAAAAAAAATCTTTTTAAAACAGTGGAATTATCTGTGATAGAAATGGGACTATATTATTATTCAGAATTAGTGATAATTGAAAATTTTCAATGATCCTGGTACAGTCGAGCATATTTTATCATATAATTAATTTAGAAATTTATTTCATAGTCCATCTCTGTATCTACCACATTTCTATCATCCATATTGGTTTTATATACCGAGGAGTTTTTCCTTTTAGAGCTGAAAACTAAAAATATATAATTAATACATAAGTGTGTCTCTAATCTAATTTAAAAATCCAAGCTCTGGTCATGCATGGTTATGAGACGACTTATATTTTAAGCTGCAACTGGCTCCATTTAAAAATCCAAGCTTTGGTTATGCGTGGTCAGTGTGCTCTTAAATTAAAAAAAAATATGTGTTGTAAATTGAAATTAAATCTGAAATTCTTCTCTGAGTATAAAAACCAATCTATCAATCCATTATCTAATCTGTGAAATGTGTTAATATTTTATGACGTATTATGATTTGTTGTTTGATAGGGATTGGGATTTGAGATTATACGATTTTGTCACTTAAGTTGAATTATTAATTATAGTCCAAATCCATCAATGTTTTTTTTAGCTCATTTTTATAAAATTCTTTTGAAAATAACTAGAAATCATGTTTTGACTCTCCCCATTTATATAAATTTCATCGTACATCTGTCATTATCTGAAATGTGAAATATGCCACTAGTTCTTATTTTATTATGATTTTTGTTTGACTGATTGAGATTTATGATGACCGTTCTATCTCTTAAGCTGAAATTATATTTTTAGTCATTTTTCATCCGTATTTTAAACTTTGTATCCTTTTGATGATAACAAAAGGGGGAGAATGGATTAGATTTTGATTTACGAGTGAATATTTTATAAATATTTTTTATTTTTGAAGATTCATTATTATTCAGTTCAGTTCGCTCATGCACAGTTATAGGGGAGTTTTCTGTTGTAGGGGGAGTTAATAAATAGGGGGAGTTCAATATTCACTGTCAAACACATTTATTGTGATCAAAATCTTTTATTTGTTTGCCATCATCAAAATGGGGAGATTGTTGTATATAATGGTGTTGTATACACAATTATATGATTTTTGTTTGATGATAACAACCAAATAAAAGTTATTTCATGTGTGTTTGTTATTGTACTGTTATTCTACTTCATAGACAGAAATAAAATATTTATATTTAAATAAAATACGACTGTACAGAAATTCAAATATCTACACAGTATTTTGTTTAAATATAATATTTTATTTCAATATTCAACAGTACAGATTTACAACTCAACTATTTGCTCAACATAGAAATTCACTGAAAAAAAATTCATTCATATACATTTCACTTGTTATACAGCTCCTTACTACAACACTTGTTTATACAACTCATATATACTTTCAATTCACATTGACTCGTATACATACACTTTGACACTTATACATTTCACTGACTATGTTATGTTCTTCTATCTTCTGTCTTCACTTCACAGTCAGTCCAGTCTTCAAACCTGTCATATATAGAAGCACACAAACAGTATCTAGAACAGAAATAATTTCTAAATTCTAGCAGATATAATTTTTATTTTAAAATTTTATTTGCCTCAGTTTTATGGCGTGTTTCTCATCATTTTTCATGACTTGATCTGATTCATCTGTGTCTAGACAGTATGTATATACAGTACAGGACAAGGAAATTTTTCTGATGGTTGTATATACACACGTGTGTATATATATATATATACACGTGTGCACTGCCTCGCCAATCAGTGTGCAACTGAGGAGTAGCCACATGGACCATCTCGACTCAACTCAAAGTTAAAAATAGCATGGTGTATGGTACAACAGCCAAGTCAATATAATGGAGCAAAATCCCAAGTATTATTCAATAACAAGACAGCATGGAAATCACAGTTATGGCCAAGAATGCAAGCCAGTGACCAGTGAGACAACACAGTGTGGTGTAGCAGTTTTTTTTTTTTTTTTAAGTGGGGATGCTCAAGACAACTACATGATGGTTCAAGTGAAACAACACAGCACCATTTTTTTCATATGGACATTTACAAGTGAAATGTTATAGTTCAAGCCATGGTAGAGCTACAGCATGAATGGTTTCAGCTCAAGTGAAAATACAATGGTGTATACAAAGGGATGTACACATGCAGAAGTTAACATATTAGCATGGTCAAGTTCACAGTAGTAATGGTGAAGCAGCTGTTTGAAGTATGTACACAAAAGAGTGTGTACATGACTTATGGAAAATGCCAAAGCATGATCATACATGTATGTACATGTCAAGACACAAGAACATACATATAATTCAGCAAGACAGTTCAAAATGACAACATGGTGTACAAGTGTTTCAAGTCTAGGGTGCATCAAGTTCATTTCAGATCAACAAATGCACGGAAACTTTCAGATGCAAATGGTATAACAGTAATCAAGCAGAAAAACTTCATGGTGGACCAAGTAGCATGGATACATGGCCACAATACAACATGAATAGCACCACAACAACAAGCATAAATAGAGCAGCCAAGAAAGCATGACTCAGGCAAATGGTGGATATGCAACTGGTCGAGCCAGTTTGATGTGCAAGTGCACAAACAGATAATAGTTCACGTATTGATGTCAAAACAGGGTGTGCAAAGTTTTTTTTTCAGAAAATACAATTCAAATTTTGGGCAAGAAGTCATAAAGGAATTTTTCCAGAAATCAAGTCAGTAATGTTTTTCTGGCAAAGGAAAAGATGGCAAAGTCGATTTCAATAATTTCTTGTTTCCAGAATTGAACAAATACGTGATCAATCAGGAAATGCATTTTCTACGGCAAACAAATAAATATCAAGTGCAAATGTGGTGACAGATTAAATTCTTTTCTGAAAGAGTTTAATGTATCTTTTAAACCAAATTTCTTCCTTCCAGATTTGTTCAATCATGCATGGGACAATGAAATAATTAAAGATTAGATTTTATCATATATGGAATGGTGTTCGTACATGAATCAAACTTGGCATGATAAATAGAGCAGTATGGTGTAAAAATGTTCCAGGAAACAAATCAGAGATTTCTAATTATCTCCTTTATATTTTTGGCAAGAGTTTAATTGGTTTCAGAAATTCAGAAAATCGTTTATGGCAAGAAAATATCATCATAATTATTCTTGGCAATTTATCAATCAAGTGGATTCATTTAAGGGTCGAAAACATATCCAATTTCATCAATTCAAATCAGACAATAGTCAAGAATGAAACACGCATTGGAGACTTATTCATGTCCAGGATTCACAAATCAGTCACGGCATTAAATCAATTGAAGAATCAAGCCGAGCAAAAGTAGAAACACACGCAGCAAAACTTAATCAAAGCCGAGAATTCAAAAGGGAAAGCCATTCAAAATCAGACCATATCAGAACGAGCCAATTAAATAAAATCAGAGAAGTTGATTTAGGGTTTCGTAATCCTATTTCAACACACGCATTTCATCATAGGCAGGCATTGAAACCCAAGCATCAGAAACCATCGAAAAACCACAAACAACTTACAAGAGTTTCAAAACAAGAAATCGGAGAAAACTCACTTGATCTTCGATCGAGTTCTTTCCCAAATCCGACGGCGAGAACATCAACGAGAATACGATCATCAGAGAACAAATTTTTCAGCATACATCAACTTGATTTGGGGAAGATAAGTGGAAACCCTAGCTCGGATTCCTTTTCAAGTTGCCGCCATTTTTGCAGAGAACTAAGGGATCGGAGAAAATGAATAAGCAAATGGGCCGGCCTTTTGTGCTTAAGGGCTTAGCTTACTTTACTATTTTAAAAGGGAAAGTTATTTAAGTCATAGGGTTTCATTTTTGTTTTAATTTTTGTGTTATTTTAATTTGTTGTAAAATCAGTCTGAACAGTCTTCTGGAGTCTGTAAAATTCTAGAATTCAGTTAAGTGTTGACTGACAGTTGACAGAGTCTATAAAATCTGGGTTACTGGTCACGGGGTCATAATCAGGGGAAATCTGATCGAGGGGATATCGGTCAGTCTAGGGTTTTGAGCGTAGGGTTCGAATAGGAGCAGGGTTTGCGAGCGTACATGGTCTTGTATGCGGGATCTGTTCTATCACCTAGTAGAAACCTTAGGAATGCAGCAGTAGGCAGGATTTTGCCGAAGCTGGTATCTCTGTGTGTCATTTACTTTCTGTATTTTTATATCTACTGCATTCTGTGATTTGATTATTATTTCAATATCCCGTTAGATTATAACTCAGCAAAAATTTGTGATAAACCCTATTCACCCCCTCTAGGGTTAATCTAGATCCAACAACAAATACAAAGATAACTAAGTCTTGATACAAGTGTTAAAAAAATACTAAATTGATAACGTCAAAATTTGTTCAAAAAATAAAAATAGAAACAAAACACAAACATTACACTGAAACTGATACCGTAAAAAATAATAAAAAGATATCTATTGTTGACTTAGATGTCATTACACTAAAACTGATATCTTAAAATATAATAAACTGATACCTATAACCTGATCTAGTCATCATTACAATAAAATTGATACCTTAAAAAATACGATTCTGATACCTAAAACCTGCAAGTTCAGTTCTAAACCAAATTTAATTCAACAATTCAATTACAAACCAAATACAACATCAAACAGCTACTACTTTTATTACTTGAAAAAATAATAAACTGATACCTGCTTGTATTACCAGTAGAATCCATGAATCAACAATAGAAACAATCAAAACCTATCAGAAATAATGAATGTTAAATTAACGGAATTATAAGAAGAAACTGAAAATTAAATCAATGCGATCAGAAAGCAACCTAATGTGCGATCGATTTTACGATATAAATCATGTGAGATCGTCCTTACCGATATGAATTGTGAGATCAATTCAGTTGTCCCTTTATGCCGTCAAATTTCGATCAACAGCTACTACTTTTTTCCTAACGAATTTATGCGATTAAGGAGAAAGTTTGATCTCCAAATATGGAAGAACAAAAATCGCGTTTCAATGGCAGCGAGATACATATTTCATCGACGCGAGATAAATGACGATGAAAAAGGAAATAGCGCGCGTGATTTAAGAATATAAAGATTTAATTAGTGTAATGTCCTTTTGATTAAATTTTTAATGGATTGTCCTTATGAATAAAAAATCCCGTAATCTTGTCCTTGTGGTTATTTTCCTGTTTAAAAACAATGCTTAAAAGAGTGGAAAGAAATTATTTTCAAATGATTTTTTTTCATTCTTCATTTTGAATTTTTTTTTTTGGGTTTTTATTTTTTTTATTTATATATGCATGAACCTAATGCAACTATATGAATGCAAATTACTATATACGGATTTTCAATTTTTTTTTTTTTGGAAGGCTGACCGGTTTTTATAGTGTTCCGTAACACTTTATTATTAAAAGAAAATAAATGATACAACTTACACAGGTGGTATACACAGTGTATATCAACTACATTGTACATGTTCCCATGCTGGGGGAATCACTAATACTGTAACACCCCGCCTCCGCTAGGGTCACTCGCAAAGGAATGCACTAGCTTTAGAGGGGCATTATTGGTAAACATGCACAGAAGTATCACAAGACAGAACATATAAAATAGCGGAAGTAAAATCGAACTTTCATAAACATTAATAATTAAGGTCTAAAGCCTTTTACATCAGAGTACATCAAAACCTGTCTTGCAATAATAAAGAAGCATAAAGACTTTTTCATAAATTATTCCCCAAGAAAAGCAGTAAAGTAGCCATAGCCAAGAAAAGTCCAAGCCATCCATCAAGCTATACATGATGACCTTCAAGCATAAGAGGCCCGAACTAAACAACATCATTTCCTCCCTGGAACCTGGGGGGAAACGGAAGACAAAGAGGCGAAAGAAAACGGGGTCAGTCATAAAGACTGGTAAGTCCTATCTACTCCCAGTATAAAAACAGGTAAAGGTAACATGACATGCATAAACTGAAAGTAAACATAAGGATGACTACAAGATAGATAAACTAAACCAGGGTGACTGGCTGAACTACTGTAGCAAGGTAAACTAAGATGTCGTGATAAACTACGGTGTCGTGATAAATCAAGGTATCACATCGTCAGGTTTCTATCAAGTATACTATCCTAAGGTATCTATCCTGTCTAACATCCCCCGGTGTCTATTATGTATATTTTTCCTGGTTCTAACATGTATATTTGCTCTGCACCTCTCGTACTAGTATCCCAACTGTATTACGTGTTATCCGTGAATGACCCTTACTCAAAAGTCGTGTAATGGTCCCTGTCAACCTAATATGCCGCATATATAGGTTACTCAACTCATATGTTTCTTTCCATGTATAAGTTCAGTTCTTTGCCGTAGGCTGTACGGGCTTTCCCATGTAAACGGTTTATCCTTGAAGTTGTTTTGGACTGCAACCCTTGATCTAGTTGTGTTTCCTTACCATGAACTATCGCGCGTCCACTTAGGATTTATGCCACCTAGGACCGCTAGGGATTATGCTACCTAATGAACGTTTCCGTGTCTCGGTTTGGGTTTTTGGCCACCTAGGACCACTAGGGATTACGCCACCCATCAACCGCGCCCTTGATCCCACGTATGTATCGTGAATCGTTTTCCATGTCTAGATGCACATGTTCCCCAATGTGCCATCCGAGTTCCGTGCCAGGGCAAATCAAGAAATACGGAACTCGGTCGGGAGCTTTAAATCGTCTGCCGATGCAGATATCAAGGTCTGTTTTTGTACCCGTGGCTATGGTCCCACGTGACCCCTCCCTCAACTACTGAAAGGCAATCCAAGAAAAATCATGTATAAGAACCACTCCACGGCCCCACTATAGCCCACTTTCCTACGGGCCAACCTCACCCATGACTCGATAGCAAGCACATGGTCTGTTGGGGGTTCCCTGCCTTTCCGCACGTACACGATTGGCTAAAGATGGTAGGTAGTCGGCGATGCGCTATCCAGGGCAAAAACAAGAATCGTCGACTCCACGCTAATCCATCCCAGTCTTTAGGTTGCTCGCATAGCAACCAAGGCATACTCTTGGTCCTTCTAACGCAGACCTTAACCTCTCATGGGCCTAGTATAATTACCTGGCAGCCCACAGAGGGATCCCAAGAATATCCTCACGTCCCCCGAAGCTTCCACTTCGGCACCCAGTGCGCTGGAGCTTTCATCCAAGTCAGATAACTTGCTCCTCCTCGTATACTAAGCGATGACCTACCGTATCAGGTTACTCATCGCTTTGTGAATTAATCCTATGTCTTTAGCTAAGAATTATTACTCAGTCACCCTTAACTAAGGTTTACCACTTAGCTTCCTTTCCCGTTGTCCTTGATTGACCACAATTCTATACCTAGTTCCTCTAACTAGGGTTTGTCTTACTGGGTTAAGTGTTATCATTCAAGTCCATGCCTTAACCCGCCCACGAATCACGTTAAGATTGGCTAAGTATTTAAGTTCAAGACTTAGCCCTACAAGTTGGTTAAGTGTACCCAGAGGCTCATGACTTAACCCCTATCAAGTCAAATCGGTCAAGTACTAGCTTACCTTAATCCTATCGGATTATCTTGCTAGATCGATTAAGCATAGATTATCTTAATCCCATCAAATTATCGAGTCGGATTGGTTAAGTATAGGTGGGCTTAACCCCATCCTCTAATCGTACTACAATGGTTAAGTATATTCTAAAAAGGTCTTGTGACTTAACCTTATCAGGTCCGCGTATTAGATTGGTTAAGTGTAGGTTACTTAACCCCATCAAATCATCATGTATAATTGGTTAAGTATAAGTTGCTTAACCCCGTTAAATTATCATGTTAAGTTGGTTAAGTATTGGTTACTTAACCTCATTGAATTACCAAGTTTAAGTTGGTTAAGTGTTTAACTTAACCCCATCGAATTACCGTGTTTAGATTAGTTAAGTGTGGATTACTTAACCCCATCTAATTACCGTGTTTAGATTAGTTAAGTGTAAATAACTTAACCCCATCTAATTACCGTGTTTAGATTTGTTAAGTCTCAATTACTTAACCCCATCTAATTACCGTGTTTAGATTAGTTAAGTCTTAATTTCTTAACCCCATCTAATTTCCAAGTCGGATTAGTTAAGTGTAAATTACTTAACCTCATCCCCTAATCATCTTGCATGGTTAAGTGTCATTAAGAAATCAAGTCCGGTCCCACTTAACCTACCTATTCGTGTCATATCGGTTAAGTGTCATTAGTCAAATTTACTTAACCTTATCATGTGGCATTAATTTAATTAATGCACCCTCAACCTCTCACATTAGACCTTGTTGTGGTTACTAGTTAAGCCGGGCGGGTCCGGGTAGATTTACACCACAACCTAGTCTAACCTCGGGTCTTAAGCGCGACATGACCAACTTCTCACATTGGATCCTATTGTTTGTAGCTACTAGTTAAGCCGGGCGGGTCCGGGTAGATTTATGCTACAAACTCCACCCAACCTCGAGTTGGCCACTTCCATGTTTGGTCTAGTGTTATATTACACTTACTGTGACGGCCCGCCCCGTACTAGCCGACATTTACTCCAATTGTGCGCTGTACACATGTCCAACTAGCACAGAACGGTCGTCAGAAGGAAAGAAAGAAGGTGAAGAACTAACAAAGAACCTGTAAAATGTCTCACAGCGCATGGAATAAAATATAATAATAAAATACTTGACATAAAACAGGCGAGACAGTGCATAAGCTGAAAACTAAATCATGTCTAACATGGCAGCGGAAATCCAAAATACAGCTTATGATCCAACATCCTTATTACAACTTCAAAAATACTGTCTCTAAGCCAAAGAAAGAAAAAGGTACACTACTAATGCCCAAGCAGTGACCATCGATGACACAGGGAGATAATACATAAATATCATACGTGGAAGCCTCCTGCTCGTCTCCAGTACAGCTACCCGTGCATCCACCTAACCTGTCTCTAGTCTGCTCGTGTGAGCACCCAGAGTAATAAGAAGAGACATAAAACTCTGGGTCAGACAAAAGTCTGGTATGAGTGATAAGCAACTAAACAAACAATAACAGGTATAATCCAATCATACCTGAACCTGAACCTGCAACCAAAGAGTTAGTACTACATACTGTACAATGCCCTATGGTGCCACTAACATATGGTGTGTAAGCATACGGGGTGGGGGTGTGCATGTCATAGTGATGGCAAACAAATCAATCATAGCAACCATCCTCACATCTCTCACTCAGTGCATAAAGCATACAATATCCATTACTTTGGTCACCCAATACTTTGGGCCATGACGGAATCCAATCCCGTACAACTATCACTACAAGCCCACTATCCATCTCGGTGGTGAACCAAAGTTATGAATACCGACAACCCCTTTGCACACGTCCCGCAGCAAAGTCCAATCACGAAGTGAACTCATTGGTTCCCAACTGGATCCTGAGCTCTAACTTCCCCTTGGACTACCTTTGCATCTCGGGTTATGGTCATCTTCCTCCGGATCGGTCTTCATTCAGTTCATAGCCTCCTGGTTCGGTTCGCAGTCACCAACTCGTAGTCATCACAGTCGGATCGTGGGGAGTCTTCCTGGTCGGATCGCCATCATCGGATCGCGTCGCGCCATACGGATCGCGCCTCGTCAGCTCGTGGCGCCCTGTCTGGTCGGATCGTGCCCATTAGTTCGTGGCGCCTCATCTCGGATCGCGTCGTGATGACGCACGGGGTCAGATCGGGGTCTTCGTTTGTCCACGTCTCGTGGTGCTTGGGTGGCTCGTGGCGCTTCGGAGCGGATCGTGTAGTGGACTCGGGTCGTGAGCACGTCACGCGAGAGGGTCCTTTTGGCGGATCGTGGCGCATGGTGGCGTGGCGCAGCCTCGGTTCGTGATCATAGGGGGTGCGATCCGATCCGGGTAAATTCCTGCACTTCGTTCCAGCGACAGTCTTTCGCCATTCGACGGCGTTTTTGACCAAACTAACACTTCTAAACAATCACAAGACATCTCATACAGTCATAGCAACATATAGTATCGACCACAAACACCAAAACATGAATCATAGCATGTAAAATGGATCAAACATACCCAAAACCCATATTTTCCCCTTAAGCATGTTCAAGCAAAACTGAGGATAAGATTAACAAAACTTAACCAAATTAGCCAATTTTTCTAACAGAGACCTAAAATAATATTTATGAATTTCTGAATATTTTTCCAGATTTTAATCATGCACAAATTCGCTAATTATCACTAATTACCCCTTAATCCCCTAAAATCCGGGATTTGCAAAATTAGTCGAAATTAACCCAAATTCATATCAGAGGCATAAAATGAGGTTTTAGAATTTTAGGAATTTTTCTAGAATTTTCTGAGTTATATTTTCGCTAATCTTCGCTAATTACCATAACTAGCCATAATTAGTGAAAAAGCAAGCTAATCACTCACCTTTGCCACAAAATAAACTATAGATCTGAAATGATTCTCTGTTTGGGTTGAATTCCAATGCTTAGCAGCAGCTCCAACTCTGATTTGATGTTGATTAGCCTTGGTTTGATGCTAATTAGCTTAATCTTCAATTAGAAAGTGTTTAGAGGTGATTTGGGATGATTCTAGATGTTGGAGGCCATGACTAGGTTGAAGGAAAGCAAGTGGCGGCTGAAAAAATGAAGAAGAAACCGAAATTCTAACCCTATCAGCCCTCATATACCCCTAAACCCGAAATCCCCCATTGGGCCTAGTTGCTAATCACCCGGTTAAGCCCAATTAGCTGAAAATAACCCTTTAAACCTTAATTCAACCATATCCCCCAAACGGTAAGTCCGTTTGGCTATTGTAACCACTCTACGGAAAGAGAAACCATCATTTGAATCCAATGGAAGTGGTTTCAGGTCAAAATTCCTTTCCAGTCAAAAGTTATGGCCAAAACAGTACCAACTAGGGGCAAAACGGTCATTTAAAAATCGACAAAAATCATGAACATGGGAAATGACCCCAATAGTCGTCTCCCAAAGTTACATGACCATACGACTTCATATGAAAATGAAATAAATATTCTACGATCCTAGATGCGTAGAATGCGGGTTGTTACATTCTTCCCTCCTTAAGAAATTTCGCCCCCGAAATTCTTTAACTAAGAAACAAGCAATGGATCCTGCATGCCTATCAACCAATTTTCAACAATCAAACATACATGATAGCACAACAAACCTATCCTAGCATGCGGTTTACTAACAAGGGAAGAACTATCGCCGCTAAAATCTTACCAAGCGAAGAGCTTTGGATACGACTTTCTTATGTTATCCTCTACTTCCCAAGTACAGTCGTTCCCTCGCCATCGATCCCCATCTCTACCCTAGCGGTGATTTCCAATAGGTTAGGATCGTCCCTCTGACTGGAACCGATCCACTCAATCCAGATCGATCTAATCTTCAAGCTTACTAGCGTTTCTGAATCCAATTCACACTTAGGTCTGAGGTTATATCCCATGATATACTATAGTTGCTTCCATTCCAGAAACATGGCCTCTAAACTGGCATGTCTCCTACCCAATGCATCAGCTACTGCACCTAGTCCGGTACTACGACATCCGTCCATACTGTCATCTTCTTAGGTAATCCAACCCTATACGTCAAATCACCAACTACATTCCAAATGTCCTTTCAAGTCTAACCTGAATCTTGCCTACATCCCTACTGCACATCCAACGTATATTCACCTCCTAGAGGCAAACTAGGTCCATCCAATGACCCTAGGCACTACACCTATATCCGTACTGTACGTTTAACGTACATTCACCTTCTAAAGGTGAACTAGATCCATCCAATGAATCTAGGTACCCTACCCAAATTTGTACTGCACGTCCAACGTACATTCACCTTCCAAAGGTGAACTAGACTCATCAAATGAACCTAGGTACTCTTCCTATCTCTGTACTGCACGTCCAACGTACATTCACCTTCCAAAGGTGAACTAGACTCATCCAATGAATCTAGGTACCCTACCTATGAGTCCAAGTCCAACTTGAAGCTCCTATATCCGCTGAATCTCCAAGATCAACGGACGCTCTACAATTCCCAAACATACTTCAAGTCTAACGTAAAGTATCTTACTCTCGTCATATCACCATGATCAACAAACTTATCCTATTTTCTATTCAACAGGATCCTACAGGTGACAGTCTACCTAAGAAAAGAAAGATAGGAACAAACATAGCAATCATAGCATCTATCAAACAAATCCTATCCATCACCTGCTAAAGCCATAAATACGTCTATACCTGTATGTCTGGTCTAACCAACATCAATAACTAATGGAAGCCCCACCTCCAAACAACCCACCGTACGTCCAACATACATTTATCCTCCAAGGATAACTAAAACTAATGGAAGCCCCGCCTCCAAACGGACTACCGTACGTCCAACGTACGTTTATCCTCCAAGGATAACTAGATCACGTCCAACGGATCCAAGGTAATGGGCGTCCCCATATACCCCTGCTTTTAGTCCTCCTAAAATACTTGAGTCCAACCCAAGTCTACCCATTTTCTTGCTGCCCTCTCGAGTCCAACTCGAGCCGAATCCAATTTCTTGCAGCCTTCTCGAGTCTAACCCGAGCCAATCTATAACTCAGACCCAGTCTTGAGTATTCATCATCGACAAACTCTAGTCTAACGTGAGTCGTCTCCCTATTTATTGCATCTCTAAGATCAATCAAACACCTATTTTATTTTACGAGTTCAAGTCCAACTTGAATCGTCCCAACCTTCGTTGCATCTTCCATGATCAACGAGTACATCCTATTCTTTCAAAAAGAACATCAACATAGGGTCCTAAACAATCCATCACTTTGCATCTTTCTCGAGTCCCACTCGAGTCATCTCATAACCTTATTGAGTCTAACTCGGGTAATCTATACCATCGAACATTCCTATCATGTTACGAGCTGTACATCACTCCTCGAGTGCACCAAGATATCATCCAATGAGAATCACAACAACCACTTATCTCTCACGCTAACCATCCTAGTCGACCTCGACATTCCCCAAGCACAAGCCCCAAAGGCCTAAACCAATATCAGACAAGCACCCAAGGAACATCTCCTCCGAGTTCAGACAATATACGTGAGATGATATGAGCAAAACATCCAAACATTCAAGCATCCATAATGGACTTTGGCTATCCTCGCCAATCTTGCTTGAAACTATCGTCGGTCGCATGACCAAGTCCTGACCAAACTACTGTACATCCAATGTACATTTGCTTCTCTAACTCCCGTTATCATCTTCATCATAAGGTAGGCGATCCAATACCACCTTTCGTCCATCATTCACTCTAACGGTCGTCAAAGACTCTTCGCAATCTACTACCACTCTATACCTTTGGAGTCAATCGGCTCCCAAAAATCAAGCCAAACCTAGTAAAGCTCGAAATAAAGCAATCACAACAAACATACATCCATGACTCGATAAGACCAAATTACGACAAATCCTACAAAGGTTAGTCAAACCACCCATCGGGTTTGTCACTACTAGGGGTCTATCGACTATCGGGTTCCAATTCCAACTTATCCACCAGGTTACTAGACATAAAAGAATGGAAAAATCCCGACATCAAACAAAACTAGAATAGGAACATCATAAATAGAAAGCATACCTCGAATAACGACACCTTTTTCCTTCTGCGCCGCAGTTGGGGCATTCGACGAAGAAGGAACGGCGTTGATAGCATATGCTTTCACGATCTGCTTCTCCCTAGGAGGTTGTGGACATTCATTCTTGTGATGTCCCGCTTGCCCACAATTGAAGCACTTCCTTTCCCCAGGCTTTTCTCGACAATCTCTAGCATAGTGGCCCTTCTTGCCACAGCTAAAACACTCAGAATCTTCCCTGCTTTTCTTCTTTGGACCATCCTTAGCTTGGGCCTGATTCTGCTTCCTTTTGCTCTGGGGATTCTCTTTACCTCCACCGCTTGCTTGCGGCTTTGGTTCCTCTGCTGATGTAATAGCAACCTCAATCTTTGGCTTAGGGTAAAGACTCTCTGACCTTAATGCTTTTCCCACAATCGAGTCAAACGTCTCATCGATGTGGTTTATAAGCCTTTCCCCCAAGTATCCATCCAAGCCAGTTATGAACTTCTCATTCTTCTTCTCGGCAGTATCAATCAAAGATAATCCATATTTCGACAAAGTGTCGAACTCAGCAACGTACTCCGAGATAGCCCTGCCATTCTGCTTCAACTCCAGAAACTTCCTAAACAACTCTGATTTCTGAGCAGCTGGGATAAACTTATCGCTAAAGCGAGCCTTGAACTGATCCCAAGTAATCTGATCCTCGGGAGTAGCTGCTTTGATGGCATCCCACCAATTCATTGCCCGTCCTTGCAGCTGACGGGATGCTAGCCTTCTCTTCATCGCATCCTCGATACCCAAGTCCTCAAAGATGCGCTCGCAGCTATCCAACCAATTCTGAACATCCGTAGCCGATTCCGTTCCGTGGAACGGCTTTCCACCAAGGTTAGTATAATCCTTGCTCAGCTTGGCGAAATCGACCCTAGGCGCCTGCACCACTGCACCACTACCATTAGCAGCATTAGGGACTGCTCCCTGAGCATCCCTAATCATATCTCGCATGAAGTTGGTGAACATCGTCCTCAAGTCTGGGTCATTCCTATTGTTACCCCTTGGACCATTGTTCCTCAGGTTTCGGCTCATCGTTCAATCTGTAAAGAGAACGAATCAGCCATCTCCATAGTGGTACTAGTGCAGTGCGACTTCATCCTTACTAATACTACTAGTATATATATAACTAGCTTTTGAAAACCAAAATATAACAAATACGCGCTCTCATATACGTATACTATCTCTCCCTGGTGTCTTTCCCTAGGTTAACTTCGCAACCTAGAGCTCTGATACCAAGTGTGACGGCCCGCCCCGCACCAACCGACATTTCCTCCAAAGGTGCGCTGTACACATGTCCAGTTAGCACGGGACGGTCGTCAGAAGAAAAAGGGAAGAAGGAAATGAACTAACAAAGAACCTGTAAAATGTCTCACAGCGCATGGAATAAAATATAATAATAAAATACTTGACATAAAACAGGCGAGACAGTGCATAAGCTGAAAACTAAATCATGTCTAACATGGCAGCGGAAATCCAAAATACAGCTTATGATCCAACATCCTTATTACAACTTCAAAAATACTGTCTCTAAGCCAAAGAAAGAAAAAGGTACACTACTAATGCCCAAGCAGTGACCATCGATGACACAGGGAGATAATACATAAATATCATACGTGGAAGCCTCCTGCTCGTCTCCAGTACAGCTACCCGTGCATCCACCTAACCTGTCTCTAGTCTGCTCGTGTGAGCACCCAGAGTAATAAGAAGAGACATAAAACTCTGGGTCAGACAAAAGTCTGGTATGAGTGATAAGCAACTAAACAAACAATAACAGGTATAATCCAATCATACCTGAACCTGAACCTGCAACCAAAGAGTTAGTACTACATACTGTACAATGCCCTATGGTGCCACTAACATATGGTGTGTAAGCATACGGGGTGGGGGTGTGCATGTCATAGTGATGGCAAACAAATCAATCATAGCAACCATCCTCACATCTCTCACTCAGTGCATAAAGCATACAATATCCATTACTTTGGTCACCCAATACTTTGGGCCATGACGGAATCCAATCCCGTACAACTATCACTACAAGCCCACTATCCATCTCGGTGGTGAACCAAAGTTATGAATACCGACAACCCCTTTGCACACGTCCCGCAGCAAAGTCCAATCACGAAGTGAACTCATTGGTTCCCAACTGGATCCTGAGCTCTAACTTCCCCTTGGACTACCTTTGCATCTCGGGTTATGGTCATCTTCCTCCGGATCGGTCTTCATTCAGTTCATAGCCTCCTGGTTCGGTTCGCAGTCACCAACTCGTAGTCATCGCAGTCGGATCGTGGGGAGTCTTCCTGGTCGGATCGCCATCATCGGATCGCGTCGCGCCATACGGATCGCGCCTCGTCAGCTCGTGGCGCCCTGTCTGGTCGGATCGTGCCCATTAGTTCGTGGCGCCTCATCTCGGATCGCGTCGTGATGACGCACGGGGTCAGATCGGGGTCTTCGTTTGTCCACGTCTCGTGGTGCTTGGGTGGCTCGTGGCGCTTCGGAGCGGATCGTGTAGTGGACTCGGGTCGTGAGCACGTCACGCGAGAGGGTCCTTTTGGCGGATCGTGGCGCATGGTGGCGTGGCGCAGCCTCGGTTCGTGATCATAGGGGGTGCGATCCGATCCGGGTAAATTCCTGCACTTCGTTCCAGCGACAGTCTTTCGCCATTCGACGGCGTTTTTGACCAAACTAACACTTCTAAACAATCACAAGACATCTCATACAGTCATAGCAACATATAGTATCGACCACAAACACCAAAACATGAATCATAGCATGTAAAATGGATCAAACATACCCAAAACCCATATTTTCCCCTTAAGCATGTTCAAGCAAAACTGAGGATAAGATTAACAAAACTTAACCAAATTAGCCAATTTTTCTAACAGAGACCTAAAATAATATTTATGAATTTCTGAATATTTTTCCAGATTTTAATCATGCACAAATTCGCTAATTATCACTAATTACCCCTTAATCCCCTAAAATCCGGGATTTGCAAAATTAGTCGAAATTAACCCAAATTCATATCAGAGGCATAAAATGAGGTTTTAGAATTTTAGGAATTTTTCTAGAATTTTCTGAGTTATATTTTCGCTAATCTTCGCTAATTACCATAACTAGCCATAATTAGTGAAAAAGCAAGCTAATCACTCACCTTTGCCACAAAATAAACTATAGATCTGAAATGATTCTCTGTTTGGGTTGAATTCCAATGCTTAGCAGCAGCTCCAACTCTGATTTGATGTTGATTAGCCTTGGTTTGATGCTAATTAGCTTAATCTTCAATTAGAAAGTGTTTAGAGGTGATTTGGGATGATTCTAGATGTTGGAGGCCATGACTAGGTTGAAGGAAAGCAAGTGGCGGCTGAAAAAATGAAGAAGAAACCGAAATTCTAACCCTATCAGCCCTCATATACCCCTAAACCCGAAATCCCCCATTGGGCCTAGTTGCTAATCACCCGGTTAAGCCCAATTAGCTGAAAATAACCCTTTAAACCTTAATTCAACCATATCCCCCAAACGGTAAGTCCGTTTGGCTATTGTAACCACTCTACGGAAAGAGAAACCATCATTTGAATCCAATGGAAGTGGTTTCAGGTCAAAATTCCTTTCCAGTCAAAAGTTATGGCCAAAACAGTACCAACTAGGGGCAAAACGGTCATTTAAAAATCGACAAAAATCATGAACATGGGAAATGACCCCAATAGTCGTCTCCCAAAGTTACATGACCATACGACTTCATATGAAAATGAAATAAATATTCTACGATCCTAGATGCGTAGAATGCGGGTTGTTACACTTACAACCCATACGTGTCTAATTTCAAGTCCCAAGTTTACCCCACGTGTCATGCCCCCATTTTGGTTCAACTTACATGTCGTGTTCACATGTAACCTCAAGTCAAGTTTTCATGTCATATTAAAGTCAAGATTTCGCGTCATGTTCATGTTTATCTAACTACCCCAAAGTCGTGTTTTCCAACGCAAGCAAAAGCGAGTCAACATAGTAAGGATACTACGTCACATATTGGCCTCAAAACATGCGTGATGCCAAAAAGGGATTGGCCTCCACATGCACAACCTTGGCCAAAAACATGCATAGTGTCATAAGGTGATTTGGCCACAAACATGCATAGTATCTCAAGGGGATTTGGCCACAAACATGCATAGCATAAAAGGGGATTACTTGCATAAGTGTTCATGTCATAAACCTATCATGAAGGGATGAACATGCCCATGTTACTCATGTGATAAAAAGGTAAACTTGCATATTATCATAAGGGATTTCGGGTTCATATACTTGCATAGCCTCAAAGTCACATTCATGCACATGTTTCATGAGTCAAAGTGGTTTCAAGTGTGCATGCTAACATACCACAAGCAAAGGTCCAATCTTGCATGGCAAACTAGGTCCAATGTAACATGAATAGCATGGTTTAGTCGCTACAACATAACCCAAAGTCATATGTTCATGCTAAAGGGGCAAACTAGGTTCCCATAGGCTAACATACTCATGTTACTTTGCATTTTATCCCATGTCACATCAAGATCATCGTTTAAATCTACAAGTAGCTAGAACTTACATAGCGTGGCAAGAGGACTAGGAGCATGAATCGTTTTGACGAAGAAAGATGGCTCCTTTGATGAAGATCCGTCATGAAACTCGCATAGCAACGTTGATTTGGCCTCTATTTGGTGTAGCAAGCTTGCACCTTTTGATTTGAACCCGATTTGAATGCATAGGCTCTAGGGATTGGAGATGGAGGCCATGATCAAAATTGATTTTGGCAGCACTTAGTTGCTAGGTTTGATTTTTAGGGATTTAGGTTAGGTTTAGGGTCTTTTTATAGAGATCAGGATAGTTTTAGGCCCTTAGATTAACCCTAGGATAGATCTGAACCATTAAACCACGTCAGAAGCTTCCAGAGCAAGACCAGGGACCAGTGCAGGTGCACCAAGCCAGGAATGCTCGTCTGAGCCAAGTCGACAGCCAAGTCGACAGGGCTGTCGACTTGGTCAGACCAAGTCGACTCCCAAGTCGACAGGGCTGTCGACTTGGGTACTGTGGCGGGAATTTTTCCCGCCTGGCCCAACTGGCCCAATTTTCCAAATTCAAGTTTGAATTTGAAATCTGTTTTTACTTAGAAATTTTCTGAAAACTTCGTTGGGCCTTAACCAGGTCATACGGACTCCGATTTTCGAAAACTCGGACTCTATTTCGCGTATTTTTCCGAGACGAACGCAATGGCATAGCCCATTTCGCTTGATTCAGAATTTAAAATTAAATTCTGCCTTGATTCTCATCTTAATCATGTTATCGAAATACGGGTTGTTACATTCTCCCCACCTTTTAGGATTTCGTCCCAGAAATCTCCAAGTTAGGAAGAACATATCCTACCATCCATCATCCATCTACTCAAAACATCATCCACAAGCAACCATTGTCCTTAGATGATTTCTAATGCTGTATGAATATATGCAAAACGTGTGTGTACATGTTCCTTGGCTAATGCTAATGATCAGGCCTGAATAATTTTTCTAATGCAAAAATATGCATAGTGCCATGAATCCAACATGTATGCAAATAGTCCTAGTCATATAGATACTATATGCGTGCACAACCATTCATTCATATGCAACATCCACATGACAACACATTCAATTTTATCCATAAAGAAGTATAAATGCTCGTGCATATGCAACATGAAACGTGATCGCGTCAATCTAGTATCTAACGTGTATTCGCGCATCCACGAGCAACCACTTGCAACCATTTGCAACCATATCAATCATAACATGTCTCAAATACATGTTTACATCCATAACGTTCTACCTAAGATTCCCAGGATAAGATCGAGAAGATAAACAAGACAAACTCCTTATGGGGTTTGTAACAGAAAATAGGACCAAGAGGATGTCCACAAAAGATAGCCTACAAGTAAGCTCTACAGGAAACAGGGATCAAGGATATACTCCCAAAAAGAGATATCATGCGCGTATCTAGTCTTTGACCATCAAAGTCGTATTTCCTTGAGCTCAATTCCATTGTGCCTTGACCGTCCTTTAACTTCGCGATTTCGTAGCTTCTTATTTCCTGTTTCCATAACATGAGCTGGAACTCATTTCTTCGTCGCCTCTCGTTCCACTCGCACACTTAGCGCAAACATGACTGCGTACTCATGATCTCATGCAAGCTTTCCAAAATTCACTAGTAGAACTTTCTCTTGAAAGTAAACAGATGCCAACCGGGTTATCAAGTGCACTTACTAGGGTGATTTCCATAACCCATGCATAAGTGAAATAAACCATCCGTCTTATCGGCGAACACCATTCGATTGGGCTTCAAATTTCCAATAAAGGTATCAAGGGATTCTAGGTAACTAATCATGACCGAACCCAAAAGGTTCCACGAGACTTCGAGGGTATTACCAAGGCTGGTCAAGAGTCTAACTACCCTCCTATCAAAACCGAGAGTGGCACCCCTTACTGGATAACCACTTCATCCCTAGAATCCATCCATAACCGAGGCATGTCATTCTCCAATCCAAAACAAGTCATGAATAAATGGACTGATTCTCCAATAGGACTTTGAGACAAAAATGGGATTCTCTATTACGCTAGTACTTAAGGTGCAGAGACTCAACTATCGAAGCAGACTTAAATGATACGATGATCAAACCAAAGTCCTAACGGGATGATAGAGAAGAAAAGCTGAACCATTAACAAGATCGTTACCCTCCTTCCGAGGTACCCTAGTAATGAGAGCATACTACTGCCCTCCCGATGATCTTGTCCTTGTCCCATGATACTTAACTATCCGCCCCGTTTCACCATGCCAAAGGTACTCTCTCGTCATGGGTTTCATTGTTCATCTTTTTCTCTCATTCTGGGTTGAGCCATACCAACAAGTTGCTCATCCTTAAACTCGTATCCTTTACCCTTGCTCTTTATTATCCTTTCTTGTAACACGGCAATGGGTCCCTCGAGAACCACCTCCATCGTACGGGAAACACCTACGTGGCTAGACAAAGATTAGTCACAGTGAGAACTACTGTGACCACAGATGGAGGAAAGAAAGGAAACGAGATTTAATCAAGGAATCAAAGGATGGTGCTAATGGCTTTTGGGGAATAGCCTTTTTAAAACAAACTTTTCTTGAAAAATGCTTCTTTATAAACGGTTTTCCAAATAGTTTTCAGAAGGTTTTAAAAACTTTTGCCCAATCTGGTAACCTTCTGCTCTGATACCAAATGTAACACCCCGCCTCCGCTAGGGTCACTCGCAAAGGAATGCACTAGCTTTAGAGGGGCATTATTGGTAAACATGCACAGAAGTATCACAAGACAGAACATATAAAATAGCGGAAGTAAAATCGAACTTTCATAAACATTAATAATTAAGGTCTAAAGCCTTTTACATCAGAGTACATCAAAACCTGTCTTGCAATAATAAAGAAGCATAAAGACTTTTTCATAAATTATTCCCCAAGAAAAGCAGTAAAGTAGCCATAGCCAAGAAAAGTCCAAGCCATCCATCAAGCAATACATGATGACCTTCAAGCATAAGAGGCCCGAACTAAACAACATCATTTCCTCCCTGGAACCTGGGGGGAAACGGAAGACAAAGAGGCGAAAGAAAACGGGGTCAGTCATAAAGATTGGTAAGTCCTATCTACTCCCAGTATAAAAACAGGTAAAGGTAACATGACATGCATAAACTGAAAGTAAACATAAGGATGACTACAAGATAGATAAACTAAACCAGGGTGACTGGCTGAACTACTGTAGCAAGGTAAACTAAGATGTCGTGATAAACTACGGTGTCGTGATAAATCAAGGTATCACATCGTCAGGTTTCTATCAAGTATACTATCCCAAGGTATCTATCATGTCTAACATCCCCCGGTGTCTATTATGTATATTTTTCCTGGTTCTAACATGTATATTTGCTCTGCACCTCTCGTACTAGTATCCCAACTGTATTACGTGTTATCCGTGAATGACCCTTACTCAAAAGTCGTGTAATGGTCCCTGTCAACCTAATATGCCGCATATATAGGTTACTCAACTCATATGTTTCTTTCCATGTATAAGTTCAGTTCTTTGCCGTAGGCTGTACGGGCTTTCCCATGTAAACGGTTTATCCTTGAAGTTGTTTTGGACTGCAACCCTTGATCTAGTTGTGTTTCCTTACCATGAACTATCGCGCGTCCACTTAGGATTTATGCCACCTAGGACCGCTAGGGATTATGCTACCCAATGAACGTTTCCGTGTCTCGGTTTGGGTTTTTGGCCACCTAGGACCACTAGGGATTACGCCACCCGTCAACCGCGCCCTTGATCCCACGTATGTATCGTGAATCGTTTTCCATGTCTAGATGCACATGTTCCCCAATGTGCCATCCGAGTTCCGTGCCAGGGCAAATCAAGAAATACGGAACTCGGTCGGGAGCTTTAAATCGTCTGTCGTTGCAGATATCAAGGTCTGTTTTTGTACCCGTGGCTATAGTCCCACGTGACCCCTCCCTCAATTACTGAAAGGCAATCCAAGAAAAATCATGTATAAAACCACTCCACGGCCCCACTATAGCCCACTTTCCTACGGGCCAACCTCACCCATGACTCGATAGCAAGCACATGGTCTGTTGGGGGTTCCCTGCCTTTCCGCACGTACACGATTGACTAAAGATGGTAGGTAGTCGGCGATGCGCTATCCAGGGCAAAAACAAGAATCGTCGACTCCACGCTAATCCATCCCAGTCTTTAGGTTGCTCGCATAGCAACCAAGGCATACTCTTGGTCCTTCTAACGCAGACCTTAACCTCTCATGGGCCTAGTATAATTACCTGGCAGCCCACAGAGGGATCCCAAGAATATCCTCACGTCCCCCGAAGCTTCCACTTCGGCACCCAGTGCGCTGGATCTTTCATCCAAGTCAGATAACTTGCTCCTCCTCGTATACTAAGCGATTACCTACCGTATCAGGTTACTCATCGCTTTGTGAATTAATCCTATGTCTTTAGCTAAGAATTATTACTCAGTCACCCTTAACTAAGGTTTACCACTTAGCTTCCTTTCCCGTTGTCCTTGATTGACCACAATTCTATACCTAGTTCCTCTAACTAGGGTTTGTCTTACTGGGTTAAGTGTTATCATTCAAGTCCATGCCTTAACCCGCCCACGAATCACGTCAAGATTGGCTAAGTATTTAAGTTCAAGACTTAGCCCTACAAGTTGGTTAAGTGTACCCAGAGGCTCATGACTTAACCCCTATCAAGTCAAATCGGTCAAGTACTAGCTTACCTTAATCCTATCGGATTATCTTGCTAGATCGATTAAGCATAGATTATCTTAATCCCATCAAATTATCGAGTCGGATTGGTTAAGTATAGGTGGGCTTAACCCCATCCTCTAATCGTACTACAATGGTTAAGTATATTCTAAAAAGGTCTTGTGACTTAACCTTATCAGGTCCGCGTATTAGATTGGTTAAGTGTAGGTTACTTAACCCCATCAAATCATCATGTATAATTGGTTAAGTATAAGTTGCTTAACCCCGTTAAATTATCATGTTAAGTTGGTTAAGTATTGGTTACTTAACCTCATTGAATTACCAAGTTTAAGTTGGTTAAGTGTTTAACTTAACCCCATCGAATTACCGTGTTTAGATTAGTTAAGTGTGGATTACTTAACCCCATCTAATTACCGTGTTTAGATTAGTTAAGTGTCAATTACTTAACCCCATCTAATTACCGTGTTTAGATTTGTTAAGTCTCAATTACTTAACCCCATCTAATTACCGTGTTTAGATTAGTTAAGTCTTAATTTCTTAACCCCATCTAATTTCCAAGTCGGATTAGTTAAGTGTAAATTACTTAACCTCATCCTCTAATCATCTTGCATGGTTAAGTGTCATTAAGAAATCAAGTCCGGTCCCACTTAACCTACCCATTCGTATCATATCGGTTAAGTGTCATTAGTCAAATTTACTTAACCTTATCATGTGGCATTAATTTAATTAATGCACCCTCAACCTCTCACATTAGACCTTGTTGTGGTTACTAGTTAAGCCGGGCGGGTCCGGGTAGATTTACACCACAACCTAGTCTAACCTCGGGTCTTAAGCGCGACATGACCAACTTCTCACATTGGATCCTATTTTTTGTAGCTACTAGTTAAGCCGGGCGGGTCCGGGTAGATTTATGCTACAAACTCCACCCAACCTCGAGTTGGCCACTTCCATGTTTGGTCTAGTGTTATATTACACTTACAACCCATACGTGTCTAATTTCAAGTCCCAAGTTTACCCCACGTGTCATGCCCCCATTTTGGTTCAACTTACATGTCGTGTTCACATGTAACCTCAAGTCAAGTTTTCATGTCATATTCAAGTCAAGATTTCGCGTCATGTTCATGTTTATCTAACTATCCCAAAGTCGTGTTTTCCAACGCAAGCAAAAGCGAGTCAACATAGTAAGGATACTACGTCACATATTGGCCTCAAAACATGCGTGATGCCAAAAAGGGATTGGCCTCCACATGCACAACCTTGGCCAAAAACATGCATAGTGTCATAAGGTGATTTGGCCACAAACATGCATAGTATCTCAAGGGGATTTGGCCACAAACATGCATAGCATAAAAGGGGATTACTTGCATAAGTGTTCATGTCATAAACCTATCATGAAGGGATGAACATGCCCATGTTACTCATGTGATAAAAAGGTAAACTTGCATATTATCATAAGGGATTTCGGGTTCATATACTTGCATAGCCTCAAAGTCACATTCATGCACATGTTTCATGAGTCAAAGTGGTTTCAAGTGTGCATGCTAACATACCACAAGCAAAGGTCCAATCTTGCATGGCAAACTAGGTCCAATGTAACATGAATAGCATGGTTTAGTCGCTACAACATAACCCAAAGTCATATGTTCATGCTAAAGGGGCAAACTAGGTTCCCATAGGCTAACATACTCATGTTACTTTGCATTTTATCCCATGTCACATCAAGATCATCGTTTAAATCTACAAGTAGCTAGAACTTACATAGCGTGGCAAGAGGACTAGGAGCATGAATCGTTTTGACGAAGAAAGGTGGCTCCTTTGATGAAGATCCGTCATGAAACTCGCATAGCAACGTTGATTTGGCCTCTATTTGGTGTAGCAAGCTTGCACCTTTTGATTTGAACCCGATTTGAATGCATAGATAGGCTCTAGGGATTGGAGATGGAGGCCATGATCAAAATTGATTTTGGCAGCACTTAGTTGCTAGGTTTGATTTTTAGGGATTTAGGTTAGGTTTAGGGTCTTTTTATAGAGATCAGGATAGTTTTAGGCCCTTAGATTAACCCTAGGATAGATCTGAACCATTAAACCACGTCAGAAGCTTCCAGAACAAGACCAGGGACCAGTGCAGGTGTACTAAGCCAGGAATGCTCGTCTGAGCCAAGTCGACAGCCAAGTCGACAGGGCTGTCGACTTGGTCAGACCAAGTCGACTCCCAAGTCGACAGGGCTGTCGACTTGGGTACTGTGGCGGGAATTTTTCCCGCCTGGCCCAACTGGCCCAATTTTCCAAATTCAAGTTTGAATTTGAAATCTGTTTTTACTTAGAAATTTTCTGAAAACTTCGTTGGGCCTTAACCGGGTCATACGGACTCCGATTTTCGAAAACTCGGACTCTATTTTGCGTATTTTTCCGAGACGAACGCAGTGGCATAGCCCATTTCGCTTGATTCAGAATTTAAAATTAAATTCTGCCTTGATTCTCGTCTTAATCATGTTATCGAAATACGGGTTGTTACAAATACATTACCCCATAATTACAGTTACATCAGTACATTACATTTTCCTTTTTCATAGTGCATACCAACATTGGGATTTTCTATAATTATATAATGACGGTTAGATTAATTTCAACAAAAAATTTCTCAGCCAGTTAACGGACAGGAGTTATCGGTGCACCAGGAATCACCCTAGCAATGCAAACGAAGGTTTAAGTACCTTAGAGGAACAACCTCTATAATATTTACGAATCACCATAATATTTATAAACAGTTATTACTCTGCCGTAGACTAGACACCGAGAAATAATTCGTTAGAAATAAACCAATTTGTCAAAATAT
This sequence comes from Allium sativum, assembly GCA_030737875.1. Lineage (NCBI taxonomy): Eukaryota > Viridiplantae > Streptophyta > Magnoliopsida > Asparagales > Amaryllidaceae > Allium > Allium sativum. The sequence goes on along the minus strand of CM060926.1, from coordinate 955,845,071 downwards.
AATGATGTCCTTAAAAAATAAAAACAAAAATAAGATGAATGCAAAACAGAAATTAAACGTGAATTAACGATGCAACTACGAATGAGTTTTTATTTTGTTTTTGGATTTTAGATTTTTTTTTTAAAAAAAAAATATGCAAATGCAAGCAACCAACAACACAAGAAAAATTAAAACAAGGGATGTGAACACGAAACCTGAGCATGCAGAAATTATTAGCCTTTTTTTTTAAGCGGCGATTTTTTTAAGTAAGCAAGCAAAGCGGCGCACTTTTTAGCAAGTAATTCCAATCCGTTTTGCAATACCTACAACCTGAGATTGAGTGAACAGAAACATTTTTTTAACTAATAAAAAGAAAACAACTCAAATGAATTAATACCAAACTCCCTTTTTTTTGGAACTATAAAATAGTTCACCGTAAAAACAAATAAACGAACCCACTTCAATACCAGCCCAAACAGCACGAGCTAAGCCCAACCGAAATACTAAGAGGGTAATCCACCCTTTCGCAACATATTTTCAGAATGGACGTTGCTAGAACGGCCGAAGATTTTACGGTGAAATTCACCCATTTTGAAATATGCGGTGGATGTCTCATGCGATTCACGGGTGCTAAAGGAATCCTGTTGTCCCAATTATGCCGCACTTTCTCGCTCCCTAATTTCTGATTGATAAAGTATTTTCGTTTCAGAACAAAACAAATTCGAGATGCTTCCCTCTTAACCAAAATCACGAAAACTGACAAACAAACCCAATAAAAAATTTGAAATGAAATCGTATGAGATTGAAATCTCGACTCGGTTTGATTTAGGCACCTGGCGATTTGGGTATTAAGGTGGTTACAAGATTTGGAATTTCGAATTCGAAGGAGGTTTCGGTGATTGTTTTTGGGGTTGGGGTTTCGGATTCGAGCTTCAGTTGATTTGTGGGATTGGTAGCAGCAAGGGTTTCGGTACGATTTTTGGGGTTTGGAAGTTGGTTGTGGTGTGGAGGGTGAGTTCGATTTGGGGTGGTAAAACTGGACTAGTGATGGAGGAGTCTGCGCAGTAAGGCAGTGAGGGTGCGATGGTTGAATCTGGTTGTGATAAGTAAATGGTTGATGAAGTTAGAATGGTAGAGGGGTCGGATGATTGTAAGTGAAGGATGTTGGTTTTGTGTAGTCTATGAATTGTAACTGTGTGGTGAGATTGTTGGAAATTTTATGAATTATTTAAAATATGAAATAAGTTTATGATGCCTCTTATTTGTGAATAGTCCCACATCATGGGATTATAAGAAAGATGCAAGTATTTATACTTGTTTCTAAGAAGTCATGTTGGGGCCTTGGGCTCCCAATGCATGCTTTGTTGTGAGGAGGGAGACCATGCATCATGACCACCACACACGCGCGCGACCGACCGACCCGACCCGGCTCGGCTCGGTTCGGTTCGGGATTGAGCTTGGGCTTGGGCTATGTGGTGTAGACACTTATATTTTTAGTCCAGAAAACACTGCATTTTCGAACCAGTTTTTTAAATATAAAAATATTTCTGAACCGACTTTTATTATGAAGCGATAAACTTTTGACCAAGTATTTCGCAGATCTTTTAGACAGGCTGTTTTATCCTTGAGGCAGCGGCGGAAGTACGAACTGGTTTTGCACCACCGACCAGATCGCCGAATCGTCTTCAAGAAAGCGACAAAGTATGAGACTCAGCCATTGTTTCCCAACAATTTGAAGACGATTAGAAACAATGTCTTCGACAACAACCATAGATGATGCTGCTCCTTCCTCTGCATTCCAGATCCCATTGGTGACTGCTGCCCCATTTTGTTTTGAAGGTCTGCACTTCAAACGATGGCGTCAGAAAATGGAGTTCTACCTGACGATGAGGAAGGTGGCTACTGCTCTGACCACCGACAAACTGCAGCTGCCAGACAAGCCTGACGGAGCTGATGAAGCGCAGATGACATCCTGGACTGAACAATCGAAGCAGTTGCAGACTTGGACTGAACAGGATTATCTGTGCTAGAATTTTATTCTGAACGGATTGAGCGATGATCTGTATGATTACTATAACTCGGAGGACAAGACAGCAAAGCAAATCTGGGAAGCACAGCAGAAGAAATACGATACAGAGGAGGCAGGGGCAAAGAAGTATGTTGTAAGCTGCTATCTCAAGTACCAAATGACAGACGATAGGTCAGTAGAGATGTAGTCTCATGAGCTACAGAAAATAGATCATGAGATCATCTCCGAAGGTATGGTTTTGGATGAACAGTTTCAAATTGCTGTTATTATTGACAAACTGCCCCCAGTTTGGAAAGACTTTAAAATTTTCTTATGGCATAAGACTAAGGAATTTTCCTTAGAGAGTTTGATCACTCGCCTTCGCATTGAGGAGGCAGCACGCAAACAGGACCAGAAAGAGGAAGTGTTGTTTGTTTCAAACAACAACACTAAGAAGACCAAACCCGCAGTTCTGAAACCAAACCAGAAGTCTTTTAAGAATCAGAGCAGACGCAACAAATAGAATGGGAATCCGCAAGGAAACCCAAAAGGACAGCAAAAATCATCCTAAAAGAATGACTCTGGACAGTTGTTTCTATGTTACAACTGTGGAAAACCAGGTCATATGGCACGAAAGTGTCGGAACAAGCCTAGCTCTGTACCACAGGCTAACTTGACAGAGGAGGAGCCTCTTATGGCTATGATTACTGAGATTCACCTTGTTGGTGGATCATAGGGTTGGTGGGTAGACACTGGTGCTTCTCGCCATGTCTGCTATGATCGTGCTATGTTTTCTACATACACGGCTGCTGATGATCAGAAAGTGTTGCTGGGAGATTCTCACACCACTAAAGTTGCAGGGACTGGAAATGTGGAGATCAAGTTTACCTCTGGAAAGACTGTGATCCTCAAAGATGTTTTGCATACTCCAGAGATGAGGAAGAATCTGGTGTCTAGCTACCTCCTTAATAAGGCAGGGTTTACTCAATTTATTGGGGTTGATTTGTATACCATAGTGTATAAGGGAAACTTTGTAGGAAAGGGTTATGCTAGTGAGGGAATGTTCAAATTAAATGTTGAATCTAATAAAGTGAATAATTCTGCTTATATGTTGTGTGATTTTAATATTTGGCACTCTAGATTATGTCATGTTAATAAACGGATAATTCATAACATGAGCACTCTAGATATGATACCTAAGATAGAAGAATCTGAATCTGATAAATGTGAATTCTGTACACAAGCAAAAATCACAAAGAAACCTCATAAATCTGTTGATAGAGAATCTGAACCCTTAGACTTGATTCATTCTGACATATGTGAACTTGATGGCACATTGACTAGACATGGACATCGTTATTTTATCACTTTTATTGATGATTGTTCTGATTTTACATATGTTTATCTTATGAAAAATAAAAGTGATGCTTTTGACATGTTTAAAACATTCAAAACTGAGATTGAGAATCAAACAAATAGGAAAATCAAGAGATTTCGTAGTGATAGAGGAACAGAATATGAATCTAATTCAATTCTGGACTTCTATAAATTACATGGCATTGTACATGAGAGAACTGCACCCTATTCACCTGAAATGAACGGTAAAGCTGAAAGAAAAAATAGGACTTTTACCGAATTAGTAGTTGCCATCCTACTAAATTCTGGTGCAACAAAACATTGGTGGGGGGATATTTTATTGACTGTATGTTATGTCCTAAATAGAATCCCTAAATCTAAGAATAAAATTTCACCTTATGAAATTTTAAAGAATCATAAACCCAATGTCTCATACTTTAGAACTTGGGGATGTCTAGCATATGTTCGCATTCCAGACCCTAAGAGAATAAAATTGGCAAGTAGAGCATATGAATGTGTATTTGTAGGCTATGCTATTAATAGCAAAGCATACCGATTTTATGATATAAATGCACATAACATAATTGAATCAAATGATGCCGATTTTTATGAAACTAAATTTCCTTTTAAATTAAGGAATAGTGGGGGCACATTAAGTACGCCTATTAGAACAGAACTCAATAAAAGTTCTGAAGCTGAACCTAGAAGAAGTAAAAGGGCAAGAACCGTAAAAGATTTTGGTTCGGATTTTAGCGCTTTTACTATAGAGGAGGATCCCTTAAACCTCCAAGAGGCCTTATCTTCATTAGATGCCGATTTCTGGCGAGAGGCTATAAATGATGAGATGGATTCTCTTGAATCCAATAAGACTTGGCATTTGGCAGATTTACCCCCTGGTTGTAAATCTATAGGCTGTAAATGGGTACTTAAAAAGAAACTAAAACCTGATGGTACTATAGATAAATACAAAGCACGACTAGTAGCTAAAGGTTTTAGACAAAAAGAAAATATAGATTTCTTCGATACTTTTTCACTTGTAACTAGAATAACATCCATTCGAGTATTAATCTCACTTGCTTCCATTCATAATTTACTAATACACCAAATGGATCTTAAAACCTCTTTTTTGAACGGTGAATTAGACGAAGAAATTTACATGGACCAGTCTGAAGGATTTGTAGTACATGGTCAAGAACATAAAGTATGAAAATTAGATAAATCATTATATGGTTTAAAACAAGCACCTAAACAATGGCATGAAAAAATTGATAACTTAATCATTTCAAATGATTTTAAAGTTAATGAAAGTGACAAATGCATTTATTACAAATTTGAGAATGACATTTGCACTATTATGTGCCTTTATGTAGATGACCTACTCATCTTTGGGTCAAACATTCATGCCATAAATTCAGTCAAATCCTTATTAAGTGCCAATTTTGACATGAAAGATCTAGGTGAGGCGAGTGTAATCCTTGATATTAAAATTACTAGGTCAGAAAAGGGAATTTCTTTGGATCAGTCTCATTACATTGAGAAGATACTAAAGAAATATAATTACTTTGATTGTAAACCTGCATGTACACCATACGATCCAAGTGTAAAGTTATTTAAAAACACTGGTGAAGGTGTAAGACAGTCTGATTATGCGAGCATCATTGGCAGCCTTCGGTATGCCACTGATTGTACTAGACCCGACATTGCCTATGTCGTTGGATTATTGTGCAGGTTTACCAGTAGACCTAGTATAGAGCATTGGCATGCTATTGAAAGGGTCATGAGATACCTTAAACGAACCATGAACCTTGGATTACATTATGAGAGGTTTCCAGCTGTACTTGAAGGATATTCTGATGCAGACTGGAATACCTTATCTGCTGATTCTAAAGCGACCAGTGGCTATATACTTAGCATCCCTGGAGGAGCTGTTTCTTGGAAATCCAAGAAACAGACTATTTTGGCTCGGTCTACTATGGAGTCTGAGATGATAGTACTAGCCACAGCTAGTGAAGAGGCAGAGTATTTGAGAAACCTGCTAGCTGAGATTCCCTTATGGGAAAAACCGATACCGGCTGTGTTGATACATTGCGATAGTACCGCGGCTATTGCAAAAGTTCAGAACCGTTATTATAACGGTAAGAGACGACAAATACGTTGAAAGCACAGCACGGATAGAGAACTGCTTTCACAAGGTACCGTTAGAGTGGATTACGTACGTAGTGAAGAAAATTTGGCTGATCCTTTGACGAAAGGACTGTCAAGAGAGAAAGTCCACAATTCTTCTAAAAGAATGGGACTATTGCCCTTAGATTGTTGAGTCACGCACAATGGTAACCCGACCTAAATGACTAGAGATCCCAAGAAATAGGTTCAATGGGTAAAAACAAGTTGTGTAGTGATAGAAGTTGAACATGCTATATGAAAAAACTAAGAAGCATGTATTCCTGAAGTGATAGAGGATGAGTTAATAGAAACTCTTAATGAGATCTATTCTCTATTTGGAGTGGAGTACCTACCTTTAGGAGCACTCTTGATAGACTCACCTATGTGAATGTGGAAATGTGGTTGTTTCCTATGGAGTTTTTTTGGGCAAAACTTCTAGAGCGTTCACTAAACTGGGATAGACGTGCATGGCCATAAACGCACGGGCTTATTTGATTGCACTATAGAAAAGACTGTGTGTGGTTTGATGTCAGGAATAGAGTTCAAGACTACGTGTCACTCTAGTAAAAACTGAATCTTATTCACTACGCAAAGGTTCAAGTCGGATGACACCTTTGTTTATGCACAGTCTTACATTTTTAGAAACTGCTCGATAATATTTTCAAAAATTCAAGTGGGGGATTGTTGGAAATTTTATGAATTATTTAAAATATGAAATAAGTTTATGATGCCTCCTATTTGTGAATAGTCCTACATCATGGGATTATAAGAAAGATGCAAGTATTTATACTTGTTTCTAAGAAGTCATGTTGGGGCCTTAGGCTCCCAATGCATGCTTTGTTGTGAGGAGGGAGACCATGCATCATGACCACCACACACGCGCGCGACCGACCGACCGACCCGACTCGACCCAACCCGACCCGGCTCGGCTTGGTTCGGTTCGGGATTGGGCTTGGGCCTTGGCTATGTGGGGTAGACACTTATATTTTTGGTCCAGAAAACACTGCATTTTCGAACCAGTTTTTTAAATACAAAAATATTTCTCAGCCGACTTTTATTATGAAGCGGTAAACTTTTAACCAAGTATTTCGCAGATCCTATTTTCCTCCACTGACCAGTATTTTCATTCAGCCCTAATCCCGTCTATATATTATCATCAGTTGTAGACGAGATTGGAACACAGAAAAAAAACTGTTTTCTCTTCCTCCGCAATTAAAAAAAACATTCTTTCAGAAATTTTCGAGCAGTTAAATTCGAAAGTGCAAATCTGCACTGATTTGTTTGTGCAAAGCAAATCGGTTTTTCATTTTAGAGAGGTTGTTTTGTCCTAGAGGCGGCGGAGGAAGTACGAACTGGTTTTGCACCACCGAACAGATCGCCGAATCGTCTTCAAGAAAGTGACAAAGTACGTGACTCAGCCATTGTTTCCCAACAGAGATTGTAGTGAAAAGGTTGCTGTCATGATGACAATGTGTAGTGGTATAACAGAAGTTATGTTGGTAGGCTGAAGTGGTTGATTGCTGTGGTCGGATGGTACTGGTCTATAGCAGTCGAATGGTGATCTTTGAATTTGCAGGTTAAGTGACGATGGAGCTAGTTAATCTGTGTATCTGGGAGTAATGTTGTGCTAAGAATTTAAAGGTGGTTGAAGAGGGTGGATGCGAGAAGTTGAAAGTCGGGAAGAAGTGTATGGTGGCAATGTGGTAATGCAGTGGTGTTTAAAGGAAAGCTAGAGCGTGAAAGGCAGTAAAGGTTGGTTGTTGTGAAGCAAATGTTGAAGCTGAAGGGAGTTTAAATGGCAGGAAGAAGTGGTGTAAGAGGTATCAGTGATGCAGAGAAGTCTTGTATTGAAAGTTGTTTGTAAATGCCTTTGTAAACAGACTGTTGTAATTTGAGAATTATATTGAAATTTGAGATTGTTTTGTAAAAAGGAAAACAATGCAATAATAGACAGTTTTGTATTGAAAATGTGGTGGAACCAACTGAAAACAGAACTGTATTGCTAAATGAAAACAGAAACAAGAATGCAAACCTTTTTTTTTCATAGAAGACACAGTAAAAATAGTAGCCAAAGGTATTGTTAAACACAGTAGGGAGAACAAAATACAGAGCCAGTGGAAATGTTTTTTTTTAATGAAACAGGAACTGGAGACAGATGCACAACCACTAAAAGAAACAGAAATGCAGTGAACAACTTGCACAGAACAACAGTCTTAAGAGAAATAAAATGAAGTGCACATCAAGGAAAACTAGAATGCAAACCCTTTTTTTTAAATGATAGAAAACAAGAAGTTACAACAATTGAAAACAAAGAAAAGAACTCAAAATGGTTTTTTTTTAATTGACAACTAACAGTAAACAAAATAATGAAACACCCAAAAATCAAAACAAAAGACAACAAAAAAATGAACAAACGAATGCAAGAACACACAAATAAACAAGACAAGTTTTTTTTTCTCAAAGCAAGAAAGACACTATATGAAAACAATGAGACAAAAACACGCACACACACAAAATCAAAGGTGAACAAAACAAACAGTCAATATTTCTCTTTTTAAGAAAAAAAATAATAGAAACAAAACAAACACAATACATAACAAAAGTAAAATGAAACAAAACAAACAAACAATTTTTTTTAAGAACAACAAACAAGAAAATTAATTCGAAGAACAAAATTGTAACGACCCGGAAAATCTGAACCAATTTAAAATTTTTAAATTGGCTAAAATAATGGATTTTAAATATTTAAAATAAATATTTTAAATAATGGCGATGAAAACTAAGTTTGAATCGACAATTGAAAACGAATATAATTAATTATAATTATAAACAAGGCCTGAAATGGCGTGGCAGTTTCAAAAATTGAATTCAAACTTTGTCGGACTGTACCGGGTGCAAAACAATCCGGATTTTAGTGAAACCAAAAATATTTAAATCTGTTAGTGAATATCTTTCCAACGAATCTGACAAATCGAAATTTGATAGCGGAAATCAAAAGGTATGTCCAGTTGAAAATTCTGAATAGTCGTTGTGGAATTCAGGCCCTTAAAAATGGACATTTTGCAAACGACCTCGGATTTCGATGAAACCACTTTTGTTAGATCCGCAGTGTCAAGTTATTGCTAGGTTTCAAATTTCATAATTTTTCGAATCAATATGTGAGCGTGGCAAAGGAAAACGCGTTTGACCAGTTTCAGTTGATTTTAATCGACTGGAAATTGGCCATTTTTCAAACGGTCTCAGAATTTGACGAAACTAGTTTTGTTAGGACCGTATCGTCAATACGAAGCTAGAAAATATTTTTCTGGAATTTTTCTAGTTAGTATGTGACCCCGGTAATTTGAAATGTGCGTTTAAAATTCAATATAGTGATTTAAATGAAAATTCAAAAGGAAACTGATTGTAACGATCAAATCAGCTTGCGATACATATCCCATTGTGTTCGGAATGGGGGTGAAACGCTATGGACGACAGGCGGTGGGCCTCGTTTCGAGGTCGTATGTAAAAGTCAACCTTTTTGCAAAAATTAAATAATTAAATAATAAAAAAAAATTCTTCCCTCCTTTTCTTCTGCTTGCCCCCCCCCCCCCCGATTCATTATTCAGAAACGAAAAAAAAAAAAACCCTAACCTAATCGAGCCGCTCCTCCCTCCAGACATCGCCGCCAACACCTCGACGCCGACGAACCCTCGCGACGCCCCCTCCCCCCCTCCGTCCGACCCCGCCTTCACCTCGAAACCCTCGAACACCCCCCAGTCGAATCAAATCAAGCCGCCGCCCTGAAGCCACATCGCCGCCGACACCACCGAACAACCCTCGAAGCCTGCCGCCGACGCTCCTTCTTCTTCCCTCCACTTCGCAAGCTATCGGTGAGAATCTATTTTACTTTTATTTTTATTTTTTGTTTTGTTAAAAACTGATATTTTTAAATATTAAAAACTGATTTGTTTAAGATATATAAACTGTTTTTTTTTAAAGAATATAAAAAACTGAATTTTTAAAAAAGAATTTTAAAAACTGATTTTTAAAGAATATAAAAAACTAAATTTTTAAAAAAGAATTTTAAAAACTGAATTTTTAAAAGATTTAAAAACTGAATTTTTAAAGAATGTAAAAACTGTTTCTTTTTTTTTAAGAATGTAAAAACTGAATTTTTAAAAAAAGAATTTTAAAAACTGATTTTTAAAGAAAATAAAAACTGATTTTATTTTAAGGTTTAAAATAGAAAAAGGGTTTAAACTTTGAAATAGAAAAAAGGTTTAAACTTTGAAATAGAAAAAGGTTTAATCTTTTAGTAGAAAAAGATTTGAACTTGCAAAAATAAAGATCATATTTTTAAAAAGAGAAAAGACGGGATTTTTATTAGGTAGAAGGAGCAAGACATGATTTTTGTATTTTTAAAGCAATAAAAATATAATTTTTACATCATAAGAATAATAAAAATATAATCTTTATATATTTACTAGCGAAGTCAAAATGCAATCTTTATATATTGAATAACATAGTAAAAATTCGATTTTTTTACATATGTAGAGAATACGGGTGAAAGCGACAAAAAGGCGAAGATTTCTCTAAAGTGAAGTGTCGTGAAGTTATATAGCTATTGGTGAGATTTCTGATTTAAAAATATTATATATGTGTGAAATGAAAGTGAATTGCTATATATAAATATATATATATATATATACGCCCCTCGTCCACAAACCATGGACGATATTTATTGGTTGAAATTGTTGTGAAAATTGATTGATAGCGAATGATTGTTTGGGATTGTTTGTGATTGATATTGGTTGATTGTGGTTGAAAAATACCCATTTGTGGTTGTGAAATATTTGGTTGAAACCACATAGGATTAGTTTGTGGAAATGAAATAAATATATACATGCCGCCTGCGTGCGAACTAGATGCATGATCCCCATTGTCAAAAACCGCGAGGTTTTAAGGTAGAGCGAGGAGCCGTACTAGGGACGGTCCCGGTTTAACTACCCTGCCGTTATGCTTCCGAAATTTTGAATAATATTTGTGTGTTTGAATTATTTTCATATGCTTAAACTATATTTATTCATTGTATAGAAAACATTCATGTGTTGAATTGATATCCATTCGTTGTTTAGAAATTCATGTGTGGAATGGTATTCATATTTTGAAATAAATTGTTCGATAATAAAAATCACATTTTTATCTATATATAAAAACCATAGAAAACATTCATGTGTTGAATTGATATTCATTCGTTGTTTAGAAATTCATGTGTTGAATGGTATTCATATTTTGAAATAAATTGTTCGATAATAAAAATCACATTTTTATCTATATATAAAAACCATAGAAAACATTCATGTGTTGAATTGATATTCATTCGTTGTTTAGAAATTCATGTGTTGAATGGTATTCATATTTTGAAATAAATTGTTCGATAATAAAAATCACATTTTTATCTATATATAGAAACCATAGAAAACATTCATGTGTTGAATTGATATTCATTCGTTGTTTAGAAATTCATGTGTTGAATGGTATTCATATTTTGAAATAAATTGTTCGATAATAAAAATCACATTTTTATCTATATATAGAAACTATAGAAAACATTCATGTGTTGAATTGATATTCATTCGTTGTTTAGAAATTCATGTGTTGAATGGTATTCATATTTTGAAATAAATTGTTTGATAATAAAAATCGCCTTTTATCGACTATATGAACTGTGTAAAATAATCTCGTTTTAAAAAGAAATTGTTTTATGATAAAAATCCTATTTTGTCACCTATAAGAACTATATAGAAAAATAGTGTTTTGAAATGAATTGTTTTACAATAAAAATCACATTTTATTGTATGCATAAATCGTTGAAATGTGAAGTGTTAAAAATAGCCACTTGTTCAAAATAAACATATATGAGTTGAAATATTCATTAATTAGCTAATGAAATGATTTGCACCTATTTATGTAACATTAGAATGAATGGAGTTTTTAAAGCAAATAGAAATCAAATATGAAGTCGAATAGAAATTGATAAATGATAAGAACTGTATATATATGTACATGCAATATTCATTGAACAGGTTATAGCAAAGGGGCTAGAGAAGAGGAATAAAATTTTGTGCCCGACAAATAGGTACACATTTACTGATTTGTTTGGGTGATGATTTTGAGCCTGTTGGCTAGCCGCTTGGCTTTTTCTTTTTCTTTTTGAGATTAGAAGGACCGGGAAAGCTATTTGCGATTTCCCGATGCTCCCGGTGCAGGGGAGGTTATGGCGAATTTTTTCCAAAATTTAAGGCGTTAGAAAAATATTTGAAGTTAAAACGATATGGAAATCATTGAATGAACTATATTTATATAAATATATAAATATAAATAAAATTAAAACGAAACGAAGCCGTGCAGTTCGTGTTTTGAAACCGTGTTTTCAAACAACTAGTACGGGAAATCCGACCATTGGATTTTCCCGAAACCTCAACCGTCGGGTTCGCCTTGGAATAATCTTCCCAACGGCACCAACCTTGTAAAAATCCAACGGTTGGATTGTCTGGAATGTTTAATTCAAATCTGAAGAAAAACAGCGCCAAAAACGATTATATTTATATATATATATAAATATAATTATATTTAATCGAATAACGACGCTGCAGTTCGTAATTTGAAATCGAAAATTCAAACGATTGTACCGGGAGATCCGACCGTCGGATTTTCCCGAAACTGGAACCGTTGGATTCGTTTTGAAAAGACCTTTCTAATGATGTAAATTTTGTGAAGATCCAACGGTTAGATTTTCAGATATGTGTAAATCAAATCTGAAGAAAAACAGCGCCACGGCCGCCTTATGGCCCGAAGCGTCGTTTTGAATAAAATGGCTATTTTAAAATAAATAAAAATAGCGATAAATAGTTATAAAATATCATAAGCGATATGGAATGGAAATAAACTGAATTTGCTTGATTTATGTGATGTTTGATGGTTGAATGTGTTTGGTGTGAAAATTACATTAAAGGACAAAATTGGTGTTGTAGAATAATCTAACCATTGAAATAAATTGAATTGAAATTCTAAATATATGTGAATTATTTGAGAAGGCCGAGTTAATTCTCATTTCAAATAATTGACCGACGATTGAAAGTCAAAGATAAAGACGGTGGTCGAAGACCGGAGATCTTCACCTCGTTTGGATGGTAACCGAGGTCCTGATTGGGAGGCATCCCGAAATATGGATAATGAGTGGTGATCATCCAGACGTACGTGGTGATCGATGGGTTTGCGAGGTATTTAGTGCCTCCGGTTTCGTTCAGACCCAGAACGGACTTGTAAATGGACTGTGTGTCCGACATTGGAATTTGTTCTGTGTGATTGATAGCCATCAGTTGCACGGTGTGAATTGCCTGTGTGGCATGCTAAAATGCAGTGATCAGGACTTCTGTTGAAAAGCAAAGTCTTGTGGTGATGATCAAAGCACCGCCTGTGTGGCGTAGCTTTGTGTATAACGTGAATTCGCGAGCCTCACACCCCGGTATGAACCTAAAACGGGAGAGGACATCAGGGAGGGCCTGCGTTTCTTCCTAGCTAGGGTGGTGTCAGTGACCTACCAGCCCTGACATTTATATACTTTTCACCTATGTGGTTGTTGCTGTTGCGAGGCGCCTCGGTTTGATCGGACGATCTGGGTCCGATGGAGTCATTCGTTGGCTTATTTATGCCCCAAAGGGCGGGGAAACGCAGTGTTCAGGCATTTTAATCCACATCGGTGGACCGGCCCTGACGATCCAAGGGTCGATGCGCTCTGACCCTGAGGCTCGGGCTAGGCAGTCTCGAATTCGGTAAGGACTATCTTTTGCCTTGGTTCATGACGGAAAACCAATTTCCAAATACGACATCGTGCGGTTTTGATTGTATACCTATATATGGCGACATAGTGGTATGGGGCATTAGTGCCATCTATGATTGATAGTTATGATTTGAAATTGCTTTCAAAACATATAAACACTAGCAATAATATCAAATGCCTTTGTTTTATTCGTATCAAGCATATTTTGACCGTTATAAGGTAAAAACTCTATCCTCCGGTTTGCGTTGCATTGTGTGATGGGAACTGAGTCTTATAACGGCTTCATTTTTATAAAAAGCATAGCGATGTTTAAAAAGAAAGATTTGTTTTAAAGCACTGGCAATCCAATGGAGTAAACCCGTTCCACGAAAGTGGCGTGGTCCTGCGATTTGCCAATTATATATGTGTTGAGTGGATTTCTCATACCAGTCCCATGACTGACTCGTAGTTTGTTTCACTTTCAAACTCGGGTGCCCCTTTTTCTACACGGGCAGCCTTGTATTCAGGTTTAGCTGGTTCTTTTTCTGGATAGCTGGAGCTGAAGATGGATTCTATCATTTATTCTTTTTATGCTGTTCAGCTCCTATTGTACATATTTTGTTTATTTCCGCTGTAGACATTTATGTATAGCTGAACTGTATTTGTACTAAGTAAGATCCTGTATACTGTGTAACTCTGATGTTTAATTTTATCCAGTATATTTTGTTGTTCATATCTGGTGTATTTATTTAATTCTGTTCTGCTATTATCTGTTTCTGTGTTATATTCCAAAGATAACCTTGTTTCCGTGAGAACGGGAAATCGGGTCGTCTCAAAAATCAAAATTAAATTCCTTCCCCGGCAACGTCGCCAACAACTTGTTCGACGACGAATATTCTATCAATTAGAAAATCGTCGCGAAGTGTATATAATCGCAAGCGCACGACGTACACTTGTAGTATGTTAGCGAGTACGAGTCGATCCGTGGAGAAAGAATTAATTCTAATTTTATTCAATCAAATTAAAACAAAGTCGAGTGTAGATTTAACTAACTAACTACAACTACAGTAAACTAACAAACTAAGCTAAATTAGAATATGAGAGTTAAATCACAACTTAGGAACAAATCTACTCTCTAGATCACATAAATCAACATAAAATAAAACATTGATCTCTCCTTTTTTAGTCACTTGTGAATTTAGTTGATATGATTATTATAAGTATAGCTTATTCATGCTATTAATTAGCACAACACAAACTATCAAACTATAACATACTCACTAAATCACCTTACTAGTTTTAATGAAAAATGAACAAGTTGAAATTGAAATATACTTTAAGTATGGCCTATGAACTATTAATTAGAACTATAGACCATTAAATTTTTATTTCAACATCCACTTAATCACCACCATCATATGTAGATGAAGAGGTAATTAGTGAACATATAACTAAGCATAGCCTATTTAGTGTCAACAATATAGGCTAACAAATTCAATAATGAACACAAAACCAATAACATCAACATGAAATGAAGCACAAAAGGAGAGCATGAATAAAAAAATATGTTGCATCTACATAATCAAGAGAGCTTCATTACCCCTACGTTGAAAGAGATTGGCCTCTAATATATGTAATCATGACAACAAAGATAAATTGCAACATTAAAAATAAAGGAAAAAGAGAGAACTAATTAACAAAAATAAACTAAACTATTTGCATAAAATAAAACTACACTAATGCATAAAGTAAATAACAAGAATTAAATGAAAAAGAAATTAAATTGCATTAACATGAAAATTAGATAAGATGGAAATGGCTAAGAAGCCATAAAAGAAAGAAAGAGCTTTTGCTTTTGATCCCACAAACTAACTAACTAAAGAAGACCCTAAAAGAGAAGAGAATTTACATCAATATAAAGGGAGTATTTATACATGGTCTAAACCCTAAAACCTTGGTCACTTTTATTGGGGACTACCAAAAATACCCCTTCATGAAGCTTCTAATCTGGTTTTAGCTACTAATAAGTCATGTAGAATGCATGAAGCCTTTTGTCTATCCAATTAGTCTCTAATTGTACCATTAAAGAAAGAGAGATAATGGGTAGGTCAAGTCCTCCACTAAGTAGTGAATGAGTTAACTCCATCTCCAATTCTTTGTGTACATTTTGTGCATATATATCTACATGTAAACTTCATGTGTATACTTCATTTTTGCTCCCAAATTCCTACATGACACATGAAAATAAACAAGTAAATTGTATCATAAAATAATACATGCACAAATGACCTTATTGCCCCAAATATGAAGATGAATGCATGATAATTTGAGAATTTTGGGTTTTTAGTTAAAACATGTAAAAATAGCCCATTTATGTTTTTTATTCAATAAAACAAGAATAAACATGTGAATATAAATGTGAATATCAACGTTCACATCAATGGGCTTACCCTTCTTTCCTTTTGATAAGCGCCTTAACTACATCAAGGGCTTTTTAGGTTATCCATAATTAAGGGGAATTTCACCCCCAACCATGTAGAATTTCTTAAGTATGAACTTGCTTCGTTCATTATCAATGTAGAATTTCTTATTCTGAATAGAAACTAAATCTTTGTAAAAATACATTGTTGGCCATGCCAAGAATTTTTTTAATTAAATCCATTTAATATTTTTTTACAAATTCTTTGAGCTTTCCTTGCTTAGCGAAGTAGATGATCATTCTTTAAAGTTCTCTGCGACAATTAGTTTTGTGACCATTTATCATGTGGTAATAACAATAGGATATTCCTTTAAACTTAGGTGGTTTATTATTTGAAGGCAAGTAATTGAGATCCTTTTTTTCATCAAGTAGATATTCTCGATCGAAGTACTCAAGTTACATTCTTTTGGCAACTTTGACTTAATTATTCCTTCGATGGTTTTGTCTTCAACTTCTTATAGCTTAATGCTGGTATTTCTCTTTCATCAATGATCACCTTGTTACCCTTTTCTAAGTTATGTTCGAAAGGTATCGTTCCAACATTGAATGGGTTAATACTCCAATTATCGGGACCATAAGCTTCAGTCTTCTTTTTATTCATAATATTTAATGCCTTCATCCTTAATACTTTCTCCTCGTAAAGCATTGGATCTGTACAAGTTGATTCTATCGTAAATGGTTCGGAAGATCCCTGTTCAGATTGAATCAGTCTCTTACCCTTATTAAATTGTTGTTGGATTGGGAGAGCTAGTGATCTCTTTCCTTAGTATGATTGGTTTCAATAAATCGTTTTTTCTTCATTGTTAATTTGTCGTTGTGATGAAGAAAGTGAGAATATCAGTTTTATGTTTCATAAGACCGTAGAAACTTTGGATACTCTAAGGTCTATAAGCAACTTTTCTTGTTTCTTCCTCCAGAATATGCGGAACTTTTCTTGATTTAAAGTCGACTCCTTTCATACCCTGATAGGCTTTCCTTGAGTCATAAGTACATCTTTTTTTATTACAGAAATTCTTCCATAGATATCAAACTTCCCTTTTTGATTATAGTCCATACTTACTTCCATTGATACAACTTTTGTTGTCAAACCAGTTAGAGTCAACAAAAGACAGGGGACTGAAGGGCGTCGGAGGTTCATACCCTCCTTTTAGCGCTAAAATGTTAGCCACAAAAAATGGATAACACTCCAGAATGATGAAATTCTTGGCGAGACCTTAATTAAGTTAGATACCTTTCAATTTAAGAGAAAGTTAGAATATCTATTAAAAAGTCATGTAGATCTATTCACATAGTTTTAGAAGAATTTCCAACATTAAATGTTCCTTTAAATTCTTTTGTAAGCCTTCGATACTTCCTTAAGGATTATCCTTATCGAAATAAAGACAATAGGTAGATGTCTAAAGCCCTTGCCTTAAGAATTCTTTAATTTTGAAGTTTTCTATAAGAGCTAAATTCCTATCGCTTTAATCTTGATGGTTCTGGTGAGAGTCTTTTGCTGTAACTGGATAATCTTATTCTCTTATACTTATAGCTATTGTCGGGGTATTTCTCAATTGAACCATCTCAAAGTCATCAAATATAAATCTGTACCTCATTAGGATAGTTATATATGTAGATGGTCACTTATAAGCATTCAGAAGGAATAACCAAGACTTTTTCCCTTTATATATGACTTTCAGTAAAAACTTGGGGTATCAGGAAAGTTTAGGGATTTCAGATATCATGGAAACCTTCTATGAGTCTAAGGTCATAGATAATCTCAGAGCTAGTCCCTTCAGATGGGTTTTGGTTATCCCATTTTATTCATTAGACCCTTTTGGTTGTGCCCATGGTTACTTCACTAATTGGTCCCTATCGTAGATTCGAAGTTCAAAACCTGCAAAGTTAGAATAATAATTTGATAATTATTTTTATTTTACCTTAATTGAAAATAAATATCACTTTATTAATAACTTCGAATAGTACAAAAACTTGGGATTATCAATTCCCTAAATCTCCAAATTGATTATTGATTTAGGGTTTACAAATCACAAGTTTATAGAAAAGTGAGAGAATCATAAAATTTATCCTCGATTCAGGACCCCTAAGGTCATATTTATAAATGCAGGTTGACCCCCTTTCCCACCATAAAGAATTCACATTGGTACTTTCACCAAGGCCGATCCGAAAGCATAATAAAAGCGGCTTTAGGAATTAGTAGCTTATGCTTTCCAATGTTGTCTGGACTAGACGTGAGGGTCCTGGCATAGGATTATGTCTTTTTGATAGTTTCCCGATGAGGACTTTTTGTGAAGCTTTCTGATCAGCCAATGGAACCCTGAATGAAAAAAATAGTACTAATGAATGCTCCTTTGAAAATATTCTACTTTATAGGACCTGAAGGGATCATTCTCCTTACGTATAGAGAATCCATTGTTGGATTATATAGCCAAGGCAACCCCTCTTAATCAATAGAAGGGAGCATTTGTTCTAGCAATCACGGACTAGTTTCCCTTTGCTTGTTTGATGACTATTTTTTGGTAGATATTCCCTTTGGCTTTGTTAAAGTGGCGTTCTTTTTTCGAAAGGAGTCTTTTTTCTCTTTGAACTCCTAAACTAAAGTAAACTATGATGGACTGTCCTTGCCTAGACCGAAAGCTTTTTTCTTTCGACATTTCTTTACCGTAGCTTTTCAATAGGCTTTTTATTAGTCATTTTGGTGCTAACAGGTACTAAAGGTTGTTAAGAAACAACTTCGATAGAAATATAATTCAAGTTGTTCCATATCATTATTATAGCAAATTTTCAGTGGTCCTTAGTCTATAATGTTGAGTTGGAGATTTATGATTTTGCGATTTCGATGGTAAGACTGGTATGATCTCTAAACATAGTTTTATATTTTCTTATTGATGATGTTTCTTCTTAAAACTGTTGCAGTACTTTTACCATATGTTGAGCTTCTTAACTTCGATTTGTAAAATTCAAGATTTTTGGAAAATAGGTTGAAACAAATGTTTTGTGTTTTTGCGTAATCTAAAATTAAACTATTAAAAAACTGCAATATATTTTAAGTATTATTTATAAACAAATTTAAAAAAAAAATACATAGTTGTATTTTTTTATCATACCTCGAACACTCTTATTCCAAAAATTTAAATTCTAGATGTTTTGAGAAGTTCATGAATTATTCCACTGTTAAACGGCTTTTTAGCAAGGTTGCTACGCCAAGGACTTCGACATCCAGATTGCTTATGGCTTGAGCATAAAGTCGTACAAACTTGGAGTAAGAATCGGAATCGATATTTGGATGGAAATAAGAAATTAACTCAACTTGGATCGATCGCCTCTGGGAATCGTCCGCTTACTCAGAAAATGCCTGATCTACTCACTGGATCATTCAACTTTAACTTGATTGATCATGCAAAATCGAACTGATCACCTTAGAAAACACATGATTGGCACAGGTTAATCACCTTAGAAGCCAAGGTTTAGACCGATCCGACACTTTCCAAATCACCTGAAAAAGTACGGATGGATATTCAACAAAATGATGATCGGCATAGGTCAGTCACTCAAAAAGCATGGATTGACGCATTGTTTTTCACTGTTTTGGCATTTTCCTGATCTTAGGTTGGATCGGTATTGAGCATTCCCCCACAAATCAGTATTATAAGAAGACCTTTGAATTAGGAAAAAAAGGGTGGATCAGCATGGGCCGATCATTGGAGAAATAGGATTTAGAAAATTTTGATCGAATAATCAAAAGGAAATTTCTTATTGAATTGATATTATTGGTTAAGTGATCCATCATTACATCGAAGGTGGATAGGCAAGAATTTGAAAATCAATAATTTGTTTTGGACTAAAATGAAGTGATTGAGCAAACCTAACATTGGATACGAAGAACAAAATATTAACCCCTCGAGGGATCGGTACTGATCCTTATAACATTAGGGATCGGATATGAATTTCTCTACATATTATCAAACTTCTGATTCATTTCTATCTCCATGATTCTAACCGATCTGAACTCTTCTATAATTATATATAGGACACCAAATAGCTCGTTTGGGGATCTTTTCATATTTTTTGGAACTAATATGCAGGGACTCTGCCATTGCCAACACCATATTTCTTTTACTTCTCTTTCTTATGAACGAACGACCTGTAATTCTAATCCAACAGTATAAATAAGTGACTACCTTAGTGGATGTAGACACAACTTTCCAAACAACTATAAATGTTGTGTCCTTTTTACTTTATGCACTTTACGTCTGGATTTACATTGTTATTCTATGATTTCTTATCCAAAGTTGGGTGTTGCACTCGATTAACTAAATCTAATGTCTACCTCCACAATTTTACTATTTTGAGTTTTCGCTAATTCATTTTGGAATGTTCTAAAAATCTACACTCAACTTGGCATATTACTCAAAAAACCATCATAAACATATTGCAGCATTCTAGTATACCTCCTATTTGACTTGGTAAGTTTGATTTGAAATCATCTTTAATTGTTAACATATTCGGATATTGGGAATTTTCAAGTTTTGATTGAATTTTAATTCTATGATTTGAACTTTCAAATAACGGATTCAAGTGAACTGATTTAGAAAATTGTCTAGAAATATTAATTTACACTATATCCTTATGATTAATGAACTGTAACTGAGAATTTCATGTAGTCTATTACAGATAATGTCTCCTTACTTGATATAACTGGATGTGTTAGAAATCATGAGTTGGTATGAGCATTATACAGTAAGTTGAACAAAAAATCAGTGCATGAGGCATCATTGTATAACACTGGATGTAATCAGAGTATAAATAGTATTAAATATCTCTAATTGTATTCAACTGATTGAATTTTTTGAGTAAAAAGTCAACTTGCACATTTTTTACAAAACCCCTCTTGTAGAAAATTAATCTTCACATATTTCCAATTTTAAAAATATTTTTAATTATTTACTCAAAAACAAATTATTGGCCAATTGAACCATTTCTGAACTTGTCAAAAATATTTGTTGACTTTGGAATTGTGATAAGTAGTGATTATGTTATATATCATAACACAAGAAAATATTATTTCAAATTTCATGAAAATTGAACAAATCTTATAATATTTTTAAGTTGATACTCATTTCATGATCTTTTCTTTCACTACCATATTTCTTTCATACATTAGGTTTTATATGTTGTGAAGAGTTTTAACAAAATTGGAAATAAAGAAATATTTTAAAAAATATAATTTTTTGGTCATAAGGTATTTACTCTAATCTAAAAGTTCTCGTGGTTATGCATGGGTGGATAACGTTAATCTCTGCATATGTGCTTTCATTATTATTTAAAAGTCCTTGCAATTATAGATGGTTGGAACTCATGTAAGAGAAGGATAAAAGTCGAAGTATTCTTCTAATCTCATTTAGAATTCCTCATAGTTATGCATGTTTATAAAATACTGGATAAATTTTAAGTATTGTTAACTTCATTTAAAAGTATTAACGATCATGCATATTTATAATATGCTAAAAATATTAAAAAGATCTTAAATTAATGTGTATATATATATAACTGGATATTTTGGAACTCTCATTCTTTTATATGAAATTAACAGACTCTCTTTATTATGTTAAATTCGTCATAATTCTACCACTATTCTAAAAAGTGGACTTTGTTTCTAATTAATGAAATATTATGAATTTTATTTGATAAATTTAAATTTATGATATATATTTTCCATCTTGATTTGAATTTTTGATTTTTTGAATCAAAATTTGCCACTATTTTGATTTCTATTATTATTTTGATGTTAATTATAACAACCCGAATTCCGAAAGGCCATTTTTTTTCAAAATTCTAATCCATCGAAACTCGTATTGGTTGCTTTGGTATCCTACTTAAAAGATAGAGATATAAAATATATCAGAGTTCAGAATATATCTTACAGCGGAATGGAAAAAGTATAATATGATCAAAGTATAGCCTTGCCGTATTAATAATACTGCCTAACCAGTATCCAAAACTATCATATCTCTGCCACATATCTAACCTGCGAGTATGTTATGAGGAGGAGGTCAAAACACAATTCTGATGACTGGATTCAAACTATACATTTTGGATAATCCTACATATACCATTCAATTACATTTTTTATTTATTAGGTTACTTGGGTTAACAACACTCAAGGCATACACACACGTCGTACCCATTTACTCCCTAGTGGATTAGCCTAATAAAGTATATATGTAGCTACCCTCAATATCAAGGTACTTCCCATGGTACTCCACTCGCACGTTCTCCGCCGTGACGCCAAGAAATATATGCAGTCTCTCATCCTACGTCGGAGAGACATATGGACCTCTATATAACAATGCTACGTTCCGCATAGAACCGCCATTGCCATGCTACGTCTGTGTACAGAATACCACCTTTGATCGAATCAGATTGCATAGTAATGCCCTCGAGCCTATGATACACCACCCAGAGCAGACATGCATGTATCTAGACTTTCCCACGTACATATCATTAATCGTACTCGATGCCTTAACGGCACATAACCTCTAATGTGCACCGAGTTCCGTGGAAGGCCTGTACAAGAAACACTAAACTCGATCGGGAGCTTTTCCATGTTTGTACAGGCCCGCCTTTAAGAGCCTCAAAATACAGATATCCTTCAAATCTGTTTTTCATGGTGGCTATGACCCCACCTCGGCCCCTCCCTCAACTAGTAAAGACTTCAAGAGCTAAGCGACTTACCCCTAACAAACAATCTAAACATCCAGTTAACGTCTTCCCTCAACCGCCGTGTCTCTATAGTGAAAGGTGGATGGCATCTTGGGTATAGCTCTAGTCTTTTCGCATCCCACTGTCTGCCGATGACGGGTACCCGACGATCTACTGTCCTTGTTGGTTGTGACCCCTACCTCCCTGTTGAGGCGATCGCAGAATCACCCTAGTATCACCTTGTAATAGCTTTCTGATTACAAAGCTACTTTTGCAGTCAATGCTACTCACCGGGTAGTTACGCGTTGACCTAATCTCTGTGAGCACAGTCCGAACTCTGCACCACCACAGAGGACTACCAGGGGCACCGTCGCGTGCTTCCCCTTCTAGTCCTTCAGAGCCAACAGAATAATCAGATGAACGTGCGCTCCTTCATGTCTCATGACACCATGATGACCTACCCCGTTGGGTTATTCACCCTCAAACGTTTGGACTGGTCCAAGCGCCTCATTTTAATATGTTATTAGACCCTATGTCTAAACATTCTTTTATGCGCTTTCTTTACCTCATCAGGTTTCCATTTGACTTGGTTATTTCCATTCACAATGACTTTTTATTCAAGTTACCAAGTTCCTTTTTCTTATTAATTTCAGTCATCTAACTTAACCCATTTAAGCCTATTAATAAGCCCACAACATGTTATTCTCTAGATTGTGATCCAAGGTCTGCAATCCACAATCCCTTTATATTCATGTTTGATTTCATAGTTTCAATAACATGTTCTACTTAATATGTAGTTAAGTTCTGTTTAACATGTCACTTATTATTTATGATTAAATATAACTTATTTCATAAGTTTGCCTCATTCTTTCCTATTTAATCATAATTCCATCTTACACTGTCACTATAACTTATCGTTGTTTACTTATTAACTTAGTTCTCTTAACTAAGGTTCACTTATAAGTCTCCTTTCCATTTATTATAACCTATGTTATAATTTCCACTTGTCCCTAGGACAAGCCTTAACATGTTATTCTTATCAGCAGATTTCAGATTTTTTAGTTTGTAGATTACTTAATTTAAAATTTAGTACAACTTCTTACGTTTAATAAACTTTCCCCCTTTTCTCTACTTACTACAAACAACTGGTTTCAGGTTTCCCCATTTACTGATTACTTAATTTGTGTTAAGTACCACTTATCTCATTACACAAGTTATCTCATTTTCTTACTAGTTTATTATAGCCTAAGTTATAATCTTCACTTGTCCCTAAGACAAGTCTACCTATTATATAACATTCTCATTAATGTAATTAATTATAATAGGTTATTATCATTCCTTCATCATTCCACTTCTTTTACTGTTGTAACTATCTTTCATTCATTTTCTTATTCATTTCCATTAATCACAATTAGTGTAGTTTATCTCTATTTTTTAATATTCATATATTTATATATACGCTTATGTACTAGACCTCTCACATTAAGCCTACCACTTGTGGATGCTGGATTTGTCGGGCGGTTCGGAGCAGACTTCTTTCACAAGTTGACTTAACCTCGTGTCCTAGCACCATAACATGTTTTATTTACGCACTAGACCCCTCACATTAAATTAACAACTTATGGATGTTGGATTTGTCGGGCGGTTCCGGGCAGACTTCTATCACAAGTTGAATTTGACCTTGTGTCTAGGTGCATTACAATTTTCTATTTACTATAAATTTAGACATATTATTCTTTCCAAATTTTTACTGTAATCTATTTTACATGTCATCAAATTAAGCTCATTTTATGTTGCCTATTCTTCCTAACCTGTAATAAATTTCATGTCAAAATAACATGTGATCGTCAAGTCGTGTAATTATTCTAATTTAACATGTAATTATTCCAATTTCTAAAATTAAGGGTTCAAGTACATAAATGTCACAAGTTAACATGTAATTAGAACAACAATAATCGCGACACATATTTTAACAAGTTTACATTTCAACATATGAACATTTCAGCATATTAAACGTTTCAGCATATGAATTTTCCAACATATTAATATCTTAACATATTAATATTTCAACATGTCATATTAGCATTTCAACACTTTTAATCATTCTAGTAGATTTACATTGCATATTAACAGGGAATGTCCAACGATAATATATCATTATCAAAAATGATATAACTTAAATCCACTCACATAATTTGCTTTCCAAATCCTGAATCTAGTCTAGATCTAGTATTTCATGGTCCTCCTAACTGAATTTAGAACCTAGCAACCATGGATCCACAATTCTTACTAAAAGAAAAAGGGAAGAAAATGGAGAAAATTGAAATAAACCAAATCTAAGAAATTACTAATTTCGAATATGATTTTGAACACCTTCTTATTGATATTCATTCTTTTCCTCCAGACCTTGAATCAGAATTTTCCTATACTAATTATTCTATTTTTTTTGAAGAGATTTGAGGAAGAGGATGAATGGCAGAGCTTAGACGTTGTCTCAGAGAATATGAGATTTAGGCTAAGCTCTACTAGCCTATTTATATGTGTTCAGAATCTTATCGTACACGCAGCGCTGTATCAGTATTGAACCCAGTTAAGAAAATAATCTAGGTTCGCAGATGAATTTAGCCGGATCTGGGGGGGTGTCGACCCTAGTATCGACCCCCTATGGCCCGCAAGCTATTTTGGCGCCGAAGTTTGATTTTCGAATGTTTGAATTCATGGAATTTATTTAACTGTTATATTCACATGTAATCTTCTTATACATATACAAATCTTCTAATGACCATTTTACGTGTGTGTGTATATATATATGTATGTATATACGCACAACTTTTGTTCCGTTTTCAAAATTCAAACGGTGTTGCACCGTTATTTGATTCTTAATATATTTCTTTGATTGTGGCCTTATCTTGAACTTTAACTCTTGTATATACATATTTTTGCACATATATACATATATATTCTCATATATATATATATATATACATGTATTTTCTTTACCTTCTTATATGTGTAGTTTTCCTTATATGTGCATTTATACATATTTTCTCTTATGAACACGTGTTATTTTAGCCGCTCCCATAAAACAAAATTATGACGGCGACAAGGATCGAACTCTACACCTATTGCATGAGAGTCACATGCTCTAACCAACTGGTCTACTTAGGCTTTTGTTAAGAAGGCTTAGAACAATGGTAATTATTGTTCTCTTCTTACTTCTCTTTTTCATGTTTGTTACAATATTTCATTTAAACCATTGCATAAATCTTTTTCTTTTATTTCCCTTTTAATATTAATGCATAATGTTTGTAAATCAGTGCATGCAACGATTTAAATTGCATGCAACCAGCCATTTCTTTCTTTTCATGCATGCAATACATTATTATTTGCATTAATATTTTCTTCTTTTTCAGTGCATGTATTTATTACATGCAGTCATAAACTATCTTTATTTTATTCCTCATATATATATATATATGTCTATGCATATATATACACATATGCATCATTTAATTATTAAATTGTCATAAAATGCGGGGTGTTACATTCTCCCACCCTAAGGAAATTTCGTCCCCGAAATTTGACAAGGGTAAAATAGATAATCCCTCGCATAATAACCATCCGCCATGTGTGCATCCATTTTTTTTTCTTGCAAAAAACGTGCACCTGTGCAAAGTGAAATACAACATAATAATACATGTATGCCTAAGCGGTACCTCCTATATGTATGCAGGTTTTTCAAAAATTCTTCAAAAGCATGATGCTCACATCCTAAATATACTGGCAGTTCTACATGAATGCAATATTTTGAAAATCAAAATACATATTCATTCAAAATTTATCACATTCTTGCAGAGCAAGAGCGTCGTTCATCCAATTGTTGCAACCAAAATCTTACCAGCTAACTTTATTTTTCGAACTACAGAAAAATCTAATTTTCTAAATTTGATTTCTTATGTTACAAAAAGGTGGAAAACGGAAAATTTCACATCTTCTGTTTTTCTTTTATATACATTTTTCCAATCGTATTTGGATTTTGTGTAACTATTTATAAAGATTTCCTATTTTCCCTGACCAAGCATGGCCCACATAAGAAAATTTTCTTTGTTACTGATTTTCTTTTCATCTTATCTTGGAAATTTTTATTCTTATCAGCCTTTCCTCATAATTTTCATTTTTCTTTAACTGTCATGTTTGTTGCTTTACTGAATTCATTATTTTCTTTTTAGTTGTACCATTTCTCTTTTCTTAGCTTATTTAATCATCCGATCTAAGTTTAGTTTTCAAATAAGTCTTCTAGTCTTTCAACTAAAACAGTAAAACAGACACTCTATACAGCTACTACTAAGGGCCAAGAATCTCAGGACTATGTCCCCTGTTTGCAAACGGATTTTCTGTCGAATTAGAAAACCGTCAATAAAATATTTTAATAAACCGCAAGCGCCCGACGTACAATCGTAGTACGTGGCGAATACGGGTCGATCCGCAGGGAAAGAATTTATTCTAATCTTACTCAACCAAATTAAACCGAAAGCGAGTGAAATTGTTAACTATAAATTAAAAAAACTAACAATGTTAAACTGAATAAATATGGAACTAAGAGACAATTTAGGAGTAGATTCACTATCAACATCAATCTAATTAACCTAAAAAAATGGTTCTAACTCTCTTTAATAACTAGCACATTAAGTGTTGTATTCATACAAGCATGATTTATATGTTGGAAAATTCTAGCTACATAAATCATCAATTTTCAATACAAACTTAAAGCCCTAATTATCACATAGAAAAGAATAATTCAACATGTGCTAAAGGTAAAGTATGATTCTATTAACGATATGAATATAACACATTTGGGAATAATCAACCAACATGTGCTATCAATTTTCACCATATAAAATCTTTGCTTTACCTATATCCAATTTTTGATTAAGCTCAAATAAGAGAGATAGAAACATGAAATTCTTATGTTAATTATTCATGAATCATAAGAGCTTGACTACCCCTAAATTGAAGGGGTTTAGTTACTCATAATGGATTCAATGATAACATAAAGATATTGCATTATAAAAGAGAACAAAGTAAAGATGCAAATAAAGATAAAATCTATTCTATTTGCAGTAGAGAAAATAACATGTAAATGATAAACAACAAATTAATATTGAATTAAAGCAACAGATTACAAAAAAGAAATGGCTAAGAAGCCATGGCAGAAAAAATAGAGTTTTTGATTTCAGCCACTCTCAATTAAACAAAAATCCAAGATACTTTTTACATTAACATACATGAGTTATTTATACATGAGTAAAACCCTAAATTGACTTTTAGCGTGCTACCCAGAATGCCCTCTCTATTAACTTCATTTTGTCCACAGCAATAATGATTCATGAAGCCCTTTTATTGTCTCCACTAAAGAAGGAGGGAGAATGGGTGGGGTCCTCCATTAATTCTCTATTTGAATTGATTCCCTCTCCATTGATTTATTTCCCTTTCATATTTTTTTGGGCAAGGCATTGATTTTCTCCTTTTGAATTGATTACCTTTCCATTGATTGATTTCCCTTTTTTTGTATGCATATATATCTTTATGGAGTTCTTTTCTACATGCATCCAATTTCTGCAAAAATATGAAAAATGTCCAAGTAAATATTTTCAAAATAATACAAGCACAAAAATGACAATTTTCCCCCTATATGATGATAAATGCATGATGTTTTGAAATCAATTCAATTATTGTTTAAGCATGATAATATACCCATATATGACATTTATTAGCACTAAACAAGAATAAATATGTGAATATAAATGTGCATTTTTACGTGCACATCAAATACCCCCACACTTATCTTTTTATTCGTCCTCGAATAAAGTAAAAACTAAGCTAAACCCATTTTCATAGGAAGCACTATTGCATTGAGCGTATGCAACAAACCGTTAAACCTCTGGGTGTCCCCAGTAGGAAGAGTGTTGTCTCGTAAGGGTTTTCAGCGGATACTACCCACAAAATCCAAAAGTTAAATGCAAAAAATATTTACAAAATGCAGGATTCGAAAAATATTTACAATATGAATGCAAGTTTTTAAAGAAATATTTACAAATGGATAATTTACTTTTAAATATTACACGAATGAGTTAACACAAATTTGGGTCGTCACTATGAAATTTAAATCCATTACTAATAAAAACTTTAAATAAAAGTCATGTTATCATCACAAACTCCTCCAGCTTGGCCAATTGTTTTGGTATAAATATAGTGCAAATATGAAATGAATTCTATAATCGATATCAACAATCATAAAACGGCATCTCAACTTCCTTTTTGTTAACAAGTTAGGTCGAATAAGTAAAGAGTGTGCTTAGATTTCAAGTGCTTGCTCTCTCATTATTACAAAATATTTACATTATTACTATTTACAATCACCTAACCAAAAAGACCAAGGTATACCACCCATGCACTGCCTCGCGGACTGACGTGAGAGTTTGGGACAGAGCTTGGCGGATTGTGCAGACCAACGTTGTTTTTGTCAACAAGATGTTGGTAATCCTTAGGTGTCCAACTCATAAAATGAGACCAAAATATACCGACGCTGACTTTGTCAACAAGGTGTCGGAAAGAGCTTGGTCGGTTTGCGCACCAACGCCAGATGTACCAACAATGTTGGATACCCTTGGATTATTATATATATGTACTTCTTTTTTTTACATAAGAGAGAGAGAGTTAAGCGAGAATATCTTAGCACAACTTCACTTAAAAGATCTAAAATGTTATCGTAAGTAGTCAAAATCAACCATTCATTTAATTGTATTACAATTCAGAAAACATTCCATACTCATCACCTACGAATTTTCCAATATACCAGTTACACCAAATTTGTTCATAATTCAAACTTTCCTTTTGTTATCCGCTAAGAGAAGTAAATTTCCAAATATTTAAATCGAACGACCAAAATTATATACTAACTCCATCATGTCTTATTTAAAAGTAAATAGAAGTGCGAAACTTTTATTTTATTTTTTTAAGAAAAAGAAAAAGGGAGAAAAAATGCAAAAAGAGAAAGGAAAAGAAAATGCAAACTTAAAATATGCAAAACAGAATGGAAATAAAACTCCACCCACACTTGATTTCGACTATGTCTTCACAGTCAATGCATGACACACTGAGCTGAACGGAAGAGAAATATTTACATATTTACAAATAAGGGTTAAACTTAACTTTCTTACTTCACGTAGCATGGCTCATGAAGAATCATGAGCTCCTCCTCTTGATCAGTAGGCAATTCCAAGAACGGTTTTAGACGTTGACCATTAACTTTGAATATGGATCCATCCCTCGGGTTTTCTATTTCAATAGCACAATGTGGAAAAATAGTCCGAACAACATATGGTCCGGTCCATCTCGATTTTAATTTCCCAGGGAATAAATGAAGTCATGAGTCATACAGTAGAACTATTTGGTTTGGCGAAAACATTTTTCTTAGGATTGACTTATCATGAAAAACTTTGGTTTTTTCCTTGTAAATTTTTGCGTTTTCATATGCATCCTTCCTAATTTCATCTAATTCGTTGAGTTGCAGTTTTCACCAGCTTGTTCAAGATCAAAATTTAAGTTCTTTATTGCCCAAAGAGCTTTATGTTCAAGTTCAATGGGTAAATGACAAGCTTTACCGTAAACCAATCGGAAAGGGGACATTCCAATATTAGTTTTAAAAGCAGTACGGTAAGCCCAAAGCGCATCAGTCAACTTTTGTGACCAATCTTTTCAATTTTTATATACAGTTTTTTCCAAGATTTGTTTGATTTAACGATTCGACACATCGACTTGACCACAAGTTTGCAGATGATAAGGAGTGGATAACTTGTGGTTTATTGAGTATCTCTTCATTAAGGATTCAAAAGATCGATTACAGAAATGTGTTCCATTGTCGCTTATTATTGTGCGAGGTATACCGAACCTCGAAAAGTTGTTTTCTTTCAGAAATTTCACAACAATTTTATGATCATTTGTTCTACATGGAACAGCTTCGACCCATTTCGAAACGTAACCGACAGCGAGAAGAATATACAAGTTTCCAAAGGAGTTTGGGAAAGTCCCAAAAATTCAATACCCCATACATCAAAGAGCTCGATCGTAAGGATGGGGTTTAAAGGCATCATATTCCGTCGAGAAATCTTTCCTAGCATTTGGCAATGATTGTAAGTTTTACAGAATTTGAACGAGTCTTTAAAGAGAGTAGGCCAATAAAAACCACATTGAAGCACCTTTTCAGTGGTTTTCCTAGGACCAAAATGTCCACCACACGCATGGTCATGGCAGAATGAGAGAACACTCCTAATTTCGCTCAGGAACGCATCGACGAATGATTTGGTCCGGACAATACTTAAACAAGTATGGGTCGTCCCAATAGAAGTATTTCACTTGGGAAAGAAATTTGTATTTATCATGTCTGGACTAAAATGAGGGGGTTTCTTTAGTGACTAGATAATTCACTATGTCAGCGAACCAAGGATCAATTGAAACAGAAAGAAGTTGTTCGTCAGGAAAGTTTTCATTGATTGGCAATGAAGATGGTGCGTTACGAAGACAAGATAAGTGATCGGCTATGACATTATCAGATCTTTTTTTGTCTTTGATTGTAAGATCAAATTCTTGAAGCAAAAGGATCCATCGAATTAAGCGTGACTTAGCATCGTTTTTAGCAAAAAGGTGCCGAAGAGCAGAATGGTCTGTGTAGACCGTTACATGGGAACCAATCAAGTAAGATCAAAACTTCTCTAGCGCAAAAACGATAGCTAAAAGTTCTTTTTTGGTGGTAGTATAATTCAGTTGAGCGTCGTTTATGGTCATAGTTGCATCGTAAATGACGTGAAGAATTTTGTTGATGCGTTGTCCTAAGACAGCACCAACCGCGAAGTTAGAAGCGTCACACATGATTTCAAAAGGAAGTCCCCAATTGGGTGAGCAGATTATTGGGGCTGAAATGAGTTCTTTTTTAAGACATTCAAAAGAAGCGACACATTCAAAGTTAAATTCGAATGGGATGTCCTTTCCTAGAAGAGTAGTCAAAGGACGAGCAATTTTGCTAAAATCTTTCACAAAGCGTCGGTAGAAACCAGCATGCCCAAGAAATGAACGAATACCCTTAACGCATTTTGGAATGGGTAGTTTTGAAAACACGTCAACTTTCGCTTTATCAACCTCAATGCCCTTATTTGAAATTACATGTCCAAGGACAATGCCTTGTTTGACCATAAAATGGCATTTTTCCCAATTCAACGTTAAGTGTTTTTCTTTACATCGATTTAAAACAAGTTTAAGATGATGTAAGCAAGATGAAAAAGAATCTCCAAAGATCGAAAAATCATCCATAAAGACTTCAAGAAATCGTTCAATCATATCAGAAAAAATTCCAACCATACATCGTTGGAAAGTTGCAGGAGCATTGCAAAGACCGAAAGGCATACGTCGGTAAGCAAAGGTACCTAATGGGCATGTGAAAGTCATTTTTTCTTGATCTTCGGGAGCGATTGGAATTTGGTTATAACCAGAATAACCATCAAGAAAGCAGTAGAATTCGTGACCAGCTAAGCGTTCGAGCATTTGATCGATGAAGGGAAGAGGAAAGTGATCTTTACTCGTTGCAGCATTCAATTTTTGATAATCGATGCAAACACGCCAACCCGTTTGAGTTCGAGTTGGAAGAAGTTCGTTTTGGTCATTTGCGACAACGGTGAGTCCGGATTTTTTTAGGAACAACGTGAATGCGACTAACCCATAGGCTATTAGAAATGGGGTAAATGATACCGTTGTCAAGAAGTTTAAGAATTTCTTCGTGAACTACCTCTTTCATCTTAGGGTTAAGCCTACGCTGCGCTTCACGAGTGGGTTTGGCATCATCGATTAAGTGAATACGATGTTGAACTATTGCAGGGCTAATTCCCTTGATGTCAGAAATGGACTAACCGATTGCATCTTTGTTTTTGGAAAGATTCGAGAGAAGAGAAGTTTCTTGATCAAGAGTTAAATTTGAAGAAATTATGACAGGACAAGTTTCATCATCACTTAAGTATACGTACTTAAGTTGATCGGGAAGAGGTTTACGATCCAACTTTGGCGGTTTCTCGATCAAAGAGCTTGGTTGAGATTTGGACTCAACTGAAAGCGATTCAAAAGGAAGTGTGTATTCGACTTCGTTAGGAGTGTCTTGGAACATTTTTTTTACTCGGCCTCACGCTCATCATTAAGGTCAATGGATTCGTTTTCAGAGTTTTCATGGATGGCATTAACTTCCAAGGTTTGGTTACACGAATCATTTGAATGACTTTCAAGATTGAAAATGTTAAGATCTAGAGTCAAGTTTCCAAAAGAGATTTTCATTGATCCATTGCAACAATTTATCAAAGAATTTGAAGTAGCGAAAAAGGGTCGACCTAAAATCAAAGAAATTTGACTCATTGGATTATTGGCAGGCTAAGTTTCCAAAACAATGAAATCGAGAGGGTAAATGAATTGACCAACTTTGATGAGTACATCCTCGATTTCTCCAACCGGTTTCTTAATTGAACGATCAGCAAATTAAAGAGTTAATTTTCGTTGGTTTAAGTTCACCCAAACCAAGTTGCTGGTAAACAGAATATGGAATCAAACTGACACTTGCACCCAAATCAACTAGGCATTTATTAATTGTTTTTTCGCCTATCGTGCATGAGATCGTAGGGCATCCAGGATCTTTGTATTTGATCGGGATTGACTGGGTCAAGACTCCGTTCAGTCCAGCAGCTAAGAAGACTTTCTTGGGTACATGAGTGTGTCGTTTTTGGGTACATAAGTCTTTGAGAAATTTGGTGTAAGTAGGGACTTGTTGAATGATGTCAAGAAGAGGGATGTTAACTTTCACTTGTCTAAAAATTTCCAACATCTTTTCCATTTGGTCGGAATGTTTCTTTGGTCGAAGACGATGAGGAAATGGAACGCGAAACTCAGTAGGTTGGTCTACTTGAGTTGGAGCAGAACGGGACTCAGAATTTGGATCGAGATTGTTCGTGGTTTTAGAAGAGTCGAGAGGGACACTCGGTAAGTTATTTGGATTTTCAACTTGATGATCGATTTTCTTACCGGGTCGTAAAGTTATGATAGCATTCAACTGAGTTTGATTACTATCCTGGATGACATGAGCTTGGCTTGGATTAGGATTTTGATTCCTAGGATTTGGAATGGGTTGACTGGGGAAAGTGCCTCTTCCACGTTCACTTATAGAAGTAGCCAACTGACTCATTTGCATTTCAAGTTTAGCGATAGATTGACTCGTGTTTTGCATGTGTGAAGTCAATAAATTTTGAAGATTGGTATTTGATTGGAGATTTTGAGTCGTTGCTTTACTCAATTCTTCGAGAGTTTATTCAAGTGATGTCAATCGTTTATCGTCTTGTGAAACAAAAGATTGTTGCACTTGATTTTGAGAAGGTGGCGCAAAATTCTGGAATTGATTTTGTTGAAAGGGAGGATTTGAAGGATTATTCGAAAATGGTTGAAAAGGAGGTCGAACCGAATTCGAAGTTGCATTGTTTTGGGCCCAAGAGAAGTTAGGATGGTTTCTCCAACCCGGATTGTATGTTGGGGAGAATGGATCGTTTCTAACTTTGTTAAATGCGTTGAGTTGTCTAACGAATGTGGGCATTGGTCAGCAATGTGGTTAGGATCGTTGCATTTGTAACATGAAGGTTGAGACGCTTGCGCTTGGTTTGCTTAAGTTGATGAAAGAACATTATCAAATTTGTTTAACATTGCGTCTATTTTCGCTTCTAAAGCCGTTGAGGATCCGGCCGGATGAGCATTGGATCGTGAACAAATCGATTTCTCATTAGATCTTTCCCATTGAGCTGATTTTTCAGCCAAATTTTCAAGAAATTGCCAAGCAGCATCGTGATGTTGGGCTAGAAAGTTTCCTTGGCACATCGATTCAAGCATAGTTCGAGAACTATTTTCAGGTCCATCGTATAAAATTTGAAAAAGAGTCCATTTTTCGAAATTATGATGTGGATATTTCACTAGAAGTTCTTTAAATCTTTCGAAATATTTTGCAAAGGATTCACCCTCAAATTGATGAAAATTAACGATTTCTGTTCGAATTTTGGATGTTTTTTCCAAGGGGTAAAATTTCTTTAGAAAAACATTCACAAATTCATTCCAAGTTCCAATCTTATTTGAAGGCAAGCTATACAACCATTTTTCGGCATAATCGGTAAGTGCAAATGGAATCAACCTAAGTGTGATTCGATCGTCACTTAGTTGTTGAAATTTCATGGTTGCACAAACTTGCTCAAATTTGGTTAAGAAAATATAAGGATCATCACGTTCAAGATTGCCGAATTTTGGAAGAGTATTTATGTGGTTCGAATGAATTTCAGAGTGGTTACCCGTTGGGGCGGGCAATATGATGAAAGATGGAACAGACACCCGATCGGGGAAGTATCTATCCATAAGAGTTTGAGGGGGATTTTCTTCGGCCATGGTGAAAGGAATGTTAGTTCGGACTAAATGATTAGTAGAAGGATCATGGGTTGAGAAAAGGAGAAAAAGCAAATTTGAGAAGAAGATCGAAGTGGATTTTTTTTTAAATGAGAGAAAAGTTAAATATGTGCAAAAAGGAAAATACTATTAGCTTTTTTTTAAGGATGGATGAACCTAATGCAATTTACAATTTTTCTAGAATTATATAATGACGGTTAGATTGATTTCAACAAAAGATTTCTCAGCCAGTTAACGGGCAGGAGTTATCTGTGCACCAGGAATCACCCTAGCAATGCAGCCGAAGGTTTAAGTACCTTCAGAGGAACAACCGCTATAATATTTACGAATCACCGTAATATTTATAAATGGTTATTACTCTGCCGTGGTCTTGACACCGAGAAATAATCCGTTAGAAATAAACCAGTTTATCAAAATATAATGAAGTCCTTAGAAAATAAAAACAAAACTAAGATGGATGCAATTTTTTTCCTTTTTTTTTCTTTCTTTTTTTTGAATATTTTAATCAATCACAGAACGAACAATCTTAGAACAGTCACAGAATATCAGTTACAGAACAATAAATTGCAGAAATAATTTTTTTTTTACAAGCAAGCCGCAGCTGCACCTGCACAAAAATCTTTACAAGCAATTTTATATTTTTTTAAGCAGCAGCAGCCGCATGCCTTGTAGAGTTTAGAAAATTCTCACCTAGATCGACAGTCTGTCTAGTGCAATTAAGTAGCGCTAGCGTGTTCACACCCCACTTGGTGTGCAATCGCTCCAACAATTTGACTTCTGCAATTTGCTTGACTTTGCTCGTTGAATTTCTTTATTTGTTGATTGAATTCTGTCCTTTCGCTTTTTGTTGGCCTTTTTTTTATTTTTTTATTTTTTTTTTAGAGAAGAAAAAAGAAAGAAAGGCCAAAGTAAGCTAAAATCAAAGTCAATGGAAAATCAAAGCAAAAGAAAGAGAAATCCCTTCTCTTTTTTTTAGAAGAAAACAACTGAGTCTAAACTATAAAAACAACAGAAAATTTTGGACATAATTACATGCTCTGGTCCATGAAAAGATTACAAGCCCAATCCCAATTTTTTTTTTAATACTCTCTCAGTCCCAAAACAAAAATAGGCCCATAAAACTAAGTCAAAATCAAAAGACGATCGGTGTGTTTATTCCTTCAACACGCAATTCCCAGTTCAAATTGAAATCCACCGATTCAGAATAGAAAACAAGATCGTTTTTTTTTTCTTTTGAATTTGCAAAATTTATTCTTTGCTGAGAATCGAATGAGCGGGTTTGGATTCGAATCGAATTTCCAGACTTGGGATCTAGGTATTTCGATTTGGGTTTCTGAAGTGTGTGAATTCGACCTTGGCAATTTTGGGGTTCGGAGGTGTGGACTTGGTTGGAACGATGTAGATGGAGTTTTTGAACTTTGGTGATACGGTCAGAGGTTGTGGGAATTCAATGGTGTATTTACGTTGATCTGAAGGAGATTGCAAGGAGTACTTGACGGTCAGGATTTGCGGTTTGGTGATTTATTGATGAGGAGAGTTTTGTACAGAAGTAGATGAGTATGAAAGGGGGAGTAGATGAGTAGTGGTGACAGAGGAGTGATTTGGTTTATGTAGTTGAAGTGGAAGGAGGGGACTGATTTATAAAGGATGGTGAACAGAAGGCAATCGGTAAGACAAACAAAGAAAGAAAATTATAGAGGAAGGACAAGAAAAGGAAAGCAATAAATTGTTTTTATTGTTTTTAATTTATTTATTATCTGTAAAGAATGGAAAGAATTGTGGAGAAGATTTGGAAAGAAATAAAAGAGAGAGAACAAATGGAAAGAGAATTTTTTTTTTATTTGTAAGAATAGAAAATGGAGAAAAATAAATGAGAGAGATAAAGGGAAAGAAATAAAGAAAATTGAAAACACAAAAAATGGGAAAGAGACTGAACAAAAGGCAGCTGTTTGTCATTATTATTCTTTTTTTCTTTTTTCTAATAACTGGAAGATAAATGACAAGATTTTTTTTAAAAAAAAAACACACACACAAAACAAATACTAACAACAAATGCAAATCACACAACTAACTACAAAATGGAACAAAAAAAAAAATTTTAGAAGAACACAAATGAGAAAATTAATTCAAAGAATAAAATTAAAACTAATTTCTTCCCCGGCAACGATGCCAAAAACTTGTTTGCAAACGGATTTTCTATCGAATTAGAAAACCGTCAACAAAATATTTTAATAAACCGCAAGCGCACGGCGTACAATCGTGGTACGTGGCGAATACGGGTCGATCCGCAGGGAAAGAATTTATTCTAATTTTACTCAATCAAATTAAACCGAAAGCGAGTGAAATTTTTAACTATAAACTAAAAAAAAAAACTAACAATGTTATACTGAATAAATATGGAACTAAGAGACAACTTAGAAGTAGATTCACTATCAACATCAGTCTAATTAACATAAAAAAATGGTTCTATCTCTCTTTAATAACTAGCACATTAAGTGTTGTATTCATACAAGCATGATTTATATGCTAGAAAATTCTAGCTACATAAATCATCAATTTTTAATACAAACTTAAAGCCCTAATTATCACATAGAAAATAATAATTCAACATGTGCTAAAGGTAAAGTATGATTCTATTAATGATATGAGTATAACACATTTGAGAATAATCAACCAACATGTGCTATCAATTTTCACATATAAAATCTTTACTTTACCTATATCCAATTTTTGATTAAGCTCAAATAAGAGAGATAGAAACATGAAATTCTTATGTTAATTATTCATGAATCATGAGAGCTTCACTACCCCTAAATTGAAGGGGTTTAGCTACTCATAATGGATTCAATGATAACATAAAGATATTTCATTATAAAAGAGAATAAAGTAAAGATGCAAATAAAGATAAAAATCTATTCTATTTGCAGAAGAGAAAATAACATGTAAATGAAAAAAAACAAATTAATATTGCATTAAAGCAACAGATTACAAAAAAGAAATGCTAAGAAGCTATGGCAGAAAAAAATAGTGTTTTTGATTTCAGCCACTCTCAATTAAACAAAAATCCAAGATACATTTTACATTAACATACATGAGTTATTTATACATGAGTGAAACCCTAAATTGACTTTTAGCGTGCTACCCAGAATGGCCCCTCTATTAACTTCATTTTGTCCTCAGCAATAATGATTCATGAAGCCGTTTTATTGTCTCCACTAAAGAAGGAGGGAGAATGGGTGGGGTCCTCCATTAATTCTCTATTTGAATTGATTCTCTCTCCATTGATTTATTTCCCTTTCATTTTTTTGGGCAAGGCATTGATTTCCTCCTTTTGAATTGATTACCTTTCCGTTGATCGATTTCCCTTTTTTTGCATATATGTCTTTATGATGTCCTTTTCTATGCATCCAATTTCTGCAAAAATATGAAAAATGTCCAAGTAAATATTTTCAAAATAATACAAGCACAAAAATGACAATTTCCCCCTATATGATGATAAATGCATGATGTTTTGAAATCAATTCAATTATTGTTTAAGCATGGTAATATACCCTTGTATGACATTTATTAGCACTAAACAAGAATAAATATGTGAATATAAATGTGCATTTTTACATGTACATCATCCCCTTAGACAGAAAAGTTCAAACCACGGGATCCACGACAGGTTTAGGTGTTACCCTAACTACCCAACAAGAACAAAATAACAGAATGATCCCAACAGTAATGTAATAACGGGTTTTACCCCTAACATGAAAATTAGCAACAGGATCTAAACACTTACTTGCCCTTCGCTATCTAGTCGTCACCACTAGTCCTAGATGTGTACCAATAGTTATTTCAAGCAACACCCTTAGCTTTTCAATGCTTACACATTCTACGAAAACTTACCATTATTCTAAGATAATTCTCGCTAGTTACTTCATAGCCTCAAAACTTTTCCTATCATCCCTAGGCACCAACCCTTATCTACTCCATACTTTAAAAACACGGTTTGGTCTTTTCATTTAAATTTTCTTTCAAAAATTAAAAGTGTCAGAATTTTATTTTCCTCATGAAAACTTACTTTTGCCAAAACATATAACATGTCAAAATGTAAATCATTTTTTTTTTCAAATCACAAATACTGGAGTAGATAAGGACTGCTATTTCTCAATTCGAGTTTACAACTTGTTCTTACCTATAAGGTCGATTCAGTTACTTCCTACAAGGTGCAAACATCCACTCTATTCTTAATTTCTGCAACTTAATTTGTCTACCCAACAAAATTTTCTCCTTTAAAACAAATTATCAAAAATGATTGTCAAAAGAATAGAGATTTCAAGACTTTCTAACTGAGGATTTTTAAAAAATGCAATAATTTCTATGTTTTTCCTTTAAAACTTTCATGCAACATAACAAGAAAATTAGCAAGCTATACATGCCCCATCATATGCAACTTTTACTGAGAGAATTTTACTTTAGATAAAAATTTCGCAAGAAATCATTATTTCCAAATCATATCCCATTTTACTTTAAAACTCAATATGTGTACTTTACATATTTTAAAACTATAACCTTTAAGGTTAAAACTTGAAAACACCATAAACCATTTTCCCAAAACTTTTATAATTTCAAGTTTTTAAAAGTTAACAATGAGGTTAGACTCAAAGTGGGTTTCCAATCTTAACTAGGCTTTCCTAGACACTCCCACAAGGTCAATTCTCTCAACTATATATATTCCTAATCCATTTATCTCTTTTTAAACTTTTCCAATTTATAAGGATTTACTGCCAAACCCACTAATATGAAATATTAGTCATATGGGATCCTCCTTTCTCTATTTCAAAATATATTGTACACTTCCCACCCAAATTTCCTAAGGGTCTTAAATTTCCATATTCATTCCTTTAGTGTACAAAATAGTCATCCCAATTCTTACCATATTATACTCTTTCTATTTAGTGGGTTCCTAGGAATCCTTAACCTAAGCTCTGATACCAGATGTAACAACCCGAATTCCAACAGACCTAGTTTTTTTTTTAAATTCTAATCCATTGAAACCTGTGTTGGTTGCTCTGGTATCCTGTAGAAAAGACAGAGATATAAAATATATCAGAGCTCGGAAAATATCTCATAGTGGAATGGAAAAAGTATAATATGATCTAAGTATAGCCTTACCGTATAAATAATAATGCCTAACCAATATCCAAAGCTATCATATCTCTGCCACAAATCTAACCTGCGAGTATGTTATGAGGAGGGGGTCAGAACACAAGTTCTGGTGATTGGATTTAAACAATACATTTTGGATAATCCTACATATACCGTTCGGTTACATTTTCTTGTTTATTAGGTTACTTGGGTTAACAATACTCAAGCCTTGCACACACGTCTTACCTCATTTACTCCCCAATGGATTAGCCTAATAAAGTACATATGTAGCTACCCCTAATATCAAGGTACACCCCATGGTACCCCAGTCACACGGTCTCCACCGTAACGCCAAATGTAATGACCCGCAAATCCGTACCATTTGAGCTGACTGAATACACCTCACGTCCAACCCAAATTGCACGAAAATATGAATCATTAATAGAAAGAAGTTAGAGGATGATAAATGGAAAGATAGAAAATTAGAACAGAAGGAAAGAGATAGAAGAACGAACTGAACAACAACACAGAATCTCACAATCGTAGTTGAATAAAATATAATATATATTTATAATCACTTTTGAAATACAACTGTATTTGGACTTACATACATCATCAGAGTACATTACATATACAACACAACGGAATAAATTCTATATGTCCAATGCTGAAGACTCCTGCTCCAAGCTCCTTTAGAAAAACTATAAAATCCTGAACTAGTGGACTGCCTGTACAAATTTGGGCAC
The DNA here is from genome assembly GCA_030737875.1 of Allium sativum. Classification (NCBI taxonomy): domain Eukaryota; kingdom Viridiplantae; phylum Streptophyta; class Magnoliopsida; order Asparagales; family Amaryllidaceae; genus Allium; species Allium sativum. Next base: position 955,804,179 of record CM060926.1, on the reverse strand, counting down.
CCAAGAGTTTAGGGAAAACATAGAAAAATAAACTCTGGGTCAGTCATGGGACTGGCGTGAGTAAAGGATTAAAAACAGTTTGATTTTTAACTTTCAAAAAACCTTTTGAAAGAAATGATAATCGTAAGATCGATCCACACATAAATATGGATGGTTTTTACCTTACGGTAACCCAAAACATTTTGAAATCATATCTTGTTCTGATATTGTAATAATGTCTAAATACAAATAAATATCAACCTAGCGGAACGCTTGCATCTCACGCTCCACATATATAGTATACAATCAAAACCGTGGGCGCTTATTGGAGATTAGATTCCGACTATGACAAGGTATGGAACCACCTGCCGATAGTGTATCTCTAGAGGGGAATACACTGGGTTCACCAAGAACGTCTTGCAACCCAACCCACGCATGACTGACCACTCATTTTCGCTTGAGTGTATCGAATATATTGTCACCAACAGTTGGGAGCTACCCACTGTTTCCCGAAAGGGACGGCATCGAATGGAATAAAGAAGCAAATGGAATTTCTCTAGATATGTGACAATACACCCTAATGGGAGCGACCCACATAGCCATGTTGCCTGCCCAATTTTTGTCGTTTCCCCGTTGTGAGGCTTGAGGCTGAACTTACCATTGGATATAACACGTCTTCATTCACTTTGAATGCCACATCGTCAAACCCACCAAATCACAATTGATTTCCCCAAAAATATCTCGGGTATAAAGCTAAGAGAAACAAATTTCTCCGCTACCAAACGTAAATATGTTTGAAGAGATCAATTTACGCGATTTATTAGGCATACTCTGTCAGACACTCATCCGTACAAGTTATCCTGGGACTGGATAAACCAAAAGCACTATCCTATAAATCCATCATAGGCAATTCCTACCTAGGGTTGACAGAATAGGCCTTGCAATACTCCGTCTTCAATGGTCTTCAATTAAATTCCTGACTTATAACATATAAATCGAATCGAAGTGGAATTTAGATTCCGGTCTCTTTGAAAACGATAACGGAAAGGTCCAAATTTAATAGTCGGTTATTTAACTATCAAATATAAACTAAAATAAACAAATTTATTTCCGCTAGATCTACTAAGCCTTATTTAAATAATCTTTAAATATTCACATTCAAATATTCTTTGTATATGTATTAATTTGAAAACGTAATTATTAATTAATCACTAAAACTCTTATTATCAATCTTACGTAATAATCTCATTCTCAAACACCCATTTCATAACTGAAAACGATACTCAACTCTAATACACATTCTGAACACAACTAATATGAATTATCGAATAATAATGAAATCAATCAAGTTGGGGTAGTTTAATTGCCTCTCAGGCTTTGATTTGAACCATTCTTATCGTCGCGATTCGTAGAAGTTCGATGTCCAAAATATTTGACAAACCAACAGTTGTAAATCCAGTTTTGATTTTCCAAATCTTAATAACTTTAAAACAATTTTGTTGTTATGAATTATTCATTAAGTTGACTTAATTCAACTTAAATATTAAAGCACGGAATTTAATTCAAATAAACCAACTTGATTTCTTTATTAGATTATCTTACTTTACTTAAAAGATTAATTAAGTAAAAACATATCATCTTGGATAATTCATTTAAATTTGAATTTCCATTTAATCATACCATATTCCTGCCTAATCTGTTAATTTAAATATAGTCAAGTTTTTAAACCACCATTTATTAAAACCTCTTCTACTAAATTAATTAAATAAATCAATTCCCATTTAAACAGTTAATTTACATCAAACAAACTGATTAACTAATTATAATTAATCTTTCCTTTTTAAATTAATTAATAATATAATTAATTTAAAATAATCCATTTAATTGTTTTCTTAAAAACAATTTAAATCCAATTATCAAAACTCGAGTACATTTCTGAGTTACTTTACAGAAAATGGCTTAGCTGTTCCAATGGTATATAACAGTTATTAAAACAAACGACATTCAAGTTGTTAACCCAATTTACACACACAATTATGTAAATACAATTCATTATTATCAATTGATAATTAAATAACTCAACAACATATGTTAAACTGATATAATGGCAGAACGGTGTTTATTTCTGCTAACAGGGTGTTCAAACAGTTCGATCGATCAAATATCTAGTGGAACGGTGTTTATTTCCACTAACAGATGTCCATATAAAATATTTAATTATTATTCACTTAATTAAACACAACTTAATTAATAAATTAATTAATTGAACAAACGATTCAAAATCTATCTATACTACTATATTAAAGCAGAGTTTTACTTCAAGGGCGAACAAGCCACCTAGAATATTTCGATAGAAATCTTGATCGGAAACGTCGCACTATACTATCCCCCTTTCCTCTCGCTTTCCTCAACCGACTTATCTCACTTTGCCCTTCCCCTTTCGTATGCGAAAAGAAAAAAGAAATTACTCTTCAAAGTTTGATTACCACCCTCTCCACATCGCCTGTTCAACGATTATTCCCCCTGCAAGCATACGTGGATCGCTCTTCCCATCCTTTCGCAGCTCTCAGGTGTACATCGATTTCAGCGTTCCTTCCTCTGTCTCTCCGTCTCTAAGGTACGCATTTTACCTCCTCTTCCTCCTGTTCATGTTGATCTCTATATCTTGAATTCGAAACGGTTTCATACGTCAACCCAATTCGTAAATGCTTTTTTCTTATAGTTAATATGTGTTTTAGGATGACTTTGTTTTTGTATCCTTCTCTTCATTTCCTTGCTTATAACCCTAGCCCTCATATTAACGCTCCTGCCGTCTCTGATTTGACGACATTGAACTCCCTTTCCAATGTCATGGCCAGTTGCTTCAACTCCAATCCTCCCTAGAACCCGTCCTTCTTCATGTATAAAATATTTTAGAGGAGAAAGACGAAGAAATTTTGTTAGTATATTGATTGGAGAGGAAGACAGATTTTATTGCTTGTTTTTTTTTCTTAATCTCTTGATTGACAAATACATTGCAAATCTATAGCCTTTTTATACATGTTTCATTCTTATCTATTCTAGATAAGTCTATTCTAGAATTTATCACAATCAATAATTCAATTCCAAATATAACCAAATATCCAAATTAGGCAATATATATTGCAATTAACAAAGGTCATATATAATGACATTTATTGCAATTTAATTTATTGCCAACAATGTCTCCCCAAAATTAAACTTGCTTCTTGTTCCCAAATTCTCTACTCTTCTTCTGAAGAGTTGTCCGCTTCGTGCCTTTGTCAAAATATCAGTCATCTGATTACTTGTTCGCAATATCTCGATTTTGATTCTTTTATACCTTACGTGCTTTGGCAAGAAAAAGAACGATATGATTATACATTTGTTGGTTACATTGACTTTGTTATCCTCCGTTGAGCTCTTCAAAGCAAATTCATGAGTCTTCCTTTTGCTCTTATCATGTCTTCCATAATTCTCCGGACATTTAAATTCAGACATTTGAACACTTTCATTGTTGTAACCTTTGATCAACACATTTGAATTTTCTTCATATATTTTCCAAGTTTCAAGCATCTTAAATTTTCCAAAAACTATTGACTCAAAAATAAAGTCGTTAGTTATATGAGATAAATAATCAAACTTGTTATTTGAAATTGCATTAAGATCTTTAACTGCAACTTTATTTTCTTCTTCCACGGTATCGTCCTCTTTCTCATCTTTATTTTTCTTCTTACATTTGTCCTTTGGTTCTTTTTCTTTAACTCTCTCTTCTTTGTTCTTTTTTGCTTCCTCTTTTTCACTCTTCTCTTCGTTCTTCTCCTTGTATTTCGCTCTATTTTTCTCTTTCTTCCCCTTAACATCACCTTCTTCATTTTCATCTCTTTTACTTTTACCCTTCTTTTCTTCTTCATCCTTCACTTCTTCATATTCATACTTTTTGTGTTTATCCTTCTTTTCTTTGCCTTCTCTCTTCTCCTTTGCATCATCTTCTACATTTTCATCTTCTTCTTGTTTCTCTTTCTTTTCCTTTTGTTTGTTCTTCTCTGCCTCTTTGCCTTCATCTTCTTCATACTTGTCCTTCTTTTCTTCCTCTTTATTCTTGTCTTCCTTCTCCTTTGCGTCACCGTCTTCATTATCATCTTCTTCTTGATCTTCATCAACAATCTTCTTTTCTTTCTCTTCTTCAACTTTTTCATTTTCTTCTTCAATGAAAGAGCTTTGCAAAATCTCCCAAGTTTGCTTTGCAGAAGTGGCACGATATATTTTGTCAAAAGCGTCATCATATGTATCTATTCCCTGATAGATACAGTACAATGCTTGTTTGTCTTTCATTTTCCATGTTCTCAATTTATCCTTTTCAGCTTGTGTTAAATTTTCCTTATCTTCAACTTCGGTATACCCGCTTTCAACAATCTCCCATGCTTCTTAAGATCCAAGAACCAATTTCATTTGAACACTCCATTCATTATAATTTTTTTTGGTTAACTGAGGAACAAAATGAATAATGAAAGAAATGTTCATTTTGATCGAACAAGCTCTGATACCAATTTGTAGAAAATATTTTAGAGGAGAAAGACGAAGAAATTTTGTTAGAATATTGATTGGAGAGGAAGACAGATTTTATTGCTTGTTTTTTTTTAATTGACAAATACATTGCAAATCTATAGCCTTTTTATACATGTTTCATTCTTATCTATTCTAGATAAGTCTATTCTAGAATTTATCACAATCAATAATTCAATTCCAAATATATCCAAATATCCAAATTAGGCAATATATATTGCAATTAACAAAGGCCATATATAATGACATTTATTGCAATTTAATTTATTGCCAAAACTTCATCAGTTTAAGCATCTCAAAGCAATTCAAAACTCCATCGGCTTTTTGGACCATCTTGGATAGGTCCTACCATTAAGGTATTATGCTTTTCAGTTCTTATCGATCTCCTATATTTCTTCAAGAATCTTTTCCTATTGATCAATTATTCTTTCAATCGAGTTAATTTTTTTATATATATTTATGTGCTTCTTTGATTTAATGATTAGCAATTACTAAGTGGAGTGACAGATGATGGGATGTAGAAGTTTCATGTTGATTTCCACGGCTCAAGGGTGGTATGTTTTTTCGGTTACACTAACTTTTTCACTTTTTTTAATTTTTTATTTAATGAATTTACCTACTATTATTTGAAAATCTTATATAAATGATATGAGTATAAGTGATTATGGAGCTTTATATGAAGATGATGTTTAGAGAGTCAGGGTTCATGGTTTAGATTATTACATTGGTCTAATTTGTTTTTTTCCATGTTTTGGCACGGGTTGCTCGGATGCACTTAATCAGACTTGGAGGCCCGATGTTTGGTACGCATTGTTATCATATGGGTTGTTTATTAGTGAAGATGTAAAAAACCAATTTTTTAAACCGTATAAGTCTAAAATAAGCAGTTATAATACTTATTTTAGTTTAGTTATTATATTTTTTACACAGTTTTAATTTTTGGACAGGCTTGAATACCTCATTCAGAGAACGATCCAAATATCTATGTCGCTTTACATTAAAAAACATGTGTTCTGTTATGGATTTTAATTTCTAACTTTGGAGCTTGCCTTTATGGTTGTTCTTCCATTATCGCACTACATGTAAGTTTGATATGTATCAACTTTTCAAATTTTTTACTTCCACCTATGTGTGATCAACCGTGCTAATGTTTTGGACTGTCATGTTTGAGTATTTTATCAAGGACTACTTATACATATTAAAAGGCTATTAATTGAGCCTATACGATTTCCATTCATGCGTTTGAATTGTCAAATAGGAATGATTAGTTTCATTTTGGAAGTCTTTCAATGTGTAACATAAAATTTAGTCTTGTAGCATATTCCACTAACAAAATTCAATGATCATGTAAAATTATTCCACTATCCTAATTAAATTGCCTATGAACATGAGTGAAATTCTAATTCAAAATTCAATAAATCACATTTATGATCCAGTCTTCCCTAGAAATTAATGAGCTAATACTTAGTGAGGACTACCTCATAGTGTTATTCTCATGGAAGCCGCATCCATAGACTGTGAGGCTAATCCTGCTAAAAATGAACATGAAAGGGCAAATGAAAAGATATTGAATATTTTGTTTAAAAAAAAGATGGTCAATCGCTAAGAAGGAACGCACAAATATGATTGAATGGTCTAACAAAATAGTTGCTTTCCATAACTGAGCTTTAATTGTTCTACTTGCCTTTTATTATTCTACTTGCCTTTTATTAACTATTTGTTTACACAATTTGTTGTGAAACTTTGCCTTAATTGATTTCCTCACTAAGTCGTGTGTGGTTAATATATCTTTATGCAATGATGGAAATTGAATTTCCAAAACAAGTGTAAGCTAATAATTAATTCTTTCTGTCTCTCTCTCTCTCTCTTTATATATATATGTGTGTGTGCGCGCGCGCATGCGCGCGTGGGCGGGAGCGCGCTTGGGTGCCCGGGTGTGTGCGTGCGTGGGTGCGCGGGTGTGCGCGCGCGTGCATTCTTTGAAATAATTAGCAATATGAATACATATCATGTTTTTATCCATCTTCTCTTTGAATGCAAATGCACTGCTAAGAAAGTTTTAGCTTAACCACTATAAGTTTTATTATTATGAATCCTATTGCTGCTATGCCTATCATGTAGAAACCAAATAGATTAATGGGTTTGAATATAGAGCACCATAGTTATAACCCCCCATAACGCCTCATTTGTTTCTTCATGTCTACATATTTCCGAAGTTGTCGACCTTGATTTGAAAATACTAAGAAACCTGTTTCTTTGTTTGCAGTGCATTAACAAAAGTATGATCACTTACAGGGATCATTGTCGAAGGTGCAGATTCCATTGCAGAAGCAGAAAGCTCTGTTTTAGAAGGACTCAGCAAGTGGGTTTTTTAATTAAAAAAACAATTATTTTATTGACTTACTACATTATCTCAATGTATCACTTATAATTTTTTGTTTTTATGTTGCCGTCATGTACGTACTGTAGTTGCCACATTAGGAGTGCTTCAAGACATGATAAATGGTCTTCAATTTTACTATGCTATCTCAGGTAATATGACATGGAATTCTTATATTTGAATTTTCTTATTTTTTGGTATTCGTAATGCTAAATATTTCCACATTTGGCATCAGTTTCTTTGTTGTTTGGTATAGTAACGAATTTGTGGTCACTTCCTGCCACTAATTTTCTACCACGCTTAGAAATTTGAAGCATCGTCTTAGTTATAATTTGGTTATACGTTTGCATTTTGCCTTTACTAGGTCATAACAAATATCTGAAGATGCCATGTTAACCAAAAAGCATGAAATACAGAGTATACAAATTGAAAATAAAATTTATAATTTATAAATGATAGTTTAACCACCATTTCTTCGTTGAAGAATACGTGATAGCATAAGCATGATTACTTTCTGATACTGAATTCAACACATGGTATCTCAGTTTCAACTCTTTATTATTAATTTTTTATTCACCATAATTCTTTGGAGTTGATTGTAAAAATACCCTTTAATGAATATCTTTTACATCTTGGTTATGTTTTTAACTGTGATTTTCCACTACAACCTGTTCTCTTTTTAAATTGATTTGCATTGGTTTTTAGCTAGACCGAAGATTAAGACCGTGCTAATTGTCGTAGTGATGGAAATTCTTTTCAGGCCAGTGGTAAGTAACATAGCTTTAATAGTTCTTGGAGAGCATACATAAAAATTGTTATGGGACAATCACTCATCTTAGCGATTCATAATTTTCTAATTAGCACTGGTATTAAGTAAGTGTTTGAAATAATCAGAAAATGGTTTCTACATTATCTCTTGGCTTTGGTAAACATTGACGTGCCATGCACTCCATGATTTGAAGTTTGGGTATTTCACATATGTATTTTGCCAATGTGTTTTCGATTGGAATGATTTAAGTTGTACCTTTTTTAGTTTACACTGTTACTGTATACTTAATCAAACAGACCAAATTTTATAGTTATGCGACATGTTATTTTGATATATACCGTTCTCAACCTGACCTGATAATAATAATAATAATAATTAAACAGACCAAATTTGCATTGAGTAAACATAATTTATGATTTCTAACATAACATTTGTGACCTTATATGCCATGTATGCAGTGAGAAATCTTGAACTAGGACAGTTAACGCACATATGTCTAGATGATATATTATAGAAAGTGGAAAATAGGGAGAATGACAAGCTTAACAAAAAAATTGGTGAAAAATATGTAAAGTTTAGAATTTAGTGAAAATGCCAAATGACAGTGTAAATGAGAAAAGGTTAGTGGACCCCCTGAATTCCACCTTTAGTGTAAATATGTCCTTCTCCCTAATTTTGAAACTTCCCAAACTTTTAACCAAATTTTTTTCAAAGTTTGTCCTTTAAAAAAAAAATCCTCGAATAGAAAACCTAGATTTGGATTTAATGAGGACACCTTCTTTTCAATGCGCACCTACTTTAAATTATAAAAATACTAAGGACCTGTCTAAAAACATTCCCATTTTTTATTTCAGTCAAACTGCTGGAAGTATTTAAAGTGAATTCACGGACACTTTCAACTGATAGTGCGGATATTTGCCTAAGTTTGAGAACAAGTGGCCCATCCCAACTTTCACTTATATTGATTCATAATCGACAGGAATAAACAGTACAACAACTATATAAGTTCCCCACTTAAAGAATAATATGAATCATCATTTTCAATTAAATTGTTTTTAATTTGACATGGATAAACATACACTTTTTACATGCTTTGAAAGAATGCATGGTTTTTTTTACCATCCCTGATATGGAATAAAATCAATATCTCCACATGCATAACTTATTAGACAAAGCTGACTATGCTTGGACTACCAATATTGAATACACAATGCATATATGGTAATACCTTTCACTAGAAGTTAATGCAGTGTCTAAAGTACTATAAATTGCTAAAACAAGGCATGTACCATTCCGCACTATTTTCAAAATTGAACCTGAGAGTCGAGATGTTTATTCCAACACAAGATTGGTCTTATTGACGAAATGACCACGACAGATCGCCAAAGCCCAAAAGTGGGCTCAACTTTTGGGTCATTGACCCACCTTTGAGGTCAGAGTGACCCCCGTTGGGGAGTTCTTGCTGCCACTACCACCAATCGTTTGACTGTAATTACATCATAAAAGCAAAGCAGAGATCTCTCAAATCACTGTATTTTGGAAATCTAAAAGAAAGAGTTGTAAAAGAATGAAGATGTGCTTGGAAGTGGCGACTAAATATGCGTTGAAAGAAGCGATTCATAGTCAGAGTCCCACTGGCTAATATTAGCAACCAATTGGAACTGATGCTCCTGGGCAGGTACTCAATCATGTAGAATACCTGTGAGATCATGATGGACATATTTATTTACATTTTTGATTTAAAGAGATTTGTTGAAAAGTTAAAACGAAAATGCTCTATGTGTGAAATTTGCACATGAAAATTAAGATATGCGGTTTGCAATGGTTCTCTAGATATGCTTTGGTTGTTGCTATCTTCTGATACTTTGGTTGTGGTTTACAGTATTTGTTTGGTTGTAATTTAAATATGGTAAATTTTAGTTGCAAGATTAGGCGTTGGAATGAACATGAAATGTCATTCTTACGTTTTATGATTTATTTTGTGTCGTAATATAATAACAAATTTAAAGGAGATTATCTTGGGAGAAAAGGAACATTGAAGCATGCATGATAATGTAAAAGGTGGAACCAAGTGCATGCATAACAAATTTGAAGCTCCCATGAAATAGCGGGCTACGAGGAGGTCGAATGTACGCAATCTTTCCCTCGCACTGCATACTACTCAACGTTAGTAATATAGGTCGAACGTACGCAATCTTTCCCTCGCACTGCATGCTACTCAACGTTAGTAATATGTTATACACAGTCTTAAGAGAAGATTAAGTGTGATTTTAGTTCGTGTTTTAAACCATCATTTATCACCTTTTTAAAAAAAAAAAAATACTTTTCATTTACTTAGCAAATGCTATGTCTGCATTCAAGCTGTACGATTGTTGTGTACATAAATTTACGGTCATTTGTTATGGTATATCATGCCTGCAAGTTTCACTTTATAATTTTTTTAGCAAGCTTACTATAACCCAAAGCTTACTATAACCCAAGATAGTATAATCTCATTGGCCTTTCACTTTTATACAAATGAATTTTACACTGAAGTCATGATGTAGCATTTATTTACGATTGTGCCTACAAACATCAATAAAAATACGTTTATTTTGAAATAGCCATGTACGGAGCACGGGTGCGCACTTGTTTACTGAATTATAGATAATTACAGATCAATAGTTTACGCGTTATTCAGTGACTAAATTTACGTTTAATTAATTCTAAATGATACTTAATATTACAACACTTTTAATCGATTTATTTAAATTTAAATTGTTTTAAGCTTCAATAACTACGTTGAGTTCTTCACACGGTCTAACGTTCGGCTTGATCACGCCCACACAAGCCAAAACTATTTAAGCACATGTTCTTCATTTCTAAATGTACCAATATATATTTTTATACATCGATATATACATTAAATTTAAAATAGAATTGAACTTAACTTTCTTTTTTTATTTTGTTTCAACTTTAATGGGCTAAGCCTAGTTATACACGCATCAACCACCCTTTATCCTCATAATACTTCCCAGTCAATCTTCCAAGCCACGCATAACCACCATTCAAGCTTTCCATTATAACTCTACAGACTACCTTCTGTTTCGTTCCCTTTTTATGTATTTTTTTTTTCTTTTTATAACATGGCCCAAAATTCCGAGACCCACGAAAACAAATAAAACGCTGCACCAATATGCTTCCCCATCAGATATGTTCATCTCACCAGTATCCAAACTCCCCTTCCTTATTTCTTTTGTTTTCCTTCCTGTTTGTTTCTTTTGTTATATATATATATATATATAGGGCGGCTATTGGAACACAAAACTAGACACAAACAAAGAAACATAAAATCTTGATCATTGGATCTTTTTGTCTTTATGTGAAGAGGTAGAATTCAGGGGGAGATCCAATGGTGTAGATTTTGTGTCCCCTTACTTGTGTCTATTTGCTGTGTTCAAATAGACTTTCCCGTGTATATATATATATGTATATATATATATATATATATATGTATATGTATATATATATATATATATGTATATATATATATATATATATATATATATATTCTTATATTTAAAACTGGGCTGAAACTAGGGGTGGGCATGAACAGGCCCGGCCCGACTAGGTTGGATGCCCTAGGCGAGTGTGGAACTTTTTCAAGTAAAAAATGCACGTAAAAGGAAAATTGCAATGCCCAGATTCGAACCCTACACATTTTTGACAAACTGACGCCCTACAACCACTACACCAGCTGAACATTTGACAATCACCTGGAATTTGTTGTTTATTTCTATACTCATATTCATACAAACCTGCTACTTGTTGCCCCTCCTGCTCCCTCCTCCTCCTGCTGCCCTAGGCGGTCGGCATGCCCGACTTGCCCTAGGGCCGGGCCTGGGCATGAACCGCACCACAATGCGGAAACCGCTCAGACCGAACCGCAAAAACGCCGCACCGGATTCTCTCTCTAGAGCAAACAGTCCAAACATAACCGACTCGTAACGATACGGTTCGGTTGCGGTTTGAACTTTTACCAAACCATATTAAACCGAATCGAACCACATAGCTTCACTGACAATGTTATGATAAAAAATTAACAAATTCCTATCTAACTTTTAATTTAACGATATATATTCTATTTTCAACGTATTTCGTAGTTATATTCATTAAAGATAACACTATGTTTTTTTAACCTTCAAGTGACACAACGTCATACAATCTTAAATTGATTGTTGATGGAAGTAATTTTCTTGTTTGATATTTAATACGGGTTCAAACCGGACCGAATCAAAACCAGACCGTATTACATTGAAACCAAACCGAAACCGAACCGTTTGAACGGTTGGTATAGTGGTTTGTATTTTTGATCGACCGTTTGATGCGTTGCGTAAGCGGTTTGAGCTTCAAACTACACCGAAGCGAACCGTACCCACCCCTACCTGAAACCCAGTCCAAAAATCCACGTAGCAAATGACAAGTCGCAGGCACCAATTAAGGACGCTGTGCCACTTCTTTCTTCCCCACTCTTATTCCTTAATTCTTTTATACTTTCGCTTCTTTCTTCTCTTCGGCTGCTATTCTTTTCTTTTCCTTACCCTTTTCTTTATTGTTTAGTTTTACGTTTCATTTTTTTACCTTTTTTATCCGTGCAAATATATAGTACAGGAGCATTGAAACGTTTTGTAATACTAAAAGCATAGGTAAACATTTTGTAATATTAAAAGCATAGGTTGTGTATTATTAATGTTGTATGCATATCTGGGTTCGTAATCCATCCAGTCCGTAATGTTCGCTCCAATCCCTCAAAGCTCCAATAGAAACAGTTTTGGATTTCATCAACAAAATTTATCGATTTTGATTTTTGAGCTCGTTAGTGTTTTAAAGGAACTAACAGAGTTCTACTTATTAGTTTACAGACTTTGATTCTTGTTCCCATATAAGATATGGAATCGAATTTGTTTATAATGTTGAGGCGGTTGATCACATAAATGTATATAAGTCTAATGGGTTTAAAAGAACGAAACATTTTACTCACTACAGAAATTTCCAGATTTTTATAAGAGGTTCAAATTTGTTTTCAATACAACAAACTCAGGGTACTTGTACATATATATATTTTAAGTGAAGTTAATTTTAAAATAAACTATACTTAAGGTTAAACACTTCTATGTTGGAAACAAGTTCTCTAATGCACTAGGATTTAAAGTTACAAATTTTTGATCTGAGGCATTTGTTTTATCAAGCAATACAGAGCCTTAGTTTTGCCCATGGCTACAAGTTGTATATGGTTTGCCTCCAGGTTTTTTTAATGTTTTCAGTTAACATGAAGGTTCATTCAATCAACACATGCACAGATGTATATGTATGTCCTTGCAAACCAGTAACAATAGAGAGGTTACTCACTAGCAAGCATAGTTCCAGGTTTTCAGTTCGATGCTTATACAGTTCCATATTTTGTTCAGATTTTAGACCAGTGTACCAATTGACTTAACCAAACTAACATCTCCACATACGTAAACTTGCAAAATCAGTATAACAATGGGAATACATTCACTAACATATACTTGTTTGTATATTCAGGTTACAAGCTTCCATTCAAAAACATACATGCAAACAGAGGTAGCTTAAATGAGTAAAAATAAGTTAAGCTCATAATATTGGTTCACAGTTCTTAGGCTTCTGGTTATAGTTTTCACCTACTTCATGTTTATTTTTAGTGTTTACATAGAGGTTGAAACACACACAGGAACATGGATATCCATATCTATATGTTTGCATCTTACATATAAAATCAGTAGATAAAAAGAAATATAGGGGTAAGTTTACTCACAATGGTTCACTGTTCAGGTTTTGGTACTGGTTTGCCACACTGGTTTTGAGCATTGTTTTCAAGCTAGATGCTTCCATGTTTTTGCTATACTAAGTCTCAGATTCTAATGCGCGTACGGGTGCTTCTAGTGGGGTATATATGTATGTGTATTCTGATATGTATTTAAAAGGTGAAACAGAGTAGTACTGCAGGCTAACATGTAGGCTTTATTGTAGAGTATGGGCTATTTCTATGTTTGATTGAAATCATGCCATGTTTGGTCACTTAGAGTGCGTTCGTAGCCAAAAAAGGCCATGCTGGGGAAGGCACTTGCGTCTGACGCGTCGGACGCGAGCACATTATTCCCCAGTCAATGCACCATTTGGGGAACGTTGGAAATCCAGCCGTTGGCATCCAACGAATGCCAACGGCTAGATTTCCGATGTTCTCCTTCATGCTCTATAAATTCATACCCTCCTCCTACTTTCTCCATCACAAACCGAAACTTCCTCCAAACAGCCCCAAAAATCGAATATTTCAGGCCATTTTTGCTGCAAAAAAGGTATATTTTTTTTATATTGTTATGTTTATTTTTTAGTTTTCTATAACATATTTTTTTTCGAATTTTTCTGATTTTTTTTTTTAGTTATGCAGATGTCTGCCTCTTCTACCACCGCTACTTCGCACCCGGTGAGTATCTAGCTGAGCGCGATACTAGCGTCAGCAACTATTACGCAACAGTCGCCGTAGCGATGAACACCCGTTTTAATCTGAATTTTATAGATACTCAGATTTAAAATAAATGGGGTAACATGAAGCGGACATTTCATGAGTGGGACAGACTACTCTGGACACCTGGCGGGGAATGGGATGCAGTGTTCGATTTTTTGGATGGTCCTGATGATTTCTGGGCTACCGGCGCTGGCAGATCATACAGGAGACTCAGGAAGAACTCCTCGATGATGTTCCGAGAGCAGGACCTTTTATTTGATGGTTGTTTGCGTAAGCCTACTTGTACGTACCAGATTCCTGATGTTGCGTCTCCTACTGCACCTGCACCTCCACCAGCACCTATGCCAGTTGCTTCGTTCACCGCTACCGACGCTAATTATTATGGGGACTGGATGGCTACCGGCGATCCCCCTTCTGGTCATCCCTCTAGGCGCAGACAGGTAGAGCGTGGTAGCTCGAGCCTCTCGTTTTTGACCTACCATATTCAACAGCTTGCTACTCGTTGCTACGAGCTTGTTTGGAGATCGGTAAATGTGGAGTTGTGTAACACCCCGTATTTTCTATGAACATAAAGTAACAAAACAAAATATAATTAATTTTTAAGAGAAGAATTAAGGAAAACGTGTTAAGCCATTGCGTTCGTCTCGGAATTCTGCTTGAGATAGAGTCCGAGTTTGCGTAAATCGGACTTCGTATGAAGAAGTTATGGCACTTAGAAGTTTCAGGAATTTAAAATAAAAACCAGCTCGAATTCAAAAATTAAAAGTTCGAAATTCAAAACAGACACCCGGGTTGGGCGGGAAACTTCCCGTCCAGGACCCAGGTCGACCAGGGGGTCAACCTGGGGGTCGATCTGGGTAGAACAGTTCGACCATGGGGTCGACCTGGGGTTCGACCCCCCTCCCTTTCCCAGATCCGTAGACAGATTCGTTTTTCAGCATTTAGACTCCCGTTCTGACCAGATTCGTTGCTCTAAGCTATTTAAACACCTCCAAACCTCACTTTCTCTCCACACAATTTCATTACGCCTATACTCTGCCCTAATTCTTATAAAATAAATCAATGGCGTCGCTACTGTGTTGAAACCTAAGCTAGAACAAGTACTCCTCCTTCCAATCTGAATAGGATTAAAAAAGAACAACTACAACCCTTTTTCTTTTAGAACCCAACCAAGGTGAGTACAGGTATTTTTAGATATGAAATTTAATTACGATCTTGACATGGTTATAAATCTGAATTGGAGACTATGCATATTCTTGTTTATCAGATCTATTTTTCTGTGTAGATCTATCTTATTCATGTTTATCAGATCTGTTTTTCTATGTAGATCCATCTTATTAATATTATTGTAACTATTCTATATCTCTTCCTTCCTTCTGTTTTATAGCCAGGCTACCACGAGCCTGAGCCAAATCTCATAAGAGATGACGCAGGAACGCTAAATTTGGGGAAAAATAATAAATAATGCATAATTGGACATGACTGATTTGTGACTGATTTAAGAAAAGGGTATATGTTGTAATTCAAGATTTAGATCTAGGCATACTATATATGATGGTTTATGATTTGGAAAATGGAGAATTATTGTATGGCAACATATGACTTGTAATTTGGGAACATAATGCATGTTATAATTCAAGATATGATTTTGAGGACATAATATATGTTGTAATTTAAGATCTAGATTTGGGGGCGTATTTTATATGACGATCTTTGACTTGGAAGGAAAGGATATGTGACTTAGGCCTGAAAAACCTATATTATAATAGGGATAATTATAAATGCGAATACGCCTAATTCGGACTTTTGAATATTTGACATACGCAGTAATCAACGGCTATAATTTGGCATAATTTAATATTGTGCATCATGATTTGGGGTTTTTCGATAATATTCTGTACGATGCAAATTTGACTAAAATTTGGGACGTACGTTATATTGTGAATTATGACCATAATTTAGGCATGTAAAATTAGGCTTAATTTTATAATTAGGCGAGGTATGTCAAGGGAATTTTAAGGGAGGATTAAATATGTTAAATTGCCTAATCTGTTGAAACAGAATATCGTAATTTGGGGTATGAAAATCTGTAGGCTCGATCCAAAATTGAGCAAAATATGTTAATAGAACTTTGGATAATCTGTTGTAACTTGTAAAAAAGTTAATTTGTTGAATTGGCAAAATTAGTCTGATATTGGCATAATCTGTGAATGAATACTTTAGCTAAAAATAAGAATGCTGAGACACGAGGTCAGACTCTATTTCAGTCGAAGCCTGCCCGGACTCAACCGGCTTAAACAGCAACCGCAAACTGTCAGTCTAATGTGAGAGGTCGTAGGCATAAAGATGCTTTAGACACGAGTTTAGGTCAGGCTTGTGGCAGAAGTCTGCCCGGAACCGCCCAGTACATCCAGTGGCCACAAGCTATCGACCTAATGTGAGAGTTCTGTGCATTAATATTTAATTAATATAAATCCAAGATAAATGTGATACCTAAGATGTGTTGGGTGGATAGGGTTAAAACAACTGGACCGATGAATCTAATAAACCTGTTTCGTAAATCTGTAGACCCAATACAAGGTTAGGTGAAACAATCTGTAAGTCTGTTAATCTGTATATCTGATCTGTTAGTCTAAAAACTTGTTAACCTGCATGTCTGATCTGAAAACTAGTTAATCTGAACTTTGTACGTCTGAAATCTGTAAGCAAGTTAATCTGAAATCTATTAGTCTGGGGACACAAGGTTAGAAGGGGTAATTACTTGTGTCATCTGTTGTTTGGGACCCATATTAATCAGTAACCCTTTATGGTATCAAAACTATGACCCAGCACTAAGAGGTGTCTGGGCACGCTTACTGAACTAATTGTAAGAGGTTCACTCTGATTATGGCGAGGGGTGTTGATGGCGCATTCCAACCGGGTCATGTGCGTGCATGGATCTGGTCTGAGAATGTAAGGCACCGTGACATCTGTAAATAGGTATGTGTCTATAGGTTGCCACTTTAGGGAGTGATACACCCTTCTGTGGGTCGGCACAGGGTATTTATGTATTAGGAAGTCGATCGCTTAGGGTGTAATTTAGAGTACACTTAGTTTTGTCTATTTCTGTTGGGGTACCGTCTGTTTCTGTTGGGGTGGTAACACCTGTCTATTTCTGTGTGGTACCATCTGTTGGGGTGGTAAAGGCCCATTAATAGTGCACGCCTAATTCTAATATTATGTTTCTATAGGGAATAATCTGCTTTCGTTTCTGCCTCTGTTTCCATACTGTCTGTCTCTTCGGGTGGTAAAGGCCCATTACTAGCATTCTGTTACTGTACCGTCTATCACTGTTAGGGTGGTAAAGGCCCATTACTAGCATCATGTTTCGGAAGAGATCGTTATGTTTTCTGTTTAGACATTAGGACAACACCTAATGTTGTTATACTAGTATTGGTGCAGAGAAGTGAAAATCAAGTAAGAAGCTTAGTTTAGCCTATGTCATTCTATCTCTTCTGTTAACCTGCTACTCCTGTTACGGTTCTCTCATCCAGTTTTATTTACATGTCATGATACTGTTATCTGTTTATATGCTGAAAGTCACTGGACTCACCAGACTTATGTCTGACCTAGTTTTTTTCGCCTCTTTTCTTCCGTCCCCTCCTCAAGGTTCTCAGGGTGGAAACAAAGGAGCTTGATTCAGGTTCCATCCGCTTGAAGTGCTAGAAGTGCTTGAAATATTGCTTGGCTTTGATTCTACCTATTATTGGCATTCTCTGTTGGGGATTATGGCTTTAAAATTATTCATTCTGAAGGATTTTGTATAAGACTAATATTTGTGTACTTTGGTTTTGGTATTGTGATGTAACCAAACTTGTTTCTGTTTCTGTTGTAATAAAGTTATGAATTTTTCAAGTACTACTTTACATACTTGTCTTGTAAATTTCTGTTCTGTTTACTTATAACGTTCCACCGAAGTTAAGGCATTCCCTTTGTGAGTGACCTTAACGGAAGTGGGGTGTTACATTTGGTATCAGCGCTAAAGGTTACCAGATTTGATAAAAAGTTTTTGAAAACTATTTTCAAAAAGGTTTTAAAAAGGAAGTATTTTCAAAAGTAGAGTTTATTTTGAAAAACATAATCCCTAGAAGCCATATATCTTTCCTTTGATTCTCCGCTTTGAATCTCTTCCTTTTTCTTTTCGGCATGTCTGGGGTACCCGAGATACCCGAAGGCATACCGATACCAACTTGGTTCAGAAGGTATCTGGAGGCAAGGGTCACCGCCATAGGCCCAACAGACGTTCCTCCTCCTCCCCCTCCCCGCGTGGATACTTTTTCGAAGATATGCAAGGACTTTCGGGCAATAGGGGGAACCTTTTCACGGGTTAGAGACGTTTGTTGAAGCTCAAAATTGGCTTAAGGAGGATTTTCTTGGTATCTTCGAGATAGAAGATGGAAGGAAGGTCCAATTATCTGCTTGGTTAATGAAGGACGAAGCCTCGTTTTGGTGGGAGGTCACGAATGGAGAGCGTCCAGTGGAGACATGGAGGGATTTCAGGCACAGGTTCGAGATGAAATTTCTCTCACGAGCAGAAGAGAATTTATACATGGAGAGGTTCTTAGCATTGAAGCAAGGGAATTTGTCGGTAAAGGAGTACGTCAACAAGTTCAATTAGTTGGCGTGATTCGGCTTAGACTTGGTAAACACACATGAAAAGAAGGCCCTGAGATTCGTTAAAGGTTTGATTGAGCCGCTACATGGGTTGGCTATGACCCACATTCCTATGGGGGCAACCTTCGAGAAATTGGTTGGCATGGCGTTAATGCATGAAGAGGAAGCCAAAAGTAGGAAGAAAGAAGAAATGCTCGAAGGACTGCAGAACAAGAAAAACTGGCCCAAAAAGGAAACACAAAAGAAGAATGAAAAGTTTAAAGTTAAGGAGGAGAAAAAGTTCTTTACTTATGGAAGCTTGATTTATTTGAATAAGGATTGTAGAAAGAGGAAGGGCGCTTGCTTCAAATGTGGAGAAATATGACACTTCACTAGGGACTGCTCGAAGAAACGTGGGCAAGGGCAAAGGGCAGAACCTACTTCTGGAGGGCAGGTGAATGCTCACGTAACTGGTAGATAGGGTAGAGATAGGAAAACTTCTATAGAAAGTTTAATTTCCTTATCTGATTATTGAGATAAAAATCTTTTTGATTTTGGCATTTTGATTCTATAATTGAGACTCTGCACTTTAATACTAGTCTTGTTTCTGATCCCGCTATGGTCCTAAACCCCATAAGGGTTACGACTCATTTGTTTGTGATAAGTTGGGGTTTGAGGGTATCTGTGTTAGGCGTTAAGTTAACTATGACGCATACTTTCTGGTTTTGTGGGGGTATGGTGGGGTTTTATCATGCTTAATTTCCTACGAATCATTTGATAATTTGATCTATATCAGTAGTCTGTAAGTATCTGAATATTTCTGAAAAGGATAGGGGTTTTCACTCGAAGCGTGAAGTAGATTTCCAATTTTGACATTGTTTAATGGGAGTAA
This sequence comes from Allium sativum, assembly GCA_030737875.1. Taxonomy (NCBI): domain Eukaryota; kingdom Viridiplantae; phylum Streptophyta; class Magnoliopsida; order Asparagales; family Amaryllidaceae; genus Allium; species Allium sativum. The sequence goes on along the minus strand of CM060926.1, from coordinate 955,784,438 downwards.
TTCTCTGAGTGTCAATCTGATGTTGATTTCGGTCTTCGGGGTTGATACTTATGGATTTATTCTCTTAACCGATGTCTAATGGGAACAAAACTTTTGTACTTGCTTCTATCACTCAGTTGTATCTTATCGATCGAGTCTTCGACCTTTAGTTAGAAACTAATGGGTGTAAACATGTGTTTGAGAAATGTTATGTTTGATGGATGCAAGTGGTTGCTAGTGGTTGCTTGTGGATGCATATACACACACTAGGCACTAGATTGGCTCAAAAACACACTCATATTGCATATGGATGTGTGTGCATTTTTCGATTTTTGTGGATACAAAATGATTGACTCATCATCACATGAATGTTGCATTTGGATGAATGGTTATGCACTCATATAGAAATGATGTGTATCAAATAGGATTTCTTGCGCACATAAGTGCACTCATGGCACTAACATAATTCGCATTAAGGAGGTCAACATAATCAGTAGACCGCCTGATCTTTGCATTAGATAAGAGACATATACACACATTTTTGCATATGTTCATACAACATTAGAAGTTTTCAAAGGACAATGGATTCTTGTGGATGATGGTTGAGTAGATGGGTGATTGGATGGTAGGACACATTCTTCTTAACTTGAAGATTTCGGGGACGAAATCCTTTAAGGAGGGGAGAATGTAACACCCCGTGTTTTCTGTGAACATAAAGTAAAAAAACAAAGTATAATTAATTTTTAAGAGAAGAACTAAGGAAAACGGGTTATGCCATTGCGTTCGTCTTGGAACTCTGCTTGAGATAGAGTCCGAGTTTGCGTAAATCGGACTTCGTATGAAGAAGTTATGGCACTTAGAAGTTTCAAAATATAAAATAAAAACCAGCTCGAATTCAAAAATACAAAGTTCGAAATTCAAAACAGACACCCGGGCTGGGTGGGAAATTTCCCGCCCAGGAACCAGGTCGACCAGGGGGTCGACCTGGGTAGAACAGGTCGACCTCCCCCCTTTTCCCAGATCTGTGGACAGATTCATTTTTCTGCATTTAGACGTCCGTTCTGACCAGATTCATTGCTCCTAAGCTATTTAAACACCCCCAAACCTCACTTTCTCTCCACACAATTTCATTACGCCTATGCTCTACCCTAATTCCTATAAAATAAATCAATGGCGTCGCTACTCTGCTGAAACCTAAGCTAGAACAAGTACTCCTTCTTCTTCCAATCTGAATAGGATTAAAAGAGAACAGCTACAACCCTTTTTCTTTTAGAATCCAACCAAGGTGAGTACAGTTATTTTCAGATATGAAATTTAATTATGATCTTGACATGGTTATAAATCTGAACTGGAGATCATGCATATTTTTGTTTATCAAATCTGTTTTTCTATGTAGATCTATCTTATTCATGTTTATCAGATCTGTTTTTCTGTGTAGATCCATCTTATTAATATTATTGTAACTATTTTGTTTCTCTTCCTTCCTTCTGTTCTATAGCCAGGTTACCACGAGCCTGAGCCAAATCTCATAAGAGATTGACGCACGAACGCTAAATTTGGGGAAAAATAATGAATGATGCATAATTGGACATGACTGATTTGTGACTAATTTAAGAAAAGGGTATATGTTGTAATTCAAGATTTAGATCTAGGAATACTATATATGATGGTTTATGATTTGGAAGAAGGAGAATTATTGTATGACAACATATGACTTGTAATTTTGAGGACATAATACATGTTGTAATTTAAGATCTAGAATTGGGGGCGTATTTTATATGACGATCTTTGACTTGGAAGAAAAGGATATGTGACTTAGGCCTGAAAAACCTATATTATAATAGGGATAATTATAAATGTGAATACGCCTAATTCGGACTTTTGGATATTTGACATACACGGTAATCAACGACTATAATTTGGCACAATTTAATATTGTGCATCATGATTTGGGGTTTTTAGAGAATATTCTGTACAATGCAAATTTAACTAAAATTTGGGACGTACGTTATATTGTGAATTATGGCCATAATTTGGGCATGTAAAATTAGGCTTAATTTTATGATTAGGCGAGGTATGTCAAGGGAATTTTAAGGGAGGATTAAATCTGTTAAGTTGCCTAATCTGTTGAATCTTTGAAACTGAATATGGTAATTTGGGGTATGAAAATCTGTAGGCTCGATCCAAAATTGAGCAAAACATGTTAATAGAACTTTGGATAATCTGCTGTAACTTGTAAAGAAGTTAATTTGTTGAATTGGCAAAATTAGTCTGATATTGGCATAATCTGTGAATGAATACTTTAGCTAAAAATAAGAATGCTGAGACACGAGGTTAGACTCTGTTTGCGGAAGAAGCCTGCCCGGACCCAACCGGATTAACCAGCAACTGCAAACTTTTAGTCCAATGTGAGAGGTCGTAGGCATAAAGATGCTTAGACACGAGGTTAGGTCTGGCTTGTGACAGAAGTTTGCCCGGAACCGCACGGCACATCCAGCGGCCACAAGGTACCAACCTAATGTGAGAGGTCTGTGCATTAATATTTAATTAATGAAAATCCAAGATAAATGTGATACCTAAGAAGTGTTGGGTGGGTAGGGTTAAAACAACTGGACTGATGAATCTAATAAACCTGTTTCGAAAATCTGTAGGCCCAATACAAGGTTAGGTGAAATAATCTGTAGGTCTGTTAATCTGTATATCTGATCCGTTAGTCTGAAAACTTGTTAACCTGTAAGTCCGATCTGAGAACTAGTTAATCTGAACTATGTACATTTGAAATATGTAAGCAAGTTAATCTGAAATCTGTTAGTCTAGGGATACAAGGTTAGAAGGGGTAATTACTTGTGCCATCTGTTTTTGGGACCTATATTAGTCAGTAACCCTTTCTGGTATCAAAACTATGACCCAACACTAAGAGGGGTCCGGGCACGTTTACTGAACTAATTGTAAGAGGTTCACTCTGATAATGGCGAGGGGTGTTGATGGCGCATTCCAATTGGGTCATGTGCGTGCATGGATCCGGTCTGCTCTGAGGATGTAAGACACCGTGACATCTGTAAATAGGTCTGTGTCTATAGGTTGCCACTTTAGGGAGTGATACACCCTTCTGTGGGGCCAGTACAGGGTATTTATGTATTAGAGAGTCGATCTCTTGGGGTGGAATTTAGAGTACACTTTGTTCTGTCTGTTCCTGTTGGGGTACCATCTGTTTCTGTTGGGGTGGTAACACCTGTTTTTTTCTGTGTGGTAATATCTGTTGGGGTGGTAAAGGCCCGTTACTAGTGTACGTCTAATTCTATTATTCTGTTTTCGTCTCTGATCCTGTTTCTACCTCTGTTTCCATACCGTCTGCCTCTATTCGGGTGGTAAAGGCCCATTACTGGCATTCTGTTACTGTATCGTCTGTCTCTATTAGGGTGGTAAAGGCCCATTACTAGCATCGTGTTTCTGAAGAGACCGTTCTGTTTTCTGTTTAGAAATTAGGACAACACTTAATGTTGTTATACTAGTATTAGTGCAGAGAAGTTAAAACCAAGTAAGAAGCTTAGTTTAGCCTATGTCGTTATATCTCTTATGTTTACCTGCTACTCCTGTTACGGTTATCTCTCATCCAGTTTTATTTACATGTCATGATACTGTTATCTGTTTATATACTGAAAATCACTGGACTCACCAGAATTATGTCTGGCCTAGTTTGTTTCGCCTCTTTTCTTCCGTTCCCTCCCCCCTCCCCCCCCCCCCAGTTCTCAGGGTGGAAACATAGGAGATTGAATCAGGTGCCATCCGCTTGAAGTGCTAGAAGTACTTGAAATATTGCTTGGCTTTGATTCTACCTATTTATGGCATTCTCTGTTGGGGATTATGGATTTAAAATTATGCATTATGAAGGATTTTGTATAAGACTGATATTTGTGTACTTGGGTTTTGGTATTGTGATGTAACCAAACTTATTTCTGTTTCTATTGTAATAAAGTTATGAATTTTTCAAGTACTAATTTACATATCTTTCTTGTAAATTTCTGTTCTGTTTACTTATAACGTTCCACCGAAGTTAAGGCATTCCCTTTGTGAGTGACCTTAACGGAAGTGGGGTGTTACAAGTTGTGGGAGATTCTGAAGATTTTCCACAATGACCAGCGGAATGTGGAGATTGTTGAGATACTTCTTAATGAGGGTATACGTGGATTTGTTACAGCGGAGTTGAGCACATTACCACATCGTCGCCTATTTTAGCTTTTCATGTACTTGTTTTAATTTCCAGTCTAGTTGTGTTATTGATGTTTGTATTTCAGTTCTTGTAATGAAATGTTAATCGTTTTGTTTTGTGAAATCGTGTTTAATAAATTCATAACAATTAATTTAACAATTAAATACCCGCTCAAATACCCCATCCGCAGCTAAAAACACATTCCCCGCTCGCTACAGTACCACGCTCAAGTACCTCGCTCAAATGCCCCGCTCAGTACCCCGTTTCCTTTCGCAAAGAATGCACTCTTACATTCTTCCAGTTTGAGAAGCACAGCTTCATAAAGTAGGAGTAACTAGTTCCTTATACAACCATGCACAATTATGATTGAATATTTACTGCTAAAATTCCAGGTACGTATTTTCATTTCTCATGGTACGGGCTGCCTAAAATTTGATTGAAAGGAATGTGCTAACAAGTTGTCTACAAATTCATTAGAATGGAAAGTTTTAGCCTTAGTTGCTAGGTTATGTATTTCAGCCAACCAAATATTGTACAGTCCTATATAAATACTAGGTATAGGCTGTTTTCTTTGATGTGAAAATATATGCTTAAGCATATATGTATATCTCTGCATGCACATGCATTTTGTACAGCTTATGTACCTATAAGGCAAAGCTTGATTCTTAAGTATCCCACTACTTGATGTTTATCTATAAATATGGCACATTCTAGCTTTCTAGGCATTGCAGGCTATTTATTGCTATTTACCTCATTGATATGTTTGGATATGAAGAAAAAACATTAGATTTTATTTATAACATCTTATTAGTTATATAATTTAAACCCAATATTAAATCTATATGTAAGAACAAATTTAAATACAATAAAATATTTAAAACAACATTACTTGTATACATTAACAAGTAAAAATACACACATATCATTTTTAAATAATAATTACAATATTTATACCCGATATTTTCTACATTTTTAACAAGAGTATTAAAACACATTAAAAATACAAAGTAATGATACAATATTATTTATTGGTGTTCTATACATATATACACCGTTTGAGGAATTTTAAACTATTAAATATAGATATATATATATATATATATATATGAAATTCCCTACTATTTATTATTCAGAAATTAATGTTGAAATAATCTTTGATAAATTGTATAATAAAAGCAGTCAAAAACTGGGACGTTACACCAAGAAATATATGTTGTCCCTCATCCAACGCCGGAGAGACATACGGACCTCTATATAACAACGCTACATTCCGCATAGAACCGCTATCGCCATGCTACGTAAGTGTACGGACTGCCAACTTTGATCGAATCAGATCGCAGTGTTATGCCTTCGAGCCTATGATACACTACCCAGAGCAGACATGCATGTCTCTAGACTCTCCCACGTATGTATCGTCAATAGTACTCGATTCCTTAACCGCACATAACCTCTAATATGCACCGAGTTCTGTAGCAGGGTTGTTCAAGAAACACGAAACTCGGTCGGGAGCTTTTCCATATCTGTACAGGCCCTCCTTTAAGTGCCTCAAAATACAGATATTCTTCAGGTCTGTTTTTCATGGTGGCTATGGCCCCACCTCGGCCCCTCCCTCAACTAGTAAGACTTCAAGAGCTAAGCAACCTGCCCCTAACAGACAATCTAAACATCCAGTTGGCGTCTTCCCTCAACCACCGTACCTCGATAGTGAAAGGTAGATGGCGTCTTGAGTTTAGCTTTAGTCTTTTCGCATCCCACTGGCTGTCGATGATGGGCACCCAACGATCTACTGTCCTTATTGGTCGTGACCCCTACCTCCCTGTTGAGGCAATCACCGAATCACCCTAGTGTCACCTCATCACAGCTTTCTGACTGCAAAGCTACTTTTGCAGTTAAGGCTACTCACCGTGTAGTTACGCGCAGACCTAACCTCTGTGAGCACAACCCGAACACCGCACCACCACAAAGGACTACCAGGGGCACCTTCCACGTCTCAGAAAGCCACGTGCTTCCCCTTCCAGTCCTTTGGAGCCGATAGAATAATCAGATGAATGTGCGCTCCCCTCGTGCCTCATGACACCACGATGATCGACCTTGTTGGGTTATTCACCCTCAAACGTATGGACTGATCCAAGCGCTTCATTTTAATATGTTATTAGGCCCTATGTCAAAACATTCTTCTATGCGATTTCTTTACCTCATCAGGTTTCCATTTAACTTGTTTATTCAAATTCACATTGACTTCTTATTCAAGTTACAAGTTCCTCTTGCTTATTAATTTCAGTCATATAACTTAACCCATTTAAGCCTATTAATAAGCCCACAACATATTATTCTCTAGATTATGATCCAAGATCTGTAATCCACAATCCCTTTATATTCTTGTTAGATTTCATAGTTGCAATAACATATTCTACTTAATATGTAATTAAGTATATCTCAATTCACATGTTTTCTGTTTAACATGTCAATTGTTATTTATGATTAAATATAACTTATTTCATTTCATAAGTTTGCCTCATTCTTTCCTATTTAATCATAATTCCATTTTACACCGTCACTACAACTTATCGTTGTTTACTTATTAACTTAGTTCTCTTAACTAAGGTTCATCAGTAAGTCTTCTTTCCGTTTATTATAACATATGTTATAATTTTCACTTGTCCGTAGGACAAGCCTTAACATGTTATTCTTATCTGCAGATTTCAAATTTTCAAGTTACAGATTACTTGATTTATAATTAAGTACAACTTCTTACATTTCATAAATTTTCCCCCTTGTCTCTACTAATTACTAACAACTGGTTTCGGGTTTCACCATTTAGTGGTTATTTTATTTACAATTAAGTACCACTTATATCATTACACAAGTTACCTCATTTTCTTACTAGTTTATTATAACCTAACTTATAATCTCCTCTTCTCCCTAGGACAAGTCTACCTATTATATAACATTCTCATTAATGTAATTGATTATAATAGGTTATTATCATTCCCCGTTCATTCCACTTCTTTTACTGTTGTAACTATCTTTCGTTCATTTCCATTAATCACAATTAGTGTCATTTATCTCTATTCTTTTATATTCATATATTAATATATACGCTTATGTACTAGACCTCTCACATTAAGCCTACCACTTGTGGATGCTGGATTTGTCGGGCGGTTCCGGACAGACTTCTTTCACAAGTTGACTTAACCTGGTGCCTTAGCCCTGTTACATGTTTTATTTACGCACTAGACCCCTCATATTAAATTAAAAACTTGTGGATGCTGGATTTGTCGGGCGGTTCCAGACAGACTTATACCACAAGTTGAATTTAACCTCGTGTCTAGGTGCGTTACAGTTTTATATTTACTGTAAATTTAGGCATATTATTCTTCCCATATTTTTACTGTAATCTATTTTACATGTCATCATATTAAGCCCATTTTATGTTGCCTGTTCTTTGTAATGAATTTCATCTCAAAATAACATGTGATCATCAAATTTTGTAATTATTCTAATTAATTTGTATTATTCCAATTTCTACAGTTAAGGGTTCCAGTTCATAAATGTCACAAGTTAACATGTAATTAGGACAACAGTAATCGCTACACATATTTTATCAAGTTTACATTTCAACGTATGAACATTTCAGCATATTAAACATTTCAACATATGAATTTTCCAACATATTAATATCCCAACATATTAATATTTCAACATATCATATTAGCATTTCAACACTGTTAATCATCTTAGCATATTTAGATTGCATATTAACGGGGAATGTCGAACGATAAAATATCATTATCAAAAATGATATAACTTAAATCCACTCACCTAATTTGCTTTCCAAATCCTGAATCTGGTCCAGATCCAGTATTTCATGGTCCTCCTAACTGAATTTAGAACCTACCAACCATGGATCCACAATTCTTACTAAAAGAAAAGGGAAGAAAGAGGAGAAAATTGAAATAGACCAGATCTATGAAATTACCTTATTTTGAATATGATTTTGAACACCTTCTTATTGATATTCATTCTTTTCCTCCAGGTCTTGATTCATAATTTTCCTAAACTAATTATTCTATTTTTTTTGAAGAGGTTTGAAGAGGAGGAAGAATGGAAGAGCTTAGACGTTGTCTCAGAGAATATGAGATTTAGGCTAGGCTCTGTTAGCCTATTTATAGGTGTTCAGGATCTTAACGTACATGCAGTGCTGAGTCAGCATTGAACCCAGTTAAAAAAATAGTCCAGGTTCGTAGATGAATCTAGCCGGATCTGGGGGGTGTCGACCCCCCTACAAGGGTGTCGACCCCCTACAGGGGTGCCGACCCCGGTGTCAAACCCCCAATGGCCCGCGAGCTGTTTTGGCGCTGAAGTTTGATTTTCGAATGTTTGACTTTATGTAATTTATTTAAGTGTTATGTTCACTTGTAATCTTCTTATACATATACAAATCTTCTAATGACCATTTTACGCGTATATATATACGCACAACTTTTGTTTTGTTTTCAAAATTCAAACGGTGTTGCACCGTTATTTGATTCTAACCATGTTTCTTTGATTGCAGCCTTATCTTGAACTTTATCTCTTGTATATACATATTTCTGCACATATGTATTCTCATATATATATATATATATACACACACACACACACTCATATATATTTTCCTTACCTCCTGATATGTATATTTTTCCTTATATGTGTGTTTATATATATTTTCTCTTATGAACTTGTGTTATTTTAGTCGTTCCCTTAAAACAAAAATATGACGGTGGCGGGGATCGAATTCTGCACCTCTTGCATGAAACTGACATGCTCTAACCAACGGGGCTACTTAAGCTTTTGTTAACAAGGCTTAGAACAATGGTAATTAGTGTTCTCTTCTTACTTCTCTTTTTCATGTTTGTTACAGTATTTCATTTAACCCATTGCAAGAATCTTTTTTCTTTTATTTCTCTTTTAATATTAATGCATAATGTTTGTAAATCAGTGCATGCAACATATTTATTACATGCAACCAATCATTTCTTTCTTTTAATGCATGCATTACATTTTTATTTACATTAATATATTTTTCTTTTTCAGTGCATGTATTTGTTACATGCAATCATATATTATCTTTATTTTATTCTTCATATATATTTATGTCTATGCAAATATATACACATATGCATTACTTAATTATTAAATTGTCATAAAACGCGGGGTGTTACATTAATGAAAGGCGGAGTAAGATTAATATTTTGATAGATTAGTAAAAATTTAAGAAATTTCTTATTTTTTCAAATCTTAAATTTTAAATTGTTTTGAATGCCAAGTTCTTATTTTAAAATACATGCCTCAAGATAGGAGGGTTCAACTATAGAGGGAACATCTAAATAGGGGAGCATGATTGCATTACGTCAAACACATTTATTTAAAATTCGAAAACTTCTTATACGTTTGTCATCATCAAAATAGGGAGATTGTTGAGTATATTGATACGATTTTTGTTTGATGATTATATATATTCAGTAAATGAATTTGTTATTATACTTTTATATTTTCCACAAAAAATAAACGAATATATGCAAGAGTAAAATATTCAAACTTAGAATTTTAATTTTGAGTAGATATTTTATTCAAATAAATATTTTGTTACGTGCTTGAATATTACACATTTTAGTTTCCACTATTTTACAATTCACAATCACTATACAAGCACTCATTACATTCACATCTCACTACACACTCACACACTCATGTACAGTACATGATCACTCAATCAAACTTGATTTAATTCTTCGTTTGCTTGCTATAATAATTGTCCAATGTCCATTATACCTATTAAATAAATGGAAACTAAACAAATTTAAATTGCAAATTCAAAATTAAAGTAAATTTTTATTTGTCTTAGTTTTTACATATATGCTCCTCTTCATGTTTATAGATAGGTAAATATATATATGTATGTATGTATGTATGTATGTATGTGTGTGTGTGTGTATGCATGTGTGTGTGCGTGTTCGAATAACTTATAATTTTTACAGTGATATATTGTAAATATCACAAATTCAAGCAAGTTTTCACTGCCTTGGATAATTGCAACGGTCAAGCTAAGTAGTTCAACTGAATGCTAATGAGTACGAGGTCAAACTCAAGCCAACCTAAGTTCAACTCAAGTGTACATAGTAATCAAAATCAAACCGACCACAAACCAGCACATCATGTACGAAAAGATAGCATATGCATAGGACAACACAACTGACTTGACAAGTCCAGATGTATTAATCATAAGTTTCAATTCAAACCTGATCAAGCAACATGGACTCAAAAACAATTATAATAAGCCAAAACTGTACAACGCAAAGTGAACCAAGCAAGTGACACAAGTGTGCAAAAAAGTTTAAGACCAAACTGCAAAATACGGTCAAGCAATGGATCCAGAGAGGATGATCAAAGCGAACAGTTCAAACTGCAGAAAAATGGTCAGGTGCAAAGAGTGCACAAACCAGATCAACACAAAGTGAATTAAATACACAACTCTAATGCAGGTCGGTTAATATGGTCAGGAATAGGGAACATGGCAGAAGTTATATTGTTATCACCAAAAATAAACAATGAAAATCAAGAATTAAAATCGAGGTGAAGGAGTGTGATTGCCATAGCACCCAAAGGAATCAATACTAAGCCTTCGGCAGTGTTCTCTTGAAATATGGGAAAGATGGAAAAGAGGATTTCCCTTAGGCCAAGAAGCCCCTTTCGGTCTTAACCGAAAAGGCATCAACTTTGAATCATGAGTCCCCATTCGATCTCAGTTAAAGGGGAAATAACTTCAAACTTATCAACTCTATAAGAGGAGACGATGGAAGTAAGCCATGGACAAAGAATTATGGAAACAAAGAAGGAGCTAAAAACTACAAATAAGCAAATTTGTAGTAAACAAGGGTCTTCGGTTATATTCTGAGAGGTTCATATCCTTTAAACGAAAGCACTAGAGAAGCAAGCCTATCCCACAAGGGTGTTGTAAGGAAAACACACACCGAAGCATGCAATGGAGTCGAAAGTGAAGCAAAAGAGCAAAGGAGAAGAACACTGAAAAGGTAAGATGTCAGAGAAAGAGCCCCTATATCTAACAAGAATATTAATCATGAAGATGCTGATTCGAAGATAGCTGCCACTATAAGCCGAGATTCTGCATATGCCTATGCCTCTTGCAACTATTCAGATCAAAACCGGAGGGGTCTGTCCTGAAAATACTAATAAAGAAGAATATCTGACGCCAAGAAAGTCTTCGTATGACCATTCAAAAGACCTTAGTAATAGGACAAAACCTGAAGATCATTACAATAATGAGAAAAGACAGAATAAGAGGAGAGGATCTCCGAAAGAAGACATATATGAGACTAGAAAGAGGAAATGTTCCACGTTCAACTGGCAGCTTCACGAAGCACACGAATATACCTAAATCTGCTTTTTTAGGGGATAACCCAATATAGTTGCCGAGGAGTCCCTTAAAGAGATGAAACAATACTTACGGTGCATGCCTCCGAGGTCTAAGAAAGATAAACACGATTGGCACAACAAAAAGGGCAAGGAATCCAAATCCACGACCCATAAGCATTAAATACAGCGCATGGGACAAAAGTTAAGTATTGACCTTCCTTTCGCCAAGGCCATCAAGATTCAGGGCAAGGCCCTCAAGACCTGATCCAAGCATCTCCGTTTGTTACTAAGTCAAAGGAAACAACATGTGCTCCATGTAAACTCCATCTTGGTATGTCTCGGCTCGATCTTCTTCCTGAAGGATGAAGAGGGCGTGAAGCCGAAGTGGATACGGCTCGACATACCAACCCAGAGCAATATCGACCCAGATAATATTACTTGAAGACTCGTTCTCCTATGACATGACCAATCCCACTCATTCTTACTACCTCAAATCAGCTGCCACGTGGCCCTACCGACCCGGAGCCAACTTCATCTATAAATAGTCCCCCAAAGCTCAAATAAAAGGACCTTTGGCATTTTATCTCTTTGATACTCTGTACTACCATCTTGTATTCAAGTTTTTGAGAGATAACCAACTATTGTACTTAAATTTCTCAAGTTTTATAAGAAATTATAAAGTGGACATAGGCTCGTTAACGCTGAACCTCTATAAATTTGCCTATGATTGATTTTTACTCATTTCATTTATATTTCTTCATTTTATTCTCTACATATTTTCTATTTGGGTGTTGTGCCACTTTTTAGTGACAACACTTTGGTGCTTTCACTGACAAAGAATTTTCAATACTTAAGGATTTTTTGCCTACTTTTTGGATTACCAAGACCTGAGGAAAAATCCATACTTTCATTAAGAATTATACAATAATGGTTTCCACCATAGCCGATGAAATCAGGGTCAACTCCAGGCCATCAGCTAGCAACATTCAGCAAGCAGCAGGTAAAGTTGCATAAGCTCCAACTACTGGGTTGGCACCAAACCAGCCCTAGGATGTCGTCACCACTTCCAACCAAGCTCCTACTTCAAAGTTTTCCACTTGGGACGAGTTCATGTTGTTGATGAACCAGCTCAAGTAGACCACCGTTGCATTGAGCGCTCATTCCTATGAGAACGCCACGACGAGGTGAGACTTGGATTGAATTGGAAGATTTCTGGAATCGGCAAGCTGCTACCCTAACACATCACCAAGCAACCGAGAGCTCTTCGTCATCAGGCAAAAGTGAAGGAGCAGCGCAACAGTTCACCAGAGCCCAGAATGTAGATAAGCTCCAGTTCGGAACAATCCCAGCTCGGCATGCCGATCTGGTTCGATTCGGTGGTATCCAACACATTAATGTTAATCCCACGTCCTTGTCGATCTGGAGTCCCCCTAGAGCTCACGATGCTCTTGGCACCTCTCATGCTATAGATTTTCCTCCCTTGTGTCTTGTGAATGACCCGAGAAATAGGGGTCAAGGAAGTGCTGCCCGGACGGTAGCCCAGGCAACATTGCCCATAGCGGAAGCGAATAGAGCCAGGTGGTGTGATAGATCAGAACCCGCCATCCTCAATACTCCATACTTGACTATCATAGTGAGGCAGACCATGAACGACAGTGAAGGATTTACCAATGAGGACTGGGCCTTGGATCATTGCTGCACTCCTTTCACTGGTGACATATTGGAAGCTCGGTTCCCAAGGAGATTCAACTTTCCACAAATGAATCACTACTCTGGTAAAACAGACCCAAGCCAGCATCTTGTCCGATATACATGGTACATGAACGCGGCCGCAGCCCCATACTCCATAAAATGTAAGGCCTTCTCTGCCTACCTCAATAGGGTTGTGCTTATGTGGCTGACTCGGCTGCCTCCGCGATCGGTACCAAATTTTGAAGACTTGCGTAGAAAGTTTCTGAATCAATTCTGCCTGCATGATGCCAAGTCCAAGAACATGATGTCACTCTCTTGAATAACTCAAGCTCAAGGAGTGACTCTCATAAGTTATCTCAGCCATTTTAATATGGCGGTTACAAAAGTCACCAACCCCAATTCAAAGTCAGTGTTGATGGCATTGGTGGACGAAGTCGATTGCAAGACTGAGTTCAAAAAGTATTTGACTGGAAATCCTCCTATAAGCGTTAACATGTTTTATGAGAAGGAGAATGTTCACTTGCATATTGAGGAAGCAAGGATTAATAGAAAGTGGAGAGTAAACGATGCAGTTGATGAAGGAATACAAAGTAACCTGACGGTGAAGTAGTCCAGAGATAATTCTGGTAAGGTGAAGGTGAACACTGGAAACCTTAATAAACAGAATGGTAACTGCGTAAAAACAATGGAGGAGGTCGTAATAATAAAAGGGATTCTAAGAAGCGACACCGATTCCAAACATTTGACAACTACACTCCATTGAGCAATACGATAGAATATTTATTTGGATACTTGCAGTACTATGAAGTATAGGAAACCACCTCCTCAAGAATCCATGGTGAAAGAACGTGAGACTGGAAAGTTCTATTTATTTCATGAGATCTATGGTCATATAAAAAAAGAATGACATCATCTCAGAGATATCATTGAAATTTTGATGGAATGTTGGATGAGTACATGGTTATCCCAAAGGACATGGGGTAGGGGACTTCGGCCCCCAAACAAGGTCAGGTGGATCTTAGAGCCACCGCCCAGCAAAAAGTGGAAGGTGTTGAGAATAACACCGTATTCGGAGGAACACATCTAATGAGTTTCATTGCAAGGACTATGGAGCAACATTTGAAAGATGCAAAACACTATGAAGTTAGGGATTGCAGCGCTCCCGGAGAGAACGTGCCTATGAAGAGGTGGAAGACAATGATTGATTACATTGGTAATAACGACCATCGTTGACCTAGCCACCATACGGAAATTCCTCGTCGACTGTGGGACTTCCGTAAATATCCTATTCAAAAGTTCCTATGATCAGACAAGGCTTGAGGAAAGGGATTTAAAGCCATGTAAAGGAAAGGTATGCGGCTTCAAAGGCTCAATAAACAAACCTATTGGTATTGTTGAATTACTGGTAGAGTTGGACGAGGGGAACCGTAGTATAGTACAGATCCTCCTATTCCTTTTGATGGACATAAACTCCCGATATAATTCCTTTTTGGGCCGATCGGTCCTAGCTGAGTTTATAACAGGCAAAGCTCCTTGGTGATTGCTTTTGAAGTTTCCGACGGAAGGTGAAGTCAGAGTTGTAAGAGGAGACCAGGTAGCAGGACGAGCATGCTACTTAGAGGAATGGAAAGAAGTCTACAATAAAGAGAACAAGGAGTTTGAAGACAATCCACCTCCTGCCAAGGAGGTGGCATCATAGAAAATAAAGAAAACATCCCAACCAGGACCATCCAGTCTCCTACTCGAGGATATTGATCCAAGAGAGGATGTGGAGCCGGTAAGCACAAAGGCGACTCCTAATGGGACAACAGTGGAGATTCTGGTCGATAACGATGACTTGACCAAGGTCTTAAAGATCGGATCCCATCTACACCCCCTTCGAACAAGGGAGTTGACTGAATTTCTCCATATGAACATTGATTTGTTTGCAGAGGCCTATGCTGAAACTGAAACACCCCACCTCCATTAAGGTCACTAACAAAGAGAATGCCTTAACTTTGGTGGAGGGTTATGGGTAGAAAACACAGAAAATTTTACAAGATAGATAAATTTAAGTAGCGGAAATTCAAACATTTATTGAATACGTAGTTTAATACAAAAGCATTACTTCAAATTATCTCAAAATAACTTCAAAAACGTTACAACATAATCTCTGTCTTGATTATTAAGTAAAGAAGCATAAATCAAAAGTAAAAATGCATAAATCCCCAAGGATAATGTCCAAGAGCCATAGCCAAGGTGAGAGAGAGTCTAAATCATGCATCTACTTTCTTGAAGCTTGCAAAGAGTCTCCCTGTGGACCTGGGGGGAAAGGGGAACGGAAGAAAAGAAGACGAGAAAAAATGGGTCAGATAATAAGTCTGGTAAGTTCAGTGATTACTAGTATTTAAACAAGGAAAGGGATCATGACAGTGATAATAGAACATAGGACAATACCCTAATATAAGATAAGAGGAACATGTGATCGCACCCATTACTATAGTCTCTGCACCTACTTAACCACTCATTCAACCAGCCCACGTGTTTACAACAAACGATTCTCTTAATGATCGGCTCCCACTCGTATGCATTCATGTCATGTGTCATTCGCCCCTGCTTGACTGTTGCTACCTGTGCTGGTTCCACCATGGGGTGTATCGGTCCCTCTAGTGGCAACCCGACACGATTCAAGATGCACAGTGTACACTACTGATGCCCATTGCCTGATTTTTCCACTCCGGAGTACGTGCATGCCCATACTCCGTCGGAACTTACACTGGCCCACCAACCGCCAACGTTTTGACCGCTTATAATTCAGCCCAGTAATCGTGCCCCACCCTGCCTAGTTTCAGGGTACCATGATACATCTATGTGGGTTACTGCTGAAATGGGTCCTCGTTACTAGGGTTTTCTAATCAACATGTTTATCTGGTTAAGTGTCCAAGTTTACCTAACCCAGCCCATTCGTTTTAGTTAACATGTTAAATCGGTTAAGTGTTTTCCTAATTTTCCTAACCCTACCAATCCTGATTTAGCTTTAATTTATTAAAGCACCAACCACTCACATTAGACAAGTCTTGTTGTGGTCAGTGGACGTGCCGGTCAGTTCCGGGCAGATTTACACCACAACTCTGTCTAACCTCGGGTTCTTTTTGGGCTTGATGCAGTAACCACCCACATTAGACAGGTCTTGTTGTGGTCACTGGATATGTCGGTCGGTTCTGAGAAGATTTACACCACAACTCAGTCTAACCTCAGGTTAGGCATATTCGTCTTTTCTAAATTCATATTTTTATATTTTTCAATATATGTCAACTTTCTTTATGTAAATTAATTTTAATTTACTCATACCATATTTTATTTTCAAATATTGCTCATAATAAATGGTATATCAAATATACCATTTTATGAACAAACCTATGCCATGAATTTTCATGTTTTCCCGTCGTTATCCCCGTAGATCGTACATATGAATTTCATAAAATGTTGGGCTAACAAATTAGCCCAAAACCCGTAAACATAAAGGGGTAATAATCAAGGAACATGACATAAACATAAAATAGCACACATTAAACTTGTCACATGTATCTTGGCATAGATGTATCATTATCTCAACTAAACAGGTAAAGGTGAACTTGTGACTAAGTCATGTAAACTTGATGTGGGCCTAACATGAAGGTTTAACACATAAACAAGATTTTAAACCACAATTTAACATACTAACTTATATATGTCAAAACATAAGAAAGTGACTCTAACCATTTTTAAATTGCAACTTAGCATGACAACTTATGTGTGTTAAACATAAGAGGATTGCAATTCCAACTTTTTACAACATAAATAGATTAAACTTGACATGGTTCTAACTATTCATGAATATTAATCTACATGTAAGCATGTGATTTAGATCCTAAACTTGCAAATAACCACCAAATTACAACATGACATGTTTCACCGTTTTGTTGGCATAATAAGTTCTTACCCAATCGTAGTAGATTCCAATAACATACAATGTTGTACATCACCACAAGCATATAGACATGAAATATACAACATGTTCATCGCCATGAGCATATAGACATGAAATATACAACATATTCATCGCCACAAGCATACAGACATAATTAATTACAATGATACTTTAAAATACACAAGAATCAAATCTTATACATAAGAATCATTCTATATCCCAATTACAACATGTCATGATTCAAGCAAAAGAATGTTTAAATCTACATAATAACCCACTTACAAACTAAAAGAAATTCTTGTGTTCTGAAATCTGAATTCTGAAATTGGAGATGCACGCCTTTGACGAAGATCGTTGAATTAGACTAGTCTTAATTTGATTCTTGATTCAAGTTCTTTAACTCGTCTTTTGAGTTGAAAATGGTGACGGCTACTCCAAGTCTTCTACTGATAGCATTTCAGTTCTAGGATTATTTTTCTGTGTGTTTTTAGGTTAGGCATTGAGTTATTTGTATAGAATTTCAGTTTAATTATAACCGTCAGATGATCCTCGGGTTAATCACAGCCACTCAGACCTGATCAGGACCATCCAGAAACCCTAGTGACTCATCAGCATGTCATCAATCGTTCAAATTTCAGATCTGGTCGACCTCTACGGGGGAGGTCGACACTAGGGTCGACCCCTTGGTCGACCTTCCTGGGCGGGAATTTTCCCGCCCAGCCCGCTTCTGGCTTCTGTTTGAATTTTGAATTCGTTTTCGAGCTGTTTGAATTAATTTGAATTTCTGAAACTTCTGACAGCCATAACTTCTTCATACAAAGTCCAATTTACGCAAACTCGGACTCTATCTCAACCAGAATTCCGAGACGAACATAATGGCGTAACCCGTTTCCCTTATTTCTCACATTTTAAATTAAGTACTCTAGGATTCGTTATTATAATGTAAATAGAAAATACGGGGTGTTACATTCTCCCCTCCTTTTAGGATTTTGTCCCCGAAATCTCCAAGTCGAGAAGAACTTATATCCTACCATCCAATCAACCATCTACTCAACCATTAAACACAGGCATACATTGTCCTTAAAAGGTTTCTAATGCTTCATGATCATATGCATTGTGTTGTATATGTCGTTATCTAATGCAAAATCAGGCGATATGCTGATTCAGTTAACCTCCTTAATGCAAATTATGTTAGTGCCATGAGTCCATTATGAATGCAATTTTTTTCCTACTCAAAATTTCGTACATGAGTGCACAACCATTCATACAAATGCAACGACCATATGATAACACATCAAGTTTTAATCCATAAACCAATACATATATGCTTATGCAATATGGAAGTGACCGAGCCGATCTAATACCTAATGTGTGTGTATATGCGTCCACTAGCAACCACTAGCAACCATTTGCAACCACTTGCAACCATCAATCATAACATGTTTCAATTACATGTTTACATCCAATGGGTTCCTACCTAAGGGTAAAGGATAGAATCGAGGAGATATACCTAAAAAAAGATAGATACGAGTATAAATTTGAGGAAAAAGAGATTAAAGACGTACCCTCAAAAAGAAAAGGGTAGGTTGCGCGTATTCTGTCCTCAGCTTCCCAAGTCGCGTCTTCCTCGGTGTCGCTTCATTGAACTTTGACGAGCTTAACTTCACGGTTGTGTAGCTTTCTGACCTTTGTTCCTAAGATACGGGTTGGAACTCTCCTCACAGTTGCTTCTCGTTTAACTTCAAATTCCTCTAGCATACTTGGTTCTACCACTTTCGCAGACTCGTGTAAGCATTTCTGTAGGTGAGAGACATGAAAGACATTATGAATCCCGGCTAATATTTCGGGCAGCTGTACCCTATAAGCCATCTTCCCAATCTTCTCGATGATAGGGAACGGCCCTACAAATCTTGGTGTTAGGTTTCCTGTGGATCCAAAGCGAATGACGTTCCTCAAAGGAGATACTTTAAGGAACACCTTATCTCCAACTTCGAACTCTAGGTCAGTTCTTCTTTTGTTTGCATAGGACTTCTGTCTATCTTGGGCAGTCTTCATTCTTCTTCGTATCAAGTCTACTTTCTCTGAAGTTTCCCTAATCATGTTTGGTCCAAGTATGGGCTTGTCAGTGGACTCCCACCAGCAAGTTGGTGACCTGCACGGTCTTCCATATAAAGCTTCGAAAGGTGTCATGCCTATGGTGGCTTGGTAGCTATTGTTGTAAGCGAATTCCACCAAAGTAAGATGATCCTCCCATGTCCCTCCGAAGTCGATAATGCATAACCTCAAGAGGTCTTCTAATACTCTGTTGACTCTTTCCGTTTGGCCATCGGTTTGAGGGTGATAGGCCGTGCTTAAGCTTAACTGTGTGCCTACAGCCTCTTGTAAACTCTTCCAAAACTCGGTCGTGAAGATAGGGTCTCGATCACTCACTATGCTGGAGGGTATCCCATGGATTCGAACTATCTCCTTAAGATATATGGATGCTAGAGATGAGGCGGTCCTCCTACTCTTGACGGGTATAAAGTGAACGCTTTTGTGAGCTTCCACTATAACCCAAATGCTTGTATTGCCCCTTCTTGAATTAGGCAACCCATCTATAAATTCCATTGAGATGCTATCCCATTTCCACTGTGGGACCTTTAGAGGATGGAGCAGTCCACCAGGCTTCTTCTGCTCCGCCTTGACTTGTTGGCATATTAAACACTTAGAAACAAATTCAGCTACGTCTTTCTTCATGCCATTCCAAAAGAAAACTCTTTTGATATCTTTATACATTTTGTCTCCGCCTGGGTGTATGGTCAGCTTGGAACGGTGTGCCTCTTCTAGAACCTCCTTTACCAAATCCCTTACTTATGGGACACGTAGTCTTCCATCTCGTCTCAACCAGTCCTTGGCATCAATGGAGTATCTATTGAGGTGACTAGAAGTCTCACCCCTAGTTAACTCGTCCACTATATCGGCTAGTTGAGGGTCTTCTCTTTGCGCGGCTCCGATCAAGTCTAATAGAGTTGACCGCACTTCTAACGTTGCTAGCAAGCCAGGTACAAAGTCAATGGAGGGTCTGAAGTTAAAGCTTGCTATGAACTCCAAGCTTTTCCTTTCCACAAAGAGAGGACTTAAGGTCACTTTCTTTCGACTCAAGGCATCTGCTACTGCATTGCCCTTGCCAGAAGTGTAGGAAATCTCAAAATCGTACAAGGCAAGAAACTCCATCCATCTTTGCAGCCTCAAATTGAGATCTTTCTGCGAGAATAGGTATTTCAACGATTTATGGTCAGTATACAGTTCAAATTTCTCACCTAGGAGATAATGGCGCCAAGACTTAAGCGCGAAAACGATGGCTTCCAACTCTAGGTCATGGGTTGGGTAGTTTTTCTCATGTACTTTTAACTGCCTTCCACCATAAGCCACTACCTTCCCTTCTTGCATCAGAACAGCGCCTAGTCCCGTTTCGCATGCATCTGTGTATACTGTAAACATCTTTCTTCCATCAGGCAATGTCAGAACTGGGGCTGTTGTTAGAGCCCTTTTGAAACGTTGGAAAGCAATATCGCAATCCAAATCCCAATTGAAAGCTAGGTTATTCTTTGTCAATCTTGTTAGTTGAGCTGAGATTTTTGCAAAATCTTTGATGAACTTTCGATAAAAGCCTGCTAGCCCGAGAAAGCTTCGGACTTCGGTTGCATTTTGAGGAACCTTCCAATCTTGCACAGCAACCACTTTTGCAGGGTCTACTGCTATCCCCTCTTTGGACACCACGTGCCAAGGAACCTAACTTCTTCTCTCCATAAATGGCATTTGGAGAATTTTTCCTTCAACTGGTGTGCACGGAGAGTATCCATGACTTCCTTCAGATGCTGAGCATGCTCTTCCTCATTCTTTGAGAAGATCAAAATATCATCTACGAAGACTACACAAACTTATTGAGGAACTCTCGGAACACCCTGCTCATTAAATCAACGAAGTAAGCGGGTGCGTTTGTCAAGCTGAAAGGCATGACAAACCACTCGAAGAAACCATCGGGAGTTCTGAACGTGGTCTTATCAATGCTTTATTCAGCTACTCTTAACTAGTGAAACCAGGTAGCTAAATCTAATTAGGAGAAAACCGATGCACCTACAAGCGGATCGAACAAATCATCTATTCTTGGGAGTGGGTGTCTATTCTTCTTGGTCAGCTTGTTTAGCTCCCTATAATCAACGCACAGGCAAAGCGAACCATCAGCTTTGGTTGCGATCACTATCAGAGCACCCCATTCAGAAATACTCCGTCTTATGAACCCCTTTTTCCAGCAGCTCTTTGATTTGTTTGCTGAGCTCCTTTCTCTCCCTTGGGGCCATGTGTCTAACGGGTAAAGCAATAGGCTTTGCATTATCAACAAGGTATATGCGAAAGTCTATCTCCCGTTTCGGAGGTAAGCCATTTATCTCTTCAAAAACATCCGAGTATTCGTGGACTATCCTTACAGACTATAAGTTCTCAACAGATGCATCAAGTGATTCTAGATAACTAAGCATGACGGAGTACATGGGATTACAAGAAATTTCGAGAGTGTTACCAAGGCGAGTCATGAGTCTAACCACTCTCTTTTCACAATCGAGGACGACACCATTACTGGATAGCCAGTCCATGCCTAGAATCAACCCACAGCCCGTGAAGCCCAAAACAATGGCATTACATCTAAACTCAACGCTTAATATAGATATTTTCAAATCCAAACAAACCATTGACAAGTAAGCTGAGCCCCCAATTGGAGTTGAAACAACCAAGGGATCCTCTACTATACTGGTGTCTAGGTGCAGAGATTCCACTAAAGCAGTAGATATAAAAGAGTGCGATACGCCAGAATCAAATAGTGTACATACAGGATGATCCAAAAGATAGACTAAACTTTCGACAAAAATATTTCTACCTCGTTCTTGCGGAGGTGCCGTGAGAGCGTGAATTTGTCCTCCAGAAGAAGATCCAGCTTCTTGCCTTTGCTTCTTTGGGCATGCCCTAGCCATGTGTCCTATCTCACCATAGTGAAACAACCACCCATCTTCCTTTTCTTCTTCCTGCAGTCTTTGATCAGATGCCCAGGAATGCCACAGAAATTACACTTTCTCTTTTCACGAGGTTTGTTGTTCTTCCCGCCTTTCTTTAAATCAGCCTTCTTGCTTTACGACCCTTCCCCCTTCTTATATTGAGGCACTTCCGCTTTAGCCTCATTCTTGCCCTTGTCTTCCTCATGTAAGAGTGCCATGTCCACTAACCTTTCGTAAGTAGCCCCCATAGGTATATGGGTCATAGCCAAGCTGTGAAGTGGCCCATTCAATCCCTTAACAAAATGGAGAGCCTTCTTATGAGGAGTATTCACTAATTACAGTCCAAATCGGGCCAGCTGATTGAATTGATTGACGTACTCCTTGACCGTCATACTTCCTTGCTTAAGAGACAAGAACTTTTCCAGCTGTAAACTTCGTTCAGCTTGTGAGAGGAATTTCATCTCAAACCTTATCCTGAAATCCATCCATGTGTCAATAGGTCTTTCAGCGTTAGTGACTTACCACCAATAGGAAGCTTCGTCTTTGAGCAACCATACTGCCAACTGTACCTTCTGCCTATCGTCCACCTTGAAGATAACGAACAGATCCTCAGTTTCTTTGAGTCAGTTCCTCGCTTCTACGAATGATTCGGTTCCCTTGAAATCCTTTCCACCCATGACCCTAAAATCTCTACAGATCTTTGAGAAAGCATTCGCACGAGGAGGAGGAGGAGCTACTGCAGCTGGAGGAGGAATATCTGTTGGGCCTGCGTCGTTGGCCCTAGCCTCTAAGTACCTCCTGAACCAGCCAGGTATTGGCATACCCTCTGGAAGGTTAAAATTCCCATACATGCTAAAACGAAAAAGAAAAGATTCAAAACGAAGGATAGAAAGATAGTGCAGACGGCTTTGGGGGTTATACCTTTTTAAAACAACACTATTCCTTGTAAAATGCTTCTTTATGTTTCTTTTTTGAAAAATAGTTTTCAAAAACTCTTATCTAATCTGGTAAACCTTTTGCTCTGATACCAAGTGAAACACCCCACCTCCATTAAGGTCACTCACAAAGGGAATGCCTTAACTTTGGTGGAGGGTTAGGGTACAAGACACAGAAAATTTTATAAGATAGATAAATTTAAGCAGCGGAAATTCAAACATTTATTGCATACGTAGTTTAATACAAAAGCGTTACTTCAAATTGTCTCAAAATAACTTCCAAAACATTACAGCATAATCTCTATCTTGATTATTAAGTAAAGAAGCATAAACCAAAAGTAAAAATGCATAAATCCCCAAGGATAATGTCCAAGAGCCATAGTCAAGGTGAGAGAGAGTCCAAATCATACATCTACTTTCTTGAAACTTGCAAAGAGTCCGACTAAGCTGCAGTATTCCCTCCCTGTGGACCTAGGGCGGAATGGAAGAAAAGAAGATGAGAGAAAATGGGTCAGACAATAAGTCTGGTAAGTTCAGTGATTACTAGTATTTAAACAAGGAAAGGGTTCATGACAGTGATAACAGAACGTAGGACAATACCCTAATATAAGATAAGAGAAACATGTGATCGTACCCATTACTAAAGTCTCTGCACCTACTTAACCATTCGTTCAACCAGCCCACGCGTTTACAACGAACGATCCCCTTAATGATCGACTCCTACTCGTATGCATTCATGTCCTGTGTCATTCGGCTCCGCTTGACTGTAGCTACCTGTGCTGGTCGCACCATGGGGTGTATCAGTCCCTCTAGTGGCAACCCGACACGATTCAAGATGCACAGTGTACACTACTGATGCCCAGTGCTTGATTTTTCCACTCCAGAGTACGTGCACGCCCATGCTCCGTCGGAACTTACACTGGCCCACCAACCGCCGACGTTTTGACCGCTTATAATTCAGCCCAGTAATGGTGCCCCATCCTTCCTAGTTTCAGGGTACCATGATACATCTATGTGGGTTACTACTGAAATGGGTCCCTGTTACTAGGGTTTTCTAATCAACATGTTTATCTGATTAACTGTCCAAGTTTACCTAACCCAACCCATTCATTTTAGTTAACATGTTGAATCAGTTAAGTGTTTTCCTAATTTTCTTAACCCTACCAATCATGACTTAGCTTTAATTTATTAAAGCACCAACCACTCACATTAGACAGGTCTTGTTGTGGTTACTGGATGTGTCGGTCGGTTCCGGGCAGATTTACACCACAACTCAGTCTAACCTTGGGTTCTTTTAGGCTTGATGCACTAACCACCCACATTAGACAGGTCTTGTTGTGGTCACTGGATATGTCGATTGGTTCCGGGAAGATTTACACCACAACTCAGTCTAACCTCGGGTTAGGCATATTCGTCTTTTCTAAATTCATATTTTTATATTTTTCTATATATGTCAAATTTCTTTATGTAAATTAATTTTAATTTACTCATGCCATAATTTTCTTTTCAAATATTGCTCACAGTAAATGGTATATCAAATATACCACTTTATGAACAAACCTATGCCATGAATTTTCATGTTTTCCCATCGTTATCCTCATAGATCGTACATATGAAATTCATAAAATGTTGGGCTAACAAATTAGCCCAAAACCCGTAAACATAAAGGGGTAATAATCAAGGAACATGACATAAACATAAAATAGCATATATTAAACTTGTCACGTGTATCTTGGCATAGATGTATGATTATCTCAACTAAACAGGTAAAGATGAACTTGTGACTAAGTCATGTAAACTTGATATGGGTCTAACATGAAGGTTTAACACATAAACAAGATTTTAAACCAAAATTTAACATACTAACTTATATATGTCAAAACATAAGAAAGTGACTCTAACCATTTTTAAATTGCAACTTAACAATTTGTGTGCGTTAAACATAAGAGGATTTCAATTCCAACTTTTTACAACATAAATAGATTCAACTTGACATGGTTCTAACTATTCATGAATGTTAATCTACATGTAAGCATGTGATTTAGATCCTAAACTTACATATAACCACCAAATTACAAGATGACATGTTTCACCGTTTTGTTGGCATAATAAGTTCTTACCCAATCGTAGTAGAATCCAATAACATACAATGTTGTACATCACCACAAGCATATAGACATGAAATATACAACATGTTCATCGCCATAAGCATATAGACATGAAATATACAACATGTTCATTGCCACAAGCATATAGACATAATTAATTACAATGATACTTTAAAATACACAAGAATCAAATCTTATACATAAGCATCATTCTATATCCCAATTACAACATGTCATGATTCAAGCAAAAGAATGTTTAAATCTACGTAATAACCCACTTACAAGCTAAAAGAAATTCTTGTGTTTTGAAATCTAAATTCTAAAATTGGAGATGCGCGCCTTTGATGAAGATCGTTGAATTAGACTAGTTTTAATTTGATTCTTGATTCAAGTTCTTTAACTCATCTTTAGAATTGAAAATGGTGACGGCTACTCCAAGTCTTCTACTGACGGCATTTCAGTTCTAGGATTATTTTTCTGTGTGTCTTTAGGTTAGGCATTGAGTTGTTTATATAGAATTTCAGTTTGATTATAGCCGTCAGATGAACCTAGGGTTAATCACAGCCACTCAGATCTGATCAGGACCATCCAGAAACCCTAGTGACTCAGCAGCATGTCATCAATCGTTCAAATTTCAGATCTGGCCGGGGGCCAGGTCGACCCCCAGGTTGACCCAAAGGTTAACCCCCAGGTCGACCTCTGAGGGGGGAGGTTGACACTAGGGTCGACTCTTTAGTCGATATGCCTGGGCGGAGCCAGCTTCTGGCTTCTGTTTGAATTTTGTATTCGTTTTCAAGCTGTTTGAATTAATTTGAATTTCTGAAACTTCTGACAGCCATAACTTCTTTATACGAAGTCCAATTTACGCAAACTCAGACTCTAACTCAACCAGAATTCCGAGACGAACACAATGGCGTAACCCGTTTCCCTTAATTCTCACATTTTAAATTAAGTATTCTAGGATTTGTTATTATAACGTAAATAGAAAATACGGGGTGTTACAGAAATGTATGGATATATCCATCCATCATGAGCCACCCACTGAATATTGACCCAAAGTACATTCCAGTAAAGTAGTAAAGGTGCATGCTTAGCCCAGAGACGTCAATAGCTTTGGAAGAAGAAGTTGAAGCACTAAACAATAATGGGTTCATTCGAGACACAACCTATCCCTGAAGGATATCAAACTTTTTCTTGTGAAGAAGGCCAACGGAAAGTGACGAACGTGCATCGATTTTTCAAATTTGAATAGAGCAAAATCAACTTTACATTTCTCAGGATTGATCAGCTTGTCTACCCTACAGCTGGACATGAACTCCTTTCTTCCGTTGATGCTTATTCTTGATATAACTAGATCGCGATGCATGTTCTGGACCAGGAGCATATCGATTTCATAGCAAATCTCGAACTGTATTGCAATGTGGTTATGTCATTTGGGTTAAAGAACATGGGGCCAACATATCAACAGTTGGTTAACCACATGTTCCGTGATCAGATCGAAAAGATGATGGAAGTATATATAGATGACTTGCTGGTGAAATCAAAGTAATCAACCGATCATGTCCGGGACATGGCAGAGATGTTCAATGTTCTTTGCAAATATGAGATGAATCTAAACCCTTTGAAATGCTCTTTCGGCGTTGCATTAGGGAAATTCTTGGATTTCATCGTCAAGTCTCGAGGAATCAAAATCAACCCTGAACAGGTAGAAACTATTAGAGGTATCCGGGAACCTCGAAAGAACAAAGACATGCAGAGTTTAGCGGAAAAGGTGGCACCGTTGGGCATATTCAAATCGATGTCTACTGATAGGTGCCTCACCTTCTTTGAGTTGATCAAGTAAAGGACATGCGGTTTTGCTTGGACGCCTGATTTTGTCAAAGCATTCCTGAATCTTTTGGATCACTTGGAGAGACCCCCTCATTCTGTAAAAGCCCAAAGATTGCGATGACTTGTTCGAATAATTGGCAATGTCCCCACATGCAATTAGTTAAGCCTTATTTCGTGAGGTTGACCAGGTGCAAAGGCCAGTATATTGCGTAATCAAGAAGGTAACGGGGGTAGAGAGCAACTACCAAAAGATCGAGAAGCTTTCATAGAGTTTGTTAATAACCTCAAGGAAGCTCCGGTATTATATCCAGGACTATCCTATCAAAGTATATACCGACCAATCGCTACGACAGGTCCTTCAGTGACCTGAGGTTATTCTACGATAGGTGTTTGGGAGGTTGCTTAAATGGAATATCGAGTTAATCCAGTTTGATATCACTTACATTCCTCGAAAGGTTATTCTAGGATAGGCATCAACAGACTCCATAGCAAAATTCATTAACTGAAGATGATGGAGACATAGAAATTAGGTGTCGATTGTGATTTGGAAACTATACGCTGATAGGAACCAAAATGACCGACGTTTTGGCGGTGGAGCTGTGTTATTAACTCCCGAGGGACGATCAGTGTGTTGTGCATTAAGGCTGGAATTTTCGGCCACCAACAATGAAGCTAAGTATGAGGCCCTGATTGCTAGGATGAAACTCGCAAAGGAGTTGGGAGCAAAAAACATTGAACATTTTATGTGACTCCTGAGTTGTTGTATTTCTGGTCAAGAAAGAGAAACATAAAAAGGGGAACAACTCGTTGAGTACCTCATTCAAGTAGTGTAACTTCTAGGATGGTTCGAATACTATAGCATCTCTCATATTCCAAGGGAGAAGAATCAGTAGGTTGACTCATTAGTCAAACTAACTAGTGCAGACAGTCTGTACCAAACAGAGTCAATCCCGAAGAGACACTGACAACTCCTAACATAAATCAGATGGAAGATGATGTGGTACTGGATAATAATCCTGAAAAGGAATCAAGGATGACTCCTTTCAAAAACTTTCTCGTACAGGGAACCCTTCCAAGGAAAAAGAACGAAAGGCATGTTCTCGTACGTAAAGCCTTAAGATACATTTTCCAAGGAGACGCTCTATACCTAAGATCCTTCTCGGTTCCTTTACTTCGGTGTATTGCGAATGACGATGTCAAACGCATATTGCAGGAAGTACACGAAGGAGAATGTGGCGATTACATCAGGAGGAATACTTTGGCAAAGAAGATACATTGGTATGTATGGCTATTCCTATTTCTGGCATACCGTGAACCGACATGCGGCTCATTATTCACAACGCTGCGACTAGTGCCAGAGGTTTGCAAAAATCTGTAGAGCTCCACCAACTAAACTCACCCAAATGGTCAGTCCTTGATCGTTTACAGTCTGAGGGATAAAAATCATCGTTAGTCTTCTAATTTCGAAGGGTGGGGGCAAAGTACGTGATCTTGGCAGCTGACTATTTCACGAAGTGGGCTGATGCCGAGCCATTGACAATGATCATAACAAAGCAGGTGATCAACTACATCGTATGTCAATTTGGACTTCCTAAGTTACTGATAATGGGACCCAATTCAATAACACATAGTTTAGAGATTTCTGTCGACGACATCACATTAAAAAGAACAACAATGCAATTGCACACTTGTAATTGAATGGAATGGTCAAAGCTGTGAATAAAATCATTAAGTCCATTATGAAAAGCGATTGGAGCGGGCTAAAGTTAAATGGGTAGGCAAACTACAATTAGCCCTTTGGGCTTATCGCACAACCCATAAGTCTGCGACTGGTCATGCTCCATTTGCATTGTCCTATGGCTCCGAGGCAGTGATACCTGCGGAACTCGAATTCCCCTATCATCAAACGACATACTATGACCATCTAAGTAATAAGGCTCTCCTCCTGGAATCACTTGACATGATTGATGATAAGAGAGAGGAGGCTAACTTACCTTCTATAGTACATAGACACCGTGTTCCCCGATATTACAACAAGAAGGTTTGACCCAGAACATTCGAGCATGGAGACCTCGTACTGAAGCATGTCTTCTTGACATGGAGACCTCGTACTGAAGCTTGTCTTCTTGACTCTAGTTCACATGGGACCGAGGTAGTAAGGATCTTACATCATTCAACAAAAGATTGATAATGGAAATTTGAGGCTAACAATTGTCGATGATGATGATCTCCAATGAGCATGGAACGTTGAGGACTTGCGGCCTTATTTAACTTAAGCCTTTATTTTATTTCGATTTTTTCAATTGTTATTTTATTTTCCAGCTATGTATAAGGCATGACTTGCCTATTGTTTATAAATAAAATCTCCTTTCCACGCCCTATGACTATGTGTAGTAATTTGGCTATGTGTTATGACTCAACCGACCTACACCAAGACTAGAACAAACAGAATGATAAACTCACCAGAAACGTTCATTGGCTCATGTTTCAATGAGCTGATTCACCACCGTGACTAATCTAATTTGAGTTAACTCGATTTGAGTTTGAAGTCGACGCTCGACACGGAGACCCTCACTTTGTGAACCAAAGTGTTGTAACGACGCTAAAGCGAATGTGACACAACCATTCGCGTGATTAACTCTAACTCTTATAGTTTGATAGAGAGTATAAATCAATTGGGTTAGTATGAATGGTGCACCATGACTTACGACCACTAAATCTGCAATTCTAACCCAGACTGACTTCGGGAGAGTATAAAGGACGATTCTATGATATCCGCAAAAACTTCATCACCCCTCGAATGGGGGCAGGAGTATAAAGACTTATAGGGGTGGCAATTAGACCCGGCCCGATGGACCCGGACCCGACCCAACGGGTCTCGGTTCTAGGCGGGTCGGGTTTTGTCGGGTCTAAAGTATACATTTCCAAAATCTGGACCCGACCCGACCCGAGCTTCGGTTCGGGTCGGGTCGGGTTGAAGCTCGGGTCGGTTCGGGTCGGTTCGGGTCGGTTCGGGTCCGATTAAATAATAACACTAAAAATACATATATTTCAATGTTTTTTGGTCGGGTCTATGCGGGTCGGGTTTGATCGGGTCTTGATGGTATTTTTCATCACCTAGACCCGACCCGAGACCTATCGGGTTCGGTTCGGGTTCGGGTTTTTTCGGTTCGGTTCGGTTCGGGTTCGGGTTTTTTCGGTTCGGTTCGGGTTCGGGTTTTTTCGGGTCGGGTCGGTTCGGGTTTTCGGTTCCCGGTTCTAATTGCCAGCCCTAAAGACTTAAAGGCTAAACGCCTGAAAAACTTATTCTGGACCCCATCGACGCTGGAGGCACAGGAATATACTTCCAAATTAACTTCAAACATGTCTCGGACGTGACTCGTTCATGATTCAAAGTTAATCTGGGGAATATACACTATACCTCCGGACTGACAGCTTATGACATGTGTTCCTAAGCCAGATTACTTGTGACTTGTTTTCTATGGCTTATTACTTGTGACTTGACTTAGTAATAGTTGAGTTGCAAGTACACTAAATGGAAAGCGACATAGAATTTTCAGATAGATAACATTGTTTTGTTCAGCAAAAAAATTGCTTTATTTACAAATGTAGGTTCTGTACAAAATTAATGGCAAAAACATGAGCGTCGCACATGAAACTACACCAAAGGGATTAATAACAACACTAAAGATGGATCTATTAAGGCTTTGACGGCTTGTCATTTGTCTTGAACTTCTTCTTATCAACTAACTCCACCTCGGTGAGAATGCGCTTCTTTTTGGACTTATCACTGGAAGAATCAGAAAGCCCTGACACTAGCACATCATGTTTCTTCTTTTGGCATTTTCACAAGGTATGTGGTGGAGTTTACTTGATAGACGAGTCTGTACCAGAAGGAGGTATCATTTGAAGAGGAGCAATCAACAAGGGGCATGTTGTAATCTCGGCCTAAAACTCTAGAAGTTGCCCCGCTTGCCGCAATTGGATTTCTGCCATGCTTAAAGGTCCCTTCTGCCCAGACTCTCTAGTGTAAATAACAAATTATTCGCCTTCAAGCCAAGAACCTCTTTTGTCTAATCACTTTAGCGCAATGATCATGCCTTCGTCTTTGTTTGTATCATCGACTGAAGAAACGTCTGTCGGCTCCCCGACAAGGGGCACGACGACTAGTGAAACAGTAACTACAGCCAGAGCACTGCCCACTCTCAAGGTTCGATCGGTGCTAAGCGACTTTAATCAATGAAGGAACACATATGTTAGACATCTCTTAACAATTTGGGCATTCACTGGAATGCCCTTTATAGTTGCTAGACGAGCGTGATACTCATCGTCCGTGTGTTTAGCCGGACTTTCACCCACAAAGAAGCATTGATGTTAGAAAATTTTAGAAAAATTCCAAGAGGTAGCCTGGAACTGGCACTTATGACATTGTATCCGTCGACAAGTGGAGTACTCTTGCTGCGGGACATAAAACCAATCGATTCTTATGTTGCTCATCTTGTTGTATCCTTCTATCACCAACCGTCTTCCCGCAACGGACTTAAAGAAGAGGAAGGACGGATTGTCTTTCCGGTGTTTAAAATTATAAAGGAAGACAATGTCATTGAAGGAAGGCCCACAGTGCAAATGTTCTATGAAGATGATAAACAAGGAGAGAGAGATATGCACAATCAGTTGGGTGCAGTTGCATGTGTGCGATTTCCATGCGACGAAGGAAATTTACAATGAAAAGACTAAGAGAAGGAATGCACCCCACCATGCACATCTAACAACTAATGGCTATAAAGCCCTTGGGATGGTTATGCACAGTTTCGTTTGAAGTCGACACTTGGGCCAGGACAACTGATATCCTATGCTTCACACATAGTAGTTGCAGCTTTGGTTCATCCATGCTAGAGGGAAAGGAATCTGACGGATTGCTCAAAGAAACAACCTCGGTGAAGTTATCGGGCGCTCCCTCTTCCTCAGCTTCCTCTCCTGATGAAAATTCTTCCTTGGACTATGAGGTTGCTTCTTCATCATATTCTTGGACTTCAAACCGTGAATCTAACTCAGAATAAGAATTGGACTCCATCTCGGGGTCCTTCAAGAGTGTCTTTCCTCTCCTAGCTTTAGAACATCATATTTCGTATCGTCTGGACATCTTTGATGAGTTGTCTAAGAGAACTATTTATGGTTAGAGCAAGTAATCCCCATGCATGTGTTCTACTGAAGTGCATGCAATAACAGTGCACATATAGAAAAAAAGCTAAAGCATTAGAAGTATGTAGGCTCTTCAAAGTCATTTGCAGTCAAGTTCGTGCGCAAAGTCTGAGAATCTCGATAGGCTCTAACCTAACTGTTAACTTGCTAATTTGAATTTAATTTATTATTATCTTCACGTTTGAAGTTATTGCGATCATCAGATTGAATTAAAGTGTTGTAAGACAGGAAATAGATTCTGATCGACCTTATCCGGGTCGGTATTTCTAGCTCGGCCTACACCGGTTAAACCATACCGACCGGGGATTCAGATAATTAGAAAAAAAATTGAGGAATATCTGGCTCGAACAGTGTCTGTGCCGACCCAAAAGTTCTCATGAGCCACAACTCCTCTCCTTCCCTACCATAGTGGATCCCACAGCACTCCCATCACTATTCATATTCTTCCCTAACGGTTCAGGTCGACCAATCAGAAAAAGAAAACCTCAACTCCACTGTCTTACTCAATAAATCCCACTGGTTCTTGAATCACTGCCTCTTCGACATCCCTTCTCGAGACACCATAATCGTTGTGCCTACAGCCTCGTCTCCAGCAGCAGCGGTGACGGCCATGACCACATTTTACGAATCGAAGACAAAATTAATGTAGCATGTGATATTAAGGATCGATTCGTGCGAACTTTACATAGATTTCATCGAATTAAAACCCATCTAAATGATTAAGATCAAGGGGATGAGGATTAACAATGAGATTAAACAATTTCAAGAGTTTTCGGCTCGGTATAAAAAAATGGTAAGAGAAGAGATAGTGGAATAAAGTCCGATATATATAGTAAAATTAGAAAACTCCTCATCTTCCCTTGATCTGACTAGTTGACTAAGTCCGGTTCGACTGTACTGACCCCGTGTTATACCAAACTGACCCCCGCTCATGTGCCGAGCCGAGCCAGTATAAGGAAAATAGGAAATAATAAAAAAGGAACTGGGGAAGATTAGAAGACTATATCTGATTGCCTGATTAACAGTCATTAGTGCTAACTCACATACGATCAAGAATTTAACTTTGTTTCACGCTTGACTTGAGCAGAAAGATGACGATGTTTGGTAACGACCCTCGTGTGGGCCATCACACATGGGAATCAACAACTCGACATAACTCGGCTATGCGACTAGCATATCAACCTCTTGACTTGACGAGGTTCAACTACTTACATGTGTCTCGCGATTGCTTCAGTCAACGATTTTGACTTAGCAAGTACCATCTGGCACAGCATAAAGAATGACTGGCTATTTATATAGGAAAAAAATCCATTAATAGCGACTTCTTGAAAAGATGTGACTATTCAACATCCACTTTCTTTAGGACTGATGACTTCTCAAGAGAGACGGCTCAAAAAATTCAATGCACATCCCGTTTACGAAGTAATATACTTTTGAGGACAAAGTGTTGACCTACCTTTTGTCAAAGCCGACAAGATTCTTTGGCAAAGCACTCACGACCTGATCCAGGCATCTCCATTTGCTACAAAGTCGAAGGAAATAGCATATGCTCCATGTAAATTCTGGCTCAGTACTTCCCTGCTTGGCATACCGACCTAGGCATTTACCGACCCAAAGCAATTTCGACTCAGATAATATTGCCTGAAGACTCGTTCTCCTGCGACGTGACCAAGTTCACTCGCTCCTATTACCTCAGATCAGCTGCCATGTGGCCGTATCGAATCGGAGTCAACTTCATCTATAAATAGTCCCCAAAGCTCAAAGAAAATGAGTTTTGACATTTTATCTCTTTGATACTCTGTACTACTGTCTTGTACTCGAGTTTTTGAGAGATAATTAACCATTGCACTTAAATTCTTCAAGTTATATAAGAAATCATTAAGTAGATGTAGGCTCATTAATGTCGAACAACTATAAACTTGCGCGTGATTGCTTTTTTACTCATTTTCATTTATATTTCTTCATAATATTCTCTCACATTTTCTATTTGGGTGTTGTTCCACTTTTTGGTGTTGACATTAAGAAAAGTTGAAAGCTCCTGCATGACCGCCTCTTTTGTATTCAACTAAAAATCTCTTTTCGTTAAGGCTCTCATAAGCAACTTCTTGTATTTGCTATTAAGAAAATCCACCAGCACACATGCAAAGTCTCTATGATTAACCTATATCGGGTGGTTGGAGCAAAGAACTAAAGCCGAAAAGAAGCTAATCTGTACCTATAAATAGGACCCTAAGGACTCAAAATAAGGGGAGATTAAGTTCATTTTCCAAGATTTGTAATCTCTTAATACAAAGTGAAACCCTAATTTCAAAATTGATTTGGGGAAAGAATTTGTAACATGAAATTTGTTCAATAAATAGGAGACATGTGGTAGTTAAGGTAATTATGAGAAATTTTGTTCAATTGAATACATTATCATTATCATTTGCTAACATTGTAGGTACAATATGAATCATATATATGATCGGATCTATTTCATACCCTGACCCATGACCGCCCTAAAGATTCTCAGACCATGGAATAGTGATTATCCTCAACTTATCAACCATAGTAGTAACCCAAAATTGTGTTAGTATCTCCTTATTAAGTAGCTTGCTAAATTCAGATGTTTGACTAGGTTAGGATTATATTTATGTTGCCTCACTATTCAATGACCGTCTACCAAATTATCAGAGTTCAATTTAGGGGTCTTCGAATATCCAGAGAAATCTAAAACCTCAACGAAATTTACCTTCAGTGTCCAACTTCAACATTTCGACGAAAACCCTAAAAATAGGAACATTAGAGTCTAAGTTCTTTCCTATCATAAACTGAGAGTTCTACGGTTAGATCTCATTTTTGGGGTGTTAAGCATAAATTTGGCTAACATTTTTTATGCTAGAAGGACGGTTTAAGCCTTCATTCCTATTTCCTTACTAGAATTTATCCATGAGAAGAAAGAAACCAATGGGAAATAAACGTAAAAGAACCCTTAATGGATTATAAAGGACCGCGAAAACCTTGTACAATGCTTCACACGAACCAAAGGAAAAAGGTTATGGGAAAAATGAAAATCCCTGCAAAGTAAGAAAGCATCCTCATAGGATAAGGTATCAAACCAGTAGGGATATACGGATACCTCCATAGTCCAGTAAAAGGAAAGAGGTCGTGACTCCTATTTATTGCCAATATGAGGATAACCAGGGAAAATTGAAAGAAAGGTTAAGTCAAGCATCGAAGGATAAGGTAACCCCAAGGCATCGTGCACTGGCTCCAAGCCCGGGGTATATACATGATGCCTCCTAGTGAAAGGAGGGTAAGCTGTCATCCAGGCCCAAGGGCCAATGTGATTCCTCGAAGCCCTTAACCGCATCCAAGATCCAGGTTAAGGACCCCTCCAAAAGTGGGATGGGTAAACCTAGGGACATGCGTCGAGCTATGAAGGAAGCACGCTCTGCCTTCGATCATTACATGATCAATCCCTTCCTCTGCTTTAGCATAAGCACGCACTACCTCCATTTATGTCATATCCCAAAGAATGGATAGAAAGCTCAGAAGGAGCGCTAAAGCACACCAAAGCTTCTGCTTTAGAAAATGCGTAATTGCCAAAAATAAATAAAAACTGAAAGCACTTTTGTAACCAAACTAGAAGAGGACATTCAAAATTCTCCTTAACAAGCCAAAGATGGCTCCGTCGAAACTGGAAGAGGACATTTTAAGTTTATCTTAAAAAGCTGAAGGCGGCTTCGTCTATCTCTAGAAAGTAATCTCCGGACTTCTATTATTATGTTACCCAAATCAGGGTTTCTTAAGCCGAACGGGGCTTCGTCTATTTCCAAAAAATAGTCCCTGGACTTTTATTATTATATTAACCAAATCTGGGTTTCTTAAGCCGAAGGAGGCTTCATCTATCTTTAGCATGTAATCTCTGGAGTTTTATTATTCTATTGTCTGAATTTGTGTTTCTTAAGCCAAATGAGGCATCGTCTATCTCTAGAAAGTAATCTCTGGACTTTTATTATTCTATTACCCAAATCTGGGTTTCTTAAGTCGTAGGAGGTTTTATCTATTTCCAGAAAGTAATCCTTTGGCTTCTATTATCCTATTATCATTTGGGTTTCTTAAGTGGAGTGAGGTTTCGTCTACCTCTAGAAATTAATCTCCGAATTTCTATTATCTTATTACCCAAAACCCGGGTTTCCTAAGTTGGGAAAGGTTCCGTCTATTTCTAGAAAACAATCTCAGGACTTCTATTATCACACTACCCGAATCTGGGTCCTGGACCTCTTAAACACATACAAGGATTTATATATTCTTCAAAAAATAAAATTTTAATTTCTATTATTTCAGCACATAAACCCAGGTTCCGGTTTTTGAGCTGTATAAGGTTTCATACCTTCAGAAACCTCCACTATCTCACCATACACACGTTGGTTAAGTTCTTGATGTCGTATAGGGTTTAGCTTTTCCAATACTAGAGAAGGCTACTCGTGCATAACTTAGAAAGGCACAAATTTGCCTATTGGCACCAAAGGCTTTGTTTTGGGAATACTGATAAGTACCAAAATGCAACGACAACCAAAGAAGTCTTTTTTAAACTCATTCCACCTTTGGAAAAAGTGATATCAAGCACCATCGCATAAATACTCAGGTAAACTATATCAATTTCTATTGTCCACAAATAGTTTATTCATTTAAGCCTGAGCTCTTAGGACTTCCAAGTAATTATAATTATAAGCTTACTGTGACAACTAGATAGGCAGCGTTACAAAGATAAAATTCCCAAACCATCATTTGAAATTTATTAAACTTGTGGAAACACACTGGAGATAAAAAATTGGAAAATATAAGGAAATCCTCTTATATCTTATCAACTCCTGAAATGGACTTGGTGACTCTCTGACCTTCCGTTCCATGTGAAAAAGGATTTTTTCATAAAATTTCTTAACATCGTCCATTTTTATACACAATTAATAGTCGTCTTTTCGGAGCACTTCGGAATAGTTCACCAACTCAAACTTTGTAACCCCATCATGTTCTTCACTGAACCCTTCGATTAAACTTTTCAAAAAAGAGGTCAAAGTATCAAAATTCAACCAAAGGACAGAATGGATCGACGGGATGCCAAGGGGAGAAATTTAGAATGTCAACACCCTAGAAATTAAAAGGACACGCTCAAAAATTTGTTGTTTCTCAAAATAATCCTTAGGGCATCAACATTCCAAAAGGAATATTTTTACTCTTGTTTCATAAGTACTATTCTCCCTTGAAGGCATTTGTCCTTTTTAAAATACCTAGACTAAAAATCAGAATCTTTTATACCAAGTGTTACATAAGTAAGAAGAAAACCAAAAGACCCAAAAATGAATTCAAATAGACATCATTTTCCCTAAATTTATGATCCCTTATTTCCAGAAGGCGTAAGCGAAGGGTTAATTTATTATTCCATATTAATAGAACCGTTAATGATGGTAAAAGAATTTGGTGACAAGGAGCTTATCTTCGATCAAGGAGATAAAATATTTCACGCAAAGGCAACACGTTTCATAAAAATCTTCAGATAAGTCAAATTTTCAGTCCTTAGCATATATCGAAGGGCTAAGATAAATAAAAGGCATATTTAGCTTTCGTAAAAGGCTCTCATAAGAGAGGTCTCGGAGATGCAACGAAAAACTCCTTCCTAACAATTTCTTCCTTAATAAATTCTGAATAAAACTCCAAATAGTAAAGCTTCTTAAAATTAAGATATACAAAATTACACCTCGATTTACATTAACATTATTACAAGGAATTATACAAGTCACAATACAAATATACACAGTTAAAACTCCCTTTTCCTATAAGATTTGGAGAGGTTCTTGGGCAATAGCCGAAGAAAGGCTAACTATCAAATTCTTGCCTCTTCCCTAAAGAAAAAAAACAAACTTTGAGTCACGACACTTCAATTTCGAAGGAATTTGACGAAACGTCTTCTGCATAGACTTCATAAGAAAAACTTGAACCATCGCACCTAAAAACAATCACAAAGGAGAATGATGATACTATTCGGAGTTTTCTCTAATTAACTACATTGTTGTGAGTTTATTAGATAAGAAGGTCAAAGGCATACATTGAAAAAGAGTTGGCAATGCAGCATAAGTAGCTAAACAGTGGATACTTGAGTTAAAAATTGAGTGAAGCTGAACCAAAGCCCACTCCTCTGACGATGGAAAGACAAGGGTTTTAAAGATAAATTAACCAGTGGCCCTTCAATAGCGGTATGAACCCCCAAAGTAACCACCTGTTGGAGTAAGAGAAGAAGGTGTGGTTGGAAGCTAACCACCTCCTTGGAATCAAGGGAAAATGCAAAGCCAGATAAAAAGACTGAAAGATATAAACTTGAGTGGGAAATCAGGAAGACGACGCTTTCCGACATTACTTCTTTAACTAACCTGATTTCAACCGCGAAGACTCACAAAATGAAAACATTATGCATAAAACGCAAAATATATAAATATAAGTCTATGCTCCAAAAGATTATAACAAAATAAGTAAAGATCTCATTATGGAAGGGATTCCCAAGTGATCACGAATAGGGAATTCAGTGAAAGCAAAAGTTTATATCTCTAGTCTTGGTAATGCTACTCCCTACCAATTAAAAAAAGATTAAGATCGCATCTCCAGAACTTGGTGGAACCGCTTAACGCAAATTCTGGTAAAGCACGTAGCTCCTGTAGGAGCCTAACCAAAACTAGGTTCCCAGACTGGGGCCAAATGCTTTACCGAAATTTCCAAAGATGAAAAAATCAAGGAGCAATAAAGATGCCAATGAATTAAAAGGACAGATCAAGAAGGATAAAGCATATATTCTCGAACTTAACGATGTTGCTCTTTACAAAACTTTGGAAAAACATCTAACTTTTTTCGATAAAACTTAGCAGAGAAAACTCCCCTAAGTTTTAGGTTAAATGCTCTACCAATTGGAAGAAAGCAACAACATCAAAAGGGAGCCTCTAAATTTCAAAAGATATGAACTATAGAAAATATTGATTCCAGTGGAGAAGTTTCTTTAAGTACAAGAACATAAAGACAAAGGAGAAGAATGAAAAATTTATAGGAAAACGTCTCATAAATGAGACCATTGGACCAGATTCAAAGGGCTAGATAGCAATGGAAAAAAGACAGGAAAACTAAGAAGGCATAGGTGCCAGTTAGGCAAACTAATGATCATAGTCTGAAAAGACATCTACAAATGAAATAAAAAGGAGAGAGAAAAATACGGCGTGCACAGAAGAAGAGACAAAATAAGCGAATCGACTCCTGCTGACCAAATCCCAACTACCTTAACAGAATGGCTAAAGAGAAGATATGGTGAAATGACAAAACAGACATGGGAATTTGAGCCAGATGACTTGAAAAGTTAAGACCCCTACTTCACTAGAAGGGAGGGAAAATGTTAGCACCAAAAATAACCAAGGCAGATTAACCATTAACTTCAAGGTGAAGGAGTGTGATAACCAAAATCAGTGCCCCGAAGGAAGCAGTGCTAGGCCATCGGATTTATCCTTTTGAAACACGGGAAAGAGGGAAAAGGGAATTTTCCTCAGGATAGGAAGCCTCTTTTGGTCTTAACCAAAAGGGCATTAACTTTGAATCAGGAATCCCTCTTCGGTCTCAACCGAAAGGGCAATAACTTCAGTCCCGTCAACTCTGCAAGAGGATACTATGGAATTAAACCAAGTACAAAGCATCAGGAGAAACAAAGAAGGAGCTAAGAACTACAAATAATAAAATTTTGTAATAAACAAGGGTATTTGGTTATATTCCGAGAGGCTCATCTCCTTTAAAAGAAAGAATTGGAGAAGCAAGCCCATTCCACAAGGGTGTTGGAAGGAAAACACACCGAAGCATGTAAAGGGGTCAAAGGGGAAGGAAAATAGGAGAGTATAAGCACATCGAAAAGGTAAGATGTCGGAGAAAGAGCCCTCAGATCTAATAAGGAATTAACCATAATGATGATGCTTCAAAGATAGCTACCATTATAAGATTAGAGTCTGCATACACTTACGCCTCTCGCAACTATCACTACAAGAAAAACAGCATATAGCAGCGGCATTATCCGCTTCGAATCCATCGCTAAACTGGCTTTAGCGACGGATTTCCTGCATAAGGCTGTGGTCGGTAAAAACCATGACGGTAATTGTGTCAGATTTTGCGACGGAAATTTAGCATGAATTTTCCGACGGTTTTCCGTCATTTTACTAATTATATAATAAAAATATAATTTTATTTATTAATTTAATTTTAATTTATTTACTGACAAATTACCGACGGATAAGTAATTTATAATAAGTAAACCCTTACTAATTGCCAAGGGATTAGCGACGGATTTTAATTTATGTAAATTTTTAAATTACCATCATCTGTTAGTAATTTGTCGATGTTCCCCTTCTGATCTGCCTACATATATATATACACACACACACACACACACACACATATATATATACTGTGAACACTGAAATAAATATCATATCCAAAAAACAATGATAAATTTGCCAAAAATATTAATTTTGTATTGAAAAGAACATCCATAATCACATACAAAAAAGAACATCCATAATCCTTCACCAATTCATACACAAAGCCGAATTATGAATGACAACACTGTTCAACTGATGCTAACATTATCCCACATACACTCACATACCATCCATAACCATGATAAATTATATTTACATCAAAATAAATCTCAGCATACCCAACCTCTGCACAAGCTTCATATCGAACGTCTAGTTGGAATGCTCAACCTCTACAAAAGCTTCATATCGAACGTCTAGCAGGAATGCTCAGCCTCTACAAAAGCTTCATCAACTCAATCACCAGGTAACAGAAGCTGGCCAAACAAAAGGGATAAAAATTACAATTACTTCACGACAAAGACTAGAAGTTTATAAAAACAATTATGTACAGCTACTACCACTACTCATGAGTATATTTTTCAAGTACAGTGTCATTAAACAAATATGATTATTCAATTACATCATATATATGTTCTAAATTAGAACATGATCTTCCCAAAAACATATCAAATACACAAATCATTTGATTCAAGAATCCCCATGATTATAATTTACGGCTCAGTTGAACCTGAGCCTTACGCTCAGCTCAAACTGAGCCGTAAGGC
The DNA here is from genome assembly GCA_030737875.1 of Allium sativum. NCBI lineage: Eukaryota > Viridiplantae > Streptophyta > Magnoliopsida > Asparagales > Amaryllidaceae > Allium > Allium sativum. The sequence continues at coordinate 955,742,945 of CM060926.1, read as the reverse complement.
TCAGCTGGCTCAGTTTCACTGAGCTTTACGGCTCAGTTTGAACTGAGCCTTTACGGGTCAATTTCACCGAGGCGTAAGGCTCAGTTTGAACAGAGCTTACGGCTCAGTGAAACAGAGCCTTACGGCTCAGCTGAAACTGAGTTTTTATTTTGTTGCTTGCATGCAAGTAAATTGCAATCCTTACCAAGAAAAATCAAAGGTGAAGGTAAATGAGTTTGTATTTTGTTGCTTGCATTATCACAAAATCTAGGGTGAGTGCACTTTTTATTGCAGTAGAATACTACATCACAATCAAATACTTATTGATAACAGTTAATTGGTATAAATCTAAAATAAACTCAACCATGTGTTAGCACTTGCCACATTTGATGATTTATAACCAAGTGTAGGTAGTAATTGAAGAACAGAATATATTGATACTTCATAATAGTATTAAGGAATAAGTATATTTGTGAGCATTTCACATCTAAATTAAAAAAAAATCAAGCTAATATCACCAAAACAGAAAAAAAGGATTTCAGTCACAAACCATCTTAACTGTATCACAGGATTATTCAAATTTGATGATAGGTATGATATATTATTAATGGTTTTGGGAACTATAGGATCAATAGGTGATGGATGCTCAACAAACATTCTTCTACTCTCTGCAAGACTGCAAGTAACGTTATGAATAGCCTTGGTTTGGGTCACAAGACCAGAAAACTCATAGAGTGTTCATGCCTGCTGTGGAAAAGGTTCGAATTTTGTAATAAAAATATGGCGTACCATATTTTATAGTTTGAAACTAAACACAGAGCTGACATTCTTTATCTAACTGACTCTACTGTGTAATTTCTTGCAGTATTGTCTGTATTTTGTATACACTGGACTGGCAGTCTTAGGGGTTGCATTCTTAGGTAATAAATAATTGATTCCTATCCCAAAGCCTCTTCAAACGCATTTTAATGTACTATTTTGCAAATTATGCAGAAGGATATTGTTGGAGTAGGACAAGTGAACGGCAAGTGCTGAGAATAAGATATAAGTATCTAGAAGCTATTTTAAGGCAAGATGTAGGATTCTTTGACTCACAACAAGCAACTACTTCAGATATCGGCCTTAGCATATCTAAGGATACTACATTAATACAAGAAGATCTAAGCGAAAAGGTAGTATAAAACTATAAATCTAGTATTCAATCAAAAATCTTATATCATAAAAGGCATTTGCAATTTGTGTTTTAATGCATGCATACATACCTGTTAAGAGCAGCATTTCCAGCTTTAAACCCGTAACCATATGACACAACTGTTTTCATAGGTACTAATATTTGTGATGAACACATCTGTTTTCATATCTGGGCTAATACTTCTTGCTCACTTCTCTTGGCGACTGTCTTTAGTAGCTTTCCCACTTGTCCTACTTCTTATTATTCCTGCCTGGCCTAACATATGAGAAGTATGCAACAATAGTAGAGGAAACCGTGAAACTTGGAGTAAAACAAGGAATAGCTAACAAGCAAGCAGTAGGAAGTACAGGGTTGTCAGTAAAAAGAAATAACAGTTAGGAAAATACCTGATGCTTCGCAAGACAAGAAGATCAAATGGATGGCGTGACTAAAGAGGCAAAGTGACTTACTGCGAGGTGGAAGTCGAGGAGGATCGAATGGCGTGACGACGGCGATTGACTGGGGAGGCGGCGATCTGACTGGGTAGAAGGCGGCGGCTTGAAAACTACATGGATTTAGGGTTTTTTTCTTCTCGAAAGAACAGTTGCGGTTTCCTTTTTTTTTTGAACGATAAAACGGCTGCGAGATAATTGTTTCGTTGGATCTACGATATTTTACTGGTGCGGGTACGGTTTTGGTTTAAACCGTTTTGTATTGCATTTTCATTTAAAAATAATAATTTTCAGATTGTGAGTTGGAGCCAAAATTTGAACCGATGGATTAATATCTTATCCAACGGTTGAGGACATGAGGCATTGAAGATGCGGATTGCCAGATTGGTAATGGATACCTGGGCTGTTATTTTGCATTAAACCCCTTTTAATACATTAAAATATTAACATATTAGGTAAATAAATAATAAAATGTGATTGATTGGGAACATACCTACACTATTTGTAAATAATTTCGCAGCAGTAGTTTCAGAAGAAGAAGAAATCTTGTTAATACAATAAAAACTATAAATACCTATTTATTATTTCATAAATAATGTGAATATAATAAACTTATAACACCAAAAAGTTTGCAAGGTTTAAAATTTAACTACATCATGTAAGTGTATTATTAACATTAATTATGTAAAATTTAACTACATCATGTAAGTATATTAACATTAATTATTAACATGAATTTTTTGAATTTCGAAATTCTTTAATATTTATTTAACTTCTTATTTTTAAACTTTGACCATTTTTTTCTTAATTACTAATTATTTATCAAATAATACGTACCAATCAATTTCTTAACAGCAAATATGTATTAATAATTTCTTGATATTAATTTAATTAATCGTATTAAAGACTATTAAATAATCATTGATTATCAAAACAAATTTAATAAACATCGAACAACAATGTATTTTATTTATTACTATTACCTCTTATTTATATTATATAGTAATTAATAAATAATCAGCATTAATTTTCAAAAAAAATTAATCATCATTAACTATTGAATTTTATTTACTTCTAATAGTTATTATTTATTATTAATTACTAATGTATTATTAACATTAATTATTTAAAATTTAAATTTACTAATTAATTACTAAGTAATAACACAAATTTAAAACATTTAATAAATAAAAAATAAAAAAGTTCGTTTCAAATCTCTTGGAAAACTGCAGGAAAATAGCTTCAAAATTATGTCGACGGTAATCCGACTCTATTAGCAACGGAATTTAGCGTCAAATATTATATGACGGTAAAGAGCTGCAATTTCCATTGATTTAGCGACAGAATTAGTATTCGACGGTAATAATTTATAATAAGATGAAATATAAAATCCAAAATATTTTCTCTTACAAAGCCCACGGAAATCCGCCGCTAATTAGCGACGGAACTTTCCGCTGCTAAAAATCTGTCGCTAATTTCGGTTTTTCTTGTAGTGTATTCAGACCGAAATAGGAGGGGTCTATCTGAAAGCACTAATAAAGAAGAATAGACAATGCCAAGAAAGCCTTTGTATGACCATCATAAAGACCTCCAAAACTATAGTAGAATGAAACTTGAAGATCATTCAAATAATAAAAAAGGACGGAAGAGGAGGAGAGGATCTATGAAAGCAGCTTAAGATGAGAATAGAAAGGGGAAACGTTCCATATTCAGATGGAAGCTTCACGAAGCAGACATACATACCTAAACCCGCTTTTTCAGGGGATAACCCAATATAGTTGCCAGAGCAAACCTAGAAAGAGATGAAGCAAGACTTTCGGTCCATGCCTCTGAGGTTTAGGAAAGGCAAGACATGACTGGCACAACCCGAAGAGAAAGGAATCCATATCCAAGACCCCTAAGCGTTAAAAACAGGGTATGGGACAAAAGTTAAGAAAAGCTAAAAGCCCCTGCATGACCGCCTCTTTTGCATTCAACTAAAAGTATCCCCTCATTAAGGCACTTAGAAGAAGCAACTTGGATTTGCTATCAAAGAAAAGCCACCAACACACACGAAAAGCCTCTGTGATTAACCCCTATTTGGTGGCCGGAGCAAAGCACTTAAGCCGAAAAGAAGCCAATATGCACCTATAAGTAGGACCTCAAGGACTCGTAATGGGGCGAGATTGAGTTCATTTTCCAAGATTTATAATCTCTCATAGCAGGGTGAAACCCTAATTTCTAAATCAATTTGGGGAAAGGGTTTGTAATATGATATTTGTTCAATAAAAAGGAGACACATGGCAATCAAGGTAATTACGAGAAATTATGTTCAATGGAATACATTATTGTTGTCATTTGCTAACATTGCATGTACAATATGTGAATCATATATATATCAAATCTATTTCATAACCTGACCCATGACCACCTTTAAGACTCTTAGACAGTGGAATAGTGATTACTCTCATCTTATCAACCATAGTAGTAAACCAAAATTGTGTTAGGATATCCTTATTAAGTAGCTTGTTAAATTTAGATGCTCGATTGGGTTAGGATTATATTTATGATACCTCACTATATAATGATCGCCTAAGAGGATCTAACTTCTCAGAGTTCAATTTGGGGATTTTTGAATGTGCAGAGAAACAACTCTGGAACCTCAAGGAAATTTACCTTCAGTGTCCAATAGTAGCATTTCGGCAGAAACCCAAAACAATTGCAACTATAGAGTTTGAGTTCTATCCTATTGCAAACTGAGAGTTCTATGGTCAGTTCCCATTTTTTGGGTTTTAACCATAAACTTGGCTAACATATACAACAAACCACAAAGAGAAACTGCCTTGACACAGCATACAAAAACCAAGCAAATGAAATTAGATCCAAACTGCGATTCAAATGCAATATGTACAAAACTGAAACAAGTACACACATGTGCACAAGATACCAGATGTGCAAACACCCGACTCTACAAAATCAAGGCAACATAAAGGACAATGCCAACAGTTCAAGATTGCAGAAACTCAAAGGAAGCCAAGCAACAACACAAAGTGGACCAAATGCATGAGAAAATGAAAATAGAGCATATAACAACATATGGTGTAAATAAGCCTAGTGACAACTAATGTAATGTAGAGGTAATAAGTTCAATATGGCATTGGATAGGCAACATAAATATACGCAGTAAAAAATAAGACAAAGTATTCAATTTAATTCGAATTCAAATTGAATATGAACGAGTCAAATATCACTAGCAAAACAAAAAATTTGAATTCAAAGATTACAAGTGTTTGCCTGAATCAATAAATTCGCCAACAAAAGTAAAATATGTTTCCACACAAAAAACCAGATATATACATAACCATGAAAGTCAAGACACCAGAGAAATGGAAGGATTTAATACCATGTTTAAACCTAATTCATCATCAACATAATTATCAATCAAGTCGAGCAAATTAAATAAAAAAAGATCCAAAAAATCATACCAATTATTAATGTACTTTTTGGTCAAAGTTGTCACACGTCAAGATTTTGGTTGAGGACGCGATCAAGCGTCTAGAACGCCATCAGAAAACACAAAGCGATTTGGTCGAACTCGCGACGTGTTCGGAAAAGGGTTGGAAGTGGTGTAGATTCGTAATATGTTGTCGATGGACTTGGAAAAATGGACATGGTAAAAATACGTGATTGACTCGGTCCGATCAGCTCAAAAAGATTGAGTGTGTCAGTCCTATCACGTGGCAAAACTCGTCGCAGAAAAATATATGGATTTTGGTTTAAAAAAAAGCAATGTCACACACTCAAAAACAGCTGGTCGACACGCATCGATCATGAAAAATCACTTAAGCAACTCGTTTGGTTGGATTTCGCATTTGGCAAGAACTCAAGATCTGATACGTTTAAAATGATGGATCAGCACGATGGATCAGGTCATTTTCACGTGTGCAGCTCGGGTTGGTTGCTTTGTTAGTTTTGGTTTGGCACGGTGGAAAATATGCATCCCATTTTCGTATCCCACTTGGGATGCAAATTTTCCACGCGACATGGCCCCGACACGCTTCTCTCTGTATCTTCCTCGAGACTGCGGAGATGCAGGATTTTGGCAAGGGGCAGATTCCAAATTTTGGCAATGCGAAAAGGGGATGATTGGCATGGTGGGATGTGGATTTTCCACGTATCCGCATCGTGGCTTTCAGGAGTCAGAGAAATGGATCTGGCGTGGATACAAAGATTGGAACACTTCGAGGATACGGTTTTCAAGTGATCACATCAGGGGATGTAGAATTTTCCCCATGCATGATACGGAGGAATGAGATGCGAATTTGGTAATGCCAAGTCATTTTGGAAAATCTAGAACACCATGCAGATGACCCTGTTTTTCCTGTTCCGCACATGTTTTCCACGTACTTTCAAGATATGATTTTTCAATGATGAGGGATGCGATTTTTTCATTTTAGCATGGTTTTTCAGACTGATTTTTGGAATGTGAATTTCGCATCTCTCCTGGATACGAAATTCCTGCAGCTGCACCCGAAACTCACATTTAAATAGCCTCTTTCTTGGCATTCAAAGTGGTGGGTTCTCATTTGGTATTTGGACTTCTTAGAGCTACCAAGCATCAATAATGGCAGCTACCTTCTTCTCCATGACTATTGGACATAGCTTGGACCTATAAATGTTGTATAAATGTTTTCCATTAACTTAGACATTTGGCATGCTTTTGGACATATTTTCACACTTTTGGCATTAGAGCTATTTCTTGGACACTGAAGCTACGTTTTGGACATTGTTGACCAAGTCAACATACTTTTCACCCAACGAAGAAGAAGAAGGACATTTTGGACAAAGTTTAGAAGTAAAAAAATATTGTGTTGTTCTATTACGCAACTTCGTACACAAATTTAATCTGAACTTGTACAACTTCTATAATCAGTTACTATATGATAAATGATTACTATAAAGTGAACGTAGGCATTAGTGCTGAACCACTATAAAAAGTTGTGTTCTCTTGCATTTCATTACTTTGGATTTGGATTGTTGTTTTTCTGCAAAACATACACTCACGGGTTGGCATGCGTGAATAGTGACAATTCCCCATGTCAACACTTTGGTGTGCCAAGAAGGGGGCGCACAACTTTAACTTTTGCTTTGGATTGGATTCTCGGATTTGTTTTCGGATTTCTTCTTCGGTTTTCGACTTCAGTTTTAGACTTCGACTTTGTTGCTCGCTTTTCATCATGGATAAGCACAAGAAGCTCGATGCTTTTGCTGAAGCCTAAGGCACAGGAGGTGAAGGAAGTCAAAAACTTTCTTCGAATGGAGTTCTCTAGAATTACGTTACTCGTGAAGACGTCGATGGGATAATTAAGAACTTAGTTACAGATCTGAATGCTCAATTCGAGCGATAAGATGAAGCATTGAATAACTTTCTCACTCGGATTGAGGCTAAGCTTGGAAACTATGGAAGGCTGACTGGTCGGGTAAATATTATTGGAACTTTTACCGGTGTTCCTCAAGTCGTGACTCGGGACTTGGGGAAGACCCCGCAAACTAATTAGTAGGCCGACACCGATTCTCGGACCGGCGTTGGTCCCACTACGCTTGGGGTCACTCCTAATCCCAACAGCACTCCAGCCCATGATGCTTTGGTTGGTCAGATTCCAGGCTCCGCTATTGGTAATGTTGTTAAAGCGCTAGTGCATTCAGGTTTGGATAGTAGTGCTCTAACAGTTTCGGAAGCCAGGATTGTGCCCGATGTGGCTCCTTAGGTTGGGATTCAACCGGATATTCTTCTCGTTGATAAATCGATCCCTAATTTGGACTTAAACACTGAGGGCACCAGTTTCACCTTGGATAATCCGAATCAACTACTTGCTTTTGGTAATGGACCTCAAATCGTGGATGTTACTCGTTGACTCGCTCGAGGCGGTGCCTCTTCTTCGAACTTGGATTGTGTCACTCGAAGTCTATTCTCTTGGGATATAAGGAATTCTGTAACCCACCAGACTTTAAACTACTGGTGTTGGAAGCTTATGATGGTCAAAAGGATCCGACTGCCCACTTGATGTGGTATGTTTGGCATATGGAAGTTCTTTCCGCTTCAGAAAGCGTTATGGCACAGTGTTTTCCTCTTTACTTAACGGATATTACTGTTATATGGTTCAGGCAGCTGTGGACGGACTCTATTACTTCTTGGAATGCTTTGGTTAGCAGGTTTGTGGAACAGTTCAGGGTTCACATCGCTCGTCCGAAATGCGTTATGACTCTAACTGTCATTAAGCAAAAGTCCGGTGAGACTCTGCGCAAATTCTTGAAACGGTTTAATGTTGCAGTGGCTTCGGTCGACAGACCCAATACGTCTATGGTTTTGATGGCCACAGTTTCTGGTGTTTTGGATAAATCTGACCACAAGACTTCTCTACATTGGGACCCACCGAGGGATCTTGGCAAGTTTTATTTTGAAGCTGAAAGATTCCTTCGGGAAGAGGATGCGAATACTAACAAAAAGGTTCTCGAAGCTAATGTGGTTAAGGGCGGGAAACCATCTGATTCTGGTAAAGCGAAGGATTATACTGCTAGCAAAACTTCTTAGGGGAATGATCGTTACATGGCTAGGAGACAACCTAAGTTCTCAACTTACTAAGAACTTACTCACACCCCCAAGGAAATTTATTTGGAATTTCATCCTACTTCTCCTATCAAAAAACCTCCCGCAAGGGAGTCGACTCAAAGAGAAAAGGATACTGGTTGGCACTCTTGTTTCATGATCTCGACAGTCATAAGACAAACGAGTGTCGACATCTTAGGGATATGACTGAAGAGCGTGTCAAACATGGAGAGCGGCATAGTTTGTTCGGAATCCGGTTATGGTGCCAAGAAAGGCACAAACCCCCCTCATGGAATTCAGGAAAGCCCTAGGACCAGCACTCGTCCCGGCAGCATCGTTATCAACTTAACTCCTTACTAGCTTTGGTGTCTTGGATGCAAGTATCCCTAGCATCAGAATCTTTCGGCTTGCGGCATCCGGTCTTCTGGATTTGTGGATATTTTGGTTTCTTGGTCTTGGTTTTCCTTGATCTTCTAGATATTGTCCTTAGCTTTTTGGTATCTTGGATGTGGTTCCTGTCGATTCTTTGGTTTCTTGGATTCTAGTTTTCTAAGCCTTCGGTGCTTTGGCTTTGGATGTTGGCTTTCTTTGGTTTCTGGATTCATGGCTCTTGGATGGTGGGCTTCTCAATTATGGCTCTCTTACTACTGGTTTTCCGGCATTTGGATCTCTTGGATTTCCAAAGCCTATGGCATTGGCTCTCTTGGCTTTCTATGGATTACGGATATTCGGGCTCTGTCCATGGATTAGGCTTTGTAGGCTCTGACCCTTTGGATTTATCTCTTTTGGCTTTCTGGATTGTAGATGGTTGAGTCGACCTACCCATGTACGGGAATGTTATAATCCCTAGGCATGCTCTTTGCTCGACAACACACCATCACTCCCTAGTTATTAATAACATGGTTTGGATTTTCTGGCTTTCCTTTGTCGTCTTACTCCGGTAAGGCTATTTTGGAACTATTTTGGCATTCCTCGTTCGTCTTACTCTGGTAAGGCCGTCTTGGAACTATTCTGACATTCGTCGATCGTCTTACCTTGGTAAGGCCGTCTTGGGCACTTTGGTTATTCTTGCTCGTCTTAATCCGGTAAGGCCACCTTGAACTTTTATGGCTGCTCTTGGTCGTCTCGCCTCGGCAAGGCCATCTTGAGATAACTTTGGTTTTGGAGCTCAAATGGCTAAGTCTGTTTACCCATGTACGGGAACTGACAAGATCCTAGACATGCTCTTGGCAGGCGATAAACCATTTAGTTCCCTTCACAAATGAATTTGAAATCAAAAACAGCTAAGTCTGCATACCCGTATATAGGAACAAGCATCCCTAGGCATTCTCTTTACAGACGACAAACTGTTTAGTTTTTTTTTGTTTTTACTAAAAACTCCATAGCATTATAAATTTAATAAGATTACTTTGTAAAGTAAGGACGCTTGCTTATGGAGTATGAAATCTGAAACTGGATTACAAACACTAAGGACTCCGTCTGGTCCATGTTTTGTCGTTGGTCGTCTTCCTTCGCAAGGTCGTCTTGGACCTCGTTGGCTTGTCCTTGGTCGTCTTGCCTCACAAGGCCGCCTTGGGCGTCATCTTCCTTGTCTTTGGTCGTCTAGCCTCGCAAGGCCGCTTTGGACCTCACCTGGCTCTTCCTTGGTCGTCTTGCTTCGCAAGGACTTATTGGACCTCACCGGCTTATCTTTGGTCGTCTTGCCTCGACAAGGCCGTCTTGAAATTCTATGGCATGTTCTTAGTCGTCTAGCCTCAGCAAGGCCGCCTCGGACCCGTTCGGATATGTGGATATATGATTATGATTATTTTGGATTTAGGGATTTCTGGTTTTCCCGATTTCCTGACTACGGGTTTTCTGGTTATCGAACTCCTACAGTCCTTCGATTATTCCGGTTATCTCTAAATGACACAGAGCGATCGTCGACTTGCATTGGATTTTGGGCTTTCTGATTAACAAATAATACAATCCAAAGTGATCGTGGATTTTGGATTTATTGTATTTGGATTTCTGATTAATACGATCCGAAGCGATTGTGGTTCTTCGGCTTTCTGGTTATAGAAGTTCACTTCAGACTTCTCCCGACTTTGGCTTTTGGATTTCTGGTTTTCTCGTAAAACACTTCTTCCTTCAATCAAGCAAGACATGTTTTGGATGGCAAGGTGTTGATGCGTTTTTTGGTCAAAACCGCCACACGTCAAGATTTTGGTTGATGATGCGCTCAAGCGTCGAGAACGCCATCGGAAAACACAAAGCGATTTGGCCGAAGTCGCGACGTGTTCGGAAAAGATTTGGAAGCGGCGTCCATTCGTAAAATCGTCGTCGATGGACTTAGAAAAATGGACGTGCTAAAATATGTGGTCGACTCAATCTGATCAGCTCAAAACGGTTGAGAGTGTCGGTCTGATCACGTGGAAAAACTCGTCATGGAAAAATATATGGGTTTTGGTAAAAAGCAATGTCACGCACTCAAAAACAGCTGATCGACACGCGTCGATCACGAAAAATCACTTGCGCAACTCGTTTTGGTTGGATTTGGCATTTGGAAAAAACTCAAGATCTGGCATGTTTAAAATGATGAATCAACACAGTGGATCAGCTCATTTTCGCGAGCGTAGCTCGGGCCGATTGCTTTGGCAATTTTGTTTTAGCATGGTGGAAAATATGCATCCCCATTTTCGTATCCCACTTGGGATGCAAATTTTCCAAGTCGCGACATGGCCTTGGCACGCTTCTCTCTGCATCCGCCTCGTGACTGTGGGGATGCGAGATTTTGGCAATGCGAGAAAGGGCTGATCGACATAGTGGGATGCGGATTTTCTACGTATCTACATCATGGCTTTCAGGAGTCGGAGAAACAGATCTGGCGTGGATATGAAGATTGGCACACTTTGGGATACGGTTTGCAAGTGATCACACCAGGGGACACAGAATTTTCCACATGCACGATACAGATGAATGACATGCGGGATTTGCTAAAGTGGTAAATGCCAAGTCATTTTGTCAAATGTAGAACACCGTGCGAATGACCCTGTTTTTCCTAGTCCGCACGCGTTTTCCACTTATTTTCAGGATACGATTTTTCAATGATGAGGGATGCGATTTTTTCACTTTGGCATGGTTTTTCGGGTTGATTTTTGGGATGCGAATTTCGCATCCCTCCGGAATACGAAATTCCTGCAGCTACCCCCAAAACCCACCTATAAATAGCCCTTTGCTTGGCATTCAAAGGGGTGGGTTTTCACTTGGTATTTTGGACTTCTTGGAGCTCTCAAGCATCATTAATGGCAGTCATCTTCTTCTGCATGACTATTGGACATAACTTGGATCTCTAAACGTTGCATAAACGTTTTCCATTAACTTTTGGACATTCACTTGGACATTTGGCATGCTTTTGGATATATTTTCGCACTTTTGGACATTGAAGCAACTTTTTAAACATTGTTGACCAAGTCAACATATTTTTCACCCAACGAAGAAGAAGGGCATTTTGGTCAAAGTTTAGAATTAACAAATATTTTGTTTTACTATTGTGCAACTTTATACATAAATATTGTCTGAACTTGTACAACTTCTGTAATTAGATATTATATGATGAATGAATACTATAAAGTGGACATATGCGTTAGTGTCGAACCACTATAAAAAGTTGTGTTCTCCCTGAACTTCATTACTTTGGATTTGGATTATCGTTTTTCTGCAAAACATACACTCGGGGGTTGGCGTGCGCAAATAACAACAATTCCCCACGTCAACACCAGTTTTCGAACGATTGAACTCTACAATAGCAAAGCGATCGCACGTCAATCAAGGAGAATATTGATCGACAAGGAGCTCAACCAGGTTTAATCGTTATTCAGTCGAAAATTAAGAGAGGAACGACTTTGATTTCAAAAGAGGATTTTTGAAGAAACAAAATGGATCGGGTAAATAAAGAAAAGGATGCAACATGTTTATTAATATAAAAGAGCCAAATTCACTTTAGATATTTAGTTTGGGCCATGTTTATTTCTAATTAGGGTTCTCTTTTTTCTACTTATTTTTAAGTTGTCGATTTTTTTTAATTAAAAGCTCTAGGTTTTTCTAGGCTATAAATTATGGGGCATAGTTTGAGAATTCACGAGTCAATGGCTGAGTTATAGTAGGTTCTTGAGCTTGCATTAGAACAATCAGGTGAGGAAGAGTGACGAGTTTACAATATATGTAAGCGTCGTATTGTTTAACTCCTAATAGAAACTTTAGAGTAGAATTTTGAGCGTAAGACTAGAACAATCAAATGAGCGAAAGTCGTCGATTTACAGTGGTTGTAGGTATTGTATTGTTTAACTCCTAGTTGAGACCTTTAAGGCGTCAGCAGGTAGGTTTTCTCCGAGACTAGATACATTCTATGTATGATTTATTTTTCGCAATTACTTATTCTGTGAAAATTATAATTAACCTTATTTACCTCCTCTCTCTTCCTCTAGGGCTGATTTCGATACTAAAAACAGCACTGCGAGCAACTTCTTAATTTAATTCCTCAAGTTGTAAAACTAATTGCTTTAAATATCACATGACGAGACTACATTAACTACTAAGATACTAATTTTGAAAAAGGCATGGATTGCATTAGAAATGTGTACCATGATGGAAAAAACTAGAAAACAATAAAAGAAACTTAGATACATCCTTTTGTATTAAGTATTTGATATATATTGCTTCAACTTTTGACATGTATACTACATCTAAAAAAATACATGTAATATCCAGATGCATTCTTCTAAATAGAAGTTGATGTAGTCCTACATCAAAGTCTTGGTCTAAAACATTATACATATACCGCTCAATATGTTACCCGTCACGATTCTACCAAAAAGGTTAGAAAGTCATGTTCGCCTGTTTGATTCAACCATCAAACAAATCACAACCAAGTAGCAAAAGATGACTTTAACCTACTCACATAAGAAGGTACAAATACGATTTTCCTGGTTTATCTCTAGTCAATGGCAACGCTAGCCTCCAAAGTTAGATAGGGTGGATATCACATACAAATTTTAAAAGACGCAAACCATAACACGCTGGGTTCATTTTAAAATATTGGGTTTTTTCTACAAATTCTAATTCCTTCTAAGAAAACAATTTACAATTTAATGATATGAAACTTTGCTTATGTGGAATTATGAGGTTTTAACTTTTTAGTTAATGTGGGAATCAAACTAGCAAAATAGCCCAAGATATAGATCAATACCCAAGATATAAATCAATGTAGCAAAACATATTCTCCAGATAGGGCAGTCCTTTAAATTCACCTAGGGCCAACTTAAAAGATACTTTTAGTAAAAGAAAAACTAAGAACTTCAGGTGGGGCCTTGGTCTTAGCTCAGACCAATGTGCCTCCACCCGTCCCTAGTAGTCAATTCTGTCCATTTATTCCATTTTATAGAGTAATGAAAAGAAATCTAACAAATGCAAAACATGTTACGAATTTATGGGTTGCCAGAATAGTCGATGTACGGAGGCATTATTGGAAGATTGCTAGATGGTCAGGGGAAAACATAGCAAAGAATCATCGTGAATAACATGAAAATAACATATTGGGGTTATGTGAAAAAAGCAAATCATAGATTTTTCTGCAAATAAATATAGGGTATTACTAGACACTGGGAGAATCTCTTCTGTCTTTAATAACTAATGATTACAATAAAACTCTGCTCCCAATTACAAAAAGGCTGCATTCAAATAAGCATCAAATACTGTTCATTTATTTATCAACTATATACTTCACTGAAAATAAAAAACACAAAGTACTCTAGGACTAAATAAAATATTTGAATTTGGTATTACAATAGCATGATTATAATTTATATCAGCCAAAAAGTGTAGCAATCAAAAGCAATTTCTTTTTCTTTTCTAACAAAAAGGGACTGCAAAACTATTGGGTTAAAAATATCCAAAGAAAATTTTATTTGAACGATATATATACATAGAATCTATTAAAACACAAAATTTAAACACAATTGGTGACACAACCAATCTCCACTATTGAATTACCCCATGAATTACACCTCTCCACATAAAAACAAAAAGAGCCAACAGTTAAGTTTTTGTGTCTCTAAGTTTGTATCTAATTTTGTGTTCAAATAGCCATCCCCATGTGTGTGTGTCTATATATATACCCACCTAACTTTTCAGACCTTCAGCTCATTGCAGATCATGTTACTTGAACTATTTGCAAAATCACAAATTATTGATAACTGTATAGTGAAAGGCATTGAACAAAACCAGATGAATACATACACAGAAATCTGCAACTTATAACAGTTGAATGCAAAAGGAAACAAGATGATTACAAGCAGAGGTGTTCTAATTGAAACCAGGTATGATTATGAGAGAGGTTGCCATCGACAGGCAGCTATGGAGTCAAGGATCCATGAACTGGATACCACTTCGACCCTACAAGCTTCACCAATACCTTTTGCTTCCAGTTTATTCACATTTTCATTCTTGGGAGATTCAGCGCTATATATGACTATAGTTTCTAAAACCATATTGCTGTTTAATAACTCCGCTTCATCTTTTCTAAGTGGCTTTCTTTGCAGAATTTTTCCTCCGGCAGCATAGATCAGATCTTGAATGTACCCTTTATAAGACGAACTGAATTCTCCAGCAAAGTAGAATTCAATGTGTTCAAAGAGCTTTGGTTCCTGAAATAAGGATAAAACCCATCAGATTCTGGAATGGCATTACTGGATTATTATTGATTATCCAAAGTTCCTTAAATGAAGCAAGCAGGTAGGAATTGATGTAATTCTGTAATATACTTGTATTTGGTCTGCTATAGAAACAGTGATAAAAAGGTTGAAGGGAAAACCATGGTATCAGGTTGAAAACATGCAGATTTATTGAATTACTATATTCTGCAAATAAAATATGGTGCATGACAGCTCTGGTATGTGCTTAGCAAAAAGTACAGCTAACTCGAGAGAATATTCCTATATTAGCTAGCAGAAGCTGCAAAGATCCCCAAATACCGTTTCGCATTACTGGCAGCACTAAATACAATATATTACCAAATAGGTCTCCATACTATAATACAAAATATAACTGAGAATGTTATATGTTCCCACTTTAACATTATGTTACTGATCACCAATTTGATACTCGTGAAACATTGTGGTTAATGATGACATAGCTAAAAGAGTATGGACCTTATTTAAAGATCTCAGTCTTCCTAATTTAGGGCCTCCGTTAATGCCATGCACGTCCTTTTGAATCTCATACGGTTCTTCCGGGACAGGATGCATAGCTTTTAAACATGATTTTACCCCTGTTACATATCATATCCATAATGTATTAATAACACATCCGTAAAGGGAACTCATGGCCATTTATCAATTAAAGAAGTACTAACTTTTAATGATGGTAATACAAAAGGCAGACTTACATTCAATGCCCAATATCCATTTTCCTTCTAAGACAGCCATCAGAAACTTCAAGGTTCTTTTGCATGCTCCGCTGTCATCGGTGGATGCAATCACATGTGTAACAAATGGGCTCCATGTCTTGTTGATTGGTATGCCAGTCAACTTTGTAAACTCAGTCATGACATCCTTGAAGAAAAATTTTACGTATGAGCACATGCATGATACATAAGAACAAGCATACATTTGTGTGTGCATGCATGTGCATCATATAAGAACAATTGCAAGTAGTTAACGGATTAACGATTGCACATGTTGTATATACACACAGATGTGTATTTTTTTACCTTCTCCATAGCAGTCAGACCTGAACAACAGAGAACCCACTTGCACGGAGATCCAGAAGGCCACATCCATTTCTGATTCATATCATCCTCGCTATTGAAATTTGTAGCTGTTTTCAACTCTCTGTGAAAGCTTTAATGGTTAGGTACTAAAAACATTATGTATATGAGATAAAATCAAGAGCAACCCAAATAATGCAACATCCCTATATCCTCCCTGATTTCCATCACATTCTTGTTTCTTTCTCCTCCTACTAATTCTCTTTTCCTCCACCAACTCGTTTAATAATAAATATAGGATTGTGTTTAGGGTACCACGAAAGAGGGGTGTCATATAACCCTCGTATATATGTATGTGTGTGTATGCATGCATGGTATCTTGATTTTGACAAATTAATAGCTTTAGAATATTACAAGTTATATGAACATACAGTTTTGAGGTGTGCCTCTTCCTCCTTTGCTTCAAGACATCAGAAAATTCGACAGGTAACTTGGATGACGAATGAAGAGGACAAAGCATAACAAAATTATCCTGCAATGGTATATAAAGATTATGCTATTTAAGATTGTTACAATCTATTTTGCCATGCTAACTAATAGGTTTCACTTTGTATTACAAACTCTTGCTACTTTTAGCATAGTAGCAACAAGCAACAATGATTCCATTTGCAAGCATTTCACGTTTCTCATAGTTCGAACAGCATTTGAGCTCCCAGTCAACAATTAAATCTAGCGCCAAGTTAATGGCTTCTTAGTGATTGCACATTTCACATGGCAGGATATGGCAACAAACATTGTGTGAATTACCTTGATATTAAGTACTGTGCTACTGGTCAAAAAACTAATGTGAAACCAACTGAAAGAATTAACCAAAATAATTTAAAAACTTGAATCAGCAGTTCTTTAGTGAGCATACATTATCCCATCTACACTCTGGAACCAGTTTAGCACACGTATAGTGGAAGCTTTTGCGACAGCTCTTTTCAAAACAACCAAGGGCAGCTCCTTTAATGCCGCAATAACTGCACTTGATCCTTTTGCTTCTTGCTATTTCATCACTCAAATTCAAAGCCATATCATCTTGGAAGTACACATCAGGAGCCCTTTAATTAAATGTATGTTTAAAATTCAGCATAAACATAAAGTATTACTAACCTAGTTTTTTCTACTACACGTAATACATAAATAGTAGTACCATTCAGTACAATGTTTGTGAGAATGAACAACGCTGACCCCTTCATTATAGTTGACTTCTACTGGCTTACCATTAAAATAGTGCATCATCTCACCAGATTCCTGTCAACGAAGTTCAAGAAAATAATGACATAAAGTCTGAAAAAACGAGAGCAATTCTTCTGTGCCCACTCCCCCTGTCCCCGTGTGTGCCCACCAATCAAATCTCCTCATTCCCAGTTTTTTACATTTAAGTCCCCGAACAATTAAAAGGTTTAACTGCAAAAAGCGAAAATCATGAGGTAGTAATTGGTTGGGGACACGGGGCACATACAATTTCGGGACAGAAGAATTGGTGCGTGAACAAACAGAGTTCCAAAAAAAAGGTAATTTCAGGGAATTATCACAACTATCAAACTAAAAATTCTGACTATGCAATTATATTCCATGAACATCTCTGGTGTAAAAATTATGCTGTAAATTATTTACGAGTGATAAGAATTGTTACCATTGAATCATCGGATCTTTGACAGAAAGCGCATATGATCTGAGAACTTGACTTTCCACATCTTTTTAATGTTCCATTCAACAAACTTTTTTCTGTCAAAATACTACCATAAGGTTCAGGGGATGTGCCAGCAACACCATTTGCTGCTTCTAAAGCTATGTGCTTCTTTTTCCCTTTTTCTTTTGGTTCTGTTAAAGCATCCATATGAATATCTATACCACTAGTGTACACACTTGGTGATTTATCATCATTGTTATTTTCACGAGTTTGTATTACCGGGAGTGTACAGTCATTATCAGTTGTAGCAGCAACTGCACCGTCTACCGATAATGCTTTGCACTTTTTTTTGTACTGATTCAGAAAACTCCCTCTTCTTTTCCTTGTTTCTGTGATTTCTATATTCCCTGTCTTTTCAGTTAGTAATTTTTTTGCCTCAGTTATGACATTGGTATTCTTTTGGCTAACATTAACAGACTTCCCTCTTTTTCCCTTTTTAGTATTCTTCATATTTTCCGTCTCATCAGACAATAAATTCTTTTCCTTGCTTACAGCATCATTGCTCTTTTGGTGAATATTTCTAGGTTTCTTGACCTTGTTATGTTCTCGCCCGCAACTCTGAAGAACCATCTGTTGATCATCCATTTCTTCTTCAAAGGAATCCTTAACATTCTGTTTCAGGTCAATCTGAATTTTTGTGTGTGTTGCATTCGGTGAATCCCCATATGCTACACTAGCGTGTTTTTTCAAAGTATTGATTCTTGTTTTCTCCAACCCCTTTTTTTCCATAGACAGAGCCTTCTTTTGTGAGTACCTTTTGTTCCTCTGACCCACTTTCCCAATTTTAGCTGATTCTGTTTGAGAGATTTCAATGTTCAGCATCATTTTGGTTCCCTGTGTTCCATCAGGTTTATTTTTACATGCAGCCTGTGGTCAGTCGAACTTCTCATGTTAATTTTGAAAACTAATATTGAAATTTGCACGTAAGCTAAACGCTATTTGTTATGCAACTATACCAGTTTTTTTGTTGGTGTTGAACAAAGTTCAGGAGAGCAAGCTCTTTGAGTCCATTCAAACATTTCACTATCAAAAGCATCTTCAACATTGAACTGGCTCTGTAAGAATCAGATAATAGGAATACCATTTTCAGAACTGAAACAAACAATCCCAACTCTTTAACTTATACTCGACTCCACCGACTAAAGATACTTTAAAACTTACAGTGGTAGTCTTTTTAGTGGGAGACTTCTCATCTTCTGAATCTTTGATCTGGCTAAAAGAGGGAACATACTCAGACTGAGTTGTATCTTCAATTGGTTGACCACTTGATCTACTTGAGGTCCCATTGGCATTATCATCAGTTTGAGTACCTTCTCTCAGCCAGAAAAAAGGTGACAATGTAGTATCATTACATTCATCTTCATTTACTGTCTTGTCATCACTAAGTGACTTTTTGCTTATCTTGTTTTCTTTCAAAACCCTTTTTGGTCTGACTGGTGTCTCGGTTGTGGGGAACGGTGTCACGTGGACCCTCTTCTTTGCAGGAAAAGAAGGCATCGCTTGTTTCTTTAACTTCTGTTTTCCTTTGGACACTGCCTTTCTCTCTCCTGAATTTTCATGACTTGCTGATTTTTCTTCTTCTTTGCCATCTTCCGCATTGTTTCCTAGAGTGAGAACTGTTATTGATTGATTGACTTAGATTAAAAATAAACATGAATTCAAGTTCATATTTGGTGTGTGAATTTCGTGTTTTGATATTTGAACCAGTTTTTTAGACGATCCCAAAATGTATGAAAATACCATCGATTTTCAACCACAAATATATCTGAGCCTTGCACGCAAGGTAGGCCCTATGATGGCCTAGAGCCACCATGTTCCATGTGCCTCACCAAAAAGTTATTTACATATTAGATTGACTATATATCATATAGCTATAATTATCTGCAGCTCAGTGTCGAGAATGACTAGGCCTCTAACTAGAGTTTAAGTTCAAAACTGAGCTGCAGCACCTACTTTTACCTTCATTCTACACACTGCAAATATATATATATATATATATATATATATATATATATATATATATATATATATATATATATCCACTTTTTGGGCCTCCAATCACAAACAGCCTTGGATCTCTAGCTTATCAAGGCCAGCCCAACACATGTACACTCACACTAGCTTTAGCGCACGCACACACTTACAAGTACTATCATTTGAAATAGTGCAGATGAATATGAGGGGTGCTAAAAGGATGTCATGAAAAGAGATACAACATCTGCGTGTGTGGAGAGAAAAGGGATTCACCGCCCCTATCTTATGTTACCCAGTCGTAGACCCTACTTTGTCTTTTGTACCAAAATGCTTACAGCAAAACCAAATTTATAGATATGATCCTTATCTAGACAAATTTTATGTATATGATCCTTTTGCTATCAAGATCGTCTATATCAAAAATTGGAATGTTTCAAAAATTCTTATTCCTTTGGAACCATAAACAAATATAATAATATGAACCGTTGAACACACATGCATGCATATATATATACATACGTACATAATGCTGACTTTAAATGCAAAATTAAGAGTTAAAAATTCCTAAATAAACCAAATTTGTGTATATATAATCTCTATAGCATATAGATCATGTTTACAAATTTTAATTTCATTTCTGCATGTTTGAGAACATAAGACATAAGCGGCTACATAAAAGAGAAGCTGTGGATCCCTTTTATATATTCACACATACATAAGGAGAGAGGAGAAGGATCCACAACCAACCACTTATGCATCCCCTTCTTATGTACGAAAAAATACTAAATGAAACAAAATTGTTTAGATGCATTCTGCTTGCTATCAATATCATCTATCCAAAAGTTTGAATTAGTTCCAAAATTTTCTACTTCGAAAATTACATTTTTATTCAATAACTAATATATGTTTATTCAATGGTTCATATTGCTTTGCAATTTTGAAGAGGTAATATATTTTGAAATGATCCAAAAACATGGAGATCAAATATATCAAAACTTAGGATCATTTCAAACTTCCAACTCATTCAAAATATTGCGCTTTAAAACGAGTCGAATATGCATACGTATGCAACCGCTGATTTGAAATATAATTTTGATAGTCGGATGTTTCAGGGCAATTCAAATTTTTTCTTATGTACGAAAAAAAATACTAAATGAAACAAAATTGTTTAGATGCATTCTGCTTGCTATCGATATCATCTATCCAAAAGTTTGAATTAGTTCCAAAATTTTCTACTTTGAAAATTACATTTTTGTTCAATAACTAATATATGTTTACTCAATGGTTCATATTGCTTTGCAATTTTGAAGAGGTAATATATTTTGAAATGATCCAAAAACATGGAGATCAAATATATCAAAACTTAGGATCATTTCAAACTTCCAACTCATTCAAAATATTGCACTTTAAAATGAGTTGAATATGCATACGTATGCAACCGCTGATTTGAAATATAATTTTGATAGTCAGATGTTTCAGGGCAATTCAAATTTTCAATGATGATGATAGTTAGTAAATCGTAACTAAAAAAAATTATCTCAAAATGATTGTACGCAAAACTGAGGGACTAAATTATGAGGGGCTACATGTCATATCTCATGTACGTATACAGATACATGTATATGTGTGTGTATGTATGTATGTATGTATGTATGTATGTATATATATATATATATATAGAGAGAGAGAGAGAGAGCGCAGCGTTCAACATCATCCCAAATAGTACAACACCTCCATTAACCCCTTACTTGCATCACTCATTTCCTCATCTCTCTCCTTCCACTTACTATTTCTCCTTCCACTATCTTATTCTAATATAAACGGATGCTCGATATTAGAGGGCTAAAAGGATGCTGCACTATTTAAAGTGTTGTTAAACGTTGTTCATATATATACATATATATATATATACATATATATATAGGATCAGGGAGCCCCCTGAATTTCAGCCCACATTTGCACCCCAATTTCAGCCACTCATTTATATTTAAAAAAAATGAATGGAAAGTGAGTAGAAGGTGAGAGAATGAGTGGAAGAAGAGAGAAAGGAAATGTGTGGCGGAAAAGTGGTAGGCTAAAGGGGTGCTCACTATTTGGGGTGTCATTGAACCTGCCTCATATATATATATATATATATATATATATATATATATATATATATATATATATATATAGTGCTACTAAGGGCACCCCAAATTACTCTTCCTATTACCGCTATTAAAAATTACCACAAAAAATATCATTACACGCTTCTTAATACCATACGTAAAAAATAGAGGTTACCACACTACTGTTAC
This sequence comes from Allium sativum, assembly GCA_030737875.1. Classification (NCBI taxonomy): domain Eukaryota; kingdom Viridiplantae; phylum Streptophyta; class Magnoliopsida; order Asparagales; family Amaryllidaceae; genus Allium; species Allium sativum. The sequence goes on along the minus strand of CM060926.1, from coordinate 955,721,004 downwards.
CTTATATTCGGATTCACTGCCATGATTTTTGTTTCCAGCGAATTCTACCATCTTTCTCCTCACAAAAATCCAATAAGACTAAAAGAATGTATGCCTAAATATACAAAAGCCGTGAATAAAGTTTGAATTAAGCAAATTAGAAGAGAAATTGAGAGATTGGGGCTTCAAACGGTAAGAATTTGAAATTTCCCGCGAGAAAGATGAAGTAGAAAGCGATTATTCCTGATTAGGGTTTTCAGATTAGAGCTGACTACGTGATTAATTCGGCAATATTGGTTGAGTGATAGATTAGAATGGAGAGGTAATGTGGTATTAGGAATTATACAAAATTTAATGATTTTTATTTTTTCCAATTGCGGTATTAGAAAAAAGAACTTGGGGTGCCCTTAGCACCACACTATGTATATATATAGAGAGCGAGAGAGAGAAAGAGAGAGAGAGACATATATATATATATACATATATATACACGTTTTATATTTCAAATATCATAAGCATATTATTATTATCCTCTAGTTTTGTGATACAACTACAGCATTTTCTTGTCAACAGAAAGATCAATTAGCTAAGATATCATTTATATATTCACAGCTTTAAAGTAAAATGATATGAGTTCATCGGACATCTTGAAGGAATAAGGATTATCTTCTGCACCATCTAATTAATGCTTTATACAACCAACGAATCAGTAAATAAACTGAAAAACAAAAGCAAACTTACAACCCACAACCTTAAGTCACCAGACAATTATTGATACCTCCTATACCTGAAGTTTAATTGCATTTTATACTATAGCAAATTCAAGTGTTCAGATCTCATTTTTCAATCACATCATAGGATTTTCACACATGATATCCTGTACCAGGTGAGATCTCATACGCAACAATCATATGATGGAGTTACATATTAAATCTTAAAATACATCTCAAATCAATCTCGGCATAACTTAGGGCTCTAAAATTAACATTTTCTGGAAAAATTGTTTGATGACCAAGAAGAAAAAACACAATATCATATTTAATATGAAACAAAAGATAGTTGAATCTTAAAATACATCTCAAATAGATCTCGGTGTAACTTAGGGCTCTAAAATTAACATTTTCCGAAAAAATTGTTTGATGACCAAGAAAGAAGAAAAAAACACAATATCATACTTAATATGAACCAAAAGATAGTTGATGCCATAGTTCTAAAAGAAGTGCCCTGATGCAAGACACGATGCAGCAATTGCATCTTTTGGCCTTATGATGCAGAGACACACATGGTACATTGCAAAAAGGCATACATTTTATTTTTGTTATTCACAATCCAAATATGCATAACATCGTATGTATGTTTACAGATTATTTTGGTTTTTCTTAAGGTTCTAAATGATGGGGTTTTTTCCCTTGCTTGAAGATAAACAAATGTAGTCGTTGACATGGAAAAAATAATGCTGATGTTGAATGTAACAATATTACATACATACACACATACATACATACATATATATATATATATATATATATATGTATATATGTGTGTGTGTGTGTGTGTATATATATATATATATATATTCATAAAACAAGTTACGATTCAATATTGAATATGTATGCCAAAATAATACTGATGTTGAATGTATTGTATACTTATGAGTAGTACACATTATCATGCAATAAACTGATTTTAAAAAAACCAAGTTATAAATTTCTATAGTTTGACATGCTCAAAATAAACTAAATAATCAATTCAAAATTATAGGAAAAATGCCATAAAAATATTAGATCAATGCAAAACTAAAATGTTTTACTAAAATAACATTTTACAAAGCAATATATAATGAAATGTCACATCTCTTCGTCTTGCTCTACCTTAACATATACAAAATCAATTATAAGCTTACACTTGAAATTTGACGTCTAAACAAATGACTGCCTTGAACGGTGTCATATGATAAGATCATATTTTTGTGATTACGACCTATGTTTAATGATATTTTCGTGAAACAATCATAGAAAACATTTTTCAAAATTTATAGTGAAAATTATAAATCATTACATGCCAAACTTATTTAATTATGAGGCACAACAAATATATAATGTTTTGCTACATTCACTATAGAACAAGGGAAGTGTCATTTATTGCACCGTGCATTAATATTTCATGACAGTTTTATGCTTTTTTGCACCATTGAGATCAACGGTTTGTTGGATAAGGTTAATTCTTCTTTCATGAAAATGATAGCTCGATTTATTTGGTAGTAACTGAAGAATTCACTGTCAATGATAAAGAACGGCATACAGAGTCATTCACTATCAATTATGGGGATCAAAGATAAGATTAGTGGAATTATTTAATAATGTTTGGTAGGTTGCTTTCGCTTGAATTATATGAATAAAAATAAAATTTTATATGATTATACTTGCATGGTGAAGCTTTTTTGACCACAAAAACAGCCGAAAGGTAAATCATTTATAAATGAATCCTTAGTTCAAGATAATATTTTTACTCAATTTTCTCTCTTCTACTCAATTCAATATTCACTTATTCTTAATTGATATTGAATTCATATCCGCTAAAAATGAAAATATTTCCCCATTTGATTATGATCAAGAATTTTTTATTTGATTTGATAACATTAATATTCAATTTTATACACTCGTGCAATTGCAGATGCCCAAGTATTGGTATTTTATAAAATAAAAACATATCTTTCTAAACAAGATATTGTTAGAGATGTTAACGTTAAGCGAAATACAAATGAGAAATAATATTTCTTCTCGTATTCAAACAAAATTGGCAACCTTAAAGTTCGAGTTATGATTATTATTTTTCTAATTTATAAAGGACTGTAAAAATAAAGGGTTGAAATGGTTCGTCCTTAAATAAAACTATTGGTATTTCTAGCACATAAAATACATATCAGTACATGCACCAAATTAGTTAAGAGTTATTGTATAATATATAAGAACTATAAGTCTACAATAATATAATGAATATTATTACTTTTTATTATTCCCTTGGATATTTATAATCAGTTAACTAGGATATGTTATATACGGTAAAATAATGTAACAATCACAATTTAATATTTTTATCAGTTTGTGTAATTATAATTAACTGTTTATTTACAATGTACGAATAATATAGATATCTTTAGAAAGTCAGGTCTGATATTACTGAAATGTAAAGACAGTTTAAATAATTACCGACATATGACGAGTGCAATAATGAAATATTTACACACATTGTTATCACGTCGACGACTAGTCGTCGACTAGTCGACCAGTCGCTCAAATAGATTCGACGATTGATCGACTTTTCCAATTCCACGGTGCTTGGCCAGAAAACCCTAAATCGAGCCCACAAATCCTAAATCGAGCACACAAAACTCTAAATTGACATAAACCGACGTCGATACTCCTCTCATAACAGACATCGATCATCGACTAAAAAAAAACCTAATTGCTTCCCATCTTGGCTCGCCGCTACTCCTCCGCCATGCTCCTCGCCGCCAGCCCAGGTATGTTACACGATTTTTATTTTTTTTGGCATCGTAAAAGTTAGTTCAGATTTTAGAAGAAAGAATACGATGCGTGAGAGATTTTAATTTTATATGCAGTAGTTAAAAATTAGCCCAGGTATGTTAACTGATTTTTTTATTTTTTATTTAAAAATAATAATTAACTGATTTGTTTTCAATTATATATGCAGTAGTTGAAATGGAGATAGAAGGAGATGGAGATGATATTGAGATAGATGATTTTGCTTGACTTCGTACTCATTTTATGATCTATTATGGAGATGATATTCCTCCGGGTGAAGTGAGAGTTTTTAGTGTTAGTGAAATACCAGAAGTGAGTCTGGTACTGGACGTAAGACAATGGTCCGAACCAGTATAAATCGACTGTGTAATTTACTACTTACTACTCTGCTATATACATTACATCCTATTCTCCAATCTACACGATCCTACCGTTCCACAGCCTCTTTCAATTGGTATCAGAGCAAGATTAACCTATAACCGTAACACGTTATTCGATACTTTGATAAAATGGAGAATAACCCAAGTACTAGCTCAACTACTTTTGCCGAAGGACAATCTACTCAAAGACCACCTTTATTCAATGAACTACACTACAACTACTGGGTTACGAGAATGAGGATTTATACGCAAACAAGTGGTTTTAGTGCATGGAATGCTACTCAAAAAGAATTTACGGCACCTACAACAGAATATTCAACTTGAACAACAGTTCAAAAGGAGGAGGCAAATGCAAATGCAAAAGCTATGAACATGCTATACTGTACTCTCGATAGAAATGAGTTCAATCGTGTTAGCATTTGTACATCGACATATCAAATTTGGGAAACACTTAAAACTATTCATGAAGGAACAAACAAAGTCAAACAAACAAAAAATTTAATGCTCAAAAACTAGTTCCAGAACTTCAAGATGTAACAAAATGAAACTATCAATGAAATGTATTCAAGATTTCAAAACATTTTACATGCATTGATAAAACTAGAAAAAAAATATAGTGACTTTGATATCATATCAAAGGTACTAAATTCTCTAACTGACGACTGGAAAAGAAAAGTACTAACCATCGAAGAAGCAAATGACCTATCAGCTATAAAACCAAAAGAACTAATAGGAAATCTCATGTCTTATGAAGTAAATCTTCAAGCAAAAAGGGAATTAGCTCAAGAAATGAAGAATGTGGCATTTCATGATGATAAAGAGGAATCTGAATCAGAAGATGAAGATCTAGCCTTTATTTGCCAAAAAAATTAAGAAATTTCTAAAATATAGAAAAAGAAATTTCAAAAAGAATACTTCAAACAAACCTTCATCCTCAAAATTAGAATGTTTCAATTGTCATAATAAGGGTCATATGGTAAAGGACTATCCAGAGATGAAAGAAAATCAGAAAAATTTCAAAAACAAGAATAAGAAAGACAAATTCAAGAAAAAGGCATTTTCTGTTACATGGGACGACTCAGATTCATCAGACAGTGACAATGAACTTGAAAATGAACAAGCAAATGTGTGTTTCATGGCTCAAGAATCTGAAGTAAGTGACTTATCTTATGAAGAATTAATAGAAGTTAATGCTGAATTTTTAAACATTATAAAAACTCTAAAGAAAAAGGTTAAAGAAACTCATGAAAATCAAAATAAAGCTGAATTTGAAAGAGACATGCTGAAAGATGAAAAAATAATTTTAGAAGAACTTGAAAAAGTTCAAAAGACTCTTACAAATGTTATAGAAGAATCTTATCGTATTTTTAACAAACGTACTAATGTTATAGAATAATCTTTACACGTATCCTTTGATGAAAACTTTGATAAAAATATAAAGAATACCGATGATAATGAAATCATTGAAAATACTAGTCTTGAAAATACGGAAAATAATTCCATCGAACATATTAGATCACCTTCCAGAATCTTAAGAGACCATCCTACACAAAACATTATTGGTGAAATTGACACACACGTTCGAACAAGAAGTCAATTAAATCAAATGGGTCATGTAGCAATTCTCTCAACCATTGAACCCAAAAATCCAAATGAAACCTCTACAGATGACTATTGGATTATAGCTACGCAAGAGGAATTGAATCAATTCGAACGTAATGATGTCTAAGAACTAGTACTTCAAGCTAACGATCAATCAGTTATTGGCACAAAATGGGTATACAAAAACAAGGCTAATGAACTTAAAAATATTACAAGAAATAAAACCAGATTAATAGCTCAAGGGTATAATCAAGAAGAATGTATTGATTATGAAGAGACTTTCGCATCCGTAGCAAGACTAGAAGCTATACGCATTCTTTTAGCATACGTGAGTTTTTATAATTTTAAACTTTATCAAATGGATATTAAAATCGCTTTTTAAAATGGTTTTATTAAAGAAAATGTTTATGTAGAACAACCACCATTATTTATACATGAAAAATATCCAAGATTATGTATATAAACTTAAAAAAGCTTTATATGGTTTAAAACAAGCACATCGTGCTTGGTATGAACGACTTAAAAGTTATTTAATAAATTCTGATTTTCAAATAGGAAAAACAAATCAAACTTTATTTATTAAAAATACAAATAAATATATTTTAATTGTACAAATTTATGTAGATGATATAATTTTTGGTTCAACCAATGAAAACTTATGTAAAGAATTTTCTATAATAATGACAAACGAATTTGAAATGTCTCATATGGAAGAATTATCATATTTTTTAGGATTACAAATCAAACAAATTTCAAATGATATCTTTATTTATCAAGAAAAGTATTGTAACAATTTAATTAGAAATTTTGGTCTAGATAACACTTCGGGAAAGCCAACTCCAATGAGTACTTCTGTTCATCTTAAAAAAGATGAAAAAAGAAAAAGTGTTGATCAAAAATTATATAGAAGTATGATTGTTTCGTTACTTTATTTAACTGCAAGTCGTCCTGACATTATGATGAGTGTATGCTTGTGTGCACGATTTCAATCAGATCCAAAAGAGTCACACTTCAGAGCAGTGAAACGGATTTTAAGGTATTTTAATAATACTAAGGACTTCGGTCTTTTTTATCCAAAAGAATATCCATTCGAATTAGTATCTTATAGTGATGCTGATTTTGGTGGATCCCGGACGGATAGAAAAAGTACAAGTGGTACGTGTCATTTCATTGGAAAATCACTTGTATCTTGGTTTAGTAAGAAACAGAATTGTGTGTCACTCTCTACATGTGAAGCCGAATATATATATATATATTGCTTTAGCATGAGCACAAGTAATTTATACGCAACAAACACTCAAATATTTTGAAGTACATTTAAATAAATCAACAATATATTGTGCTAATACTAATGCGATAAATTTATCTAAAAATCCAATAAATCACTCTAGAACCAAACATATAGATACTCGACATCACTTCTTACATGACAACATAGAAAAGGATATTGCTAATTTAGAATATATCTCGACTGAAAACCAAATTGCAGATATCTTCATTAAAGCTCTATTAGAAAATTCTTTTATTAAATTACGACGAGAATTAGAGATTATATCAGTAAAAGATATATGAATTAGTATAATATTTTCTTTAACAAAAACAAGTACGTATTTGTATTTTAACCTATTACCTATATTTAGCCTATTTCCTAAAAATCCTCACAATATTCAAGTTCTTCTCTGGCTACAGACTTCTGAAATTCTAGCTACATATTCCTTGGTTGTTTTTCTTATATAAACCTATGTTTTCTTTACCACAAATCTAAAAACACAAAATTCAAAACTAAAGAAGCTCAATTAGATACACTGTGCCATCAAATAACTCAAACTCTTCAATCAATATTACTTTCACATCGGATAGTTCTTCCGATTCTCCTCAATTTCCAACACCTACTCTTAGATATGAACCACAATATCGTTGGGAAAACTATCGCACTAGATATACTCTTGAAGCAAAGAAGGCTAAAAGAACTCTTTTCTTATCACCAGATATAAAACGAAAAATATACGATCTTCATCACTATCAGACAGAACAAATAGCTCTACAGAAAGAGTTATACTTCGAACAGAAAGTTACCGTTAATCACTTAAGCCTTCTCGAAAAAATGACCTACAAATTTTGTGGTTCAAAAGCAAAGGATGTTACTTCACCTTTACTAATTCCGCCAAATCCTATTGATCTGTCTTCCTCTTATCGAACTGAGAATGATCCAATAAACCCCAACATTGAAATATTATGCATTCTCTCCCCAACGACCGCCGTATAGTCCAAACTCGAGGGAGAAGAATTACAAAGCCAATGGAGGAATAAGCTCATCAACACCAAAGAAGACTCCACCTTCTAAAATTTAAAGTTTCATTTACTATATGTTATATATTTGTTATATTTATTTAACTTGTTATTTAAATATATAAAATAAAAATTTATTTGTGCAAAAATTTCATTAAACGGACGTCTAAGTAAAAACAAACAGACATCTGAATGAACAGGATGAATAAATTTTAACCTCAAATCAGACGTCTGAATAAAATAAAACAGACGTCTGGAATGGTAATAAAATGAACTATAATCTTGCAGGTTAAAAATTCCTTTTAGATAGACATCTGACTAAAAATTTCAGATGTCTGACTTAGCACGTCAATTTTTTTCTTCCTTCAGATTCAGACGTCTGATTTACAAAATACAAACGTCTGAAATACACCATTTTTGAACTATTTCCTCACGAGTTCAATTTGAACATAAAACAGACGTCTGGTTTTACAAATTCAGAAGTCTGACTGAAACATGACGTGTTTTAAAAAGGGCATATGACTCCTCCCAACCATTATAACCATTCATCTCTTCATCTTTTCACTTTTACCTCTTCATCTCTTTTACCATTTATAAAACCTAGCCCCCAAAATCAAAAAATTACCACAAAAGTTCATCTTTTCAAAACCAAATCATGGCAAATCGAGACAAAAGAACAAGAGAAGAATCACTTCCTCCTTCCGAAGAATTAATCCAAAAGTGACTATGGGATGATATCGCCAGGGCAAGATATAAAGCAATAAAGGACTCCAAATTCTTCGAAGCTGCTTTCATAAAATTTGATGTTTTTTCAAATTATCAAATTCAACAATATGCTAGACACTTCCACTTCGAATCACTAGTTGATTATAACAAAAATGATGTCAAAATTTATCCTCTACTAGTGAAGTTGTTTTTAGCAAATTTAAATCTCGACCACACTAAACATCAAGTCAAAAAGGATACTGTTTGGTCTTAGGTTTGTGGAAAATGTGTGCTTCTCTCAATGCAACGACTAGGTCAATTTTTAAAATGTGATTGGCAAGGTCTAGATATAGACACAATAGAAGTGAATATGTCTACAAGGGATGAGATTTCACACAAATTTCTTTCCGATAGTCTCATTAACATGGATGATCTCACTTCTACTCATCTTCGACCACAAGCCCGTTTACTTAATCGCATACTAGTCCGACCTATTCAACCTTGCAAAGGAAGCTATGAAAAAGTTTAGCTCTCTACACCCTTTACTCCAACAAGCAAATCAATTGGGCAAAAATTATCATGGACGAATGGACCGATATCACATATAAGCGCAAGTATAAGACTTTAACACTGGTGTCTATATTACTTGGATCTTTGCTGCTTGTGAAATAAATATACCTAATACTCCCTCCTTACGCATCAAAGAAATTGATTCGAGGATTTTGAAACTTATGAATATTACTCCAAATCCCGCTACTTTAGAGTATATGTCTTTCAAAACTTGGACTGAACATGTAGCCTCGAACCCAGAAGCAATCATACCTAAGCCTTCTCACCATCATCAAGTTAGGAAAGAAGAAGATGACGATATTTAAATTATTTCTCCCGACACTTCTTCCAAACAAGCCTTAGTAATGATATCCCAAAACCAATCTAAACTTCATAAAGAATTAAGGCATTATCAAAAACAAACAAATAAAAAATTTGACTCTATCAAAGGATTCTTGAACAAAGTTTAGGAAAAAGTTTCTTGCACTGGCACTTCTTCGAACTAAGCTCAAGCTTCATTTCAATGGTCTTCAAGTTCGGCCGAAAAAGTTCCCGATTCCGAACAAGGCTCTCCCAAAGACGATGGGACAACTATTGAGGCATCTACTTCGGAGTGATGGTAAGCATGCTTTATGGTATGCTGATCCACGTATTTTGCCTAAAAACTCTTTAATTATCTAAATGGTGTGTAATATTTTGGTACTTATCTCTTTAAGTTTAGCACAAAACTCTAATATGTGCTATGTCTGATAATATGCTTGTTTATATATTATGCTATGTCTGTTTTTATGGTATGTTTGTGTGTAATTTATACATGCTTTCACTTTTTCATAAGTATTCTTTTTTGTCGAATGACAAAGGGGGAGAAACTAGTAACAATATATGCATATTGACAGGGGGAGCTTATATAGTTGTCATTAGTCAAAAGGGGGGAGAATTTTGGATTTCGCAATATAAGTATTTTGACTATGACAACTATACATAAGCATATATATTGTCAACTAACTTTGTTTTGCAGGAAGAGATTAGACAAGCAGATTCAATAACACCAAAATGAAGATTGAATATGTTATAAGAAATTGTTAGTCCCTGATTTTCATGTTAAAGTCATTCTTGATGGTTACACACACATATTATATATGTGTGTATGTGTGTGTGTGTGTTTTCATATTTAAAAGAGGCAAGGAATATGTTTTGCCTAGAAACAGACGTCTGAAATAAATCAAACAGACGTCTGTTTGCTGAGTCAAAAATAAAATCTCCATAATATTCAGACGTCTGTTCTGAATTTTTCAAACGTCTGAATCTGCTGCAAAATGTATTGTTTCCTTGCTATTTAAATTTCAAATTTAAAACAGACATCTGAAACTAACATTCAGACATCTGATTACGAAAAGTTGCAACTTATTATGAGAGTCACAACTATCTAAATCATTTCTCTTGATGGAATCTCTTCGCGACGAGTTACAACTCTTTATACATTGTAAATAGAGACTTGATTTACTATCAATCACCGAATTTCATTCTATCTCTCTCTACATTATTCAAAGCGCTCTAGTTTTCAAAAAGCACACTATTTACAATATAATCTTCCATAATCTTTCACAAGCTTCACGTTTATCATCAAGGAAAGACTATATGAAGGGTATACTATATATTGACATATCCGTGTTAACAAGAACACAAAAAAGTCATCAATTACTCTGTATTAACAAAGACCTCTTCAGCAGTTGAGGCAAGAAATCTCGTTCGGCTGTTCGGGTAATTGTGAACATGTTCCTCCAGATGAAATACCAAAAGTGAGTCTGGGACTGTACGTAGGACAGTGGTTCAAACCAGTATAAATCGACTATGTAATTTACTACTTACTACTCTGCTATATACATTACATCATATTCTCCAATCTACACGATCCTACTATTATATAGCATCTTTCAAACAACACCTAAAATCATTCTTTGCATGTGTAAAAGTAACTGCAATTAAAAAAAACCTGCCGTTTAGTTATTGAATAAATGATGCACATAACATGCGAACTTGTAAAGCCTTATGCACCGGTGGTAGTTATTCTTCATAGTCAATCCTCTTATTACTTTGGCTATAATGTATGGACTTGGTTGTGAACTCGAATAAACAGAGATATGTACTAAATAAACGAAGTCTTTAATTTTAAATGCTTTGGTGTGAAAATTATAATTTGTTTTTTATGTTACTAATTTGCGGAACGTTGTTCTTAATATAATTGTAGAAAAGTGTTCAACTCTGATTATATGCTCGTATTCCAAACAAAAACACATTTCAAGATGCAATCAAGAAGAAAAAAACTTTCCATTTGAACTAATAAAAACAAGGTGAGTATAAATTGGATGAAAATCATTTACAAAACAGAAAATAAAAAACGAATGAAAAGAAAATTAAGCTTTTAAGTAAACAAAAAAAAACACAATCAGAAAATTTATTTAATACCTACCTTTATATGTGTGTCTGTGTGATGCCTACGAAAATGAAATAATCAATGCATTTGCATAATTATCATTTGATGGCATACAATTAGCATAATTTTTAGCATACGATTGTATACACTAATTATGTACCCTTGAATTTTATGATTTACCATTTAAATCCTATTTAAAATCCTTAAATGATAACATTAAGCTAAAAGTCAACAAAAAAATGATGCCAAAATTAATTTGATAAAGCTTAGTAATTAAGAATGATATGTTTAATTGCATAATGAGGTGAAAGCAAAAAACATGGGACCATTGGTCAGATTTTCAATATTTGCATCTTAAATAAAATTTACAAGACAAGTTCATAGCAAGGTAAAATAAAACAATGTATATGTTTTTTTTTCAAAGAAAGAGAAAGATATATTTAATATCTAGGAAAGAACCAAGTACAAATAAAATATTTGATCAAAAATAAACAATTGATTGAGAAGTGAGTGAGCATATCATCTGAAAGATGATGAATTGGAAAGATCCCCAATAAAAGGAGGGCATTGCTCTTTTCATCTTAGGAAGAGCAAGAGACTTGAAAGTATCAATTAATGTCTGAGCCAAGGTTTTCAAAATGAGATTCAAATCGTAAAGTTCAAACTATGAATCGAAACGGGATTTAAATCGTAAATCGTGGATTCAAAAATATACATTTCAAAGCTTGCACACACTTTGAAATTAATTTTAATGTTTAAACTTCTACGTCTAAACCTAAAACATCATTTTCTATCTTGTTTCGATTTTAATTTATTTTTAAATCATTAAAATAGGAATTGTAGATCCAAATAAGTATGTTGAATATATTAATTTGAATATAGTGGTATTTCTAAAGTGTTGTATTAGACCGATTTGAATAAAATATAAATCGAATTGTAAAGGGAGGGATTTGATTCAAAACGGGATTCAAATTGTAGGATTTTTAAGATTTTTGACAACAGTGGTCTGATCTAATCACGACTGAGATCTCATTTTCAAACTTGGCCAATCCACAAAGATGCACACACACAGACAGAGAGAGAAAGAGAATAATTGACATCTCACTTGACCTTAGTCTCAACCAATACTTTGTTAGCTCACCCAGAAATCTCAGAGAAGATATAAAACCGGATTTCTGATGGTTTATATAAACTTTTGAAATGACAAGGGTCCACATCAATTAACCCGAAGTCATGTATTGTTATACTTACATAAACATATATGTTTTTTATTTACTTCATGTTTTATTTTACAATAGCAGCCACTATGTGCCTTGTAATTTAGTAGTTCACCCATTTAATTGCAATGGTCTTGTCAAATAGTTTATGTTGGAACCCATTTACTTGCAATTGTTTTGTTTTATTCTATATATCTAACTTATGTGTGTGACTACAGAAGAGAAAATAAAATGAAGGCAAAAAAGATATGCACAACATATGTGCTAATTATTGGTACAGTAAACCATCAATTGTTTTGTAATGAATCAGGACAATCAGATGACACTAAACTGTCATAGTCATAACATATGATTGCTAGATTGAAGTTATTAATTAGATAGATGAAGTAGACTATGTATAGATATATACTAATAATTATCAAGGGATACATTGTAGAAATCATGCATACGACCAGTTTAGCAAGATCCTGAAAAACATACAAGTAACTTTAAGTTCTTTGCATGTTTTATTTTGCTTTCGATCGAATAATAAATGTGAATCTTATAAATTTTTCTACCAGCTTGTTTGAATTACAACTCTCAGGCCAACCATTATTTCTTATAGCTCATACAAGATTTTTTGTCTTGCTTGATTTGACTGTAACAACATCACCAGATAACACTTCATGGTATATTTTCCCACTAAATATTTATATCTTTATTGTTTTTTGCAACAATTGGTATGAGTGTTTTGTTGAGATGCTAACAACAAGTTTTTGATTTATTAAGCAAATTAATATTATTTTTTATTAAGGAAGAAAATAGCATCAATTAACTTAGTTGCATGCAAACCAAATTTGATATAACATATAATCCGAGGTAGTCAGGGCTCATGAGATAAATTCTACGACCAAGAATAAATTCGCGATGAACACCCAAGATGTATTCAAAGGCAGTATACTTCTTTGATGATGTGAGGTTTTGCATTAAGGTTTGCAACTGTGATTTTAACTGAGCTTGAATTGGAATGGGAGAGATCTTATCCGAAACGGGATTTAATTCATTAAAAAAAAAACTAATAACAACTAAGATAGGAAGAAAAATAAAATATACTAAGACTTTAAAAATATAGGAAAAATATGATTATGAATTTAACATTATGATTATGAATTTTACATTAATAGAGATAGTAATGAGCAATGGACAAAGGATAAAGATAAATAACACTGAACAAGAAATACAAAACACTAAGACTTTAAAAATATAAGAAAAAACAAACGTTATAGGTTAAACAAGTATTGCTAACACCTAGTAGTTTAGTTGAATGTGAATTGAACAATGAAGAATGTTTAGGTTGAAAAAAAAAAAAAAAAAAAAAAAAACGAGAACAGAAATGATAGTGAAGTTCATAAAATGTATATTGAATATTGATACACATGTACTGTTCAATAGAGAGCCAGCTTAAATTGAATAAGACCATACAGTTGATTCCACACAATCATTATAAAGAGATGACTGCACCATGTTCGATATGGGTCTAAACATAAGGTAATGATGTACCTTTTGTTTTCATTCTTCTTCCTTTTTTTATTTTATATTGGAGACAATGCTAAGAAAACACATGAAACGGCCACAATAGGTCCCCAAAAAGAACAAAGACTGTATACAGCTTGTGTGTGCATGTTTGTGTGTGTATATGTATGCACATAGATAAAATGAACAGAATCTTGTATTATTCCCAGTAGAATCAGATTAATCTGGGAGTAAAACCCCATATCAACAAGAACAATACAGGTTCAATTTCAACCAGACATTTTTTATTAGCAGCATAAATGAACAGGAAAAATTAGGGTTAAAGGGCAATCAACTCAGATGAAATAAATGACAACTAGTAAAAGAAAATCATCACCGTATGGACAATTAACAATATATCAAACCTGGTTGTGCAGTTGAAGGGGCTTGCTGAGTGGTAAATATGTTGATTCCTGCTGCAGCCTCCATGTTTTTAAAAACAATTACCAAGTTATCCATATGAGGAGCAGGACGTATCTCTGAAATTATAAATTTCCATTATTATCATCTTTTCAATTGAATTAACATTAAACAGGCATAGGTTACCACCAATTTAGTGGCAGATAATACTAGAGATTCCAAAATCATAATGAATAAATAAATGAGTATTATGAATTTATGATATGCAAGTAGATCACTCTCACACACACAACACAAAACTTGGTTACCATGCTACAGAATTATGTAAAATACAATAACGTTGAGTTTTTACAGATTAATTGATACAATAGATTATCTAGTAAATACCAAATAGTACAAGCAATATAACATGCATACCTCTCCTACGAAACGGTACTTTGCATACAGGGCAATCTGATACAGACTTCATAGATTCCATAACACATGAGCTGAACCAATGTCATAAAGCAATGATTTAAGAATCGGGTAAAGTAAATGAATCGGTTTCTTTTAAACAAAATTTATATAAAAACGAAAAACAAAAGCATAAAAACCCTTACTTGCAGAAGACGTGGTTGCAGGAAAGAGAAACTGACGATTTCAGCAGACTCAGGCTACATATTGAAACAAAAATCCAAAGTTCGTTATTTTAAAATAAAAACCAATATTGTTGCCAAAATCGATAAATTACAAAATGGATGTAGTAAAATTTCACACCAACGTGAAACAAGATCTTAAAACGTTGACCATCTTTACTGAATTAAATCCCAAACTTAAAAACAAAACAATCAATTATCAGAGATATACCAGATTGGACACTTGAGCTCTCTTCCCATTTTCTCGAGATGAGAAATATCCGCCATTGATTCTTCGACCCCTAGGTTTAGGGTTTTTCTTGAAGTAGATTAAAATATAAAAGTATAGAAGAAAAATAAATGGTTTGAGGGATTTGGAGAAAAGTATAAAGCCGGGCTTAATTTTTACGATTTCAAATTCCCGCGTTTATTTTGGTGTTGGGGTGCCTTGTGATTTTTGGGGTTAAACGATTTGGTCTCCCCTTGTTCTTTTGCTGATTTAGAGCTAATGTTAAAAGTTGGCTCCGGTTTGGTTACGGTTGGGGTCATGTATAGTTTTATCAAAATCCATTATGGTTTGAGTCCAATTCAATTATTTGTTTTCTATGTTATCAAAACATGAGTGTTTTGTTGTTGTTTCAACGTTTTGTTTGTTTGCATTAAAATGTTTTGGTTTATTTTTGTTGTAAATGGCTACATTACTGCCCAATTTATATGTAACGTTATTTTCAAAATTTGCATATTTGAAGTATAAGTTGTACATAAATATTACGTGTTCGGTATATGAGTATTATTGAGCGGGCATGGCTCAGGTACCGGCTTTGGATTACCCTATGGGTTTGGGCATAGTTCGGATTTTAATTATTGTAATTAGGCTTGACTCCAAGTTTTAACATACCCAGACCAAGCCCAATTGCTTGATAGACTTAGTTTGGAGCTAACATTTCTAGTTAAAACAATATTTAATACTGGTTTGTATTGATTTTAATTAAACATCAAAATGGTAATATGCTCGAAAAAAAGTAAATAACGTTGTAGAAATTTAAGTAAAATTAAAATAATTTACTTCAATCAGTTTGAGCAACTAATATATTTGATAAAGAAAAGTTTGAAAATTGGTACCTAGATGGTAAGACACATTAATACTACAAGTTTAAAATAGCATACAAATAAAGCATGTCAATATATATACAAATAAAGCATGCCAATATATATTCAAATATTTGAACCACGCTATGCAAAATTGAACCCATGACATTTCATACCATAGTAGAAGGTTTAACCACTAATATAATTGATAAAATTATTTATCAATTAAAGTACACTGATGATTTAAATTGAGTTTGATAAAGAAATGAGAAATATGTGTACGAATAAATCTATTAATGTTTTGTCACTTCAAGAGTCAAATTATATAATCGTTAAAATTTATGTCTTGATCACTTATTTATTTCCCTAAGACTATGTGTTATCTTTTGTTAGTATGAAATTGTAACGGCCCGTATGTCTTTGTAAAACAATGTCGACTAATCAAGTATTGAAAATACCGGATCATTAATAGAAAGAAGTTAGAGAGTGAGAAATAAAAAGAAAGAAATTAAGGTTAGAATAAAAGAAAAGATGGTCATAATATCACAGAATCAGAGCAGACACAAATCCCACAATCGCAATAGAATAAAATATAATATATATATATCATAACCTTTGGAATACAAAATTGTATTTGTACCTACATACATCATCAGAGTACAACACATACACATCACAACGGAAATAAACTCTATACACACACACACACACACACACATATATATATATATATATATCGTTGAAGCCTTCTGTTCCAAGCTCTTCCAAGTGTATTGTAAAATCTTGAGCTACTTGGTTGTCCGCACAAATTTTGAGCATTCAAGAGTTTAGGGAAAACATAGAAATATAAACTCTGGGTCAATCATGAGACTGATATGAGTAAACGATTTAAAACAGCTTGAGAAATAAAGTGTATGTCATAAGACCATGCTGCACATAAACACGGAACGGGTTTTTCCCTTATGAGAACCAAAACACTTCATATATCAAAATTAGATATTGTGATAGTGTCTAGGGTTTTAAAAATAATTTAGAATCTAGCAAAATGCTTGCATCTCACATTTCACTACATAGTTTACAACCAAAACTGCATGGTTCTTATGGATAATGGATTTTTAACTATGACAAGATATGTAACCATCTTCCGATAGTGTATCTCTAAAGAGGAATACACTGGGTTCAACAAGAACATCTTGTAACCCGACCACACATGATCGGCCACTCAATTCGCTTGAGTGTACCGAATATATTGTCACCAATGGTTGGACTCAAACCACCGTTTCCGAAGCATACGGTAGTGATAGAATAAAGAAGCAAGTAAATATTTCTCTATATAGGTGATAATGCACCATAATGGGAGCAGCCCACATAGCCATGTTGCTTTCCCGATTTTTATCATTTCCAAGTTGTGAAACTTGAGGCTATACTTACCTTTCGACATATCACATCTTTTTTCACTTTGAATGTCACATCGTCAAACCCGCCAAATCACAAATTGATTTCCCCTAAATGCATGAGTGTAAAGCTAAGAGAAACAAAATTCTCCACCACTAAACGTAAGTACGTTTAAAAAGATCAATCATACGCGATCTATTAGACATACTCTATCAGACATTCGTCCATACAAGTTATCCTGAAACTGGACAAACCGAAGGCACTACTATGTAAATCCATCTTAGGCAATATCTACCTAGGATCAACAAAACAACCCTTGCATAAACTCCATCTTCAATTATTTTCAATATAATCTCACTCGCAACGTATAAATTGGATTAAATTGGAATTTAGATTTTGGACCCTTTGAAACGATAATGTTAATATCCTTTAGGGTCAAGTGATACTTAATAGCAATCAAGTCAACATATTTCATAAGGATTCAATATTTATATTGATTATTAGGACTTGTCTACTGAAATTATTTCACATATAAGATTTACATTCCAGATTTAAACAGTGATTTATACGAGGTGCTTTAGATGTGTCAATGTTTAATTTAAACTAGTCAAGTTTATTGGGTCATATCACAGCATTGCAAGCAATCCAATCAACTATTACAACATATCTTGTCGATTACAGTTCGATAATTCAATTTCAACCAATCATTGTTCATAAATCGGTTAATCTTGGATAATGATTATTTCCATATTATATCCATCTAAACTTCCCTTTCTTTAGGTAAATAAGTAATTAATTAATTAATTAAATTAAAGTGGGAAGTAAATGGTACTTTCCTGAATTTGACATAGTCGATTTCCAATTCAGAATCTCTTTCCGATTTATTTTTCGAACTTCAGAATAATCTCATCGTTACAGGTCAACCTAGTTTCCCTTACCCTTTGATAATTAACTTGTCATTAATACTTACTTAATTAAAGGATTAACTAAGTTTAAAACATCCTCGTTGGATAATTTATCCAATTTTAAATTACTGTTTAATTGCATAATTAACTTACCAGAATATGTTAATTAAAACATTAGTTAACTTCTCACAATTCATTTAAGAAAATGAACAGTTTAAATGATTACAATTAAAAAGGTAATCATTTTAATTATTATAAATTATAATAATTAACTTCAACATTAACTAAAATAAAGGTAGTTAACTTCATCATTGACTAGAAATAAACTAGTTAATCTCATTTACAAAGTGATTATAATTATAAATAACTTTATAGTTATCAACTCAAAAGTTATCTTTAAACAAAGTTAATTAAAAAGTTAATTGTAACACCCCACGTCCATTAATGTCACTCACAAAGGGAATGCATTAACTTCCGTAGAGCATATTTAGTGTATAGAACAGAATATAACAAGATGGATATAAATAATGGTACTTGAAAATTTTAAAACAACTTTTGTTGCAGCAGAGAAATAGTTTGATTACGACAACTTCATAAACCAAGTACACTTAATATCCATCTTGATAAATTGTTTTAGAGTACATAAAATAAAAAGCATAAACCCTAACACAAGTAGCCATAAAAGAGATGAGCTGAACTTTACTTTCAGCAATCCAAGCACTTCCAAAAGAGAGAGAAAGAGATCCGAGATCAAGCTCCACTAGTACTAGTCCCACTCTGAGAATCTTGGGGGGAGGGAGAGAAGGAAGAAAAGAGACGAAAACAAGGGGGTTAGACATAAAGTCTGGCGAGTATAACAACTTTAACAATATAATTATTAAAGTAACTTGGATAAGGCATAAACTGGTAAGATAAGATATGACCATGAAACAAGTGGGCATGACAAAGCAAACAAGAGGAATATTCTGACGTTAATCTCGTTCCTAATCAATGTAGGATAATTACTATACTGCACCACCACTTGTCACCCTAAAAGTTGATCCCGCCAACAGAACTTAATATTGATAATGGTAGTTTCGTGTACCCCTAGCTGCCTTCATAGGTGTCGTCTGCCCTTATCTCCACTAGTTGTACACACTACCCTCATTCGATCGGCTCCCTAACTCGTAGATACCCGTGTTGGTCCCACAGTGGGGGTGTATCACTCCCTAAAGTGGCAATCCGATACCACCAAAGATGCACGGCTTATATCTACACGATGCAACAACGTTTTACCTACCAGCCCGGGCCCACGCACGCACATGACCGTGTTGGACTTGCGTTGCCACCGCTAACCCGTTTTGATGTAACGACCCAGAAAATCTGAACCAATTTAAAAAATTTAAATTGGCTAAAATAATGGATTTTAAATATTTAAAATAAATATTTTAAATAATGGCAATGGAAAGTGAGTTTGAATAGACAATTGAAAATGAATATAATTAATTATAATAATAAACAAGGCCTGAAATAGCGCTGCAGGTTCAAAAAATTGAATTCAAACTTTGTCGGACTGTACCGGGTGCAAAACAAAACGGATTTTAGTGAAACCAAAAGTATTTAAATCTGTTAGTAAATACCTTTCTAACGAATCTGAAAAAATCGAATTTTCATAACGGAAAGCAAAAGTTATGGCCAAATGAATTTTCATAAAGGTCACTATGGAATTTATATAGCCCGTGAAATTGGCCATTTTGCATACGACCTCGGAATTCGACGAAACCACTTTTGTTGGATCCGGGATGTGAAGTTATTATTAGGTTTCAAATTTCATAATTTTTGAAGCTACTATGTGAGCGTGGCAAAGGAAAATGTGTTTTGGTCAATTATAGTTAAATTGGATCGACCAGAAATGGGCCTTTTTGCAAACGGTCTCAGAATTCGACGAAACTAGTTTTGTTGGGACCGTATCGTCAAAACATAGCTATATTTATTTTTCTGGAATTTTTCGAATTAATTTGTGGCCCTGGCAAATTGAAATGTACGTTCAAATCAAATATTGAATGTATATGTTTTAAATTGAATGGAAACTGACTGAAACAGTCGAATGGGCCTACGAAACATATCCCATTGTGTTCGGAATGCGGGTAAAACGCTAGGGATGATAGTCGTCGGGTTCGAATTGGTGTTCGTATGGGACAGGGGTATTTTTGAGATTTTAAAAATTATAAAGTAAAATAAAAAAAATCCTATTGGCTAATCTATTCTCTTTCTTCCCCGATACCCTCGAAATCAACGGCGGCTCCCCTTCAGATCTTCGTGCCTCGATTTCTCGTCATCCACGCATCAGAACCCACTGCTCCTTTGGAGAATTTTGAAGCCCTTCCCTCGATCTTCAAATCCATACCAGTTGGAGCTTCTCTAGTGGTGTATTTTTCGAGATTCAACGCCGAGAAGTGCCGCCGCATCGTCCCCGATATCTCAGCCGCCGTGCCACCGAGTGGGGCCCCCCAGGCATCATTCGGCGCGCCTCTCGGAGGGCTATGACGTGGTGGTGGCCGATCTTCATATCGTTACACCAAATTGAAGAAAGACCAAGACCTAATTTCGAACATCAAAGGAAAGGTACGGGTTTGAATTGTTTAAAGTGATTTTAACATTTAAAAGCGTTGCAAAACTTCTAAAAATCATATCGTTTTGCTATGTGGTCGAAATTCAGTGAAACAAGAAACATCGTGACCGTGTGGATGCCTTCTACATTTTAGAAGAGACCGCATATTTTTCTGAGCCTTCTGCTATTTTTGGTGGAGTGGAACCCAATGTGAGATTTCTAATTTATAAACGATATGGAAAACGGCGATGTATAAATTATATAGTCGATGTATGAGTTATATAAGCGTTGTACACCTCACGTATAAGCTTTGTATAAGTTGTATGTTCGATGTATAAGTTATATATGCGTTGTAAAAATTATATATGTGTTGAAATAAAAGTGAATTGCTATATATAAATAAATAAATAAATATATATATATACGCCCCTCATCCACAAACCATGGACGATATTTATTGATTGTGATTGGTGTGAAAATTGATTGATAGCGAATGGTTGTTTGGGATTGTAAAAATTGATTTCGTATTTTGAAATCGAAACTTCAAACGATTGTACCGGGAGATCCGACCGTCGGATTTTCCCGAAACTGGAACCGTTGGATTCATTTTGAAAAGACCTTTCTAATGATATAAATTTTGTGAAGATCCAACGGTTAGATTTTCAGATATGTGTAAATCAAATCTGAAGAAAAACAGCGCCACGGCCGCGTTATGGCCCGAAGCGTCGTTTTGAATAAATTGGCTATTTTAAAATAAATAAAAATAGCGATAAATCATTATAAAATATTATGAACAATATGGAATGGAAATCAACTGAATTTGCTCGATTTTTGTGGTATTTGATGGTTGGATATGTTTGGTGTGAAAATTACATTAAAGAACAAAATTGGTGTTGTCGAATAATTTAACCATTGAAATAAATTGATTTGAAATTCTAAATATACGTGAATTATTTGAAATGGCCGAGTTAATTCTCATCTCAAATAATTGACCGACGATTGAAAGTCGAAGATGAAGACAGTGGTCGAAGACCGGAGATCTTCACCTCGTTTGGATGGTAACCGAAGTCCTGATTGGGAGGCATCCCGAAATATGGATAATGAGTGGTGATCGTTCTAGACGTACGTGGTGATCGATGGGTTTGCGAGGTATTTAGTGCCTCCGGTTTCGTTCAGACCCAGAACGGACTTGTAAATGGACTGTATGTCTGACATTGGATTTTATTGTGTGTTGATTGATCTTTATTAAATATACATCTGTTTGGCGGCGGAGAATTTATTCTTTTGCTTAACGCCCTTCTCTGAAACGCACGAGCTCAGAGGTTGTATATCGATGGACATCAGTCGCATGGCATGAATTGCCTGTGTGGCATGCTAAGATGCAGTGATCAGGGCTTCTGTTGAAAAGCAAAGTCTTGTGGTGATGATCAAAGCACCGCCTGTGTGGCGTAGCTTTGTGTATAACGTGAAATCGCGAGCCTCACACCCCGGTATGAACCAGAAACGGGAGAAGGACCTCAGGGAGGGCATGCGTTTCTTCCTAGCTAGGGTGGTGTCAGTGACCTACCAGCCCTGACATTTATATACTTTTCACCTATGTGGTTGTTGCTGTTGCGAGGCGCCTCGGTTTGATCGGACGATCCGGGTCCGATGGAGTCATTCGTTGGCTCGTTTACGCCCCAAAGGGCGGGGAAACGTATTGTTCAGGTATAATAATCCACATCGGTGGACCGGCCCTGTCGCTCCAAGGCTTGCCTGCGCGCTTGCCTGAGACTCGGGCTAGGCAGTCTCGAACTCGGTAAGGACTATCTTTTGCCTTGGTTCATGACGGAAATCAAATTTCCAAATACGTGACGATGCGGTTTCGATTGTATATATATATTTGGCGACATAGTGGCATGGGACGCTCATGTCGTCTATGATTGATAGTTATGATTTGAAATTGTTTTCAAAACATATAGACACTAGCAATAATATCAAATGCCTTTGTTTTATTCGTATCAAGCATATTTTGGCCGTTATAAGGTAAAAACTCTATCCTCCGGTTTGCGTTGCATTGTGTGATGGGAACTGAGTCTTATAACGGCTTCATTTTACAAAAAGCATAGCGATGTTTAAAAGAAAGATTTGTTTTAAAGCACTGACAATCCAATGGAGTAAACCCGTTCCACGAAGGTGGCGTGGTCCTGTGATTGGCCAAATTATATATGTGTTGAGTAGATTTCTCATACCAGTCCCATGACTGACTCGTAGTTTGTTTCACTTTCAAACTCGGGTGCCCCTTTTTCCACGGGCAGCCTTGTATTCAGGTTTAGCTGGCTTTCTCTGGATAGCTGGAGCTGAAGATGGATTCTATCATTTATCTCTTTTTATGCTGTTCAGCTCCTATTGTACATATTTTGTTTGTTTCCGCTGTAGACATATATGTATAGCTGAACTGTATTTGTACTAAGTAAGATCCTGTATACTGTGTAACTCTGATGATTACTTTTATCCAGTATATTCTATTGTTCATTATCTGGTGTATTTATTTAATTTTGTTCTGCTATTATCTGTTTCTGTGTTATATTCCACGGATTACCCTTGCCACCGTCAGAACGGGGTTTGGGGTCGTCTCAACGTGGTATCAGAGCTTTGGTTAAGCTTAGTTCTGGAATATAACATTTGAACGAACTCGTCAGAAATAGAACCAGTAGTGTTCTAGGACGGGTAACTCTATACAGATAGGATCAGCAATATCCTAGTATGAGTAAAGCAGAATGAAATTACACCTCGATAGACACATTTACATTTGAAGTATATGTTTCTATGTTTAAAATTATCTTTTCTGTGACCTGACACTTGATCTGCCATTTGCAGAGGTACTAGAAAAATGAGTGTCAGAAACAGGAGAAATGCAGAACCCGATCTAGAGGCTCTATTAAAGAGATATCGAAATCTGAATGGAGCACGGTTCTCGGGCAATGAATCTATAATTCAAACTCAAGCTTGGATGAGTTCTATCGAAAGAATTTTTGAGCGTATCCAGCTGAGGGATGACCAGAAAAGGCTAGTAGCATCTTGGGCGCTCAAAGAAGAAGCTTTAATCTGGTGGGAAATGATCATCAAAGATAATCTAGAAGGTAATATCACCTGGGACAGATTCAAAGTGATTTTCCTGGAAAGATTTACTCCTCCCGAAGCAACCGAGAGATTATGTGATGAATTTTCTTATTTGATACAAGGTGATATGACCATCCCAGAATATCATAAGAAATTCAACGAACTTGCTCACTTTGCTCCTCATCTGATTCAAGATCCAAAGAGGAAGAATCTGAGATTTATTCATGGCCTGCAAAGGAAATATCAGAATAGTGTAATGAGGAATGTAAAGCTTCCTTTTTCTGAAATGATATACATGGCTTATCAGTATGAAGATCTCCATAAGAAAGGAATGTTACACAATGAAGAAGAAGTCTGTTCTAGTGACAAAGCAGAGTCGAAAACTGATATACCTGAAGCCAGTATGAGGTCTGAGGGAAGTAAGAAGCCCAGTGCCAAGAGGAAAAGGGCCAGATCTGAAAAGGAACCAGCCACGACGGCTACCTGCTCTAACTGCAAGAAACCGGGGCATTTGACCAGAAGTTGTAAATCCTCGAAGAAGAAAAAGGAGGGTGGGTCTAAATCCAAGGGCAAGTTTCCTATGACTCGGGAGTGCAATCTTTGTCATCAGGCTGGTCATATAAAGCGAGATTGCTGGCTATTAAAAAAAATCAAAGGGGCTCAGGTAAATGAAGTGGCCGAAGTGCCTGCATCTTCGTCTGCTCAGGAAAGGGCTGATGTTTTGGAAGGAATGCTTACTGTCAAAAACATTCCAGTCAAAGTACTATTTGACACAGGCGCGTCACGAAGCTTTATTGCCAAGAGTGCAGCCAAGAAGCTGGATTTGAATTTGAGGAAGCTCAAGGAACCAATGACTGTCCAGAATCCGGTCGGGGGTTCTATCAATCTCAGTTGGATTTGTGCAGTACCTGTCTCCTTTTCCTGCTATAAATTCCCTATTATCTCTATCGTCATGAATTTTAATGAATTCGATCTTATTCTCGGATTGGATTGGCTGACCAAATATGAAGCTGAGGTTAGATGCGCCGAGAGAGTTGTTAAGGCGAAGGCACAATCGGGGAATTATATAACCATACCATGCGAAGGCCCGACTTCAAATAGAAAGGACTTCTGGGCAGCTTTGAATATTTCTCCAGCCCAAATAGAAAATACCCTGAAGTTGCAGAGAATATTCCCGACCTCATCAAAGATATTCCTGTCGTCAAAAATTATGCGGATGTGTTTGAGGAAGTTGTTCGCTTACCTCCGTAGAGAGAAATAGATTTTAAGATTGCTTTGATTCCGAATGCGAGGCTGGTAGTTCACGTTATTCGAAGAATGTCCTTGAAAGAGAAGGAGGAATTAGACAATCAAACACGACATCTAGTATGGAAAGGTCTGATCAGGCCTAGTTTCTCTGATTGGGGTGCAGCAGTGGTATTTGTCCCGAAATCTGACGGTACTCTACGTCTATGTGTGGATTATCGTGATCTGAACAAACATACAATAAAGAACAAATATCCATTGCCGTGGATAGATGATTTGTTGGATTGTCTAAATGGAGCACAAGTATTTTCACGAATGGACCTAGCTACAGGCTTCCATCAACTTCGAATTGCCGAAGAGTGTGTTCCAATGACAGCATTCAGAGGTCCCGACTTATTCTACGAGTGGCAAGTAATGCCGTTCGGCTTATGTAACGCTCTCGCTTACTTCGTCGATCTGATGAATAGAGTGTTCAGGGGGGTTTTGAATAAATTTGTTCTGGTTTTCATTGACGATATTCTAATCTTCTCTAAATCAAAGGCCGAACATGAAAAGCATCTGGAACAGGTTTTAGAAATTCTGAGACGGAATGTATTGAAAGCCAAATTTTCCAAATGTATCTTCTGGCAAGACGAAGTAAAATTTCTGGGCCACATTGTATCGAAAGAAGGAATTGCTGTGGATCCAAGCAAAATCACAGCTATTCAGAATTGGAAACAGCCCAGTACCCCCACAGAAGTCCGCAGTTTTCTCGGATTGGCTAGCTATTACCGGAAGTTCGTTAAAAACTTTTCAAAGATATCTGGTCATTTAACAAAGCTTACAAAGAAGCATTCAAAGTTCAAATGGACTCCAGAAAGTGAGGAGGCTTTCGAATAGCTAAAGTTAAGACTAACGACAACTCCAGTGTTAACCATCATCGATGGTAATCAGGATTTAAAGGTCTGGACTGATGCTTCTAGAGAAGGCCTTGGTGCAGTGTTAATGCAAAGGGGCCAAGTGATTGCTTATGCTAGCCGTCAACTGAAGCCACACGAGAAGAACTACGTAACTCATGATCTTGAGTTATTGGCTATTGTGTTCGCTTTGAAAATCTGGAGACACTATCTTCTGGGTGAGAGATTTGAACTGTTTACAGATCACCAGTCGTTAAAGTATCTGTTCACTCAGAAAGACCTGAATCTGAGGCAACAACGTTGGCTGGAGTTTCTTGCAGCATATGATTTTGAAATTCTATACACTCCAGGGAAAGCCAATGTTGTGGCCGATGCGCTAAGCCGAAAGAATGAAATGATCGCCAGTTTCATCATTGCGACTTCGTTGATTGATAAGATATCGGCTCTCCAAGAAGACGACCAATTTATCAAAGGAATGAGTCAGCGAATTCGTGAAGGCAATGCTTCGGATTTCCAGCTAGACAGCGAAGGGATTCTGAGGTTAGAAGGGCGAATTTGCGTTCCAGAGATTCCTGAACTCAGAAGAGATGTGCTTGATGAATGTCACAAATCTAAGCTCAGTATCCATCCAGGTGTGAATAAAATGTATAACGATATCAAACGCACATTCTGGTGGAAGTCGTTAAAAAGGGACATCTCGATATATGTTAGTCGATGCCCTACTTGCCAACTAGTCAAAAGCGACCAACAGAAATTGGCTGGATTGTTACAACCACTGGAAGTTCCTGGTTGGAAGTGGGAGCATATCTCCATGGATTTCATTGATGGTCTGCCCAGAACCAGAAAAGGGAATGACAATATTTGGGTGATCGTAGATCGCTTCACGAAGACCGCCCATTTCATACCTGTCAGATCAAACAGAACCGCTCAGGGTCTGGCGCAGATATACTTCAGGGAAATAGTTAGACTACATGGAGTGTCGCTCAGTATAGTCAGTGATAGAGATATAATATTCACTAGCAAGTTCTGGGAAGCATTTCAAGTCGAGCTAGGAACGAAGTTGAACTTGAGCACCGCTTATCATCCTCAGACAGACGGTCAGACTGAGAGGGTGAATCGTATTTTAGAAGACCTATTGTGTGCTTGTGTTATAGATTTCGGTGGATCATGGGAAGACCATCTTCATTTGGCTGAATTCTCTTATAACAACAGCTACCAAGCGAGTCTGACAATGTCGCCATTCGAAGCGTTGTATGGTAGACCGTGCCGATCCCCTGCTTGTTGGGTCGAACCAGGTAATAGACTTGTGTTGGGTCCTGATATGATCCGAGAAGCTGCCGACAAAGTCGATTTTATTAAGAAGTGATTACTGGCCGCTCAAAGCCGACAAAAGAGCTATGCCGATAGAAGAAGAAGAAATATATCCTTTGCAGTTGGCGACTATGTATATTTGAAAGTAACGCCGATGAGAGGAGTTATCCGGTTCGGTAAAACTGGAAAGTTGGAGCCCAAATTCATTGGTCCGTTTCCTATTCTGGAACGGATCGGGACTCTCGCTTATAGGGTTAAATTGCCTGACTGGTTGCCTGGAGTCCATGATGTATTTCATATATCTCAACTTCGAAAGCACGTTCATGATCCAGACTTGATCGTGGAAGAAGCAGCTCAGCAGGATATTGAAATTACTCCAGAATTAGATGTGAGAAGAGAGCCGCTAAAGATTATCGGCAAAGAAACCAAAGAGCTGAGGAACAAGAAGGTTCACTTAGTCAAAGTGCAATGGAGTGGAGATCCGCGAGATTGTACTTGGGAAATTGAGGAGAGCATTCAGAAAGCTTATCCTAGATGCCGAGTGGATATCTCTGATTGACTCTGGTGCAAGGTATATTTACCATACTTTGCATTACCATTTAATTCTCTACTCTGTTGTTATTTTCTTTCCATAGATGTGCACTTTTAAATTCTATAGTCTGAATGATTCTAAAAGAGAATAGGAGTGATTAGTATATTTTTGAAAAGTTAAAAACAATTGGATTGGTTGTTGTGTTGTGTGATTGTAGATTTATCAAACCACTTTCGACTTTGTTCCTTTTCGGGGACGAAAAGTTTTAAGTGGGGGAGATTGTAACGACCCAGAAAATCTGAACCAATTTAAAAATTTTAAATTGGCTAAAATAATGGATTTTAAATATTTAAAATAAATATTTTAAATAATGGCAATGGAAAGTGAGTTTGAATAGACAATTGAAAATGAATATAATTAATTATAATAATAAACAAGGCCTGAAATAGCGCTATAGGTTCAAAAAATTGAATTCAAATTTTGTCGGACTGTACCGGGTGCAAAACAAAACGGATTTTAGTGAAACCAAAAGTATTTAAATCTGTTAGTAAATACCTTTCTAACGAATCTGAAAAAATCGAATTTTCATAACGGAAAGCAAAAGTTATGGCCAAATGAATTTTCAGAAAGGTCGCTATGGAATTTATATAGCCCGTGAAATTGGCCATTTTGCATACGACCTCGGAATTCGACGAAACCACTTTTGTTGGATCCGGGATGTTAATTTATTGTTAGGTTTCAAATTTCATAATTTTTGAAGCTAATATGTGAGCGTGGCAAAGGAAAATGTGTTTTGGTCAATTATAGTTAAATTGGATCGACCAGAAATGGGCCTTTTTGCAAACGGTCTCATAATTCGACGAAACTAGTTTTGTTGGGACCGTATCGTCAAAACATAGCTAGATTTATTTTTCTGGAATTTTTCGAATTAATTTGTGGCCCTGGCAAATTGAAATGTACATTCAAATAAAATATTGAATGTATATATTTTAAACTGAATTGGAAACTGACTGAAACAGTCGAATGGGCCTACGAAACATACCCCATTGTGTTCGGAATGGGGGTAGAACGCTAGGGACGACAGTCGTCGGGTTCGAATTGGTGTTCGTATGGGACAAGGATATTTTAGAGATTTTAAAAATTATAAAATAAAATAAAAAAAATCCTATTGGCTAATATATTCTCTTTCTTCCCCGATACCCTCGAAATCAACGGCGGCTACCCTTCAGATCTTCGTGCCTCGATTTCTCGTCATCCACGCATCAGAACCCACTGCTCCTTTGGAGAATTTTGAAGCCCTTCCCTCGATCTTCAAATCCATACCAGTTGGAGCTTCTCTAGTGGTGTATTTTTCGAGATTCAACGCCGAGAAGTGCCGCCGCATCGTCCCCGATATCTCAGCCGCCGTGCCACCGAGTGGGGCCCCCCAGGCATCGTTCGGCGTGCCTCTCGGAGGGCTGTGACGTGGTGGTGGCCGATCTTCATATCATTGCAGCAAATTGAAGAAAGACCAAGACCTAATTTCGAACATCAAAGGAAAGGTACGGGTTTGAATTGTTTAAAGTGATTTTAACATTTAAAAGCGTTGCAAAACTTCTAAAAATCATATCTTTTTGCTATGTGGTCGAAATTCAGTGAAACAAGAAACATCGTGACCGTGTGGACGCTTTCTACATTTTAGAAGAGACCGCATATTTTTCTGAGCCTTCTGCTATTTTTGGTGGAGTGGAACCCAATGTGAGATTTCTAATTTATAAACGATATGGAAAACGGCGATGTATAAATTACATAGTCGATGTATGAGTTATATACCTCATGTATAAGCGTTGTATAAGTTGTATGTTCGATGTATAAGTTATATATGAGTTGTAAAAATTATATATGTGTTGAAATAAAAGTGAATTGCTATATATATATATATATATATATATATATATACGCCCCTCGTCCACAAACCATGGACGATATTTATTGATTGTGATTGGTGTGAAAATTGATTGATAGCGAATGGTTGTTTGGGATTGTTTGTGGCTGATATTGATTGATTGTGGTTGAAAAATACCCATTTGTGGTTGAGGAATATTTGGTTGAAACCACATAGGATTAGTTTGTGGAAATGAAATAAATATATACATGCCGCCTGCATGCGAACTAGATGCATGATCCCCATTGTCAAAAACCGCGAGGTTTTAAGGTAGAGCGAGGAGCCGTACTAGGGACGGTCCCGGTTTTAACTACCCTGCCGTTATGCTGCCGAAATTTTGAATAATATTCATGTGTTTGAATTATTTTCATTTGCTGAAACTATATTTATTCATTGAATAGAAAACCTTCATGTGTTGAATCGATATTCATTCGTTGATTAGAAATTCATGTGTTGAATGGTATTCGTGTTTTAAATATAAAAAATCACATTTTTATCTATATACAGAAACTATAGAAAACCTTCATGTGTTGAATCGATATTCATTCGTTGAATTGAAATTCATGTGTTGAATGGTATTCATATTTTGAAAGAAATTGTTTTATAATAAAAATCCCAATTTTAACATCAATATGAAATATATAAAATAATCCTGTTTTGAAGTAAATTGTTTTATAATAAAAATTCTATTTTTATCACCTTTATAAACTATATAAAATAATAGTGTTTTGAAATGAATTGTTTTACGATAAAAATCACATTTTTATTATATACACGAATTGTTGAAATGTGAAGTGTTAAAAATAGCAACTCGTTCAAATAAATATGCATGAGTTGAAGTATTCATTAATTAGCTAATGACGTGATTTTTACCTATGCATGTAACATTAGAATGAATGATGCTTTTAAACCAAATGGAATCAAATATGAAGTTGAATGGAAAATGATAAGTGATAAGAACTGTATATATGTACATGCATATTTATTGAACAGGTTATGGCAAAGGGGCTAGAGAAGAGGAATAAAATTTTGTGCTCGACAAATAGGTACACGTTTACTGTTTTGTTTGAGTGATGATTTTATGAGCCTGTTGGCTAGCCGCTTGGCTTTTTCTTTTTCTTTTCGACATGAGACGCCCGTGTGGCTATTTGGGAATTTTCCCAGCCCCTCCCGTACAAAGGAGGTTATGGCGAAATTTTCCAAAATTTAAAGGCGTTAGTGAAATATATGAAGTGAAAACGATATTGAAATTGTTGAATGAACTATATTTATATAAATAAATAAATATAAATAAAATTAAAACGAAACGTGGCCGTGCAGTTCGTGTTTTGAAACCGTGATTTCAAACAACTAGTGCGGGAAATCCGACCATCGGATTTTCCCGAAACCGCAACAGTCGGGTTCGCCTTGGAAATATCTTTCCAACGGCACCAACCTTGTAAAAATCCAACGGTTGGATTGTTTGGAATGTTTAATTCAAATCTGAAGAAAAACAGCGCCAGAAACGATTTTATTTATTTATATTTATAAATATAATTATATTTAATCGAATAACGACGCTGCATTTCGTATTTTGAAATCGAAACTTCAAACGATTGTACCGGGAGATCCGACCGTCGGATTTTCCCGAAACTGGAACCGTTGGATTCATTTTGAAAAGACCTTTCTAATGATATAAATTTTGTGAAGATCCAACGGTTAGATTTTCAGATATGTGTAAATCAAATCTGAAGAAAAACAGCGCCACGGCCGCGTTATGGCCCGAAGCATCGTTTTGAATAAATTGGCTATTTTAAAATAAATAAAAATAGCGATAAATCATTATAAATATTATAAACAATATGGAATGGAAATCAACTGAATTTGCTCGATTTTTGTGGTATTTGATGGTTGGATATGTTTGGTGTGAAAATTACATTAAAGAACAAAATTGGTGTTGTCGAATGATTTAACCATTGAAATAAATTGATTTGAAATTCTAAATATACGTGAATTATTTGAAATGGACGAGTTAATTCTCATCTCAAATAATTGACCGACGATTGAAAGTCGAAGATGAAGACAATGGTCGAAGACCGGAGATCTTCACCTCGTTTGGATGGTAACCGAAGTCCTGATTGGGAGACATCCCGAAATATGGATAATGAGTGGTGATCGTTCCAGACGTACGTGGTGATCGATGGGTTTGCGAGGTATTTAGTGCCTCCGGTTTCGTTCAGATCCAGAACGGACTTGTAAATGGACTGTATGTCTGACATTGGATTTTATTCTCTGTTGATTGATCTTTATTAAATATACATCTGTTTGGCGGCGGAGAATTTATTCTTTTGCTTAACGCCCTTCTCTGAAACGCACAAGCTCAGAGGTTGTATATCGATGGACATCAGTCGAATGGCATGAATTGCCTGTGTGGCATGCTAAGATGCAGTGATCAGGGCTTCTGTTGAAAAGCAAAGTCTTGTGGTGATGATCAAAGCACCGCCTGTGTGGCGTAGCTTTGTGTATAACGTGAAATCGCGAGCCTCACACCCCGGTATGAACCAGAAACAGGAGAAGGACCTCAGGGAGGGCATGCGTTTCTTCCTAGCTAGGGTGGTGTCAGTGACCTACCAGCCCTGACATTTATATACTTTTCACCTATGTGGTTGTTGCTGTTGCGAGGCGCCTCGGTTTGATCGGACGATCCGGGTCCGATGGAGTCATTCGTTGGCTCGTTTACGCCCCAAAGGGCGGGAAAACGTATTGTTCAGGTATAATAATCCACATCGGTGGACCGGCCCTGTCGCTCCAAGGCTTGCCTGCGCGCTTGCCTAAGACTCGGGCTAGGCAGTCTCGAACTCGGTAAGGACTGTCTTTTGCCTTGGTTCATGATGGAAATCCAATTTCCAAACACGTGACGATGCGGTTTCGATTGTATATATATATTTGGCGACACAGTGGCATGGGACGCTCATGTCGTCTATGATTGATAGTTATGATTTGAAATTGTTTTCAAAACATATAGACACTGGCAATAATATCGAATGCCTTTGTTTTATTCGTATCAAGCATATTTTGGCCGTTATAAGGTAAAAACTCTATCCTGCGGTTTGGGTTGCATTGTGTGATGGGAACTGAGTCTTATAACGGCTTCATTTTTACAAAAAGCATAGCGATGTGTAAAAGAAAGATTTGTTTTGAAGCACTGGCAATCCAATGGAGTAAACCCGTTCCACGAAGGTGGCGTGGTCCTGTGATTGGCCAAATTATATATGTGTTGAGTAGATTTCTCATACCAGTCCCATGACTGACTCGTAGTTTGTTTCACTCTCAAACTCGGGTGCCCCTTTTTCCATGGGCAGCCTTGTATTCAGGTTTAGCTAGCTTTCTCTGGATAGCTGGAGCTGAAGATGGATTCTATCATTTATCTCTTTTTATGCTGTTCAGCTCCTATTGTACATATTTTGTTTGTTTCCGCTGTAGACATATATGTATGGCTGAACTATATTTGTACTAAGTAAGATCCTGTATACTGTGTAACTCTGATGATTACTTTTATCCAGTATATTCTATTGTTCATTATCTGGTGTATTTATTTAATTTTGTTCCGCTATTATCTGTTTCTGTGTTATATTCCACGGATTACCCTTGCCACCGTCAAAACGGGGTTTGGGGTCGTCTCATTTGACCTCTTACAATCAAATCCAATAAGCGTGTCCCGTCCTCGACTTGGGTCGAGCTCACAAAGATACTTAATGGGTTACTGGTTTGAAAAGGGCCCCCATGCTTGACGCAAGCCTTCCACCTATGCTTGGTCCCCACTAAGGTTTCCCCACTTAACACCATTCTTATTCACGTCTTCTTACATGTTTCAATCTTGGTTAAGTGCATCTAATCGTATTTCACATGCCACCCCAAGGCACCCACTTAACCCCTCATGTCCCACCACATGTTTATCTGGTTAAGTGTTACTTAATTCATTAGAACTGTAACCTTGTAAAGACCTCCCACATTAGACTGACATTTGCGGTTGGTGGATTTGCCGGGTGGGTCCGGGCAGTCTTATACCGCACACGAGCCTAGCCTCATGTCTTTACAATTGTTACGCATTTAATTCGTGCCTTTGACCTCTCACATTAGACTGGCATTTGTGGCTGCTAGATTTGTCGGGCGAGTCCGGGCAGTCTTACACCACAAAAGAGTCTAACCCCGTGTCTTAGGCGGTTAATTATTACACATCTTTATTTAACCCCAAATTGGATTAATATCCCTATTCAAATTTGTCAATAAATTCCAAATTTATTTATGTCCATAATTGTCTCTTAAAATTATGTTCATAAATACCAATTATGCCAATTAATGTCTCAAATTAATTATATGCCTTTTAAGGCCATTTTATGCCAATTCACAATTTATGTATATTCAGTATTATCCCATCATCCCCACACTATTCGTACGTTTTCATATGACATATGTTAAACTCGCAAATAGTCTAACTTATAAAAAGAAAAACAACATCACATAACACATAAAATAGATCTAAGGATCATGGCATAATATAACATAGCCAATAACTTGCATAAGAATTTCATTCAAACTAGCATATGATACAAAACTAGCATAGGTAATGGGCATAAACTTGCATAACTTATGTACTGTTGTAGATCCAAACATAAAGGTGTGAACTTGCATATGAATCTAAACATAAAGATGTAAACTTGCATATAGATCTAAACATAAAGACGTAAACTTGCATATAGATCTAAACATAAGGATGTAAACTTGCATATGGATCCAAACATAAAGATGTAAACTTGCATATGGATCTAGACATAAAGGTTAATGTCACATAGACTAGCATATGCATATACATGTCTCACATATATTTTTAACAACCCAAACTTGCATAAGATTCATACATGAACATATGATCCAATCATCACAAGCTTGCATACGATATATGATTCAACTTGCATAAGATTCACATATGAACTAACATATGATCCAACTTGCATAAGACTAATGTATGATTCAACACCACAAACATACATATAATTCACATCACATGATTCAAAATCATATTCTCATAATCCCAATTATATCTTATCATAATTAAATTAATTAATTAATTTGTGAAAGCTATCATACTCACAATTAAAAAGAATAGTCTTATCTTTCTAGGATCTGTATTCTGAAACTGAATTGTTCACCTTCGATGTAGACTAACCGTTATTTAGATTTGATTTGATTTTGATTCAAGCTTCTATCTTGCTTTAGGGCTGAAAGTGTATGGCGGCTACTCTAGGTTCTCCATTGACAGCATGGCAGCTCTTGTTATGAATTAATGTGATTAGGGTTAGGGGTTTAGGAGTGTTTTTATAGAAGTTTAATTTAATAAGAGCCGTCGGATTAACCTAGGGATAACCAGAACCATCAGGACCACTCAGATGCCACATCAGTCCTTAGGGCGAATCGGGTCACGGGCTGACAGCCAAACACCCTAGATCGACCCCTAGTCGACCCAGCGGGACACGAGTCGACTCCAAAAATGGTGCGGTTCGGCTATTCCCCCTCCCAATTCGTTGTTTTGAACTTTTTTTGAATATATATATATATATATATTTCTCTCATATGCATACAAACTTCAAGGCTTAATAATAAGTTATCCATTTTATGCAAACCAAATGTCTATCTTGACCCAAAATTTTGATACGAACACAATAGCACAACCCATTTCACTTAATTCTTCTTCTAAAAATTAAGTATACTTTAATTTTTGAATTTTAATGTTATAAAATTACAAGGTGTTACATTCTCCCCTCTTTAAAGGATTTCATCCCCGAAATCTCTAAGTTAAGAAGAATGTATTCTACCAACCAATCATCCATCTACTCAAACATCATCCACAAGCATCCATTGTCCATAAAGAAATTTCTAATGGTATATGAACTTATGCAAAATTGTGTGTATATGTTCATTATCTAATGTAAAGAACAAGCGGTCCTGATTTAGTTGACCTCCTTAATGCAAATCATGATAGTGTCATGCGTCCATTATATATGCGACAGAATCCTATCGATACATATTATTTCTACATATGTGCACAACCATTCATTAAAATGCAACATCCTTATGATAACACAACCACTATACATCCATTAATTTAGATATGCACATGCATTTATATGCAACATGAAGGTGATTGAGCTGATCTAGTGCCTAATGCGTGTGTACATGCATCCACGAGCAACCACTTGCATCCATTTGTATCCACCAAACATAACATGTCTCAAACACATGTTTGCAACCATAGGGTTCTTCCTAACTAAAGATCGAAGATGTCATCGCAAAGATAATACTAAAAGATAGGACAAGTGTCAACAAAGCGGTAGAAAAAGGTTACATCTTTATCGTCATTTTAGATGCGATAAAAAAAAATAGATTTTAAAGTTACATTTTAGATGTGATTGATGGAAAGTAGTTGAAATCGCCAAACGATTTATATATATATATATATATATATATATATATATATATATATATATATATGTAAACCATAAATTAAACGAATCGCGCGCGGTAGTTCGCGTTTCGACAATCGTAACTTTAAACGATGGGAAGATCTTTCCAACGATATAAATTTCATCAAAACTCAACGGTTAGATTTCGAAAAGTGTGTAAATCAAATTTTGGTAAAAAAACAGCGCCAGTGCCGCCGATCGACCTGAAGCGTCGTTAAATGAATATAGTTATTTTTTTATATATAAAAATAGCAATAAATCTTTTTTAAAGATTGATAACGATATGAAACGATTTTAAAATATATATACACTCGAGGATCATTTGAAAAGTCCGAGTTCAATCTCATTTCAAATGATTATACGACGATCTAAGTCGAAGAGTTGAAGACGGTGATTGAAGACCGACGATCTTCACATCGAATGGAAGTGTTGCTACTGAGGCCCATGATTGGAGTAGCTACCTTGAAGGGGATTCAGGAGTAGCCGTCTAGACGTACTTGTCGATTGTTCGGGTATGCGAGGAATAAGGGGCCTCCTGTTTTGTTTAGACCCAGAACGGACTTGTAAATGGATGGTATGTCTGACGTTGTATTCCTTTATACTATATTCGTCGATCTCTGCTAAATATATATCTGTTTGGTGTTTAACACCCTTCTCTGAGACGTACGAGCTTAGAGGTTATATATTGGTAGGAATCAATGGTAAGGTATGGATTGACAATGTGGCATGCTAAGATGCATGGATCAAGGCTTTTGTTGAAAAGCAGAGCCTTATGGGATGATCAAAGAATAGCCTGTTTAGGTGTAGCTTTGTATATAGGTGACTTCGCGAGCCTCACACCTCGGTATGAGTCAAAAACGGGATATGGACCGTAGGGAGTGCACACGTTTCTTTCTAGCTAGAGTGGTGTCAGTGACCTGCCAGCCCTAGCATTTTACTTATGTGGATGATGGATTATGAGGTACCTCAGATTTATAGGTTGTTAGTGGCCATATGGAGGTTCAAAGGAACCGGGAAACGTGTGTTCAGGCATAATTAATCCACTAACATATGTGTGGACCAGCCCTACTGCATCCAAGGGTTGCTCATGGGTGTGATCCTGAGGCATTTGCTAGAGTGTCTGGAATCGGAGAGGACGATCCCTAGCCTCGACTCATGATGGAAACCCAATTTCCAATACGACACCATGCGGTTTTGATTGTAGAACTAGTATGGCGACATGATATATGGTACCCATGCCGTCTATGATTGATACATTATGATTGAAATGTTTTTGAAATGTATATACACTAGTATCAAATCTTTTTTATCGTATCAAGCATTTTTTACCATTATAAGGTAAAACTCTATCCTCCGGTTTGCGTTGCATTGTGTGATGGGACTTGAGTCTTATAATGGTTTCGTTTTTCTAAAAAGCATTGCGTTGTTTAACAATTTACTTTATTTTATGCACTGGCAATCCAGTGGAGTAAACTCGTTCTGCGTTAGCGGCGTGGTCCTGTGATTAGCCTTTTTATTAGAATAGTTAAGTTAGATTTCTCATACCAGTCCCATGACTGGCCTGTAGTTTGTTTCACTAGCAAACTCGGGTGCCCATATTTTCCACACGGGCAGTCAAGTAGCTTGTTTGCAGATATCTATTCTTTTAGCAGGATCCTGGATCAAAGCTTAAAGTTGTGTCCAGAGCATTGATAGCCTTCCGCTGTATCAGTTTAAGTCTTCCGCTGCACTGTATTATATTTAATGTAAAATTTATCTTCCACTGTATTATTTTATTCGATGTACTCTGATATTCTATACTTTGATGTAACATTATTATAATGTTTATAAAAGTCTGCTGTTATTGTTCTGATATGTTGTATTCCCAAAGTTAACGTATGCGGGTTTTGAACGATTTTGATCGATCTAGCGATCGATTAAGGTCGGGCAGAATGCGTGTCGTTATAGTGAATCTCTTTTTTTCTTCGTTTCCTCTTTCCTTTCGCACCCATTTCTACTTCCTTTACCTACATTTTTTTTTCTCTGCCACCCCCTCTGTCTTTAGCCCTATTTCCCAACTTTTGTCATTGTGTTAGAGCATTCCTTTATCTACCCTTTCCAGATCCATGCCCTTTTCCTTCTCTTCTCGACCTACCCTCCCCGATTCACTTATTATGCCTTAGATCTTTGATTGCCAACCCTTATTCCCAAGTTCATATTTGTGGTGTTCCTCTTGCCTCCCCTTTAGCCAATCTGAACGCATTCGCATGAGAATCTCAGATCTGACTACCCACTTGCAGCTGGTTTCTCAGTTTCACTCGAGCTGTCACTAAAAGGCAGACCCCTAATTGGTTGTGGATCGAATTCCGTTCAACGTACTGGTGAGTTTTCGTCTGTACATTGGCGACCTTGTTTGTGCAATCTGTGTGGTTTTGACTTGGTTGGTTAGTTTCTGAGGTTTGTCCGATTTTTGGTTACTATGTTGTGTTGAGAGTTGTAAGGCTTGAGTTTGTGTTCAACAATGTTGTGGTTTGGTCTGTTTGATCTACGTATGTTTGAGTGGTTTTGCTTAGCTGTTTTCTTGTCATCTTGGTTGTTGGTCATATCTGGTCTTTGGGTTTGCTAGCGTCGACCTCTTCTGGTCATCTGTCAGTGGGATGTTTACTCCCTGGTTTCAAGTTATTTGTCTCGGTTGTGCTTGTTTCAGGTGTTTTGAAGTGGCTTTTGTTCACTATGTAGTGTTGTGTTGTTGTGCAATGCTTGGAAGAATGAAGTGAATTGTCGCGCTTGTAGTTTGCACTTGAGACGACATTGCAACCATAGGATTGTGTTAGTTTCTACTGTGTATATTTGAATATTTACATGCATGTAAGTTTGGTATTTTTACCGCCTTACTAGTGCACATGTACTTTTCTGATTATTCACCCTGCATGGTGATTTAAATCAGTATGTGTTATTTTGTAGCGAGGGCTTGATAGAATGTCTTTAGTAGATAGGCAACTGGCTTATCTCTATATATTTTTGTACTTATTATTCGTTGTAATGAGAAAAGTGTTATGGCTTACTTTAAAAATCGGTTAGCTTTGCCAAAAAATATTATTTACAAAGTAATAATTCTTTTTTGTATTGACCAAAAATAAATGCATTTTTATTCTAATATGAAAACAAAGGATATTCATAAAAAATAAATCTATTATAATAATGGATTTTGTCTTTATAACAATAGCGACGCAATAGTTTCAAAAATAACACAAACTATATGTTATTTTTATCAATTATTTTGGAATTATAGACTAAGTCGTACCTTTATGAATCATACAGTATTGGAGAATTGTATATTGAATGGTTACGGGGAAAACATTTGTTCAGTGTGAGTGACTAAGAAGTTTATAAACTTTCCCAATCATACTCTCCCTGGCCACATGCACGCACGCACGCGTTCATGCGGATGCATGCACATTCACACACACACACACACGCGCACACACACACACACACACACACACATATATATATATATATCCCATACTTAGGGTTAATGACATCATAATTACCATGCGAAATCCATGGAATCCAATATTCAGAATCCCAAATCTTAATTCTCAAGAGCAAAAACTCTTTCTCTCAACCATCAGTGGCATTACTAAAGAATTCAAACATAAAGTATTTCATATCTATTAAGAGGGATAATTAAAATTATTCACTATAAAATATTAAATTAGAAAAAAGACTTTAAGTGCCGACCAGTAAATCATTGGTCGAAAGATTGTAGAAATTCCTCGATTTGCTTTAATTGTAAAAGAACTTCCATAAGAATTTCACATGGAAAACTTTATCTTCTCCGGAAAAAATTGAAAGCAAAATGGAAATTGAAAAGGATTTCAAAGTCTATATTACCCCTATAGACATTGAAAGTGATATCAAAAAACTTCTTAGGTGGTGATTTCAATATTCATATGATATTTCACTATCTTTTACATTGAGGGGTTATAAAATCAAGATTTATAAATCTCAATTTAAGAAAACTAGGATCGGGATGTAAAAAAATTAACCAGTGATATTATTAGATTGATAGACTATTTAAATTCATGCTCATAAACAGTATAGCTTGCAAGAAAGACGTAAGAGGATAGGAATAAGAAAGAGGACCTAGTGGTTCTGAAAAATATTCCCGTAGTATATAGAAGTTTGGAGATCGTGAGCGGAGTATTTATAAAGGTCAAAGAAGTCAAAAAAAAAATCCAAAGAGATTCTACGGGCCCTGTAGTGTTCACCATGTTAAGAGTGGAAATTGAACTTATAACTCTGTGCATTTAGCATTACTTATCAAACTGTTTGCAATTCAATAATATCGTGAAATTCTTTTAAGAAGATTTATGGTAGATCCAGATTACATTACGAATTCAAGAAGCAAGGGATTGAGAAGGATATCGATGAAAAACCCGAAGTTTAGATATGTAAAAGAAATTTGGAAATAAATGTAGTTGGTATTCATGAAGATAATGGTGAGGTGAATGAAATGATATCGATAATACTATTCAAATTTATTCTGCCGACCAGAGTGTTGATGAAGTTGGCAGTCCTGAAGCGAGTAACAACAATTCAGCCCCCATACATGGTCTTACGGCTTTGCAGAGACCTGTGTTTTTGGTAAACAATTGCCCGGGCCTGGTCACTGCGACCCCCTTTGTGAGAAGGCATCCCTTCTCCCGAAGTTACGGGGCTATTTTGCCGAGTTCCTTAGAGAGAGTTGTCTCGCGCCCCTAGGTATTCTCTACCTACCCACCTGTGTCGGTTTCGGGTACAGGTACCCTTTTGTTGAAGGTCGTTCGAGCTTTTCCTGGGAGTATGGCATGGAAATATAGAAGATATTGATTTGTAACAAGGAATCTAAAGAAATAATGGATAAGGATGCTAAAGATAATGTGATTCTGCAACATGAACTACAAAATTGGGTCATGTTTGAAATAGATGGTTTATCCAGTGTTCTTCATTATAAGATCTAAAAACAAATATTACTGATATTGCAGTCATCAATAGTAATATTCTTTTGTAGATCAGTTAACAATATCATTAATGTTAACCTAGAAAATGGCTTAACGACCCTGATCCTTGAACATAACAAAACAAATGGAGATTCCTAAATCAATTCGAATCAAAGCATAATCGTTTAAATCCCTCAAATTCAAATGAATTTAGGACATTATTTTGAGTGCTCTCATTCGACTCGCGATTTGGAATTGACTTTGTGCCGTTAATTAAATAAAAGAATAGATTTCTTCAAGAAAATAATCCATGCTCTTCTTGAAAAACAAATTGATTTGGGCATTTTTCTCAAAGGCGAACTATTATGATGTTCTACAATTGTGCTTCGTCGTCGATTCAAATCTTCCTTTAAAACAGATCCAATCAGAAATAATTCGTATCGCTAGTGATACAATTTGTTTGATTTTGATCTAAATTGAAGAGTCCTTGTCATATATCGTTATTGAGCCTAGGTATATGCCAAAAAATGTTATCCCATCCGTTAGGCCCGTCAATGGATAAAATGCTCATAAGTCCATAGCTTCATATTGTTTTGATTTGAAGTATGCACATGAAGCACTATCATTCGAAGGAGAAAATATGCTTATGCAAGTCTAGAAGTCCTATGTCCAAAAGGCTAATATGTTATAGAAAGTCCAAAAGTCTAAGTCAAATTAGTCCACTATGGATTTTTCAAGTCAAACAAGCCAAATATGCATTGTTCAAGTCAAATACGCCTAATATGCATTGTCATAGGCAATGTCCAAATCATCATATGCATAAATCGAATTATAATGTCTAAACTGAAAATTTCTTAATTCAATTTAGGGTTTCCAAAATGGGAAAAGACAGAGAAACGATGAATGAGAAATCGTCCGTGACTCTAGTGCTACCACATCTCTTTGTAGGGGTTTGGTCATGCTTCTCATGGGAAGCTTTTGTCTACTTCAAAGCTCTTTGAGCGCGTCAACTTGACTTTGACTTTTGGCTTCATTACACTAGACTTGGATTGCTTTGCTTTTGCTTCATAACACAAGGAATTGCTTTAAGTTTAAAATGAGCAAAGAAGGATGCTTCTATTGTCATTACTACATAATTGGTCATATGCGACGGTTTTATATAACCATGTGTGACGGTTTACCAACTGTAGCAACTACAAATGTCGCAAATAGAGAAAACCTATTGCGATGGTTAAAAAACCGTTGCACAATACCACTTTTTGCGATAGTTTTATAAAGAACAGTCACAGATTATGCAGCATTTGCGATGATTTTTGATAACATTTGTTCCATATTAATGTTGTTTGGTTTCAAAACCGTACTTATTTGCTACTGGTTTTATAAAAGCCGTAGCAAAAAAGATTATTTTTTGCTACTGTTTTTAATGGAAACCGCGCAAAAAATGTTTTTTGCGACTAGTTTTTAAATACCCGTCGTAGTATACTTGCTAGATGATTTAAGAGTTTGTCTTTTTGCTACAGTTTTTAATATTAACCGTAGTGACTAATAAACATTTTAGCTAGTTCACACATCCCTGAATTTCAAAGCAACAAAAGCCTACTAATATCATTAAATTAATATGCATATGAACTTAGACAACAATCCACATAACTCAGCATAGACTATACAAATGAACATACATCAAATTCCATAATCACATTTAACATAAACAAAGCTATATGTGTAACACCCCACGTCCATTAATGTCACTCACTAAGGGAATGCATTAACTTTCATGGAGTATTATAAGAGTATAGAACATAATATCACAAGACAGATATATAAAATGGTACTTAAGAAAATTCAAAATTTGTTCATTGCAGCGG
The DNA here is from genome assembly GCA_030737875.1 of Allium sativum. Classification (NCBI taxonomy): domain Eukaryota; kingdom Viridiplantae; phylum Streptophyta; class Magnoliopsida; order Asparagales; family Amaryllidaceae; genus Allium; species Allium sativum. The sequence continues at coordinate 955,677,461 of CM060926.1, read as the reverse complement.
AAAAGCAAAACATTTTTGGTTACAACATCAAATCCACATATTAGAGTCAAATACATAAATATCCATCTTGAACGAACTTATTATTAGAGTACATAAAAGTAAAATCACAATCCTACTCCAAATAGCCATAATGGAAAAGAGATAAACTGAGCATTACTCTCAATACTTCCAAGTACTTCAAGAAGAAAGAAATCCAAGTCAAGCTCCATTAGTCCCACCTTGAGGACCTGGGGGGTGGGGGAGAGGGGAAGAAAAGAGGCGAAACAAAAAAAGGTCAGACATAAAGTTTGGCGAGTCCAGTTATTTTCAGCAAGAAAATAAGTAAAGCATTATGATAGGAATAAACTGGATGAGAGATATAACCATGACACAAGGTAAAGCAAGATAATATGATGAATACAAAGGAATGTCTAGTGCGCTTCCCAGATTTCTTACTTAATTTAATTCTCTACACCACCTACTAGTAATTCTTATCGAAATGATCCCAATCCCGCGATTGGAAGCCCTCAGGCGTAACATCTAGTAAGAGGTATCCACCCCATACAATCCTTGACAGCCTACTTGCTCATAATAGATACTAGATGTCCCCACACTACCCTTAATCGATCGGCTTCTAACTTGTAGATATCTATGCGGGTCCTAGCTTAGGGTGTATCATTCCCTAAGTGGTAACCTTTTTCTGCACAGCTTCATACCCACTGGTGTACAGTGGCTAAATATTCCAATGTCGGGAACACCTTTTTGCATGCTTAACGAACCCATCGGAACCTGCACTGCTACACCCTCGCTCCTATTTGACCGCTTATAATTAGCCCAACAAGCGTGCCCCAACCCTGCCTAGCTCAAGGTTACCAATACCTCTAAGTGGGTTACTGTTTGAAAAGTGTCCCTACCGCTACTAGGGTTTTTGCCAGGGTTTATCCCAACCCGACTTATATTGGTTAAGTGTTGTTTATCTGCCTAGTTAACTTAACTCCATCCACTTATCAAATCAATATGTATTATTGGTTAAGCTTGTCTTAACCCTATCCACTTTGTTCATGTAATATTGGTTAAGTTGTCATCTTACACAGGTTAACTTAACCCCATCTACCTAAGCTGTTTTAGGTATCATATTCATTTTTGATCAACATTAATTAGTTATTAATGCACGGACCTCTCACATTAGGTCGATTGCTTATGGTCGCTGGATGTGTCGGACGGTTCCGGGCAGACTTCTGCCACAAGCCAAACCTAACCTCGTGTCTAAGCATCTTTTAGCTATGCCTACGACCTCTCACGCTAGACAAACGTTTGCGGTTGCTGGTTAGGCCGGTTGGTTCCGAGCAGGCTTCTACCGCAAACGGAGTCTAACCTCGTGTCTCAGCATGCTTATCTTAGCAAATTTATTCATTTGCCATTTATGCCAATTTCAGGCTAATTATGTCGATTACCCGAAATCCTCAATTTCATATCATGCCCCAAATTTAACATTTGTCATGCCCAAATCCACTCACCATATAATATGCCAAATTTAACATTTGCCATGTTCAAATCAAAGCAATTATATTATGCCAAATTTCCCAACGTTCCCTAAATTACTGTTCGTACGTTCATCTCTTATGAGATTTGGCCTAGGCTCGAAGTAGCCCGGTTATAAAAACCAAAAAGGGAAAGAGAAAATAACAAGATAAAGAACAGACATAATAATAACAATAAAATAGGCGTAAGTATGAACTGATCATAAAGATAAAACTGATAAAACTGATGATAATATCAACATGGGCATATAAGAATCACAGATCTGATGTATAGGCTAATGACATATAAGAATCACGAATTTGATGTACAGGCTAAGATATAACTGATGAGATCCAATCTTATTATCATGTTTAATTCCCAAATCCAATTTACAACATGTTAGAATTGCTTTAGCATTATTTTAATCTAAAAATAATCAATGAACTCACAAAGATTAGAGTAAGGAAGAGAATTAGGCGTTGTTGTTGTAGATCCGTTCCCCTTTACCAAATTCCTTTACTTTGATTTTTTGAAGAAGAGAGAGTAGTTTTAGTTTAGGTTGAGGCAACATGGGGGTGCCATAGATTTATGTAATGAAATTAGGGTTAGGTTTAGGGCTCTTTTATAGATGTTCTAGGTGTATTAGGTCCTTTAGATTAGTTTAGGAGCCATCAGAACCATCCAAACCAGAAATGTACGTCACTCAGTCAACCAGAGAAGGCCACATCAGCCCTAGGCTTCAAAAACACGTCGGCCAGATCTGGGCCGACAGGGGTCGACACCCCTATAGGGGTCCGACACCTATGTCGACTCCCCTAGGGGGGTTGACACCTATGCCGACTCCCCTTGGGGGGGGGGGTCGACACTTATGTCGACTCCCCTTGGGGGGGTCGACACCCTAGAGCGGGAGATTTCCCGCTTACCCAGATTTTGTAAATTTTGATTTTCGAATTCGTTTTAAATTATTATTTTAATTCTGGTTTAAGCTGAAATCTTCTAAGCTCCATAACTTCTTCATAGTACATCCGTTTTACGCAAACTCAGACTCTATATCAAGCAGAATTCCAAGACGAACGCAAAGGATCGACCTGTTTCCCTTGATTCTTCTTTTAAAAATTAAGAATTCTTTAATTTGTCAATTTAAATATTATAAAATTATGGGGTGTTACATTCTCCCTTCCTTAAAGGATCTCGTCCCCGAAATCTTCAAGCTAAGAAGAATGTATCCTACCATCCAATCATCCATCTACTCATCCATCACCCACCAGCATCCATTGTCCTTTAAAGATTTCTAATGCTATATGAACAAATGCAAAAGTGTGTGTGTATGTTCCTTATCTAACACAAAGATCAGGCGGTCTACTGATTCAGTTGACCTCCTTAATGCGAATTATGTCAGTGCCATGAGTCCAACATGTATGCAATTATTCCTAATGGACTTTATAACTTCTATATGAGTGCACAATCATTCACTCAAATGCAACATCCACATGATAACACATCAAATTTCAATCAATAAACAAATATATGCAATATGAAAGTGACTGAGCCGATCTTAATACCTAAAGTGTGTGTAAATGCTTTCACGAGCAACCACTTGCATCCACTAAACATAACATGTTTCAAACACATGCTTACAACCATAAGATTTTCTACCTAATGATCGAAGATATAATCGAGAGGATACACTAAACGATATAGCAAGTATAAACAAAGCGATAGAAAAAGGAGAAGTTAAGAACATACCCTCAAAAAGGAAAGGGTACGATGCACGCATCTTATCTTCCGTTTCACAAGTCGCGTCTCCTTGTTCATCTCCCCATTGGACTTTAACAAAGTTGACTTCTCGGTTGCGTAACTTCTTGACCTCTGATCCAAGTATGCATGTAAGAGCTTGTCTAATCATGGCATCTCGCTCTACTTCTACTTCTCTAAGCATGCTCGGCTCTACTACTTCCGCAGTATCATGTAAACACTTCCTCAAATGCGACACATAAAACACATCATGCATACCACTAAGCTTCTCGGGCAACTTTATTATGTAGGCCATCTGTCCAATTCGCTCTGTAATGGAGAATGGCCCTACGAATCTTGGTGCCAATTTCCCTACAGCTCCAAAGCGAACTACATTCCTCAACGGTGATACTTTAATAAAGACCATGTCTCCAACATCGAACTCAAGATCGGTCCTTCTCTTATCAGCATATGACTTTTGCCGGTCCTGTGCCGTCTTCATGCATCTTCGAATCAAGTCTATCTTCTATGAAGTTTCCCTAATCATCTCGGGCCCAAGAAAAATCTTATCTGTAGATTCCCACCAACAAGTAGGTGATCGACAAGGTCGTCCATATAAAGCTTCAAAAGATGCCATGCCAATACTAGTCTGATAGCTGTTGTTGTAGGCGAACTCTACTAATGGAAGATGTTCCTCCCATGTTCCTCCAAAGTCCAAGATGCATAACCTCAAAAGATCTTCTAGAATCCGATTCACTCTTTCTGTCTAGCCGCCCGTCTGAGGGTGATAAGCGGTACTCAAACACAATTGCATTCCTACCGCCTCTTGCGAGCTCTTCCAAAACTCACTAGTGAAAATGGGATCTCGATCGCTCACAATACTAGAAGGTATGCCGCGTAGATGAACTATCTCTCGGAGATAAATAGATGCTAACCATGTCGCTGTTCTTTTACTCTTAACGGGAATGAAATGGGCGCTCTTGGTAAGTCTATCCACTACTACCCAAATCCCGGTATTACCTATCCTTGACCTTGGCAACCCATCGACGAAATCCATGGAAACACTTTCCCATTTCCACTGTGGAACCTCTAAAGGGTGAAGCAAACCACCAGGCTTCTTTTGCTCAGCCTTGACTTGCTGGCACACTAAGCATCTGGAAACGAACTCAGCCACATCCTTCTTCATTCCGGCCCAAAAGAAAACTCGCTTCATGTCCCTATACATCTTGTCTCCACCGGGATGTATGGTCAGCTTAGAACGATGTGCTTCTTCAAGGATTGTCTTTCTCAAACTCTCGTCTCGAGGTACGCAAAGTCTCCCATCCCTGCGCAACCAACCTTTCTCATCTATAGTATACCTACTAAGATGGCTTGAAGACTCCTCTCTTATGAGCTTGTCTGCTATCTCCATCAACTGTGGGTCATCTTGCTGTGCCACACCTATCTGTCCCAAAAGCGTAGGTCGCACCTCTAACGATGCCAACAAACCGGGTACATAATCAAAAGAGGGTCTAAAGTCAAAGGTAGAGATATACTCTAAGCTCTACCGCTCGACAAACAAAGGACTCAAAGTCAACTTCTTTCTACTCAAGGCGTCCACTACAACATTACACTTGCCAGGGGTATATGCAATCTCAAAATCGTAGGATGCTAGGAACTTCATCCACCTCTGTTGCCTTAAGTTTAGATCTTTTTGAGAGAACATGTATTTAAGCGACTTATGGTCTGTATACAATTCAGACCTCACTCCAAGCAAATAGTGACGCCAAGACTTAAGCGCAAAAACTATGGCTGCTAGTTCCAAGTCATTGGTAGTGTAATTCTTCTCATGGACTTTCAACTACCTTCCACCATAGCATATCACCCTTCCCTCTTGCATCAAAACTGCGCCAAGCCCTGTCCCGCAAGCATCTGTATACAATGTGAACGGTTTACTCCCATCCGGCAAAACTAAAACTGGAGCTGTCGTCAAAGCCTTCTTCAAACATTGGAAAGCATCGTCACAGTCAACATCCCAAGAAAAGGTCAAATTCTTTTTTGTCAACTGTGTAAATGGGGCTGATATCTTAGCAAAGTCCTTGATGAACTTTCTGTAATAGTCCGCCAAACTAAGAAAACTTCTTATTTCTGTTGCATTCCTAGGAATCTTCCAATCTTGGATTGCTACCACCTTTGCGGGATCCACTGCTATCCCTTCTTTAGAGACCACATGCCCTAAGAACCTCACTTCCTTCCTCCAAAAATGACATTTGGAGAACTTAGCTTTGAGTTGATGTGCTCGAAGGGTCTCTAATACTTCCCTAAGATGTAGGGCATGCTCTTCCTTGCTTTTAGATATTATCAAAATATCATCCACAAAGACCACCACAAACTTGTTTAGAAACTCCCTAAACACCCTACTCATCAAGCCTGCGAAATATGTGGGTGCATTCGTCAAACCAAAAGGCATGGCGAGCCACTCGAAGAAACCGTCGGGAGTTCTAAAAGCATTCTTATCTATACTATCATCAACTACTTTCAACTGATGAAATCCTGTAGCTAAGTTCAACTGCGAGAAAAACGAAGCAGCAACCAAATGATCAAACAGATTATCTATCCTTGGCAATGGGTGTCTATTGAGCTTATTCAACTCTCTATAGTCCACGCACAATCTAAGCGAACCATCAGCCTTCGCAGCAAAATCAACTGGAGCACCCCACTCCGAGATACTTCTTCTTATGAACCCTTTCTCAAGCAACTCTTTCACTTGTTTACTCGGCTCCCTCCTCTCTCTTGGAGCCATGTGGCGCACCGGCAATGCAACTGGCTTTGCATTATCCACTAAGTATATACGGAAATCTATCTCGCGTTTTGGAGGTAAGCCCATAACCTCCTTAAAGACATCTGCATACTCACGGACTATTCAAACAGATTGCAAATAATCAATAGACGTGTCAAGAGATTCTAGGTAGTTAAGCATAACAGAACCCTTAGGGTCGCATGAGATATCGAGAGTATTACCCAAACTAGTCAACAGTCTAACTATCCTCTTTTCACAGTCGAGAATGGCAGCATACCTGGCCAGCCAATCCATTTCTAGAATCAACCCATAGCCCGTGAAGCCAAGCACATAAGCGTTGCATTCAAACTCAAAGCCATACACATATATTCTCAAATCCCAACATAACATAGAAAGATGAGTCGTGCCCCCAATAGGATTTGAGACTATAATGAGATCCATAACTAGACTAGTATCTAGGTGCAGAGACTCAACAACAGAAGCAGATATAAAAGAATGTGAAGCGCCAGAATCAAATAAAGTACGTATAGGATGATCGAAAAGGAAAATCAAACTTTCAACAGAAATGTTTCTACCTCTCTCTTGAGCGTGAACCTGCCCTCCATAAGTAGATATTGTCCTATGTCCTTGCCCTTGCCTTCTAGGACAGTCCTTGATCAGATGTCATGTCTCACTGCACTGAAAACAACCAGTCTTCTTCGCCTTCTTCTTTCTACAATCTTTAGCTAAATGACCTGGTATACCACAGATTTGGCACTTCCTTTTATCTCGGGGTTTCCCACTCTTCTTAGGATCCACTTTCTTATTCTATGATCCTTCAGCCTTCATCTCTTTCTTATCCTATGCCTTATCAACATTAGCACCTTTCTCCTCTTCATGCAACAGCGCCATGTCAACAAGTTTCTCAAAGGTATCCCCCATAGGAATGTGGGACATAGCCAATCCGTGAAGTGGTTCGTTCAAGCCCTTAGCAAATCTCAAGGCCTTCTTATGTTGTGTGTTAACTAATTCCATACCAAATCTTGCTAACTGGTTCAACTTGTTAACGTACTCCTTCACAGGAAAACTCCCTTTTTTCAAAGCCAAGAATATCTCCATGTATAAACTCTCCTCTCCCTGTGAAAGAAATTTCAACTCGAACATTCGCCTTAAGTCTATCCACGTCCCCACTGGATGTCCTCCATTAATTAATTCCCACCAGAAGAAAGCTTCGTCCTTCATCAACCAAGCAGCTAGCTGAACCTTCCTTCCATCGTCTATCTCGAAGATACCAAACAAGTCCTCCACTTCCTTGAGCCAATTTCTAGCCTCGACAAACGTCTCAGTCCCATGAAATGGTTTCCTGCCCATCGCACGGAAGTCTTTGCATATCTTTGAAAAAGCGTCTATACGAGGAAGGGGAGGAGGAGGAGCATTTGCTGGGCCTGCGGCATTATCCCTTGCCTCCAGATACCTTCTGAACCAGCCTGGTATCTGTACGCCCTCGGGTATTTCGGGTTCTCCAGACATACTGAAAGGAAAAGGGAGAGATTCAAAACAGAGAATCGAAAGATAGATATATGGCTCTTCGGGATTATGTTTTTCATAATAAACCTTTCTCTTGAAAACACTCTCTTTAAAACATGTTTTTGAAAATACTTCTTTCTAAAAATGCTTTTGAAAATGGTTTTCCAAAATCATTTATCTGTTCTGGTAACCTTCAACTCTGTACCACATGTAACACCCCACGTCCATTAATTTCGCTCAATAAGGGAATGCATCGACTTTCATAGAGTATTATAAGAGTATAGAACAGAATATCACAAGACAGATATATAAAATGGTACATAAGAAAATTCAAAATTTATTCATTACAGTGGGAAAGCAAAACATGTTTGGTTACAACATCAAAACCGCATACTAGAGTCAAGTACATAAATATCCATCTTGAACGAACTTATTATCAGAGTACATAAAAATAAAATCATAATCCCACTCCAAATAACCATAATGGAAAAGAGATAAAGCTGAGCATTACTCTCAACACTTCCAAGTACTTCAAGAAGAAAGAAATCCAAGTCAAGCTCCACTAGTCCCACCCTGAGGACCTGGGGGGGGGGGAGGAGGGAGGGAAAAAGAAAAGAGGCGAAACAAAAAAAAGGTCAGACATATAGTTATTTTCAGTAAGAAAATTAGTAAAGCATTATGACTGGAATAAACTGGATGAGAGATATAACCATGACATAAGGTAAAGCAAGATAACATGATGAATATAAAGGAATGTCTAGTGCGCTTCCCAGATTTCTTACTTAATTTAATTCTCTGCACTACCTGCTAGTAATTCTTGTCGAAATGATCCCAATCCCGCAATTGGTAGCCCCAGGCATAACATCTAGTAAGAGGTATCCACCCCATACAATCCTTGATAGCCTATTTGCCCATAATAGATACTAGATGTCCCCACACTACCCCTAATCCATCGGCTTCTAACTTGTAGATACCTATGTGGGTCCCATCTTAGGGTGTATCACTCCCTAAGTGGCAACCCTTTGTTGCACAACTTCATACCTACTGGTGTATAGTGGCTAAATCTTCCAATGTCAGGAATACCTTTTTGCACGCTTAACGAACCCGTCAGAACCTACACTGCTACACCCTCGCTCATATTTGACCACTTATAATCAGCCTGGTAAACGTGCCCCAACCCTGCCTAGCTCAGGGTTACCGATACCTCTAAATGGGTTACTATTGGAAAAGGGTCCCTACTGCTACTAAGGTTTTTGCCAGGGTTTATACTAACCCGACTTATATTGGTTAAGTTTTGTCTATCCGCCCAGTTGACTTAACCCCATCCACTTATCAAATCAATATGTATTATTGATTAAGCTTGTTTTAACCCTATCCACTTTGTTCATGTAATATTGGTTAAGTTGTCATTTTACATAGGTAACTTAACCCCACCCACCTAAGATGTTTTAGGTATCATATTCATCTTTGATCAGCATTAATTAGTTATTAATGCACAGACCTCTCACATTAGGTCAATTGCTTGTGGCCGCTGGATGTACCGGGTGGTTCCGGGCAGACTTCTGCCACAAGCCAGACCTAACCTCGTGTCTAAGCATCTTCTAGTTATGCCAACGACCTCTCACATTAGACTGACCGTTTACGGTGGCTGGTTAGATCGGTTGGTTCCGGGCAGACTTCTACCACAAACAGAGTCTAACCTTGTGTCTCGGCATGCTTATCTTAGCCAATTTATTCATTTGCCATCTATACCAATTTCAGGCTAATTATGGCAATTACCCAAAATCCTCAATTTCATATCATGTCCCAAATTTAACATTTGTCATGCCCAAATCAACTCAACATATATTATGCCAATTTTAACATTTGTCATGTTCAAATCAAACCAATTATATTATGCCAAATTTCCCCACATTCCCTAAATTACCGTTCGTACGTTCATCTCTTATGAGATTTGGTCTAGGCTCGAAGTAGCCCGGCTATAAAAACCAAAAAGGGAAAGAGAAAAGGACAAGATAAAGAGCAGACATAATACAATAGAATAGGCATAAGTATGAACTGATCGTAAAGATAAAACAGAATCAACATGGGCATATAAGAATCACAGATCTGATGTATAGGCTAATGACCTATAAGAATCATGAATCTGATTTATAAGCTAAGATATAACTGATGAGATCCAATCTTATTATCATGTTTAACTCCCAAATCCAATTTACAACTTGTCAGAATTGCTTTAGCATTATTTTAATCTAAAAATAATTGATGAACTCTTAAATATTGGATTAAGGAAGAGAATTAGGCGTTGTTGTTGTAGATCTGTTCCCCTTTACCCAATTCCTTTACTTTGATTTGTTGAAGAAGAGAGACTAGTTTTAGTTTAGGCTGAGGCAGCATGGAGGCGGTATAGATTTGTGTAATGAAATTAGGGTTAGGTTTAGGGCCCTTTTATAGATGTGCTAGGTGTATTAGGGCCTTTAGATTAGTTTAGAACCATCAGAACCATCCAAACCAGAAATACACGTCACTCAGCCAACCATAGAAGACCACATCAGCCCTAGGCTTCAAAAACACGTCGGCTAGATCTGGGCCGATAGGGGTCGACATCCCTATAGGTGGGTCGACACCTATGTCGACTCCCCTAGGGGGTCGACACCTATGTCGACTCCCCTTGGGGGGGTCGACACCCTAGAGCGGAAGATTTCCCACTCACCCGGATTTTGTAAATTTTGATTTTCTAATTCGTTTTAAATTATTATTTTAATTATGGTTTAAACTGAAATCTTCTACACTCCATAACTTCTTCATACTCTATCCGTTTTATGCAAACTCGGTCTCTATCTCAAGCAGAATTCCGAGATGAACACAATAGCGCAACCCATTTCCCTTAATTCTTCTTATAAAAATTAAGTATTCTATAATTCGTCAATTTTAATATTATAAAATTACGGGATGCTATAATATGTGTAGATTAAAATAATAGCAATGGTCAAATTTACAATATTTAACACAAGTTCATATGTTACATCATAATAAGTTGCTCTCTTCCAAAGTTACATTGTGAAGTACATAAATTCTTGAATGGTCGGCCAGAAAAATCAGCCTAAAATGTAAAGAGAAAAAAATGTAACATTGTTGAAAAATAAGAGGGCATACCATCAACCATATCCGAGAGCCATGTATTATTGATTAAATGTTATTTTCCCTAAGTGATGAATCCTTCAGCTAAGAGAAGTCCTAAATGGTTATTGCCATTAACCAAACCTTCTTACCTTACATACTGTAATTCTTCGAATTTCCTGAATAATACCATGTCCCATAACCAAGAACCATAACTTTTTATCTAGTTGTAAATCAATCATTTATTTGGTCTGCTTGCGGAATACACTAGGGTTATAGTGGATACCTCCATATTGATGACTCCTACATCTAAACATTGGAGAAGCTGATCTGTTTCATGTCTTATAAAATGGAAATCATCTTAGTTTTCTTAGGCCTTCACTATGAATGAAATACAGGTAAAAAGTAGTTTATTGGAAACACATGCAACTTTTAGATTTTTTTTCAACCAAGTCATTTTTATGTTTACGTAGGGGGAATAGACTGTTATTATCCAAATAATTTTTCAAACTCTGTAAATAAGAGCTAAAAGAGATTCAAATCTATAAATATAAAATATGTTTCTTAATCTCATTTTGTCCAAATGTGCATATTCAGAAATCAATATATTTGGGAAATTTCAAAGGCGGCAACAGTGGATGACTTTGATAAATAGGTCGAAGACATAGAAGTTAACGGATCTCCCAGCCCTAGTGACCTTATATCTGAACTAAACCATAAAGTAGAGCAAGTAAATTACAAGCTGGAAGAAGCATCTGCGACCATCAAAGCAAAGGATTCAAAGGTGCTCGAACTTGAAAATTTGCTAAATAAAACAACTGATTCCAAACTGGAGTTGAAAGTTGACATATAGTGTAATATCATTATTTAAAAGTCAACAATAATAATGTAAAAATGTCCTTTCAGAATAAATATGAAAATAGTCATAACTATTATCTATCATCTAATTTTCTCGTTCATTTTCCACAAAAATAAAATAAAATAACCTTAAAGAAAAAAGTTACAAAATTAAATAAGAAAGGGATAATATCATTACTGTCATTAGTGTAGTACAAGCACAAATTTGAAAAAAATTGTATTACAGCGTTAATGATGTTCATCATAAGCAAAATACATAGAAATAAATTTTGTTATAAAGAGTGAAACAGGTAAAACTTTGTAAATTTGTGAAATGATATGTAATGTTTTTTAACATCCAATTGGAGTGGATTAATATATTCGTGTTGGTGTTTATGTATTTTATGTCAAATATTATCAAATCTTTTTGTGCAATGAGACCTTTGTTGGCTTTTAAATATGTGAGACAAATATAACGTAGTTCTCTTTACAATTTGCAGAGGGACATGCCATTTATGACAGATACAATATCAAATGGATGTGTACTTATGCTTAGTAAGATACTTCTGCTAAAATGTATAAGACAAAAAAGAGCCTATATTTTTATGTATCTAATTACCTTGGTAAGCTGCAGCACGACGATCCATGAGGTGAAGATTTCTTTTGAGTCTTGCATATCTTTTTATATTATCGTTGTCCATCTCTGTAATAACAACGTCAATGCACACGAGCAATAACAAAACATGTTGAAGTTGGAATTCCATTTTCCTGACAGTGTAAAAATACAACTAACAATGGAAAAACTGTAATATTCCAAGAGTTTTGTATTGTTTTACATGTAACCAAAAAACTGAATATAAACTTAGCACAATAATTCAATCATAGTAACATGAAAATTAACTTTTGATTCTACTAAATCATACTTTTAGTTGTACTATGGAGTCAAGCCTACAAACAACGCATGCAGGGAAAGTCGAAAAACAGTAGCCAAATTTACCGCAGCTTATGAAACCAAAAGATAAACCTAAAGCATTTGGAACTATAAATTTATATTTATTAACATACGTGGATCGAATATTAAAAACTGACAAGTGTCTTGAAAATCATATCCTGGCATGAAAAATTGCAAAGAAAAGGCCTGAACTTAGTTCAAAATCAGAAACTAGCAATAAAAAATAATTCACATAATTTTGAGTAATACATGGCCGGAAAACTTCATGTAGTTTTAATAGACCACATTCCAATCATTTTTCAAGTTTTTACATGCATTAGTAAACACATTATAAGAGTGCATAAAAAACATTTATACCCAGGAAAGGTAAAACTAAAAACCTACTTTGTTGATCCAAGCATACTATAAAAGTACATTGAACATTTCAGACTATCTCTGTTTTCAGGTATAATCAGACCATGCATCCCCCCTATAGTATCGCATGAAACCAATCAAATTACCATACCATAAAAATGAATGCTTCAGCTCTACTACGCGCATGCATTCACTAATTTTTTTCAGCACTACATGCATTCAAGGCTTTAAAATGCTTATACCTATTTACAATGCATGCACTCACCTTACATCAACTCTTCCATTGATTCGTGCATTCACTTAACTGTATTTCATCCATTTAGCACCCTGCTCCAGTTACCATCCATAGGAAAATCAAGATGCATGCACAAATGTTCTATTATCATTCAAATCTTGACAAAGCTTGTCATTCTCCCTTCCATGGGTCATTCGACTATCTTTGTTAGGGCTACTCACACCAATAGCACCATTGATATTTCCCCAATATTTTTTTCTGACCTGTAGCTTTTCCAACTCCTATATTGTCAATTTGCATCGTTCCTTCTTTGTATTACACCACTCAAAAAGCACATTGTTGTAGCTCACCTACGCAACATATCTTTATCTTCAGCCCTTTCTCTATGTCATCCCATGTCCGGGTAGCGCTTGCAATTATTTTTATTCACGGTCTCAAGACTAAGTTGGTTCACAATCTTCCACCCTTTGATATGCCTGATAGATATGCATAGGTTGTGTTGGAGAATGACACATGGTTGTTGTGCATAAGTGCAAGTGTAACAACCCGCGTTTTACGTATAGGAGGATCGTAATATATTTTTATTTAATTCCCTGAGGATTGGATCATTCTCATATTTTGATATATTGGTTATGAGGATGTGAGAGATATCCACAATTTTTACCAATTTTATTTGTGACCATTTTACCCCTGTTAGTTATGTATAGGGCATAACTTTTGACTGCGATCGAATCAGGTGCTAGGATCCATTTCATTGGAAAGGAAATGGTTTTCCTAATTCCGTAGAGTGGTCACATTAAAGATTTGGTTCACCTGTTTGGGAGGAATTGTTTTTTAATGCTGCAAAGTTTCTGTACAGGTTTGGCTAGCCATTTATGGGCTGATTTGGGTATGCCCATTAGTGGGCTGGTTGGAGGCTATAAATTGGGGAATAAAGGCGTGATAATAGTTTACTTTCTTTATTCTCTCATCTGGTTGAGGTTGTGATTCTCCTTGCTCAATCAAATACACCTTTCCACCATTAAAATTGTAGATGTATGCGAGAAGATTGAAGATCTACATCAAGCAAAACTAGATCTACATCGAGTGAAGGAAGGTCACATCAAATTGAGAGGTTTGAAGAGTGTTCTTTGCTGTTCAGATTGAGAATTTAGTGATTTCAAGTTATTTTGAAGAATTGGTAAGTTATAAGCATCTCTTACACGGATTCGATTAAATGCGTTGTTTGATCTTATTTCCATAGTTTTAAGTTGTTTTCACCAAGATCTACATCACGATAAGTATATTTTCATTTGAATCACCATAGGATATAACCTAGCAACTTAAATCGATAATTCTTATGTTGATTCATATGTTTATGCAAGTTTAGATCCATTATTTTGTTTATTCATTAATTTATCATGATTTGGTGAATTCTATATAGTTGTTGATGAATAATTGTTGTTTTAGTATTGATGATGATTTCATAAAGTGTTTATGGTTGAATTAGATGAGTTGAATGATTTATTTGCATCGATGTTGTCATTTGGTGATAATTTGGTAAAGTTTGGAGTTAGATTGGTCAAATATGGAGATGGGTCGCTTTTGGATAGGTTGCTAGATTGTGCTCAAAGAAATGAAGGTCGGATCATAAAATAGCTTCGGGTCATTGGAGTTAGGTCGCTGGCACAAGGTCAGGTCGCTGGACGTCAGACCGTTCGAAGTCAGGTTGTTGGCTTAAGTTGGTGAAGATACCATATCATGGGTCGTTAGTGATGTGGCTCACAGAGTCAGGCCGTTGGAAACAAGGGCTGTTCGTATGTGTTAAGATGGATCGGCCTAGTTAGGTCATTGGTACTGGGTCGATTGGGGAATATGGGTCGCACGAAGGAGTCGGGTCGGTACAGACGGTCGGGTCGTTGGAGTGGTGGAGCGACCTGATGAGGCTAGGTCATTCATGACCTAAGGGGTTAGGTCGTTCGTGACCAAAAGAGCCAGGTCGTCCATGATGGGTCGGCAAGGGATAAGACAACGTTTAAATGTTGTGAAAGGACATCTAAACGCCGTGGGTTGTTTTTCATAACAGGAAGGCTGAAAACGCAATGAATGGAATATCGACTAAACGATGTATATTTTGGGTCGACGACAGTTATGGCTTCAATTTGAATTCAAGTGGGAATGTTTGAAGTGTTCTGATGTGCTCGTTGATCGATGAAATGCAACGAATGTGAGTACGACTCAAAGATGTTGAGCTGGTGAGCAATGGTTACCCGAGAAGACGCTTGAGTTATGGATAGTCTTGTCGATAATGACTAGAGATTTTAAAGGCCGAGGAATAGTCGTTAGTTGGAGGATCTAGTGGGTTCAAAGCACAGGTACAATAGGGATGCCTAAAAGAATAGATTAGTCGAGTACCCTGGGAAAAAACTTAATGTGCCTAGTTGTCTTCATCGAATAAGACAAACATACAATGCAGATAACGTACGGAGTTCGGCTAGAACCGGGGTTACCATTAGCCCTTGATAAATGGCCAGATGGGCCGGTCATACGATTAACGATGGTTTCAAAGCAGGATTGGCGGTGATAGCCAGAGTCATGGATGTTGATTGTTTTTCTTGTATCGTCTTGTGGAGATTATTCGATGTCGAAGGAGATATCTCTTAGGTGCTTGTCTAATGTTCGTTTAGGCCTCCGGGCTTGTGCTTAGGAGATGTCAATATCGATTAGGATGGTTTATGCTTGATAACTGATTGCCATGAATGTACTATTTGTTTCTACTTGGTTGTTGTAAAGGCTATCACTGTCGGATGTGGGGAAGACGGGTTGGGTTCTTCTATGTTGATGTGGGTAGATTAGTTGATTAATCTGCCTATTCTCATATACTTATTGATGATGTTAGTTAGCTTTTTATCGCTCACTAAGACTGTTGTCTGACTCAAGGTTTTACGCCACCTACTTATTACCTTGGGTTGTTCATCCATGTGTTGGATGGGCAGACTGAGTAGCACATGACAAGTGATATCTTGGTGAGGACGATGCGGCTGAGCGATGATGAGCAGGAGGCTGGCGTATTATTTTCTTCTATCTAGTATTTGTTGTTTTCGCTGTTTGTTGTATTCTCTGAGTGTTGTAGCGAGGCCTTTTGTACATAGTTTGATGATGTAATCCAACGATGTTATGGATATTCCTTATTGATATGGAAGTTTAAGATTCTGTGCAAATTATGCTTTGCTATTATTGCCTGTTGTATATGTTCTATTATACTTTAGCCTTGCGCTGTGAGTTATACGACAGGTTCCGCTTGTATTATTCTACCTTGATGATCGTCCATAGATGTCTGGCACGTATTTCAGCGTATTATTTCCCTTGCTAAGTGAAGGAGTTGTGGGCGGTCATCACAGCAAGCCTGTGCATAAGTGTAAGCCTAATCTGAAATGACTATGGATAAGTTTAAGTGGAGACCGATTCACTGCAACTAAGCTACTATGAATCAAAGACATAAAACGCCAAATCACTAGGTACAATAACTTAGTTAATTTTTTATAAAACTTAGTTAAATTTAATGAATTTATTTTATTTTAATAACATTGTTATTTTTTTTATAAAACTTGGTTTAACTTTTATCCGTTAACTTAGCTAAATTTTTAAAAGCTTAGTTGTCTTAGTTAACTTAATTAATTTACAAAAATTATTTGACTTCCATAAACTTATAGTTATTTTTTATATAACCATGTCAAGTAGCTTATCAAATCGCTCATAATGAAGAGAAGAATAAATAAAGATGCTGGGAGGTATTTGAAAACTAGATGAAGTATAAGTGTAGATTGTCAATGAATAGGAAAGTCAGAGGTTACTTCAGCTTCGAGCATAAAAGATAATTCAACCCTTAAACTTAAGCAACAACAATATAATGCAAGACATGTAAAAAACATAATATCATTCAATACGCTACACAGTCAAATTCACATAACCAAAACAATGAAGCCTAAAGAAAAGAAAAGTAATCAAGAAATTCCACATAATCCATCCTGTAAATTAAGAAACAAATTGCTATAAATTACAAGTTTGAGTAGAAATATTTAACTTGCTAATGTACTATGCATATGAAAATAAAGATCAATATGTGTTTATAGTGGTTAGATATTCATAGTGAATACAAAGAATTAGCCATTGCAAAACTTGCAGGTAAATATAACTACAAAGAACATCACATACACCGAATGCAAATAATTACAATCTTTCTAAATTTTATCCATAGTGAAATGTAGAGGTAACTGAAGTCATACAGATTTAAACCATGAAAGCATCCAAGATTTGAGTAAGTGACAAATTGCAATTTTATACAATAAATACTTTAAGATTTTGCATTGACAAACTGCAATTTTATAGGCATTCACATTTGAAATCATACCAAGTCAGCTATATTGCTAATGAATTCTCCTTTAGTTGTTCCATTTTTTGAGGGAAAAAGTAGATCTGGATTTGTTGTGACCAAACTTCAAATTGCATATTATGATGCGACTAAGTTGATTGCTAAATCCAGCACAGAGATAGCCTAGGAAAAGGAAGTGACTATATTTTCGGCGTAGAAAACCCTATGAAAAGTACACGGATTAGATGTTAAGCCCTAGCTGTCTAAAACTTGAGAGCTTGTCCGATCAAACAGGGTTTCATAATCCGATTGTAGCATGGAGAAATCTAAAGCTAAATCGGATTTATGACATTATTGGATCAAATTTGAGGCGAAAGAGGCGATTTGTGGGTTGGATAAAAATACTCGAGGGCGATGAAATAGATAAAGTGCGCTAGAAATAGGAAAAATACGAAGAAAGATATTCAAAGAAGAATCAGTCAAATGAAGAATAAGGGAGGAAATATTTGGGGGAAGAAATAGTATACGCGACATAGTTGAGTTGACGAAGAAACTGAAGAAGCTTCAGATGTACGGAAAGTTTGGTTAACGCAGTCGAACTAAGAAAAAAGTCGGTTTGATAATGTGCGATGGTTTAAAATATACCAATCGCAAAATATTTTGACTCCATGTAATTGACTATGGTTTTAAATATAACTATTACAATTTATAAATATTTGCTACTGTTTTTATAAACAACCGTCGCAAATTCGTCTTCTAGTATTCTCTACAGACAACCTGCTACGGTTTATAGTAAGAACTGGCGCATATAACCCACCTGCTATAGTTTTTAGCTAAACCGACACAAATAAGCAGTTTTGTACTAGTGTGTCCAAGTGATTCAAAAGAACTATAATGTAATGAATGCGGTTTTGAAACTCTAAAGGATCATAGAAATGAATAGAATACTGCAGCGCAAAGCAGTTCTTTTAAACTATGCAAAGCAAGCGGTGTGACCTTACGATGAAAATCGATTTGCTTGAGTTTTGAACTTCTTGCTTCGAGGATGTGAAGCATTTTTCTCATTTCGCATACTTTTTAAAAGAGAAGTAAAGGTGATGCAATAATTATTCAAAACAGAGTCATTTTTAGTTTATTTGGAAATCCATACTTTGTTTCATGGTAATGTGAAGATGATAAATATAGATTTTCTTAGTAAGTGAAGTGTTATGATTGTTTGCATTTGAATGTATGATTCCTTCCTTTCGATGGTCTTTAAAGCATGATGACCTTGAAGCAAGCTATATTATCTTTATTACTAAAACGAAATAGTGCAACTTTTCAGATCGAAATAGTACATCCTGTTAAATGGGTCCTTTCTTTGGTGCACGTTACCTTGTTCTTTTGGTAATGGATGAATTGAGACTCATTGAAACACTTTTTAGAAGCATGCCATGATATCCTTCTAAAGCGTCTGCTCGAAGCAGTATCCTTTTGAAGCAAGGCAAAACATTTATAGTGTAACATTAATGCCCCAACGTAAGAAGGAAACTCACTCTTTTGTAGGGTAAGCCCCAAATTTCATCTTGTTGCATAAACAAGTTAATTTATTAGATTAGTCCGCCAATAATGTATTATGTAACCTGAAACAACAACAAACTAGAAAATTATAATAATGATAATACTGGTTTGTTAGCATAACCAAAGTTATTATTATTTATTTTACAATTTTCTAAATAGAAGGAATACACAAATAAAGAGTTTAAAAATCCATCTGAAATAACTAATGATTTGGAAGATCATAATGAACTAGCAAAAGTCTTGGATCGGTAAAAGATAAAAATACCATTTTTAATGCAATAATGATGTAACACACCACACTTTTTTGAGCCCGAATTTCGACAAAAATTGAAACTCAAACCCATACAAGCACAGAGAGTATAAATCTGGTACCTACAATTAATGAGCATGAGTATAATCAGAGTAAAATAAAACTAATTCACAACAAAATCGAAATAAGATAGCAAATACTGATTAAGGCGACTACCTTAAAGCATATTACTACATCGATATTGAGCATAAGAGAACGATAATTGAAAACCAAACTGAACAACTAATAAGACCCGTCTTCCTCGAACTAAACCTGAGAGTTGGTATGAGGAGGGTATCAGAAAGATAAGTCCTGGTGAGTAGAAAATGTATAATACTATCTACAATACACAAATGTATCCCAATTGGCCATAACCAAAACATATGTCTAACATGCTAGTAATTCTAACCTAACCCTGTAAACATTTATTCATGACGATTAACTACATATCCAAGGTAGCTTTCCTAAACGATAACAATATGGATACCGAGATAGAACATTTACGCATAATATGAAGCCTTTAAACCACCATTTAAGCAACTACCAAAAACTAAGAGGTGGGCTCTCAACTGCTCACTATTCTATAAGGAGGTTAATTATTTCTACATAGCCACTTAAGACCTCGCTATCTATATAAGATAAAAGTGGATCATTTCTATCACTTAAGACCCACTACCAATACAAGAATAAGGTGGATCCTTTCGATCACTTAAGAGCCTAGGCGGACCTATCAATCACTTAATACCTTATTCGTTGGTTTATTCTGCACTAATATAAATTAGAGGACACTAGCTACAAGTCCTATTAATTTAAGGATATTGTCCTTTACGCGTATACCCATACCCCACATGAGGCAAGAGATAGTAAGCAGTCACTTATTACATACAAGATAGGTAGACGACATCTCGTCATTTATGACTTTCCCTCGGCGCACCCCCGCGTTACTCTCTAGTTGCCCTTATTAGATAATCCCCCACCAACTTGCTACTTCCCGTAGGATAGGTATACCTATAGTACCTCCGTAGCGGTCATTTAATACCTAATCCCAAGGTGTACTCTCATCCCAGTCACTTATTACCTAGAGGACGCAAACTAATGCAAGGATTGCCAAGCTCGTACCCAATAGCCATTTAATTCCACTTGATTATGGGGAGATGAGCTACGCGATCACTTAATATTCTTTTAAGGGTGGTTCTAACTACTTAATACCTCTATTTCGAAGCAGGCTTACGCTTATAAATTGTTTTCCCTTTTTAAGATTTTCTCTTTTGGGCAGGATGCGGGTCCTACAACCACATAATACCTTACACTTGAGATAAACCTTATTTTAGGAAATAATCCTTACTACGTAGTTAACTATCGTTAGGGGTTCCTATGGTTAATGATATCTCATATCAGTTGTACATATATCTGATTTCTAGAAAGTACAAACTTCTATCAAATAACGCAACCGACCTTGCATGATTAACCTACTAAGTCCAATCTTGATTCTCTGTCATAATAATTCTAGATTGACTAGAAATAAATAAGGAAAACTTATAACTTCCTATCCTAGGATGTTTATTTATTAATTTCCTTATTGGACTTAGTATTTACTACGCCAATCAATCCCCGTTAATTCTTCTTTCTATTTCTTTCTACTATTATTAATTAGGTTACCTTCCACTGATGACCCTAAAGGTCATATTTTCCTATGCATTAATTAACCTATCTAATGTCGTTTATGACACTAACAGTTATATTTTCCTAAGGCATCAATTAACCTATTGATACCATTCCCTTTTTTGAATTCTAATCTAACTATTGTAACCCAGGGATATTAATATAAGTTCAATTCCATTTATTTCTTACGTGAATGTATATATATATATACATATAGGTTATTACTTATTTATTTCCCTAATTGGAGTTACAATCCTTATTCTTGAATACCATTTTAATTGTAACAATTTAGGCATTCATTTCTTAATTACTTCATTTTATCCAAAACAAACATGGTTATAATATTTATTTCTTTACTTATGACCTCTTATTTATAGCAATTCAATCAATATTTATTGCTACAATGGTCATAATATACAATTCCATTCAGTATGGGTTATATTTCCCTATGCATCTGCATAAGAACGGAAACTATTCAATCACGAACAACAAACATTAATAATATAATATATTAGCGTTATGTACTTAGATTTGGATGGAGAGGATTTATATATACATTTACGATTATTTTTTAAGCGCAGTTAACGTAGTTGCTAAGTTATATTTATTAGTACTAACCATTTATGTTTTCTTCAAATGTTTTGGTCAAAACTAATGACTAAAACAAACATTTTTATGTTTAATATTATTTAAGATTAATTTTTCTATAAAAAGGTTAACAACTGTAGTTATTGTAAATTTTTCCCTAAAATAGTCGAAAGAGGAACAAGCATATTTAAAATCACAAGAAATATGAAATATGCGTATTTTTGGATTTGCTGTTACAAATTATGTACAAGTATACATGAATTTACACATCCTTTTCTATTTGATTTATACATATTTCTTGCTGATTCCAAATAATGCCTTTTTTATTAAAAAGAACAAAAAAGGAATATTTACAATAACCAAGTAAAACCCAAACAATAATAAACATAAACACAAACTATAACAACCCGAATTTCGTCAGACCGATTTTTTTTTCAAAATTCTAATCCATCGAAACCCATGTTGGTTGCTCTGGTATCCTGCAGAAAAGACAGAGACATAAAATATATCAGAGCTCAGAAAATATCTCACAGCGGAATGGATAAAGTATAATATAATCAAAGTATAGCCTTACCGTAGTAATAATACTGCCTAACCAGTATCTAAAGCTATCATACCTCTGCAACAAATCTAACACGCGAGTATGTTATGAGGAGGGGGTTAGAACACAAGTTCTGCTGACTGGATTTAAACTATACACCATGGATAATCCAACATATACCGTTCAATCACAATTTCTTATTTATTACATTACTTGGGTTAACAACACTCAAGGCTTACATACACGTCGTACCCATTTACTTCCCAGTGGATTAATCTAATATAGTATATATGTAGCTACCCCCCCCCCAATATTGAGGTACACCACATGGTACCCCACTTGCAGGGTCTCACCGTAATGCCACAGAAATGAACGTAGTCCCTTATCCTACGCCGGAGTGACATACGGATCTCTACATAAAAATGTTACGTTCCACATATATCTGTCATTACTATGCTACGTAAGCGTACAAACTGCCACCTTCGATCGAATCTGATTCCATCACAGAGTAATGCTCTCAAGTCTACGATACACCACACAGAGCAGACATGCATGTATTTAGACTTTCCCATGTACGTATCGTCAATCGTATTTGATTCCTTAACTGCACATAACCTCTAATGTGCACCGAGTTCCGTGGCAGGGCTATACAAGAAACACAGAACTCGATCGGGAGCTTTTCCATATCTGTACAGGCCCGCCTTTAAGAGCCTCAAAATACAGGTATCCCTCAGGTTTGTTTTTCATGGTGGCTATGGCCCCACCTCGGCCTCTCCCTCAACTAGTAAAGACTACAAGAGCTAAGCGACTTGCTCCTAACAAACAATCTAAACATCCAGTTGGCGTCTCCC
Source organism: Allium sativum (assembly GCA_030737875.1). Classification (NCBI taxonomy): domain Eukaryota; kingdom Viridiplantae; phylum Streptophyta; class Magnoliopsida; order Asparagales; family Amaryllidaceae; genus Allium; species Allium sativum. The sequence goes on along the minus strand of CM060926.1, from coordinate 955,654,602 downwards.
CTCAACCACCGTACCTCGATAGTGAAAGGTGAATGGTCTGTTGGGTTTAGCTCTAGTCTTTTAGCATCCCACCACCTGCCGATGATTGGTACCTAACGATCTACTATCCTTGTTGGTCCTGACCTCGCCTCCCGTTGAGGCGATCGCCAAATCACCCTAGTGTCACCTCGTCACAGCATTCTGACTGCAAAGCTACTTTTGCAGTCAAGACCCACCCACTTGGTAGTAATGCGTAGACCCAACCTCTGCGAGCACAGCCTAAACATCTACCACTGCACAGAGGACTACCAGGAGCACCTTATGTATCTCAGGAAGTCGCGTGCTTCCTCTTCCAGTCCTTCGGAGCCGACAGAATAATCAGATGAACGTGCGCTCCCCTCGTGCCTTATGACACCACGATGATCAATCCTGTTGGGTTATTCACCCTCAAACGTGCAGACTGGTCCAAGTGCCTCACTTTAATATGTTATTAGACCCTGTGTCTAAACATTCTTTTATGCGCTTGCTTTACCTCATCAAGTTTCCATTTAACTTGGTTATTCCCATTCACATTGACTTCTTATTCAAGTTACCAAGTTCCTCTTACTTATTAATTTCGGTCTTATAACTTAACCCATTTAAGTTTATTAATAAACCCACAACATGTTATTCTCTAGATTGTGATCCAAGGTCTGTAATACACAATCCCTTTGTATCTTGATTTCAAGGTTACAATAACATGTTCTACTTAATACGTAATTAAGTATATCTCAATTTACATGTTTTCTATTTAACATGTCACTTATCATTTATGATTAAATATAACCTATTTCATTTCATAATTTTGCCTCACTCTTTCCTATTTAATCATAATTCCATCTTACATTGTCACTAAAACTTATCGTTGTTTACGTATTAACTTAGTTCTCTTAACTAAGGTTCACTAACAAGACTCCTTTCCATTTATTATAATATATGTTATAATTTCCTATTGTCCCTAGGACAAGCCTTAATATGTTATTCTTATCAGCAGATTTCATATTTCCAAGTTTACAGATTACTTAATTTATAATTAGGTACAACTACTTATATTTCATAAATTTCCCCCTTTTCTTTACTTATTACAAACAACTAGTTTCATTTTTTCCCATTTACTGATTACTTAATTTACAATTAAGTACCACTCATCTCATTACATAAGTTATCTCATTTCCTTACTAGTTTATTATAACCTAAGTTATAATCTTCACTTGTCCCTAGGACAAGTCTACCTATTATATAACATCCTCATAATGTAATTTATCTATAATAGGTTATTATCATTCCCCGTTCATTCTATTTCTTTAACTATTGTCACTTTCATTCAATTCCATTCATTTCCATTAATTATCGTTAATGCCATTTATTTATATCCTTATATATATATATGCTTAAGTACTAGACCTGTCACATTAAGCCTACCACTTGTGGATGCTGGATTTGTCGGGCGGTTCCGGGCAGACTTCTTCCACAAGTTGACTTAACCTCATGTCTTAGCATCGTTACATGTTTTATTCACGCACTAGACCCCTTACATTAAATTAACAATGCAATGACCCGCATTTTCAGCGATATAATAATTAATTTAATTAATTATTTAAATGGTGATTAAAAGGATTTAATGGTCGTTGAATTTAATAATGATGAATATTTAATTAAAATAATAAATTTAATAATATATTTAATTCTGAAATAATCAAAATTGGCTGAAACGGTAATATGGTGTGAATTGGGGTATTCAAAATATATAATTCAGTTTAAAATTGAATTACAATAATTTATATATTTAATTAGCGATGGTTTAACGTATAAATTATATTATAATTATAATCGAGCTCGAAATGGCGCGGCAGTTCGCGAATTGGCGATTCGAACTTTAAATGAATATACAGAAGCCATTTTAAATCGGATATCTATGAAACAAGAAACGTTAGGAGCTGGTAAAGTATATTTTTCCTGTGGAAGAGAAAAATCAGGATTTCATCGTGTAGATTTTGATTTATGTCCAAATCAAATTCCATAAAAGTCGCTATGGAATTCCTTTATAATTTATTTATATTCATAAAAGGAATTTCATTATAAATCAAATATCGATTTAATCGGGATTCAAAATATCGAGTTGGAAATTCACATAGGAATATTCTGGAGCTGTATGGTATTCCACTATGAATATATGCGATAATATTTATTTGTAAATATTTAATTTAATTGTTTTTAAATATATTTATATATTTAAAAGGGTTATTTAGAGCTTTAAAAATAGCCAGTTTTGCAAACGACCTCAGAATTTGACGAAACCAAATGTGTTGGATTCGTAATGTCAAATTATTGTTAGATTTCCAGTTTTGTGATTTTTAGAGTCCGTATATGGCCGTACGGGATTTTAATGTGAGAAACAGTCGATAAATTGACCTTTAAAAATACGCTGCGAGAGCAAACGAAGTCAGAATTTGATGAAACCAATTTCGTTGGGACCATAATGTCGAACTGTATCTGCATGTCCATTTTCGTGATTTTTGGGTAACGTATGTGGTCGCAGGAATTTGTAAAGACGAGTACAAATAGTAGTTGGTTATAATTGAATATAAAAAAGAAAATATCTCCTAAAATATCTAAGATATTTATTTCCCTATAAGTTCTTAACTCGTGCCCTTATCCTCTCCACTCTATTTCTTCTGTAAGTTATAAAACAGCCAACGTTTTTTCCACAAAGCAGAAAAAAATCCTCAAAAGAAAATCAAAATAAAACCAAAACAAAATCAATAAATCATGAAACAGGGATTTGTGTAATCGTCGCTCGAAACTCTTGGCTCTGGTATAACTGTTGTGGAGTTCGACGTCCGTGTTCATCGCTGTGTATTGTACAGCGTTTCTAGGGTTCAGTGTTTGGGGAATCGAAGAGGTTAAGCCTTGAATCTGATATCGTTTCTGAGTTTATGGGATTTTTCCGAGTTGACTTGCAAAGTTTGGTGGATTTATAAAATAAAAAGTGACGCTGTGATTTTATGGAGAACGACATTAAGGCTGAGGACGGATTTCGACTGAGCAATTCGTAAGTGAGGTGATTGGCATGGTTGCGGATTGGACGAACACTACCCAACGAAACTGACTGGAAGTGGATTGGAGCTCATTTGAATTAATGGCGAAATGAATTGTTTGATTCAAATCAAACAACAGTTTATCGTTCTTTAACGATGAACTGCCAATGTGAGTAAAACTCACCAACTCTGAACAGCTCTATTTTTATAACGTATATTTAGAACTGATAAATGATGACTGATTGCTGTGTGTTAACTGTTTGGTTGGATTGCTTATATATTGATTGAAATTAGAGATAACGATATATATATATATATATATAAATCGTTAACCGAATATTGATTCTGTTTATCAGAATATTTTATACTCGTGTTGTTTAACATCTGTTGATGATTTTATATGTTGAATGATTCTGATCATTGTTATATGGTACGTTAAATACTATAAGGAATACTGGAATGTTAAAAAGGAGATTTTCAAATGTTATATTGAAAAGAAAGATTTATAAAATCAAAAGATTTTATAAGAAAAAGAAATATTTATTTGTTAAATAAATATTTGAGGAAGGGAATAATAAGGAAAACATTTGTAAAATATTTACAAATGGAATTAGAAAGAAATTATTTGTAAAACATTTACAAACAGATTAAAAAGAGTTATTTATTTAGAGAAATAAATAAAGTTAGAAAAGGAATATTTATTTAGAAAATAAATAGAATAAAGGATTATCTATTTAGAAATTAAATAGAATAAAGGATTCTTTATTTAGAAAATAAATAGGATAAAGGATTATTTATTTGGAAAATAAATAGAGGAGTTAATCTAATCGAGTTAATCGAAAGGAGTTAATCGAACAGAGTAAATCAAATAGAGTTAAGCAAAATTAGTAACTGACTAGAGATTAGTAAATCGATTGGTTTTCTAAGTGTCTATCTGATGTTGGTTTCGACCTTCGGGATTAATACTTAGGGAATTGTTCTCATACTAGTTTACAGTCAGGGACTGATAGTTGTGGAATGATAGTGATATGTAAATAAACAATGGAAATGTTTTCCAGTGTTAATAACATATATTTTCTAAACATAGAAATTAAGGAAATGCGAGTATATATATGTTAAATGATGATTGATCGATATAATTTCCATCTGGAAATAAGATCGTTGTTTGCACATGTGTTTTTCTTTGATATTTAAATCACAGACTATAAAAGTTTTGACCAGTTTAACGTTGTTAATATGGAGAGACCGATTGGATTATTATCCGAAGAACCACTCGGTATTGGCATAAGCGTTGCGAATCAAGTACGCTGAATATATTGAAGACGGAGTAAAATGCAAGGGCTGTCGTATAAATCTTAGATAATAGTGCCTAAGATGGATATACTGAATAGTGCTTCGGATTGTCCAGTCCCAGGACAACTTGTATGGAAGAAGGTCTGACAGAGTATATCTAATAAATCGCATAAGTTGATCTCTTCAAACATATTCATGTTTGGTGGCGGAGGAATTCGTTTCTCTTAGCTGTATACCCGTGTTATTTTTGGATAAATCAATTTGTGATTTGGCGGGTATGACGATGTGACATTCTAAGTGAATGAAGATGTGGCACGTAAAAGATAAGCGTAGCTTCTAGCCTCACATTCGGTAAATGACAGAAATCGGGCAGGCAATATGGTTATGTAGATCGCATCTATTAGGGTGTATAATCACCTGATCTAGAGTTTCATTTACTTCTAAAAATCTATTGTTGATGCTGTCCCATTCGGGAAACGGTTGCCGATCCCAACCGTTGGTGATATACATTCGATACACTCAAGTGAAATGAGTGGTCGGTCATGTGTGGCCGGGTTGCAAGAAGTTCTTGTTGAACCCAGTGTATTCCTCTCTAGAGGTACCCTAGCGAAAGGTGGTTCCATACCTTGTCATAGTTGGAAATCCATTACCCAATACGTGCTTACGGTTTTGATTGTATAATATATATGTAGAACATGAGATGAAAGCGTTTCTGCTAGATGATTATTATATTGTGGTTGATAGACATTATTATAATATCAAAAGGTTTTTGATATAAAGATGTTTTGGATTCTCATAAGGGAAAAACCCGTTTTGCCCCTAGCTGGTATTGTTTTGGCCATAACTTTTGATTGGAAAGGAATTTTGACCTGGAACCACTTCCATTAGATTCGTTTGATGGTTTACCTTTCCGTAGAGTGGTCATAATAGCCAAACGTACTTACCGTTTAGGAGATATAGCTGAAATAAGATTTGGAGGGTGAAAAACTGCTTATCCGGGCCAAATAGGGTGATTAGTGAATGGGCCTATAACCCATTTCAGGATTAGGGTAATGGGGAGGCTGAAAAGAGATAGGGTTTCATTCCATTTCAGTTTTCTAGCCTCCACTTACCTCCTAGAAACCCTAAAAATGGCCTCCAACCTCTAAATCACCTCCAAATCACTTTTTAATCAAGGATTAACCTTAGCAACACCAAATCAAGGGAGATCGTCATCAAATCAAGATTAGAGCTGCTGTTTAGAATTGGTATTTGCGCCCAAACAGAGATTTATTTCAGATTTAAGGTTTATTTGTGGCTAAGGTGAGTGATTTGCATAGTTCCTCACTAATTATGGTTAATTAAGGGTAATTAGTGTTAATTAGCGAATTTATACATTAATAAATTCTGGAAAAATATTTATAAATTCTTAAATGATGTTTTAGACCTCTGATATGAACTTAGGTTAATTTGGTTGAGTTTTGCTAATCCTATCATTAATTATGCTTGAACATGTTTAAGGGAAAATATGAGATTTGGCTATGTTTGATCCATTTTAACCTATCATATTGTTGTTTTGGTGTTTGTGGTTGATTATACATGTTGCTATGACTGTATGGTATGCTTTGTAATTGATTAGAATAGTTGAAATGGTCGAAAACGCCGTCGAGTGGCGTAAACTGCTTGTTGGAAAAAGTGCAGGAAATTGGCCGATCCGGATCGGAACGGAGAAAAGGACCCGATCCGAACCACCTCCCACGCGAGTTCAGAAGCTTCGATCCTCTCTGTTAACATTGTATGGCAACGCGACTTGGAGACTCCGATCCGACCCGGTGTGCTCTGAAGGAGGCCGATCCGATCCATCATCCTAAGAAGACCTCCGATCCGACGTTGGGAGAAAAGGAGGAAGCCTGTGCTCCGACCCGAACCGATGGTACCTTCTGATCCGATCCGAAGAAGCTTACTAGGGAGTGTAGACCTCGATCCGATCTGGAGCAGAGAGGAAGGTTTGTGCTGGAGATTCCGAACCGATCTGATTGCTTAGGGAGGAGCATTCCGATCCGAACCGAACTGATGATTAGGGGGAGATCCGAACCGATCCAGTGATGACCAATAACCCGAGATGCAAAGGTAGTTCAGATGGAAGTTAGAGCCCAGGATCTAGTTGGGAACCAATGAGTTCACTTCATGGTTGGGCTTTGCTGCGGGACGTGTGCTAAGGAGTTGTCAACGTTCATAACTTCGATTCACCACTAAAAAGGAATGATGAGCTACGTATCAGTGCAGTAGAGTCATTACGACTCGAGGGGCAAAGTGATCGTAGCAGGACTACGTATCAGTGCAGTAGAGTCATCATGACTCGAGGGGCAAAGCGATTGTATTAAGACTATGAGCCAGTGCAGTGGAGCCATTGTGACTCCATGGGGCAGAGTGGACATAGTAAAGGATTAGTAAGGCTATGAGCCAGTGCAGTGGGGTGTGTACGACTCCATGGGGCAAAGTGGACATAGCGAAGGATTAGTGGCTATGGATCAGTGCAGTGAAGCCGTTATGACTTCATGGGGCAGAGTGATCATAGCAAAGTATTGGGTGATCGAAGTGGTGGATATCGTATGCTTTACGCACTGAGTGAGAGATGTGAGGATGGTTGCTATGTTTGATTGTTTGCCATCACTATGACATGCACACCCCCACCCCCGTTATCTTTACACCAATTATTCAGTGGCACCTTAGAGTGTTGTACAGTATGTAGTGCTAACTCTTTGGTTGCAGGTCCAGGTTCAAGTATGGTTTAGTATACCTGTTATTGTTCTGTTTAACTGCTTATCGCTCATACCAGCTTTTTGTCTGACCCAGAGTTTTATGTCTCTTCTTATTACTCTGGGTGCTCACACGAGCAGACTAGAGACAGGTTAGCTGGTGATGCGCGAATAGCGGATTCGGAGGCGAGCAGGAGGCTTCCACGTATGATATATATGTAGATATCCTCCCTATGTTGTTGCTGGTCACTGCTTTGGGCATTAGTAGTGTACCTTTCTTGTTTAGCTTTTTGAGACAGTTTTTAAAAGTTGTAATAATGGTGACTTTGGATTATAAGTTGTACTTTGGATTTTTCGCTGCTATGATAGTTTGTTTTCAGCTTATGCACTGTCTCACATGTTTTATGTCAAGTATGTTGTTATTATATTTTGTTCCATGCACTGTGAGACATTCTACAGGTTCCTTGTTGATTCTTCGTCTTCTTTCTTTCCTTCTGACGACCGTTCCGTGCTAACTGGACATGTGTACAACGCACTTTTGGAGTAAATGTCGGTTTGTGCGGGGCAGGCCATCACATTTGGTATCAGAGCTCTAGGTTGCGTAGTTAACCTAGGAAAAGACATTAGGGAGAGATAGTACGTATATGAGAGTGCGTATTTGTGATTACTTTGGTTTTCAAAAGCTATATATATATATACACACTATTAGTATAGATAAGGATGAAGTCGCACTGCACTAGCACCACTATGGAGATGGTTAATCGTTTTCTCTTTACAGATTGAACGATGAGCCGATACACAAGAGGTGTTGGTAGAGGAGCCAATAATGGGAATGCTGCTGACATGAGGGCGATGTTTACTAACCTCATGAGATAAATGCTTAGGGATGTGCAAGGGGCAGCTCCCAATGCCGGTAATGGTGGTGGTCCAATAGTGCAGGCGCCTAGGGCCGATTTCGCCAAGCTGTGCAAGGATTACACTCACCTTGGTGGGAAGCCGTTCCAAGGAACGGAGTCAGCCACGGAAGTTCAGGATTGGTTGGATAGCTGTGATCGTATCTTCGACGACTTGGGTATCGAGGATGCGATGAAGAGAAGGCTAGCGTCTCGTCAGTTGCAAGGGCGAGCGATGAATTGGTGGAATGCTATTAAGACAGCCACTCTAGAGGATCAGGTTGCTTGGGATCAGTTTAAGGCTCGCTTTAGCGACAAGTTTATCCCAGCTGCTCAGAAGTCAGAATTGTTTAGGAAGTTCTTGGAGCTTAAGTAGAATGGTAGGGCAGTCTCGGAGTATATTGCTGAGTTCGACACTTTGTCGAAGTGTGGATTATCCCTTATTGATACTCCTGAGAAGAAGAATGAGAAGTTCATTACTGGTTTGGATGGATACTTGGGGGAAAGGCTTATCAACCACATCGATGAGACTTTTAAATCGATTGTGGGGAAAGCTTTGAGATCAGAAAGTCTTTACCCTAAATCAAAGACTGAGGTTGCACCTGCAGAAGGGCTGAAGCCGCAAGCAGGCGGTGGAGGCAAGAATAATACTCAGAACAAGAGGAAGCAGAACCAAACTAAGGATGACCGGAAAAAAAGTAAGAAAGAAGTTGAGTGCTTCATCTGTGGTAAGAAGGGCCATTATTCCAAAGAGTGTCGGGCCAAGCTAGCGGATAGGAAGTGCTACAACTGTGGCGAACTGGGACATCATAAGGATAAATGTCCACAACCTCTTAAAGAGAAGCAGATTGTGAAAGCATATGCTATCGGTGCTATTCCTTCTTCGTCAAATGCTCCAACTGCGACGGAGAAAGGAAAGAATGTTGTCATTCAAGGTATGCTTTCTATTTATGATATACCTGTTCGAGTTTTGTTTGATATTGGGGCTTCCCGTTCCTTCATATCTAGTGACCTGGTAGATAGATTGGGACTGGAACCCGAGATAGTCGATAGACCGTTGGTTGTGACGAACCCGATTGGTGGTTCGACTAACCTTAGTACGATTTTCCGAAATTTGGTCTTATCGAGTCATGGATGTATGTTTGTAATTGCTTTGTTTTGGGCTTTACTGGGTATGGCATTATATTGGGGGTCAATTGGCTCCAAAGATACGGGGTGGTGGTAGACTGTGAGGACTTTTTGGACAGTTAGGGCGGATGATGGACGGAGGGTAGTTTTTGGTAGTCTACCTAGTGATGGGGTATTGGCTAGTTTTATAAATTCCCTCGACATCCTGCATGATGAGTTGTCAGATGTGCCCGTGGTTGGCCAGTATCCAGACGTCTTCGAGGAAGTGACCGGGCTTCCACCACACCGAGAGATTGAGTTCCGTATTGATTTAGTGAAAGATGCCAGACCTATAGTGATGCCACTTCGTCGTATGGCACCGAGGGAGCAGCGAGTGCCCAGGGTGCAAGTAAGCGATCTTTTGAAGAAGGGGTTTATTAGAAGAAGTGTCTCCGAGTGGGGAGCACCAGTTGTGTTTGCCACTAAGGCAGATGGTTCCCTTCGTTTGTGTGTGTACTATCGCGAGTTGAATAAGGTGACGAGGAAGAATAAGTATCCTCTACCGCGAATAGATGATTTGTTTGATCAACTGGAAGGAGCAAGAGTGTTCTCCTAGTTGGACATCACGACAGGATTTCATCAGCTTCGAGTAGCGGCTGAGAGTGTTCCGAAAACGGCATTTAGGACGCCGTCTGGATTCTATGAGTGGTTGGTCATGCCATTAGGGTTGACCAATGCACCAGCATATTTCGTGCATCTTATGAATCAGGTGTTCAAAGATCAGTTGAATAAGTTCGTTCTTGTGTTCATAGATGACATCCTTGTTTACTCGAGTATAGAGGAAGAACACAAGGGGCATTTAAGGATAGTGATGGAGGTGTTGAGAAAACACCAATTGAAAGAAAAATTCTCTAAGTGTCACTTCTGGAGGAGGGAAGTGAGGTTCTTGGGCCATGTTGTTTCACAAAATGGTATTGTCGTAGACCCTGCGAAGGTGGCTACGGTACAGGATTGGCCTACGCCCAAGAATGCAACAGATGTGAGAAGCTTCTTGGGGTTAGCTGGATATTATCGTAAGTTTATCCAGGACTTCTCCAAGATAGCAGCACCGTTGACTTAATTGACTAAGAAGAATCGAGCCTTCGTCTGGGACGGAGTGTGTGAGAATGCATTCAAGAGTCTAAAAGAAAAGTTGACGCGTGCGCCAGTATTAGTCATTCCTAAAGGGAACGAAGAGATGACGGTATACACGGATGCTTGTGGTACCGGACTAGGTGCTGTATTGATGCAAGGAGGTAGGGTTATAGCTTATGCTAGTCGACAACTAAAGCCGCATGAGAAAAAGTATCCTACCCATGATTTGGAGCTAGCAGCGATCGTGTTTGCGTTGAAGATGTGGAGACATTATCTCTTGGGAGAAAGATTTGAGTTGTTTACCAATCATAAATCGTTAAAGTATCTCTTCTCTCAAAAGGATCTAAATCTCCGACAGCAGAGATGGTTAGAGTTCTTGGCTTCGTATGATTTTGATATCGCATATACCCCTGGGAAAGGCAATGCGGTAGCCGATGCCTTGAGTAGGAGACATTCCAGTTTAGGGGCTATGTTTCTTGAATGGAAGCAACTGGAATATATCGCAGGGTATGATTTCAGACCAAAGTGCGAGTTGGATCCAGAGATGTTAGCTAGTTTGACGATCAGACCCACTTTGATTGAGTGGATTGGTTCCAGTCAGAGGGACGATCCTAATTTATTGGAAATCAACTCCAAGTTAGAGATGAATACCGACGGTGAGGAGATGAGTTTGTATGGGCTTGATCGAGAAGGATGGCTTAGAAAGAATGGAAGACTAGTTGTACCCAATGTGAATGGTTTGAGAGATGAAGTGCTTAGGGAATGTCATTGCTCAAAACTGACTATACACCCCGGTGGTGATAAGATGTATCGAGATATGAAACAGACTTACTACTGGGAAGCGATGAAAAGATACGTTGGGAAGTTTATATCCAAGTGCATGAATTGCCAGCTAGTTAAAGCCGAGCAAAAGAAGCCTAGTGGTTTGTTGCAACCATTAGAAATTCTAGAGTGGAAATGGGAGCAAGTCTCGATGGATTTCATAGATGGTTTACCAAGGACTAAATCGGGACACGATAGCATTTGGGTAATTGTGAATCGATTGACTAAGAGTGCAAGATTTATACCAGTCAAATCGACCAGAACGACAGCTAAGTTAGCAGAATTGTATATGAAGTGGGTAGGGAGATTTCATGGAGTACCTAAAAGCATTGTGAGTGACCGAGACCCGTTGTTCACTAGTGAGTTTTGGAAGAGCTTACAAGAGGCTCTAGGGTCGGAACTATATCTCAGTACCGCGTATCATCCTCAAACCGACGGTCAGACGGAGAGGGTGAATCGTATATTGGAAGATCTCTTGAGAGCTTGTATATTGGATTTTGGTGGATCATGGGATGACCATTTGCATCTAGTAGAGTTTGCATATAATAATAGCTACCAATCCAGTATCGGTATGGCTCCATATGAAGCTTTGTACGGAAGACCGTGTAACTTACCATCATGTTGGATAGAGACTGGCGAGAAGTTTGTGCTTGGACCAGATGTGGTGAGGGAAACTTCAGATAAGATTAAGATCATCCAACAATGGATGAACGCTGCCCAAGATAGGCAGAAGAGTTATGCTGACAAGAGGAGAAGAGACTTAAAATTCTCCATTGGTGACTTGGTGTTTGTCAAGGTTTCTCCATTGAAGAGCGTGATACGATTTGGCAGGAGAAGCAAGTTGGCACCAAGATTTGTTGGCCCATTCCCAATTCTCGAGCAAGTTGGGAATTTGGCATATAGAGTTGACTTACCTGAAAAGATGGCGGGAGTTCATAACATATTTCATGTTTCCCAGTTAAGGAAGTTCGTGCACGACCCAAATATGACTATCTCACCTGATCAGTTAGAGGACTTCGAAGTGGAACCCGAGGCGATTGGGAACCGCAAGCCGATTCGTATTGTCGAGCACGATACGAAGCAACTTCGAAGGAAGGCAGTGAAGCTAGTCAAGATTCAGTGGGGCGAGAACGAGGATGACTGTACTTGGGAGACAGAGGAGAGCATTAGGAAAACGTATCCAGAACTCTTTGCCTGGTAAGATTTACTTTGCAATTTAGTTATTTCGCATGTTAGGATAAACTTGTTTTGCATGTTTGATTGTTGTTCTATGGTTGATAGGTATCCAGAACTCTTTGCCTGGTAAGATTTACTTTGCAATTTAGTTATTTCGCATGTTAGGATAAACTTGCTTTGCTTGTTTTGCATGTTTGATTGTTGTTCTATGGTTGATAGGTATGCGGGATCCTTTGTGTGTTTTAGTTAGGGAATTTCGGGGGCGAAATTTCTTAAGGGGGAAGAATGTAACAACCCGCATTCTACGCATCGGAGGATCATAGAATATTTATTTCTTTCTTATATGAAGGCATATGGTCATGTAACTTTAGGAGACGACTATTGGGGTCATTTCCCATTATCATGATTTTCGCCAACTTTTAAATGACCGTTTTTCCCTAACTGGTATTGTTTTGACCATAACTTTTGATCGGAAAGGAATTTTGACCTGGAACCACTTCCATTAGATTCGTTTGATGGTTTACCTTTCCGTAGAGTGGTCATGATAGCCAAAAGGACTTACCGTTTGGGAGATATTGCTGAAATAAGATTTGGAGGGTGAAAAACTGCTTAAACGGGCCAAATATGATGATTAGTTGTAACACCCCACGTCCGTTAGTGTCACTCACAAAGGGAATGCACTAAGTTCTGTGGAGCATTTAGGGTAAAAGATGCAGATAAATTACAAGACAGACAGAAATTAAATAGCGGAAAATAAAACTTTGCTTTATTGATAAAATAATTTGTAAAAACATTTCTTTTCAATATCAGAGTATCATCTGTCTTACAAAATAAAGAAGCATAAAACAATATTTATATTCCCCAGTTTTAGCAAGAGCCAGCCATAGCATCTGAAAAGAGAGTCCAAGCAAAACTTCGACAAATCTTCAAGCTGGGAAAGAGTGACAGTCCAACTTAACCAGAGCTATACTATTCCCTCCTTTACTACCTGGGGGGGGGGGGACGGAAGAAAAGAAGACGAAAGAAAAACAGAGTCAGACATAAAGCCTGAGTAAGTTCAGTAACTTCTAGCATGTGAACATGGAAAACAGAACGACATGAATTAACACAATACAAGATAACACCATGATGATAGGGTTGGCAAGATTTGACAAGATTAACACAAGATATGCTAAGCTAAGATAAACTGGATATGCTGCCGCTTCGCTATTTCCTTGTTATACAGATTTTTATTATCTCTGCACCACCTAACTAATGTCCCAACTAGTAACGATAACGTGATCCCAATCCCTGTATTTTCCATCGCCTTCAGGCATACATTTATTGTTTATTACCTAGATTTAATCTAGGGTTTTCTATCAAGTGCTTCCTAGATTCAACTATAGTTTTTCGCTATCTGCTGAACGCTTTTCAGATTCAGGGTTTATGCCACCTAGTTCAACTAGGGATTATGCTACCTGTCGAACGATGCCCCCAAGTCTTAGGACACATGTAACACCCCGCGAATTCTATAACTGTGAAATTAACAAATTAAAGTATAATCAATTTGAAATCAAAGAACTAAGGGAAACGGGATACGCCATTGCGTTCGTCTCGGAAAAATACGCGAAATAGAGTCCGAGTTTTCGAAAAACGGAGTCCGTATGAAGAAGATATGGCCTTCGGAAGTTTCTGAATTAAGTTTAAAATTCAAACAGAATAAAACAGTTTAAAATTCCAAAATCGGGCCCAATGGGCCAGGGCGGAAAAATACCCGCCTAACGCACCCAGGTCGACTGGGCTGTCGACCTGGTCTAACCAGGTCGACAGGGCTGTCGACAGGCATGTCGACCTGGTCCAGAGCCAGGTCGAACCCAGTCCAACCTGGCTGGCCTAGTCTATGTTGGTCGATTTTCTGTAGTCTGCTTTTTCATTAGGGCTAGGTGGCAGGCTCTAATTGGTCTCTCCTTAGGATGAATGGCTACGATCAATCCAAGCAACATCAATGGTCCTAATCAGTTCATAACCCCTATAAAAATGACCCTAGACTCAACCCTAATCTATTCATTCAAAAATAAGAACAAAGCCGCCATGTTGCTGAGGAACGACTAGGGGTAGCCACCAATTGGAGAGAAGATTAGGAGGCAAATTCTAAGGCATAAAGCAACTCAATCAAATCAAACCGCATCTTCAAATCCCTAAATTTGAGAATTCGCCTCACCATTGTAAGTAGAGTATTACTTTGGTATGAACAAATAACTGTGTTGGTTTGTATACTTGGTTGTGGTGATAAATAATTCATAATTTGTGCGTTACTATGATTCTTATCGATTTGGAATATTGTATACGTTTGGATATTCTCGAATTATGTTATTCAGTTATGAAAAACTACATGCGGTAGTTTTATGCAAGTATACGTTTGGAATATTCGCAAATTATGTAATCCTTGTTGAAGCTACATGTATGTAGTTGTTTAATTGAAACTCATGCAAGTTTGGGGTTTTGCTACTATGCCATCATAATGTGTATTTTTATACAAACATCATTTTTATGAAGTAATTGGAATAAGTTTGGGTTATCATAGTCCATATGAAATTATGTTGAAATTTTGGCATCATGATCTATGTATTAAGTCATGCTTTTGTACTAGAAAACCTATTTGCAAACTTATGAATATGACTAGGCTATGATTGATATTTTGCATAATTAAGTCTATATTGTTTACAAGAATTATATGATGACATATGTGGTACATAGCTAGGTTAGACTCAAAATCCCTTTTTGCAAGTTTGCATGACTAAAGTAAAAATCATGATTTCATGTTAGAAATATTTATGCCATGGTTATGTGAACAAATTTAACTATACTTTTGTATTAGTCACAAAAGTAGACACCTTTGTAAACATGTAGTAGTCTTATGAACATGATTTGCTTATGTTTGACATTATGCCTGAATAAAAATATAGGTTTATGTTGTTGTAGTTAAGCCTATGTGTCAATAGTGATATTCTTAACTTAACTACAAGTTTACATGCTTTGATTCATGTCACTTATGCTTTATGACCAAAGTATATGTCACTACTATGCAAGTACACCAGTTTCTATTTTGTATTTCCAACGTCACATTGCAAGTTCATGCGTTCACATTCCCCTTTTTGTGTATGTAATCACGCTTTAAGCCTCCCCTTTTCGCATGGCTAAGTTGGGCTTTAAAAGGCTAAGCCCAACATATATATATGATAAACGGATGTGTTAAACGGGGGAAAATAACGTTGGGTTAAAATTACTAATGAATGAAAATATAAAATAGAAGGGCCCAAATTCAAGTATGGGTTGGGCCCATGATTGGTGTAACCTCTACACCATTAACTTAATAATGGGCCGCAAATATTTACATATAAGAAAATAAAGAAGAAAGACAAAATATGTAAATGTAGAACATACGATGTGTTTAACCCGAGGTTGGATTGAGTTGTGATGTAAACCTGCCCGGAACCGCCCGGCTGTCCAGTAGTCACAACAATACCTATCCAATGTGGGAGGTTAAACATGGAGCCCAATAAGGACCCGAGGTTAGACTGAGTTGTGGCGTAAGACTGCCCGGAACCAACCGGCAACAGACAGCCACAACAATACCTGTCTAATGTGAGAGGTCAAGGCTTTAATAAGACAATTAAGGCTGAGTCAGGATTGTTAGGATTAAGTGAACTAAAGACTTAATCAAAATGGAACATGCTAAACTAAACGGACTGGTGGGGGTTAGGTTAGGAAACACTTAACCAACTTAGCATGTTGGCTAGAGATTGAAAACCTAGTAACGGGGGACCCTTTTCAGCAGTAACCCTAGAAGGTGTATCAGGATACCCTGAGACTAGGCAGGGTGGGGCACGATTACTGGGCTGATTGTAAGAGGTCAAATCGACGGCGGTGGTGTAGCAGTGTAGGTTCTAACGGGGTGTGGGCGTGCACACACTCCGGCGCAGAAAAATAAAGCACTGGGCACCAGTAGCATACCTGTGCATTCTAGGATTGTGTCGGGCCGCCACCATGGGACTTGATACACCCCATGGTGGGACCAGCATAGGTAACTACAACATCGGGGGCCGTAAGACACATGTAACTATGCGAGTAGGAGCCGATCATCATAGAATGGATCACTTCACCCTGATTATGGGGTGCCAGTTGGAAACTAGTTTATATGGGTTCAGAGATTAACATGGGGTACGATAGTATATTCGACCCTAGACAACTTAACCAAGTTATAGTGCTTTTCCACTCCTTGTTTATACTTATCATACCCAGTTCTTTATTCATAGACAGAATAGTACTAGACTTACTCAGGCATTATGTCTGACTCTACTTTTCTTTCGTCTTCTTTTCTTCCGTTTCCCCCCCCCCCAGGTCCACAGGGAGGGAACACTGCAACTTGACCAGCCTTAACATCCAGCTTGAAGAAGAGAAATGTATTGCTTGGACCTTTTCGTTTGAAACTATGGCTTTGGACAAACTCTATGGGGCTTTTGCAGTTTACCTATGTTTTATTTATGCTTCTTTAATAATGTAATCAAGACAGATTATGAAAGTGTTATGTTTTTTGGAAAAGATGTAAGACAATTATGGTGATGATGTTGTAGCACATATTTGCTTTCATGAAATAAAAGTTTGTTGTTTTTCCGCTGTTTACAAATATGTGTTCTTATATCTGTCTTGTATATCTGTGACTTATACTTATAAACCTCCACCAAAATTAGGGCATTCCCTTTGAGAGTGACCCTAACGGAGGTGGGGTGTTTCACTTGGTATCAGAGCATAGGTTTACCAGATAAGATAAAAAGTTTTGAAAAAAATTATTTTCAAAAAGGAAATTTAAAGAAGCATTTTTAAAGGAAAAATATTATTTTATTTTAAAAAGGCAAAGTCCCCCCAAAGCCATAGGTACTATCTCTTATCCTTCGTTTTGAATCTATCCTTTTTGTTTCAGCATGTTCGAAGATCTTAACTTGCCGGAAGGGGTGCCAATACCTGGTTGGTTTAGACGGTTCTTAGAAGCAAGGGCCACTCAGCCAGGTCCTACCATTCCTCCTCCCCTAGCGGCCGGAAATCATCCAGCTGCTGCGGCACCTTTTCCTCCACCTCCTCCACGGGGAAACACATTTGCTAAGATATGTAAAGATTTTAAAGCTATGGGAGGAAGGGATTTCCATGGAACTGAGTCCTTCGTGGCAGCTAGAAATTGGCTGAAAGAAACTGAGGACCTATTCATCATCTTTGAGGTAGAGGATAGACAAAAAGTACAATTGGCAGTGTGGCTATTGAAGGGCGAGGCTTCCTACTGGTGGGAAGTCACTAATGCTGAAAGACTAGTGGAGACATGGGAGGACTTTAGGGCAAGGTTTGAGACTAAATTTCTCTCAGATGCGGAAAGAAGTTTGCAGTTGGAAAAATTCTTATTTCTTAAACAAGGGGACAAGACAGTCAGAGAGTATGTGAATCAGTTTGATGAGCTGGCTAGGTTTGGGCTTGACCTAGTCAACACCCCGCACAAGAAGGCTCTCCGGTTCGTCAAAGGGTTGAATGAGCCATTACACAGTTTGGCCATGACCCATATACCCATGGGAGCCACGTATGAAAGATTGGTGCAAATGGCATTGCTGAATGAAGAGGATAAGGGCAAGAAGGAGACAAAGGCAGAAAGCTCTCAAGGGAAGAAAGAGGGTTTGCAGCCTAAGAAGACAGACTTTAAGAAGGGCGGGAAAGGCAACAAAGAGAAGAGGAAGTGCAATTTCTGTGGCAAAGTGGGGCACTTAGTAAAGGACTGCCGGAAAAAGAAGGCCAAGGACAATGGTGGGTGCTTTTCTTGCGGTGAGACAGGCCATAGGGCTAAGGACTGCCCAAAGAAACGAGGACAGGGGCAGAGGGCTGGATCCACCCCAAGGGCACAGGTCCATGTGCTGGAAGCGCCACCTCTGCAACAGCGAGGTATAAATACTTCTGTAGAAAGTGTAGTTTATCTTTATGATCACCCCGTTCGCACTTTATTTGATTCTGGCGCATCACACTCCTTTATCTCGTCTTCTCTAGTAGAATCTCTGCACCTAAAAACTAGTATGGTAGAGGACCCCTTAATTGTTTCAAACCCAATTGGGGGCCCAGCTCATTTGTCTATGATCTGTGTGGGATTGAAAATTTCTATTCTAAGCGTAGAATTTCTATGTAGTGCCTTTGTTTTGGGCTTTTCGGGTTATGGTTTGATTTTGGGTATGGATTGGCTATCCAGTAATGGGGCCATCCTTGATTGTGAGAAAAGGGTTGTTAGGCTCCTAACCCAGCTCGGTAATACTTTGGAAATTTCTTGTAATCCCTCGTATGCGGTTATGCTTAGTTATCTTGAATCGCTAGATGCCTCTGTTGAAAATTTGCAATCAGTTAGAGTGGTCCGGGAATATCCGGATGTCTTCGAAGAGGTGAAGGGCTTGCCTCCGAAGCGGGAAATAGACTTCCGCATATATCTTGTAGATAATGCAAAGCCCGTTGCGTTACCCGTTAGACACATGGCTCCACGGGAAAGGAAAGAGCTCAGTAAACAGATTAAAGAGCTTCTAGAAAAGGGGTTCATTAGGAGGAGCATTTCAGAATGGGGCGCTCCAGTGGTGTTCGCTACAAAGGCGGATGGTTCACTCCGTCTATGTGTTGACTATAGGGAGCTCAACAAGCTAACGAAAAAGAATAGGCACCCTCTCCCTAGAATTGACGATTTGTTTGACCAGCTTGTAGGAGCGTCTGTTTTCTCCCAGCTCGATTTAGCAACCGGTTTTCATCAGCTAAGGGTGGCTGAAGATAGCATTGATAAAACAGCGTTCAGAACCCCAGACGGCTTCTTTGAATGGCTTGTCATGCCTTTCGGCTTGACAAATGCACCTGCTTACTTCGTGGACCTGATGAGTAGGGTATTTAGAGATTTCCTCAACAAATTCGTAGTGGTCTTCGTAGATGATATCCTTATCTTCTCAAAAAGTGAAGAGGAACATGCTCAGCACTTAAGGGCAATCATGGAAACTTTGCGAGTCCATCAACTAAAAGCCAAATTCTCCAAAGGCCACTTTTGGAGAGAAGAGGTGAGGTTCCTTGGGCACATAGTATCCAAATAAGGGTTAGCAGTGGACCCTGCTAAGGTAGTGGCGGTACAGGATTGGAAGACACCAAGGAATGCAACTGAGGTCCGAAGCTTTCTAGGACTAGCGGGTTTCTATCGAAAGTTCATAAGGGATTTTGCGAAAATCTCAGCTCCACTCACGAAATTGACTAAGAAGAATCTAGTGTTCAATTGGGATTTGGATTGCGAATTTGCTTTCCAACGACTGAAAAGGGCTCTCACAACAGCCCCAGTTTTGACGCTGCCAGATGGGAGCAAGATGTTCACTGTTTATACGGATGCATGTGGGACAGGGCTAGGCGCCGTCTTAATGCAAGAAGGAAGGGTAGTAGCTTATGGCGGGAGGCAGTTGAAGGTGCACGAAAAGAACTACCCAACCCACGATCTTGAGTTAGCCGCCATCGTCTTTGCACTCAAGTCTTGGCGACACTATCTCCTAGGTGAGAAGTTCGAACTTTACACTAACCATAAATCGTTGAAATATCTTTTCTCGCAGAAGGATCTTAACTTGAGGCAACAAAGATGGATGGAGTTTCTTGCCTCGTACGATTTCGAAATCTCCTACACTCCGGGCAAAGGCAACGTAGTGGCAGACGCGTTGAGCCGAAAGAAATTGACCCTAAGCCCGTTGTTTGTTGAAAGACAAAGCCTAGAGTTTATAGCCAGCTTTGACTTTAGGCCTTCCTCCGATTTCGTACCAGGCTTGCTAGCATCTCTCGAAGTGCTCCCAACTTTAGTGGATTCAGTAGGGACAGCACAACGCGAAGACCCTCAGCTTGTGGAAACAATTGATAGGCTAATTAGGGGTGAGACTTCAAGTCACCTCAACAGATACTCCATCGACGATAGGGGTTTGCTAAGGCGAGACGGAAGACTATGCGTCCCACAGACAAAAGATTTGATAAAGAAGGTTCTCGAGGAAGCACATCACTCCAAGATGACGATACACCCAGGCGGAGATAAAATGTACAAAGATATAAAAAGGACTTTCTTCTGGAACGGCATGAAAAAGGACGTGGCAGAATTCGTTTCTAAGTGCATGGTGTGCCAACGGGTTAAGGCGGAACAGAAAAAGCCTGGCGGACTGCTACATCCTCTGGAGGTCCCGCAGTGGAAGTGGGATAGCATCTCAATGGACTTCATCGATGGGCTGCCTAGGTCTAGGAGAGGCAACACTAGCATTTGGGTAATAGTGGATAGGCTTACTAAAAGCGCCCACTTTTTACCTGTCAAAAGTAAAAGAACTGCCTCATCCCTAGCATCACTTTACCTCAAGGAAATCGTTCGACTCCATGGAATACCATCTAGCATTGTTAGTGACCGAGACCCCATCTTCACCAGCGAGTTTTGGCGGAGTCTGCAAGAAGCAGTAGGAACGCAGTTATGCTTGAGCACATCCTATCATCCCCAAACCGACGGCCAAACAGAGAGAGTGAACAGAGTTTTGGAAGACCTTTTAAGGCTATGCGTCCTTGACTTCGGAGGGACATGGGAAGACCACCTTCCTTTGGTGGAATTTGCCTACAACAACAGCTATCAAGCAACCATCGGAATGGCGCCCTTCGAAGCTTTATATGGAAGACCGTGCCGATCGCCCACTTGTTGGTGGGAGTCTACTGATAAGCTCATACTTGGACCAGATATGATCCGAGAGACTTCAGAGAAAGTAGACTTAATACGAAGAAGGATGAAGACGGCCCAAGACAGACAAAAGTCCTATGCCGACAAGAGAAGGACCGACCTTGAATTTGAGGTTGGAGACAGAGTTTTTCTCAAGGTATCACCGCTAAGAAACGTTGTTTGTTTTGGAACCACAGGAAAACTAGCACCAAGGTTCGTAGGGCCATTCCCTATCATCGAGAAAATTGGGAAAATGGCCTATAGATTAGAGCTACCCGAGAAGTTGGCTGGAGTCCACAACGTTTTTCACGTTTCACATCTCCGAAAATGTCTACATGAGTCTGCTGAAGTGGTAGAGCCAAATATCCTCGAAGAGGCCGAAGTGGAGCGCGAAGCAACCATAAGAAAAGTTCCAACCCGCGTCTTAGGAACGGAAGTGAAGAAGCTACGCAACCGCGAAGTCAAGCTCGTCAAAGTCCAGTGGAGCGACGCCGAGGGAGACGCGACTTGGGAAACTGAAGCTAGAATACGCACTGCCTACCCTTTTCTGTTCGAGGGTACATCCTTGATCTTTCATTTTCCTTAAGTTGCACTTTTATCTATCTTTTTAGGTATATTTCCTCGACCTTATCTTTTAGGTAGAAACCCTTTGGATGGAAACATGTAATTGAAACATGTTATGGATGATGGTTGCAAGTGGTTGCAAGTGATTGCTAGTGGTTGCTCGTGGTTGCATATACACACACAATCTAGGTTTTAGATCGGCTCAGTCACTTCATATTGCATATGCATATATGTTTGCATTCGTATGTGGTTGAACATTAATGTGTTGTCATGTGGATGCTGCATTTGTATTGAATGATTGTGCACTCATGTAGAATCATGAATAGGAAAATTTGCATACATAATGGATTCATGGCACTTACATAATTCGCATTAAGGAGGTCAACTGAATCAGTAGACCGCCTGATTTTGCATTAGATAAGTACATGTACACACACACTTCGCATATGATCATGAAGCATTAGAAGTCTTTTAAGGACAATGGATGCTCGTGTTTGATGGATGAGTAGATGGATGATTGGATGTTAGGATATACATTCCTCCTAACTTGAAGATTTCGGGGACAAAATCCTTTTAAGTGGGGGAGAATGTAACACCCCGCGAATTCTATAACTGTGAAATTAACAAATTAAAGTATAATCAATTTGAAATCAAAGAACTAAGGGAAACGGGATACACCATTGCGTTCGTCTCGGAAAAATACGCGAAATAGAGTCCGAGTTTTCGAAAAACGGAGTCCGTATGAAGAAGATATGGCCTTCGGAAGTTTCTGAATTAAGTTTAAAATTCAAACAGAATAAAACAGTTTAAAATTCCAAAATCGGGCCCAATGGGCCAGGGCGGAAAAATACCCGCCTAACGCACCCAGGTCGACTGGGCTGTCGACCTGGTCTAACCAGGTCGACAGGGCTGTCGACAGGGCTGTCGACAGGCATGTCGACCTGGTCCAGAGCCAGGTCGAACCCAGTCCAACCTGGCTGGCCTAGTCTATGTTGGTCGATTTTCTGTAGTCTGCTTTGTCATTAGGGCTAGGTGGCAGGCTCTAATTGGTCTCTCCTTAGGATGAATGGCTACGATCAATCCAAGCAACATCAATGGTCCTAATCAGTTCATAACCCCTATAAAAATGACCCTAGACTCAACCCTAATCTATTCATTCAAAAATAAGAACAAAGTCGCCATGTTGCTGAGGAACGACTAGGGGTAGCCACCAATTGGAGAGAAGATTAGGAGGTAAATTCTAAGGCATAAAGCAACTCAATCAAATCAAACCGCATCTTCAAATCCCTAAATTTGAGAATTCGCCTCACCATTGTAAGTAGAGTATTACTTTGGTATGAACAAATAACTGTGTTGGTTTGTATACTTGGTTGTGGTGATAAATAATTCATAATTTGTGCGTTACTATGATTCTTATCGATTTGGAATATTGTATACGTTTGGATATTCTCGAATTATGTTATTCAGTTATGAAAAACTACATGCGGTAGTTTTATGCAAGTATACGTTTGGAATATTCGCAAATTATGTAATCCTTGTTGAAGCTACATGTATGTAGTTGTTTAATTGAAACTCATGCAAGTTTGGGGTTTTGCTACTATGCCATCATAATGTGTATTTTTATACAAACATCATTTTTATGAAGTAATTGGAATAAGTTTGGGTTATCATAGTCCATATGAAATTATGTTGAAATTTTGGCATCATGATCTATGTATTAAGTCATGCTTTTGTACTAGAAAACCTATTTGCAAACTTATGAATATGACTAGGCTATGATTGATATTTTGCATAATTAAGTCTATATTATTTACAAGAATTATATGATGACATATGTGGTACATAGCTAGGTTAGACTCAAAATCCCTTTTTGCAAGTTTGCATGACTAAAGTAAAAATCATGATTTCATGTTAGAAATATTTATGCCATGGTTATGTGAACAAATTTAACTATACTTTTGTATTAGTCACAAAAGTAGACACCTTTGTAAACATGTAGTAGTCTTATGAACATGATTTGCTTATGTTTGACATTATGCCTGAATAAAAATATAGGTTTATGTTGTTGTAGTTAAGCCTATGTGTCAATAGTGATATTCTTAACTTAACTACAAGTTTACATGCTTTGATTCATGTCACTTATGCTTTATGACCAAAGTATATGTCACTACTATGCAAGTACACCAGTTTCTATTTTGTATTTCCAACGTCACATTGCAAGTTCATGCGTTCACATTCCCCTTTTTGTGTATGTAATCACGCTTTAAGCCTCCCCTTTTCGCATGGCTAAGTTGGGCTTTAAAAGGCTAAGCCCAACATATATATATGATAAATGGACGTGTTAAACGGGGGAAAATAACGTTGGGTTAAAATTACTAATGAATGAAAATATAAAATAGAAGGGCCCAAATTCAAGTATGGGTTGGGCCCATGATTGGTGTAACCTCTACACCATTAACTTAATAATGGGCCGCAAATATTTACATATAAGAAAATAAAGAAGAAAGACAAAATATGTAAATGTAGAACATACGATGTGTTTAACCCGAGGTTGGATTGAGTTGTGATGTAAACCTGCCCGGAACCGCCCGGCTGTCCAGTAGTCACAACAATACCTATCCAATGTGGGAGGTTAAACATGGAGCCCAATAAGGACCCGAGGTTAGACTGAGTTGTGGCGTAAGACTGCCCGGAACCAACCGGCAACAGGCAACCACAACAATACCTGTCTAATGTGAGAGGTCAAGGCTTTAATAAGACAATTAAGGCTGAGTCAGGATTGTTAGGATTAAGTGAACTAAAGACTTAATCAAAATGGAACATGCTAAACTAAACGGACTGGTGGGGGTTAGGTTAGGAAACACTTAACCAACTTAGCATGTTGGCTAGAGATAGAAAACCTAGTAACGGGGGACCCTTTTCAGCAGTAACCCTAGAAGGTGTATCAGGATACCCTGAGACTAGGCAGGGTGGGGCACGATTACTGGGCTGATTGTAAGAGGTCAAATCGACGGCGGTGGTGTAGCAGTGTAGGTTCTAACGGGGTGTGGGCGTGCACACACTCCGGCGCAGAAAAATAAAGCACTGGGCACCAGTAGCATACCTGTGCATTCTAGGATTGTGTCGGACCGCCACCATGGGACTTGATACACCCCATGGTGGGACCAGCATAGGTAACTACAACATCGGGGGCCGTAAGACACATGTAACTATGCGAGTAGGAGCCGATCATCATAGAATGGATCACTTCACCCTGATTATGGGGTGCCAGTTGGAAACTAGTTTATATGGGTTCAGAGATTAACATGGGGTACGATAGTATATTCGACCCTAGACAACTTAACCAAGTTATAGTGCTTTTCCACTCCTTGTTTATACTTATCATACCCAGTTCTTTATTCATAGACAGAATAGTACTAGACTTACTCAGGCTTTATGTCTGACTCTACTTTTCTTTCGTCTTCTTTTCTTCCGCCCCCCCCCAGGTCCACAGGGAGGGAACACTGCAGCTTGACCAGCCTTAACATCCATCTTGAAGAAGAGAAATGTATTGCTTGGACCTTTTCGTTTGAAACTATGGCTTTGGACAAACTCTATGGGGCTTTTGCAGTTTACCTATGTTTTATTTATGCTTCTTTAATAATGTAATCAAGACAGATTATGAAAGTGTTATGTTTTTTGGAAAAGATGTAAGACAATTATGGTGATGATGTTGTAGCACGTATTTGCTTTCATGAAATAAAAGTTTGTTGTTTTTCCGCTGTTTACAAATATGTGTTCTTATATCTGTCTTGTATATCTGTGACTTATACTTATAAACCTCCACCAAAATTAGGGCATTCCCTTTGAGAGTGACCCTAACGGAGGTGGGGTGTTTCAACACACTACCTAAAGTGGTATATGTTCCTATACTTCCCCACGCATGTATCGCGAATCGTTATCGCTTGTCTAGATGCACATGTCCTGTAATGTGCGACCCGAGTCCTATGTCAGGGCAAATCAAAGAATACAGAACTCGGTCGGGAGCTTTCAGATATCTGCCGATGCAGATGCTAAGGTCTGTTTTTATTCCAGTGGCTATGGTCCCACTTGACCCCTCCCTCAACTAATGAAAGGCACACCTTGTAAAATGAGAACTATACGCCGGCCCCCGGTGCCCCACTATCCTATGGCCATCCTCACCCATAACTAGATAGCAAGTATATGGTCTTTTGGAGTTCTCCGCCTTTCCGCTTTACGTATCTCGATTGACTGAAGATGGATGGTAGACGACGAGTCGCTATCACAGGGCTACCGTTTGCTCGCCGAATCACGCCGGTCCATCCTAGTCTTTAGGTTGCCATGTATTGCAACCAAGGCATACCCCTGGTTCTTCTACGCAGACCTTAACCTCTGTGGGTCCAGGCGGATCATCTGCAGCCTCACAAAGGGATACCAAGAGAACCCTCACGTCCCCTCGAAGCCTCGGGCTTCGTAACCCAATTCGTTGGAGCCTTCTTTTTAATCAGACGGACGTTCGCTCCTCCTCGTGTTATACTAAGAATTACTACTTAGTTTTGTCAACTAAGGTTTACCACTTAGTTTCCAGAATCGTTGTTTACTTGACTAAGGTTTACTACTTAGTTCTCTTTCCCGTCAATTTGGATTGGTTA
The DNA here is from genome assembly GCA_030737875.1 of Allium sativum. Lineage (NCBI taxonomy): Eukaryota > Viridiplantae > Streptophyta > Magnoliopsida > Asparagales > Amaryllidaceae > Allium > Allium sativum. Next base: position 955,628,415 of record CM060926.1, on the reverse strand, counting down.
AGTGTCATTAGTCAATTCGAGCCAACTTAACCCTCTTCGTTCGTCCTGTTAAACTGGTTAAGTGTTATCAGTGATTCATGATGACTTAACCCTACCACAAACCAAGTTATATTGGTTAAGTATTTCTTATTACTTAACCCTACCCGTTCATCCTGTATTGGTTAAGTGTTCCTTTTTAACTTAACCCTGCCCGTCTGTTTTAACTAACATGTTATTAATGGTTAAGTATTATCCCTTCATGTTTTAGACTTAACCCCATTCCTTTATCACAACCTGATGGTTAAGTGTTCAAGTTTACTTAATCCTACGGTCTAGCCCAGCTAACATATCAAATTGGCTAAGTGTATTAGATTTTACTTAAGCCCAACCTCTAGTCTAGTTAACATATTAATTTGGCTAAGTGTATTAACTTTACTTAACTCCTACAAGTCTCGTTTTGCTACCTTGAGTTTGGTTAAGTGTCTCTATGGACTTAGCCCTCCCATTCTAGCTTAACTGTGTTAAGTTGGTTAAGTGTTCCTAGGGACTTAACCCTCCCATTCTAGGTTAACTGTGTTAAGTTGGTTAAGTGTTCCTATGGACTTAACCCTCCCATTCTAGCTTAACTGTGTTAAGTGTCAGTCTGAACCTAACCCCACCCATCAGTCTAGTTATCATGTTGAACTGGTTAAGTGTCTTAGTTAACATAACCCTACCATTCTTGTTCTAGCTTTAACTAAATAAACTAAAGCCGCTACCACTCACATTAGACAGGTATTGTTGCGACTACTGGATGTGCCGGTTGGTTCCGGGCAGGTTTACATCGCAACTCATTCTAACCTCGGGCTAGGCATATTCGTGTTTTCTAAGTTCAAAGCATTTCAATTCATTTTCAAATCAAGTTTTGAAGGTAACCATCCCGTTCGTCGGATCAGTTAGGGATAGCCAGGGAGAGCAGGAAACTTGTATTTTCCAAACCCAAGCCTAGACATTATCCTCTCTGTCACCCTAGAACTTTCTGGTGTGTCATTAAAAGAGATGTCGTTAATAAACCTTTATTTTGTCTAAATTTATATTTCCTCATTCAGGCCAAATTCTATAAGTAAATTATTCCTAATTTACTTATTTCATAATTACTCTTTTAATGTAAATTGTCTACATTCATTCTTATGGCCCATTTCCCCTTCTAAATCATATTTATGCTTTTTGGTATGTGGACTATACCAAATTAAGTGTCACTAACCATGATTTTGCTTTACCTGCCAATTACTCCCAATTATGGCCAATTTCACATTTATGCCAATATACTTATCGTGCCAAATTAGCTAATCCAATTCCGATTCAACATTCTAATTCTAGACTTATTACTCTAGTTCACTATTCATGTAAATGCTAGATTTACACGTCAATACTGGATTCAAATTTCACATCTTATAATTCATGTCAAATTTATCCAATTTGCGTTCCTATGAACATGCCATAATACATGTTCAATTTATGCCAATTTCCAAGTTAAACTATGTTTTTAGTAAATTTCGTATTTTGCCCAAACCGCATTACCACCGTTCGTATAATCATGATTCAGTCTAGATTATAAATAAAGCTAGGTTCGTAGAAAATAGAGAACGAACCAAAGAGGCTATGCAAAAGATAGACATACTAACTAGCATAAAAAGGGTTGAATAACGACGTTGGTTCAAGAACATGGGTAGACCTAACTTAATAGGTAAATTCCCAAGGTCTAAAACCAAAGAAAACCAAGAATAGACAGAACAAAGACGTAGGTTCAAGAACATGGGTAAACCTAACTTAATAGGTAAATTCCCAAGGTCTAAAACCAAAGATAACCAAGAATAGACAGAATAGATGATCGGATTTAGACCCAATTTCATAGTCACAAAACTTAAGCAACACTTTCCTAGTCATGAATCACAGGTATTTAATCACAGATGTCCTTGTTATGTCATAGGCAATAATTTATATTTCCTAATCAAAGGCATAGGCTTAGTCAAGGAAATAATCCTCATAGTCACAGTCACAGTCATAGGCAATGTTCATAGTCATAGGCAATGTCCATAGTCATAGTCAATGTTCATAGTCGTAGGAAAACGTTCATAGTCATAGGCATATGGTTTTAAGGTCCATAGTTTCATAGTCACAGTCTTATTTGTCCTCGAATCATAACAGTTCTTAATTAGGTTCAAGAGTATAGGCACTGATTCGAATAGAGAGAGAGAGAGATTTGACATATTCTTTTATTCCTTTAATTTCATGTCACGAACAGAGAAAAACGTTAAAATCTAGAAATAACTGACTTACAGAGATTGGATTAGAATAGAAAGATGGCGTTGCTATGATTCGTAGAAAAACAGTCGTTGAAGTCGTTTGAACCTCCTCTTGAATCCTAGCTTGACTTGAACCCCTTCTTGAAATCTTTAGCAGCATTTCCTCGTCTTGGTTTATTTTATATATATTATTTATTTATATATTTTCTCAGAGGCAGCATAAGGATAGAAAAGAATTGTGAATAGAGAAGAAGACCAGGGCTGTTTATATAGTGTAGAAGTCAACGAATCTGGTCAGAAGGGCGTCCAAATACAGAGAAACGAATCTGGTGCAGGAAGCTGGAAAAAGCGGGGGAGGGGGAGTCGACTACCCAGTCGACTCCCCAGTCGACCTGGGGGGGGGGGTCGACTACCCAGTCGACCTAGGTGTAAAGACCCGAAAATTCCCGCTCTTTGAATCGACCATAAACCACACGGGTCTGACCCAAAGGTTGGAAATCTTCGAATACTTTAACTTTGGGAATACAATACATCAGAACAATAACAGCAGACTTTTATTACATTACAATAATGTTACATCAGAGTACAGAATATATCAGAGTACATTGAAATAAAATTACAGCGGAAGATAAACTACAAAAGATTTAATACATTAAATAAAATACAGTAAACAGCGGAAGACTACTAAGCTCTGGACACAGCTTTAGGCTTCGATCCAGGATCCTGCTAAAAGAATAGATATCTGCAAAAAGCTACTCGACTGCCCGTGTGGAAAAGAGGGCACCCGAGTTTGCAGAGTGAAACAAACTACGAGTCAGTCATGGGACTGGTGTGAGAATTCTAAACTAACATAACTAATAAGACAAATCCAAGGACCACGCCACTTTCGCGGAACGGGTTTACTCCTATGGATTGCCAGTGCATAAACCAAAGTAAATCGAGAAATAACGCAATGTCTTTTTGGAAAAATGAAACCATTATAAGACCCAGGTCCCATCACACAATGCAACGCACACCAGAGGATAGGGTTTTACCTTATAATGGTCAAAAGATGCTTGATACGTATAAAATGGATTTGATATTATTATTAGTGTATATATGTTTTAATAAAAAGATTTGAATCATAAGTATCAATCCTAGACGGCATGGTTACCATATAGCATGTCGCCAATACTAGTTCTACAATCAAAACCGCAAGGGCGTATTGGAAATTTGGATTCCATCATGAGTCGAGGCTAGGGGCAAGCTCCTCTCCGATTCGAGACACTCTAGCAAATGCCTCAGGATCCCCCGCAGTGAACCCTTGGATCTTCAGGGCCGGTCCCCGCCTATGGGCAGTGGATTAGTTATGCCTGAACACACGCTTCCCGGTCCCTTTGGACCTATAGTATGACCACCAACGGCCTATAAAAATAACGAGGCGCCTCAAAATCCATCATCCACATAAGTAAAATGTCAGGGCTGGTAGGTCACTGACACCACTCTAGCTAGAAAGAAACGTGTGCACTCCCTGCAGTCCGTATCCCGTTTTTGACTCATACCGGGGTGTGAGGCTCGCGAAGTCACGCTATACACAAAGCTACGCCTAAACAGGCCGTGCTTTGATCATCAACCACAAGGCCTGCTTTTCAACAAAAGCCTTGATCAATGCATCTTAGCATGCCACATTGTCAGTCCATACTATACCATTAATTTCTACCAATATATAACCTCTAAGCTCGTATGTCTCAGAGAAGGGTGTTAACCACCAAACAGATATATATTAAGAGAGATCAACGAATGTAGTATAAAGGACTACAACATCAGACATACATTCCATTTATAAACTTATGCCCTGGGTCTGGACGAAAGTCAAATCCGTACAAATCAACACTACGTCCGGATAACTACCATCTTAGCCCCGTCTTGGGAGCAAATCAATCAAGGACCTCAACACTAGTTACCCATTCGATGTGAAGATCGTCGGTCTTCAATCGCCGTCTTCAACTCTTAGATTTAGAACGTCGTGTAATCATTTGAAATGAGATTGAACTCGGTCTTTTCAAATGATTCTCGCATATATATATATATATATATATATATATATATAATTTGAAAACATTTCATATCATTATTAATATTTGATAACGACCTATCGCTATTTTTATTTATATAAAAATAGCCTAAATTAATTTAACGACGCTTAGGGTCAATGGGCGACCATGGCGCTGTTTTTAACCAAATTTTGATTTAAACATATCTTAAAATCTAACCGTTGGATTTTGGCGAAATTTATGTCATTGGAAAGATCTTCCCAAAGCGGTCCAAACGGCTCCAGTTTTGGGAAAATCCGACGGTCGGATCTCTCTGTATAGCCGTTTAAAGTTACGATTGCCGCTACGCGAACTGTCACGTGCGTTCCGTTTAATTTATAATTTATCTTTATATATATAAGTATAAATCATTTGACTATTCCAATTTCAAAAGTCTATTCCTTTTTATCGCATCTAAAATGACGATAAAAATTTCACTTGTTTTATTTACCCTAAATGTAAATTATGCTTTATCTATCATTTGTCTTATTTACTGAATGTAAATAAATTATATTCCTTTCTTATTCTATTTAGTTACCTAAATGTAAATAAATATATTCTTATCCTTTTCTTATTTATTTACCTAAATGTAAATAAATGTTTTATTTTTACTATTGCTATATTTATTTACATTAATTGTAAACACATGTATCTAATTTCTTATTCATATTTATTTACCCTATTTGTAAATAAATAGTTTCATTTTCCTTTGCAAATCTTATTTACATAGTAAATGTAAATAATTGTATTTCTTTAATTCTTTTCTAATATTCCCCTTTAACATAAAAAGAATATCTTATGTTAATTCTTTTCTAACCTTTCTTATTTAACCAAATGTATATTTTATTTTTTTATCTTAACAAAATATATTTTATCTTTACTACTTTTTCTTTTAAATAAAATATTTATTTTGCTTTCATTCTTTATGTAAATTTTGTTTAACATGGCCTAATTGACAATTATGTTAATTTTATTCATTAATCAAGTTTACCACAAAATGTTATTCTTATCGTATTTAACATTTCTAAACAAGATGTCCTTTTTAATCATATTAACATTAAATAGACAAAATGTCCTTTTTATTCATATTAACATTAAATAGACAAAATGTCCCTTTTTATTCATATTAACATTAAATAGACAAAATGTCCATTTTTATTCATATTAACATTAAATAGACAAAATGTCCCTTTTTATTCATATTTACATTAAATAGACAAAATGTCCCTTTTTATTCATATTAACATTTTATTTTCTTTTACATAAGAAAATTGGTTTCTTTTACTTTTACATAAAAAGTGTTTTCTTTTCTTTTACATAAGAAAATTGTTTTCTTTTACTTTTACATAAAAAGTAATGTTCATTTTTCTTATTTCCTTCACATTAGAAAATAATGTTCATTTTCTTATTTTCTTTACATTAGAAAATGATGTTCATTTTTCTTATTTCATTTTTCCTTTCTTTTTAACTTTTATTTCCCTTTTACAAAGAAAATGTACTTTTTATCCCTTTATTTTCTTCTATAAAGAAAATGTATTTTTCCTTTAAATTAGAAATATGTTTTCTTTTTTTCTTTAACATAGAAAATGTTTGCTTTTTTCTTTTTTTTTTCTTTACATAAGAAAAATATGTTTCTTTTTCTCTTTTCTTTAACAAAAATGAGATTTTGTTGTTTCAACTTTATTCTTTAACCAAAAATGTTAATTTTGGTTTCACTTTTATTCTTTAACAGAAATGTTAATTTTTGTTTCAACTTTTATTCTTTAATAAAAATGTTTATTTTTGTTTTAACTTTTATTCTTTTCAATGCACACAAAAATGAGATTTTTATTCATAAATTCTAAATGCAGACACAATAGTGATTTTTGTTCATAAATCTCAATGCAAAACAAAATGGTGATTTTATTCACAAAGCTCAATGTAAAACAAAATAGTGATTTTAACTAGTCCAAAAATGTGATTTTATTTCTATATCATATTTTGACAAAAATAATGTTACTCTATTCACTAATCGTTCCTTTGAATGTAATCTTTTTATTTTATCCACTTGACAATAAAAATTTATTCCTTTTGTATTCAAAAAGGATATGACCCCAAATATGTTTCTTTTATTTAAAAAGAAAATGCCAAATAATTTTTTTTTTTTTTAATTTCCCTTATTTCAAAGTGACAAAAGTGAATGGTTTCAATTCATTCCTTTTCAAAGTGACAGAATGTTTCTTTTTATTTCAACAAAAGAAATGTTAATTTTGTCTTTCATTTCAATCAAAAATAAATGTTAATTTTTGTCCCTTTCCATTCTTTTACAAGTGAACAAAAATGAAATTTCTTTCCTAATGATCATTTTAATTCAAAAATGTGATTTCTTTCATAATGTACATTTTTATACTAAAAATGAAATTTCTTTCCTATCGTACATCTTTATGCAAAAAGGTTAATTTTTCTAATATAACATTTTTACATCAAAATGGCATTCTTAAATCTCATGACATTTCTAATTATAATGACATTCTAATATGAAAACATTTTTAATGTAACATTTTGACATTCTTAAGCTATCATAATATTTGTAAAAAAAAAAATGTCATTTTTAGACCTTTCTTAACAAAATTTGTCATTTTAACCTAATGACACACAAAGAAAATGTCAATTTCTCTAGTGTCACATTTTATAATCAAAATGTTAATATATATATATTTTTTTACATAACAATTCTAACAAAAGTGTTAACTTTATATAATATGAAAAAAAGTAATTCTAACATGTCAAGCATCACTAAAAATGCCTTTTCAATTCTAACATGAAATTATCTCACAAATTGACATTTTTGTTCTAACATAATTGGTATTTTTACTTAACCAATTCAAAGATTTTATTTTAAATCCTACAAGAATTTGATTCAACAACTCATCATCAATACAGTCAGTCAATCAATTTATATGGTGCATCAATATACAATCACAATCACGATCCATTTAAATAAATGAATAAAGAAATAAATAAATATATTTATAAAACTGAGAAATCTCACAGTCGTGCGTGATTTTAGTCAAAATTTCCAATAGTCCAGAATCAGCTCCAGTCAGTTTAGATGCGTAGATCTCAGTCACACGATCACATAGCTTCTGAAATCGTTAAATTTCGTTGACGTATGTGTTAGTTATAGTCTAAACAAGATTAATGATATTTATATTAATTAATAAAATAATTGATTGGAAAATACCCTCTCTTCTTCCTTTACAATTTTCGGCCGTGGGTTTTTCTTTTTTGTTCAATTCTTTGATTCGAACTTGCATCCAATCCAAAGCACCAGAGCTCGATCGGGAAGTTGCGCGTCGGAGCTCTACCCGAGGCGCACCTGCGGTGAAGAGGGGGGCCCACTCGGTGGAGGCTGGTGGGTGCTACGGCGGTCGAGGTGGCTCGACTTTGGTGGCTTGGTCCTCCAGCTACGGGCGTTGGTTCGGGTCAAAACCCATATGGATGTGAAGAGGAAGAAAGGGGCTTCGAAGTGGCGTATAGTTTGGGGTCTGAAAGTTGGTGATGGAGGAGAACTTGGAGGAAGAAAGACGGAGCGTTGGTAGCCATTGCTTTCATGTATACGGCGGCCGTATACTCCATTTAGGGTTTGCGTATAGCGTATTGTACTGTGTATATATACTGTATTTTATAGTGTATTTTAAGTTCTTTTAATTCGAAAATTATTTTAATGCCACGAACTCCAAAATAAATTCAACGAAAAATGTTCCTAGACAAATACCCCCGTTCCGGACGCAATGGAACAGGCCTCGTAAACCAATTCGGCTATTACGATATATTTTTATTTAAATTAAATTATAAATCATTTAATTATTAAATTCGAACGTACATTTTAAATTACCAGGGACACATACGACCTCAGAAAAATCCAGAAAAATTATTTTTGGTTATGTTTTGACGATACGGTTCTAATGAGACTAATTTCGTCGAATTCTGAGACCGTTTGAAGAATGGCTATTTTTAAGCTGATTAAATTTGACCGAAATTGACAAAACACAGTTTCTTTTGCCACGCTCACATATTAGCTCGGAAAATTCTAAAAATTGAAACCTAGCAATAATTTGACATTCCGGTTCCAACAAAAGTGGTTTCGTCGAAAACAGAGATCGTTTGAAAATTGACTATTTTCAGTGGCTTTAAATATTATTTAAAATTGAAAATTTTAAATTCTGGCACATTTTCCAACAAAATTCTTCAAAATAAAAATTTTAAATTGGCCCTGATTTTCCGGGTTGTTACAGTCTCCCCCACTTAAGGTCTTTTCGTCCTCGAAAAGGAACTAAGCTAAAGGTAGTTAAATTAACTAACTAAATTTTAATTTTAATATTATTAATTTCATTTGTTGGCTAACTTATCAAACATATATACTTTTATATATTTAAAACATATTTTCTAAAATAGGATTATATATATAATCAAAATACTTTAATTATAAGCTTATCACTCTGAACTCATTCTAGGGCATTACTAACCCTATCTCTAATGAGTTTTCTCATTCTAGGATACTGCTGATCCTATCTCTAATGAGTATTCTTATTGGACATTACTAATCCAATTCTCTGATGAGTCTTTTGTTCAGTTCTAACGAGTTGTATCCCAAAGATTTGAGCTAACCAGAGCTCTGATACCACCTGTAAAGACCCGAAAATTCCCGCTCTTTGAATCGACCATAAACCACACGGGTCTGACCCAAAGGTTGGAAATCTTCGAATACTTTAACTTTGGGAATACAATACATCAGAACAATAACAGCAGACTTTTATTACATTACAATAATGTTACATCAGAGTACAGAATATATCAGAGTACATTGAAATAAAATTACAGCGGAAGATAAACTACAAAAGATTTAATACATTAAATAAAATACAGTAAACAGCGGAAGACTACTAAGCTCTGGACACAGCTTTAGGCTTCGATCCAGGATCCTGCTAAAAGAATAGATATCTGCAAAAAGCTACTCGACTGCCCGTGTGGAAAAGAGGGCACCCGAGTTTGCAGAGTGAAACAAACTACGAGTCAGTCATGGGACTGGTGTGAGAATTCTAAACTAACATAACTAATAAGACAAATCCAAGGACCACGCCACTTTCGCGGAACGGGTTTACTCCTATGGATTGCCAGTGCATAAACCAAAGTAAATCGAGAAATAACGCAATGTCTTTTTGGAAAAATGAAACCATTATAAGACCCAGGTCCCATCACACAATGCAACGCACACCAGAGGATAGGGTTTTACCTTATAATGGTCAAAAGATGCTTGATACGTATAAAATGGATTTGATATTATTATTAGTGTATATATGTTTTAATAAAAAGATTTGAATCATAAGTATCAATCCTAGACGGCATGGTTACCATATAGCATGTCGCCAATACTAGTTCTACAATCAAAACCGCAAGGGCGTATTGGAAATTTGGATTCCATCATGAGTCGAGGCTAGGGGCAAGCTCCTCTCCGATTCGAGACACTCTAGCAAATGCCTCAGGATCCCCCGCAGTGAACCCTTGGATCTTCAGGGCCGGTCCCCGCCTATGGGCAGTGGATTAGTTATGCCTGAACACACGCTTCCCGGTCCCTTTGGACCTATAGTATGACCACCAACGGCCTATAAAAATAACGAGGCGCCTCAAAATCCATCATCCACATAAGTAAAATGTCAGGGCTGGTAGGTCACTGACACCACTCTAGCTAGAAAGAAACGTGTGCACTCCCTGCAGTCCGTATCCCGTTTTTGACTCATACCGGGGTGTGAGGCTCGCGAAGTCACGCTATACACAAAGCTACGCCTAAACAGGCCGTGCTTTGATCATCAACCACAAGGCCTGCTTTTCAACAAAAGCCTTGATCAATGCATCTTAGCATGCCACATTGTCAGTCCATACTATACCATTAATTTCTACCAATATATAACCTCTAAGCTCGTATGTCTCAGAGAAGGGTGTTAACCACCAAACAGATATATATTAAGAGAGATCAACGAATGTAGTATAAAGGACTACAACATCAGACATACATTCCATTTATAAACTTATGCCCTGGGTCTGGACGAAAGTCAAATCCGTACAAATCAACACTACGTCCGGATAACTACCATCTTAGCCCCGTCTTGGGAGCAAATCAATCAAGGACCTCAACACTAGTTACCCATTCGATGTGAAGATCGTCGGTCTTCAATCGCCGTCTTCAACTCTTAGATTTAGAACGTCGTGTAATCATTTGAAATGAGATTGAACTCGGTCTTTTCAAATGATTCTCGCATATATATATATATATATATATATATAATTTGAAAACATTTCATATCATTATTAATATTTGATAACGACCTATCGCTATTTTTATTTATATAAAAATAGCCTAAATTAATTTAACGACGCTTAGGGTCAATGGGCGACCATGGCGCTGTTTTTAACCAAATTTTGATTTAAACATATCTTAAAATCTAACCGTTGGATTTTGGCGAAATTTATGTCATTGGAAAGATCTTCCCAAAGCGGTCCAAACGGCTCCAGTTTTGGGAAAATCCGACGGTCGGATCTCTCTGTATAGCCGTTTAAAGTTACGATTGCCGCTACGCGAACTGTCACGTGCGTTCCGTTTAATTTATAATTTATCTTTATATATATAAGTATAAATCATTTGACTATTCCAATTTCAAAAGTCTATTCCTTTTTATCGCATCTAAAATGACGATAAAAATTTCACTTGTTTTATTTACCCTAAATGTAAATTATGCTTTATCTATCATTTGTCTTATTTACTGAATGTAAATAAATTATATTCCTTTCTTATTCTATTTAGTTACCTAAATGTAAATAAATATATTCTTATCCTTTTCTTATTTATTTACCTAAATGTAAATAAATGTTTTATTTTTACTATTGCTATATTTATTTACATTAATTGTAAACACATGTATCTAATTTCTTATTCATATTTATTTACCCTATTTGTAAATAAATAGTTTCATTTTCCTTTGCAAATCTTATTTACATAGTAAATGTAAATAATTGTATTTCTTTAATTCTTTTCTAATATTCCCCTTTAACATAAAAAGAATATCTTATGTTAATTCTTTTCTAACCTTTCTTATTTAACCAAATGTATATTTTATTTTTTTATCTTAACAAAATATATTTTATCTTTACTACTTTTTCTTTTAAATAAAATATTTATTTTGCTTTCATTCTTTATGTAAATTTTGTTTAACATGGCCTAATTGACAATTATGTTAATTTTATTCATTAATCAAGTTTACCACAAAATGTTATTCTTATCGTATTTAACATTTCTAAACAAGATGTCCTTTTTAATCATATTAACATTAAATAGACAAAATGTCCTTTTTATTCATATTAACATTAAATAGACAAAATGTCCCTTTTTATTCATATTAACATTAAATAGACAAAATGTCCCTTTTTATTCATATTAACATTAAATAGACAAAATGTCCCTTTTTATTCATATTTACATTAAATAGACAAAATGTCCCTTTTTATTCATATTAACATTTTATTTTCTTTTACATAAGAAAATTGGTTTCTTTTACTTTTACATAAAAAGTGTTTTCTTTTCTTTTACATAAGAAAATTGTTTTCTTTTACTTTTACATAAAAAGTAATGTTCATTTTTCTTATTTCCTTCACATTAGAAAATAATGTTCATTTTCTTATTTTCTTTACATTAGAAAATGATGTTCATTTTTCTTATTTCATTTTTCCTTTCTTTTTAACTTTTATTTCCCTTTTACAAAGAAAATGTACTTTTTATCCCTTTATTTTCTTCTATAAAGAAAATGTATTTTTCCTTTAAATTAGAAATATGTTTTCTTTTTTTCTTTAACATAGAAAATGTTTGCTTTTTTCTTTTTTTTTTCTTTACATAAGAAAAATATGTTTCTTTTTCTCTTTTCTTTAACAAAAATGAGATTTTGTTGTTTCAACTTTATTCTTTAACCAAAAATGTTAATTTTGGTTTCACTTTTATTCTTTAACAGAAATGTTAATTTTTGTTTCAACTTTTATTCTTTAATAAAAATGTTTATTTTTGTTTTAACTTTTATTCTTTTCAATGCACACAAAAATGAGATTTTTATTCATAAATTCTAAATGCAGACACAATAGTGATTTTTGTTCATAAATCTCAATGCAAAACAAAATGGTGATTTTATTCACAAAGCTCAATGTAAAACAAAATAGTGATTTTAACTAGTCCAAAAATGTGATTTTATTTCTATATCATATTTTGACAAAAATAATGTTACTCTATTCACTAATCGTTCCTTTGAATGTAATCTTTTTATTTTATCCACTTGACAATAAAAATTTATTCCTTTTGTATTCAAAAAGGATATGACCCCAAATATGTTTCTTTTATTTAAAAAGAAAATGCCAAATAAATTTTTTTTTTTTTTAATTTCCCTTATTTCAAAGTGACAAAAGTGAATGGTTTCAATTCATTCCTTTTCAAAGTGACAGAATGTTTCTTTTTATTTCAACAAAAGAAATGTTAATTTTGTCTTTCATTTCAATCAAAAATAAATGTTAATTTTTGTCCCTTTCCATTCTTTTACAAGTGAACAAAAATGAAATTTCTTTCCTAATGATCATTTTAATTCAAAAATGTGATTTCTTTCATAATGTACATTTTTATACTAAAAATGAAATTTCTTTCCTATCGTACATCTTTATGCAAAAAGGTTAATTTTTCTAATATAACATTTTTACATCAAAATGGCATTCTTAAATCTCATGACATTTCTAATTATAATGACATTCTAATATGAAAACATTTTTAATGTAACATTTTGACATTCTTAAGCTATCATAATATTTGTAAAAAAAAAATGTCATTTTTAGACCTTTCTTAACAAAATTTGTCATTTTAACCTAATGACACACAAAGAAAATGTCAATTTCTCTAGTGTCACATTTTATAATCAAAATGTTAATATATATATATATATATTTTTACATAACAATTCTAACAAAAGTGTTAACTTTATATAATATGAAAAAAAAGTAATTCTAACATGTCAAGCATCACTAAAAATGCCTTTTCAATTCTAACATGAAATTATCTCACAAATTGACATTTTTGTTCTAACATAATTGGTATTTTTACTTAACCAATTCAAAGATTTTATTTTAAATCCTACAAGAATTTGATTCAACAACTCATCAATACAGTCAGTCAATCAATTTATATGGTGCATCAATATACAATCACAATCACGATCCATTTAAATAAATGAATAAAGAAATAAATAAATATATTTATAAAACTGAGAAATCTCACAGTCGTGCGTGATTTTAGTCAAAATTTCCAACAGTCCAGAATCAGCTCCAGTCAGTTTAGATGCGTAGATCTCAGTCACACGATCACATAGCTTCTGAAATCGTTAAATTTCGTTGACGTATGTGTTAGTTATAGTCTAAACAAGATTAATGATATTTATATTAATTAATAAATTAATTAATTGGAAAATACCCTCTCTTCTTCCTTTACAATTTTCGGCCGTGGGTTTTTCTTTTTTGTTCAATTCTTTGATTCGAACTTGCATCCAATCCAAAGCACCAGAGCTCGATCGGGAAGTTGCGCGTCGGAGCTCTACCCGAGGCGCACCTGCGGTGAAGAGGGGGGCCCACTCGGTGGAGGCTGGTGGGTGCTACGGCGGTCGAGGTGGCTCGACTTTGGTGGCTTGGTCCTCCAGCTACGGGCGTTGGTTCGGGTCAAAACCCATATGGATGTGAAGAGGAAGAAAGGGGCTTCGAAGTGGCGTATAGTTTGGGGTCTGAAAGTTGGTGATGGAGGAGAACTTGGAGGAAGAAAGACGGAGCGTTGGTAGCCATTGCTTTCATGTATACGGCGGCCGTATACTCCATTTAGGGTTTGCGTATAGCGTATTGTACTGTGTATATATACTGTATTTTATAGTGTATTTTAAGTTCTTTTAATTCGAAAATTATTTTAATGCCACGAACTCCAAAATAAATTCAACGAAAAATGTTCCTAGACAAATACCCCCGTTCCGGACGCAATGGAACAGGCCTCGTAAACCAATTCGGCTATTACGATATATTTTTATTTAAATTAAATTATAAATCATTTAATTATTAAATTCGAACGTACATTTTAAATTACCAGGGACACATACGACCTCAGAAAAATCCAGAAAAATTATTTTTGGTTATGTTTTGACGATACGGTTCTAATGAGACTAATTTCGTCGAATTCTGAGACCGTTTGAAGAATGGCTATTTTTAAGCTGATTAAATTTGACCGAAATTGACAAAACACAGTTTCTTTTGCCACGCTCACATATTAGCTCGGAAAATTCTAAAAATTGAAACCTAGCAATAATTTGACATTCCGGTTCCAACAAAAGTGGTTTCGTCGAAAACAGAGATCGTTTGAAAATTGACTATTTTCAGTGGCTTTAAATATTATTTAAAATTGAAAATTTTAAATTCTGGCACATTTTCCAACAAAATTCTTCAAAATAAAAATTTTAAATTGGCCCTGATTTTCCGGGTTGTTACACTAGGTCCCCGCTTCTGAGTCTGTTTTGAAATTTGAACTTTTGCTGAAACTTCCAGAGGCCATATCTTCCTCATACGAACTCCAATTTACGCAAACTCGGACTCGTTTTCATGCAGAATTCCGAGGCGAACGCAATGGAGCAGCCCGTTTCACTTGATTTTTATTTTAACTTTTAATTCTGCCTTGATTTGTGAATCTTAGCGTTACAGAATTACGTGGTGTTACATTCTCCCCCACTTAAAAGTATTTCGTCCCCGAAATCTTTAAGTTGGGAAGAATGTGTCCTACCATCCAGTCACCCATCTACTCAACCATCCAATCACAGGCATTCACTGTCCTTAAAATATTTCTAATGCTTTCATGTTTATATGCATAGTGTGTGTATATGTCTTTATCTAATGCAAAATCAGGCGGTCTACTGATTCAGTTGACCTCCTTAATGCGAATCATGTCAGTGCCATGCGTCCAATCATGTATGCAAGCATCCCTAGTTATGTAAATACTACATGCGTGCATAGCCATTCATCCATATGCAACATCCATATGATAACGTATCAGGCTCAACTTACAAACAAATACATATCTGTAAATGCAATATGAAAGCGTCCGAACTGATCTAGTGCCTAATACGTATGCATATGTATTCACGAGAAACCATTTGCAACCACTTGCAATCATCAACCATAACATGTTTCAAATACATGTTTACATCCAAAAGAGTTTCTACCTAAGGATCGAAGATTCGACCTAGAGGATATATTCTTGGAAAGGGAGGAACAATTATGGGTAAAGCTCCTAAACAAAGAAATCAAGGATGCACCCTTAAAGAAAAGGGTATGATGCTAGTATTTAGCCTTCTTGAGCTTTACTCCACTGTATCTTAACTAATTTAACTTCACGATTGTGAAGTTTCTGACCTCCATTTCCAAAGTAAACAGATGTCAACTATGATACCAAGTGTACATACCAAGATGGTTCGAGGTCTCTCCTCTTAGCTTATCCATCCCGCCATAACTATAAGGGTTGAAAGGTCACTACGTGCTTTTTAGAGTGCGTGCCACAACTATTCATCTCTCATGCAAACCATCCTAGTCGAACTCGACATCCCTCAAGTACAAGTCCCAAAGGCCTAAACCAATATCAGACAAGCACCCAAGGAATATTTCCTCCGAATTTAGACGATCTATGTGAGATGATATAAGCAAACTCGATAGCTATTCTGAAATCCCTACTAACCAAAAATAAACTGGTCGGACCACCAATTGGATTCGAGACTCTAGTGGGATCTTTCTACTATACAAGTACCATGGTGCAGAGACTCGACTATGGAAGTGGATATGAACAAATGCGAAGCGCTAAAACGAACAACAAAACTAGACTCTTCTAACAGAACTTTACTACCTTTCTCCTAGGTACGCTTGGTGGTGAAAGTATGTACTTGCCCTTCTGAAAATCTTGTTCCTCGTTCTTGCCCTTGTCCTTAATTATATGCCCTATCATACCCTAGCAAAGATACTTCCTCTTGTCTTAGGTTTTATAATTTCTTCCTCCTTCGCGAGCTAAATCTACATCCATGAATTCCTCATCCCAGGGTTGTGCTCCCTAGCCAAACTCCTCATCCACCTTCCATGTGTAGTCATGTTGAAAAATCTCTCGAAAGCTGCTTCCATCGTACAGAAAACTCTATAAGCTTGAAAGAAAACTGGCCGTAGGTGAAACAACCACAACCATAGATGGAAGTCGGGCACTACTTCGCCCTTCGATGAGGTTACATCCCAGAAAGCCAGGAGCCCCAGAGACTCAAGAAAGAAGGAGATAAGAATTCAAACAGAGGAAAAGAAGATAGTGCGTATGGCTTTTTGGGGAATATGCCTTTAAAACAAATCTTTTCTTTTGAAAATGCCTCTTTTAAAACCGTTTTGAAAATAATTTTTTTCAAATCCTTTATCTGATCTGGTAACCTTCAGCTCTGATACCACGTGTAACACCCCACATCCATTAGTATCACTCACAAAGGGAATGCACTAAGTTCTGTGGAGCATTTAGGGTAAAAGATGCAGATAAATTACAAGACAGACAGAAATTAAACAGCGGAAAATAAAACTTTGCTTTATTGATAAAATAGTTTGTACAAAGATTTCTTTACAATATCAGAGTATCATCTGTCTTACAAAATAAAGAAGCATAAAACAATATTTATATTCCCCAGTTTTAGCAAGAGCCAGCCATAGCATCTGAAAAGAGAGTCCAAGCAAAACTTCGACAAATCTTCAAGCTGGGAAAGAGTGACAGTCCAACTTAACCTAAGCTATACTATTCCCTCCTTTACAACCTTGGGGGGGGGGGGGACGGAAGAAAAGAAGACGAAAGAAAAACAGAGTCAGACATAAAGTCTGAGTAAGTTCAGTAACTTCTAGCATGTGAACATGGAAAACAAACGACATGAATTAACAGAATACAAGATAACACCATGATAATAGGGTTGGCAAGATTTGACAAAATTAACACAAGATATGCTAAGCTAAGATAAACTGGATATGCTCTAATACTTTCGCCGCTTCGCTATATCCTTGTTATACAGAATTTTATTATCTCTGCACCACCTAACTAATGTTCCAACTAGTAATGATAACGTGATCCCAATCCCTGTATTTTCCATCGCCTTCAGGCATACAATTTTATTGTTTATTACCTAGATTTAATCTAGGGTTTTCTATCAAGTGCTTCCTAGATTCAACTAGAGTTTTTTGCTATCTGCTGAACGCTTTTCGGATTCAGGGTTTATGCCACCTAGTTCAACTAGGGATTATGCTACCTGTCGAACGATGCCCCCAAGTCTTAGGACACACTACCTAAAGCGGTATATGTTCCTATACTTCCCCACGCATGTATCGCGAATCGTTATCGCTTGTCTAGATGCACATGTCCTGTAATGTGCGACCCGAGTCCTGTGTCAGGGCAAATCAAGGAATACAGAACTCGGTCGGGAGCTTTCAGATATCTGCCGATGCAGATGCTAAGGTCTGTTTTTATTCCAGTGGCTATGGTCCCACTTGACCCCTCCCTCAACTAATGAAAGGCACACCTTGTAAAATGAGAACTATAAACCGGCCCCCGGTGCCCCACTATCCTATGGCCATTCTCACCCATAACTAGATAGCAAGTATATGGTCTTTTATCTCGATTGACTGAAGATGGATGGTAGACGACGAGTCGCTATCACAGGGCTACCGTTTGCTCGCCGAATCACGCCGGTCCATCCTAGTCTTTAGGTTGCCATGTATTGCAACCAAGGCATACCCCTGGTTCTTCTACGCAGACCTTAACCTCTGTGGGCCCAGGCGGATCATCTGCAGCCTCACAGAGGGATACCAAGAGTACCCTCACGTCCCCTCGAAGCCTCGGGCTTCATAACCCAATTCGTTGGAGCCTTCTTTTTAATCAGACGGACGTTCGCTCCTCCTCGTGTTATACTAGGAATTACTACTTAGTTTTGTCAACTAAGGTTTACCACTTAGTTTCCATATTCATTGTTTTCTTAACTAAGGTTTACTACTTAGTTCTCTTTCCCGTCAATTTGGATTGGTTAAGTGTCATTAGTCAATTCGAGCCAACTTAACCCTCTTCATTCGTCCTGTTAAACTGGTTAAGTGTTATCAGTGATTCATGATGACTTAACCCTACCACAAACCAAGTTATATTGGTTAAGTATTTCTTATTACTTAACCCTACCCGTTCATCCTGTATTGGTTAAGTGTTCCATTTTAACTTAACCCTGCCCGTCTGTTTTAACTAACATGTTAATAATGGTTAAGTATCATCCCTTCATGTTTTAGACTTAACCCCATTCCTTTATCACAACCTGATGGTTAAGTGTTCAGGTTTACTTAATCCTATGGTCTAGCCCAGCTAACATATCAAATTGGCTAAGTGTATTAGATTTTACTTAAGCCCAACCTATAGTCTAGTTAACATATTAATTTGGCTAAGTGTATTAACTTTACTTAACCCCTACAAGTCTCGTTTTGCTACCTTGAGTTTTGTTAAGTGTCTCTATGGACTTAGCCCTCCCATTCTAGCTTAACTGTGTTAAGTTGGTTAAGTGTTCCTAGGGACTTAACCCTCCCATTCTAGCTTAACTGTGTTAAGTTGGTTAAGTGTTCCTATGGACTTAACCCTCCCATTCTAGCTTAACTGTGTTAAGTGTCAGTCTGAACCTAACCCCACCCATCAGTCTAGTTATCATGTTGAACTGGTTAAGTGTCTTAGTTAACTTAACCCTACCATTCTTGTTCTAGCTTTAACTAAATAAATTAAAGCCGCTACCACTCACATTAGACAGTATTGTTGCGACTACTGGACGTGCCAGTTGGTTCCGGGCAGGTTTACATCGCAACTCAGTCTAACCTCGGGCTAGGCATATTCGTGTTTTCTAAGTTCAAAGTGTTTCAATTCATTTTCAAATCAAGTTTTGAAGGTAACCATCCCATTCGTCGGATCAGATAGGGATAGCCAGGGAGAGCAGGAAACTTGTATTTTCCAAAACCAAGCCTAGACACTATCCTCTCTGTCACCCTAGAACTTTCTGGTGTGTCATTAAAAGAGATGTCGTTAATAAACCTTTAATTTGTCTAAATTTATATTTCCTCATTCAGGCCAAATTCTATAAGTAAATTATTCCTAATTTACTTATTTCCTAATTACTCTTTTAATGTAAATTGTCTACATTCATTCTTATGGCCCATTTCCCCTTCTAAATCATATTTATGCTTTTTGGTATGTGGACTATACCAAATTAAGTGTCACTAACCATGATTTTGCTAAACCTGCCAATTATGGCTAATTTCACATTTATGCCAATATACTTACCGTGCCAAATTAGCTAATCCAATTCCGATTCAACATTCTAATTCTAGACTTATTACTCTAGTTCACTATTCATGTAAATGCTAGATTTACACGTCAATTCTGGATTCAAATTTCACATCTTATAATTCTTGTCAAATTTATCCAATTTGCATTCCTATGAACATGCCATAATACATGTTCAATTTATGCCAATTTCCAAGTTAAACTATGTTTTTAGTAAATTTCGTATTTTGCCCAAACCGCATTCCCACCGTTCGTATAATCGTGATTCAGTCTAGATCATAAATAAAGCTAGGTTCGTAGAAAATGGGGAACGAACCAAAGAGGCTATGCAAAAGATAGACATACTAACTGGCATAAAAAGGGTTTAATAACGACGTTGGTTCAAGAACATGGGTAGACCTAACTTAATAGGTAAATTCCCAAGGTCTAAAACCAAAGAAAACCAAGAATAGACAGAACAGAGACGTAGGTTCAAGAACATGGGTAGACCTAACTTAATAGGTAAATTCCCAAGGTCTAAAACCAAAGATAACCAAGAATAGACAGAATAGATGATCGGGTTTAGACCCAATTTCATAGTCACAAAACTTAAGCAACACTTTCCTAGTCATGAATCACAGGTGTTTAATCACATATGTCCTTGTTATGTCATAGGCAATAGTTTATATTTCCTAATCAAAAGCATAGGCTTAGTCAAGGAAATAATCCTCATAGTCACAGTCATAGGCAATGTTCATAGTCATAGGCAATGTCCATAGTCATAGGCAATGTTCATAGTCATAGGCAAATGTTCATAGTCATAGGCATATGGTTTTAAGGTCCATAGTTTCATAGTCACGGTCTTATTTGTCCTCGAATCATAACAGTTCTTAATTAGGTTCAAGAGTATAGACACTGATTCGAATAGAGAGAGAGAGATTTGGCATATTCTTTTATTCCTTTAATTTCATGTCACGAACAGAGAAAAACGTTCAAATCTAGAAATAACTGACTTACAGAGATTAGATTAGAATAGAAAGATGGCGTTGCTATGATTCGTAGAAAAACAGTCGTTGAAGTCGTTTGAACCTCCTCTTGAATCCTAGCTTGACTTGAACCCCTTCTTGAAATCTTTAGCAGCATTTCCTCGTCTTGGTTTATTTTATATATATTATTTATTTATATATTTTCTCAGAGGCAGCTTAAGGATAGAAAAGAATTGTGAATAGAGAAGAAGACCAGGGCTGTTTATATAGTGTAGAAGTCAACGAATCTGGTCAGAAGGGCGTCCAAATACAGAGGAACGAATCTGGTTCAGGAAGCTGGAAAAAGCGGGAGGGGGGAGGGGGTCGACTACCCAGTCGACTCCCCAGTCGACCTGGGGGGGGGGGGTCGACTCCCCAGTCGACCTGGGTCCCCGCTTCTGAGTCTGTTTTGAAATTTGAACTTTTGCTGAAACTTCCGGAGGCCATATCTTCCTCATTCGGATTCCGATTTACGTAAACTCGGACTCATTTTCATGCAGAATTCCGAGACGAACGCAATGGCGCAGCCCGTTTCCCTTGATTTTGATTTTAACTTTTAATTCTGCCTTGATTTGTGAATCTTAGCGTTACAAAATTACGGGGTGTTACATTAGTGAATGGGCCCATTACCCGTTTCAGGATTAGGGTTATGGGGAGGCTGAAAAGAGATAGGGTTTCATTCCATTTCAGTTTTCTAGCCTCCACTTACCTCCTAGAAACCCTAAAAATGGCGTCCAATATTTCAACATGTGAATTTTTCAACATATTAATATTAATATTTCAAGCGTTTCAATATGTGAATTTTTCAACATGTTAATATTAATATTTCAACATGTCATAATTGCATTTCAATACTTTTAATTGTTTTAGCAAATTCACATTGTACAATAACGGGGAATGTTAAACAATAATATATCATTATCAAAAATGATATACCTTAAATCCACTCACCTAAATTGCTTTCCAATTCCTGGATCTGGTCCACATCTAGCATTCCGTGGTTTCCCCAAACTGGATTTAGAACCTAACAACCATGGATCCACAATTTTTACTAAAAGAAAAAGGGAAGAAAGAGGAAGAAAATTGAATAGACTAGATCTGAGAATTTACCTTACTTCGCATATGGTTATGAACATCTTCTTATTAAGATTCATTCTTTTCCTCCAGATCTTGACTCAGAATTTTCCTAAACTAATTATCTTATTTTTCTGAAGAGATTTGAGGAGGAAGAATGGCAGAGCTTAGACGTTGTCTCAGAGAATGTGAGATTTAGGCTAGGCTCTGCTAGCCTATTTATAGGTGTTCAGGATCTTATCGTACAGGCATCGCTGTGTCAGCATCGAGCGTTGTTAAGAAAACAGTCCAGATTCATCGATGAATCTGGCTGGATCTGGGAGGTGTCAACACCCCTGGGTCCCACCAACTATTTTGGCGCAGAAATTTGATTTTCGAATGTTTGAATTTTCTGGAATTTATTTAATTGTTATATTCATATGTAATTTTCTTATACGTATACAAATCTTCTAATGACCATCTTACTCATATATATATACGCATAACTTTTGTTTCGTTTTCGAAATTCAAACGGTGTTGCACCGTTATTTTTTTCTTTCCATCTTTCTTTAATTGCAGCCTTATCTTGAACTTTATCTCTTATATATATATTTTTGCACATATGTACATTCTTATATATATACACACATATTTTTTCTTTACTTCCTTATATGTATATTTTTTCTTATATGTGTGTTTATACATATTTTCTCTCATGAATATATGTTATTTCAGTCGTCCCCTTAAAACAAAAACATGACAACGGCGGGGATCAAACTCTATACCTCTTATATGCAAGTCAGATGCTCTAACCAACTGGGCTACTAAGGCTATTGTTAACAAGGCTTAAAACAATGGTAGTTATTGTTCTTTACTTATTCCTCTTTTCTCATATTTGTTACAATATTTTATTTAACCCATTGCATGAATCTTTTTCTTTTATTTCTCTTTTATTATTAATGCATAATTAGTGCATGCTGTTAGGGAATCCGAAATGGATCGTTAAGGCAAAA
This sequence comes from Allium sativum, assembly GCA_030737875.1. Taxonomy (NCBI): domain Eukaryota; kingdom Viridiplantae; phylum Streptophyta; class Magnoliopsida; order Asparagales; family Amaryllidaceae; genus Allium; species Allium sativum. The sequence goes on along the minus strand of CM060926.1, from coordinate 955,605,552 downwards.
CAAATACTAGAAAGGGGGAGTGAATAGTGTTTGTTAAATTTAAACAAAATCTAAAACTTATGTGGACTACGAGATGAATCACACACCACAAACACAATCATAGACACATATTCAAATACAAATACAAAATAAACAGAAATAAAGATGTAGAAAAGGAAAGAACACACTAGATTTTATGCTGGTTCAGATTGCTCCTACGTCCAGTCCTGCACAACGTTGGATTGCGCAGAGATTTATTACTATTCCAATAGTCAAGTACAACCTCCTTGATTTCACGGCTATAAGGGATACCACCAATTCCTATTTCCCTGATTTCTTCGCTATAAGGAAACACCAATTCCTACTTCCCTGATTTCTCAGCTACAAGGAAACACCGGTTCCTATTTCCTGATTTCTCGGCTACAAGGAAACTCCGGTTCCTATTTCCTGATTTCTCGGCTACAAGGAAACACCGATTCCTCTTTTACTCAATACAAACAACTTTCACTCTTCCCAAACAATTACAAACAACCCTAGAACTCTTCAATAGCACTTGATTCAGAGAGAGATGAGAGGAGAGTGTAGAGAGAAGAAGTATAATCAAAACAGAACTGAATTTGGCATAATATAAGTGTAGAAATCATAAAAATGATTAAGAATAATTATATAATGAAAGAGGATGAAAGTGGAGAAGAAGATATGATTAAAAATTCGGATTTAACCCCTTTTTATACAGTGTGAAAGGTTGCAACAGTTCTGAATCATTTCAAATAGTGAAAAGACACTTCCTTTCAAAATTGAAAAAAATGATAGTTATATGTCGACATGATGTTTTTGGTATGTCGACATACCCTAGTGTAATTTTGTATTTTAAAGTATTTTTCAAGTGATTTGATAGAAAAATAATTCTGGAAATTCTTGAGTAAGAATCTAGTGTTGTAAATTAATATTATATAATACAAAAACATATGAAAACATAAATTTAAACTATATAAATATATTTATAAAATTATAACATTATAAGATTTTAAACTATATAAATATATAAAGTATAAGAATAAAAATATAAAATTTAAGTTTGAAAAACAAAGAAGAATAAGAAAGGAAAAAGAATAGAAAATAAAATAGAGAGGATTGAGGATAGAACTGAAAATTAGAATTTGAACCTGAAGTGCCATTTAGAGTCTTACAGAATCTTAGCTCTATAATTATATTAATCATGAACTCTTGAAATCTTGAATACTCATGAGTTTTGAAATTTCTCTGATCTTGTAATCTTTATTATCTTTAAAACTATATAGTATTCAGTAATATTTCCTGTATATAATTCGCGCATATATATATATATATATATATATATATATATATTCCATACAAAAAGTGTTAGTATATATTTTATAATCAATGATAATTGAAATAAGGTTGTTGTCATCAAAACTCCATTCTCCAACAATCTCCCTCTTTTTGACGATGACAACCTTAGTTTATAAAATATCATACCTGTATATACTTGTTGGTGATATTTCTTCTAATACTCCCTGCATCTATAAGAATCCCATAAACTATGCCTATATTTTATAATTTCTCCCCTTATGGCATTATCAAAAATAAATCCTAAAGGTACTCCCCCTAAACTATATAACTTCCCTAAGAGAATTTAAGTAACTATCCAATAAAAAATACTCCCCCTTAATCTATTCAAACTTATAATAAAACCTAATATGATGATTAAATACAAACCAATCCAAGTATCATTATTGCATATGTTTGTCTGATATATATACAAATCAAACCAAATCAAATCGCACTATATGTCTTAATATATACAAGTTTCAAACAATAGAATCCAAATCACACCACACTATATGTTTTAGAATACTTAAACAAATCAATCAAATCGTACCGAATAATTAAACATTTCTTGGAACTTCAACCCATTCATCGTGTCCAATAATTGGGTTCTTCTGAATATCCTTCCACTCTTCTTCAATGTTATGTGATGTTTGGTTGTTTTCACTTATGAAATGAGAAGAAATATCCAAACGAATCACATCAAAATGTTTTTCTTGATATTTAGCCATCCTCATTTGAATTAGCTCCAGTTTGTGTTGATTATGTAGTACTATGGAGAGAGTTTTCTTGAAAGAATTCAAAGAATCATCAAGATTTTCACTTATATTATGAATAGGATTTGCCATGGATTTGATGAGAAATGATTAAAGAATAAGGAGTAATGGGATAATGACGTTTTCTGGAAGAAATGGACTTAAATAGTGTCTGAAATTCGTTGGATTTTGAATGGACATGAGTAGTTATTCTAATTTTAAAATTTGAAACATTTTGAAAATATGTTAGTTATATGTCGACATACTCTTTTTGTCATGTCGACGTACTATAGTGTTATGTTTAATTTTTTTTGAAATTTTGAGTTCTTTTAAACTCTATTATATTATAATTAGTTTTATAGTTTTTCAGAAACATAAAGATGATTATATCATAAATAAAACTCCATTCATTACTTGATAGAAAGCAAATACATCCAGCTAATCAAGACACACTTTAAATACGAGATTCGAAAGAAAATACAAGGAAATATATAAAGATAGATTAAACTGGCCTAGATTTCAGACAATGATGAGGGAGATGAATTTCCTAGCTTTCTTCCTATCTTGACCATGAATTTGGATATTTTGGAGAGTCTCTTATTAAGCTTCTTTTGATTGTTGATGATTTTCATTTGATTTTGAACAATCGTATCTATGTAAATACTGTAACACCCCACCTCCGCCAGTGCCACTCTTGCAAGGACACTAACTTTGGAGGGGCGTTAAACAAGGTAAACATGCATGCAGATATCACAAGACAGAACATGTAAGTAAAAATAGAGTAAATAAAGCAGCGGATAAAACTAGCATTTCAAAACCATAGTCAAGTTACATCAAAGTACTTGTTCATTATTTTCCCATAAAACAAAGTCTAGAACATAAACTGAAAACTGAAAAAGAAACATAAAGTAACTATCCCCAAAGTAGCATAAGGCCATAGCATGCTCAAACCATACGTGAGCTATCCAGAAAAGCAGCAAAAGATCCAGCTAGATAATAGTGTTCCCACCCTGCAAACCTGGGGGGGGGGGGAACGGAAGAAAAGAGGCGAAAGAAAACGGGTCAGTCAAAAAGACCGGTAAGTCCTATCTACTATTAGTATAAAAACTAATAAAGTTAACTGAACATGTAAAACAGAGATGAGATGTAGGGTGATAACTGGCATGGTGAAAGGTTAACAAGATAGATCAAGTGTGGCATCGCATATACAAGGTTAAGTTGCACCAAGAGTGTACTAGTATTCCAATCCATGTCAAGTATAATCAAGAAATGATCCCTTGGCCCAAAGCAGGCCCACATCATGAAATGACCTAAATCGAGGTCCAACTTCTCGGTCTAGTCGATCGACTCCCTATAAGCCTAACTCGTCAAGTGTCGGTGTCATACGGCCCAATCACGAAGTGTAGTCAAACTGTGCTAGGTCCACCCTAGGGTGTATCAAGCCCTAGGGTGCCAACCACGGACACAGATCAAGCATGCACAGTCTAAACCTATGGGTGCCCGTGTCTGCTTTTTCAACTTCGGACCATGTGCACGACCATAGTCCGCCTGAACCTACACCGGCGCACCTACTCAGCCGTCGTTTTGGTCGCTTACATGTCAACCCAGTAATCGTGCCCCACCCTAGCCTAGTTCCTAGGGTATCATGATACAATCAAGAGGGTTACTGGTGAAAAGGACCACGTAACTAGGGTTTCTAGCGGGTTAAATGTGGTTAACCCTACCCAATCAAATATCAAGTTGGTTAAGTGTACCCAAGGTTCATGACTTAACCGCGTCAACCCATCATGTTTAATTGGTTAAGTATTAAAATGGTCCATGACTTAACCCTATCATGTGGCATTAATTATTTTAATGCACCCAACCTCTCACATTAGACTTTGTTGTGGTTACTAGTTAAGCCGGGTGGGTCCGGGTAGCTTTACACCACAACTTGGTCTAACCTCGGGTTTCTAGTGCAACATGACCAACTACTCACATTGGGTCCTATTGCTTGTAGCCACTAGTTAAGCCGGTCGGTTCCGGGTAGATTTATGCTACAAACTCAACCCAACCTCGTGTTGGCCACACTCATATTTTCTAAGTGTCATGTCCACCATTATGTTTACAAATACAATCACAAGTCAATGTTCATGTCATATTTTAAAATCATGTTTCATTTCATTAATATTACCCAACCCAACGTATTCCCATCGCATGTACGTTTCGCATAACATAACATAGATCAAAAGGGGGAACTTGGCAAAAGCATGACAAAAAGGGGCATAAGGTAATAAGGTTGGCCACAAGTTAAACATGGTGGCATATGAGGCATAAATAGGTTCATAAGCTTGCATATTACATCATAGGCCTCAAAACATGCATAATATCAACTTAAGAAAATAGGTGAAACATGATTATGAATGACATAGGATGATGGCTAAAAGTTCGCATATAGCATTATATACAAGTTATCATAAAGGTTATAATAGTTCTCATGTTATATAATGCAACATTTCAACATAAAGCTTATAGCTTTTAGCCCACAAGGTCAAGGTGATAGGTTTTCAAACATGCATAGAATATATTCATGCATAACATGATAAGATCAAAGCATATATCATACTTAGGCCCAAACTCAACTTGCAACATATCACATTTAGTTAGAATCTAAGAGTAGTATAGGGCTTACAATGAGCGGTTATGCGATCTAGATCAATATATATAAAGATTAAGACGAAGCCACAAGCAAAATCCGCAAAGAAAATAATAAGCTCCACTTAAACGCCTTGAAACAAGAACTAATAACTCCAACGAGAAAGAAATAAGGCTCTTTTACTTAAGAAAGATGGCTCTTTTATGACATATATTGATTTGAGACACTCATGCTTCCATGAAGAAGATGGAGGCCATGATTGGTGAATATTTGGACAGCATTTAGTTGTAGGAATGATTAATGAGGGTTTAAGCTTGGTCTAGGGGTCTTTTTATAGGTGATTAGGTTAATTTAGACCATAGGATTAACCCTAAATCGAATCTGAGCCATCAACTCCCGTTAGAAACTTCCAGAGCAAGACCTAACCTATCAAAATGGTGCACCAGAAAAACTGGTCCGACCGGGGGGGGGGGGGGGGGTCGACCCCTGGGTCGACATGGGTGTCGACCCATGGGTTGACATGGGTGTCGACCCATTGGGGGGGGGTCGACACTGGTGTCGACCCCTGTGTCGACCCTACCTGGGGCTGGAAAATTCCCCATTCTGCCTTGGTTGAAGTTTAAATCTGAATTCGAATTTGAACTGTTTTCAGGCTTGGAATTTTCTGAAAACTTCACTGGGCCATAACTTGGTCATACGGACTCCGTTTTTCGAAAACTCGGACTCTATTTCGCGTATTTTTCCGAGACGAACGCAATGGCACAGCCCGTTTCCCTTGGTTCAAAATTTACAATTTAATTCTGCCTTGATTTACATTATAACATGTTATTAAAAAATACGGGTTGTTACATTCTCCCCTCCTTAAAGGATTTCGTCCCCGAAATCTCCAAGTTAGGAAGAACGTATCCTACCATCCATCACCCATCTACTCAGAACATCATCCACGTGCAGTCATTGTCCTTAAAGGATTCTAAATGCTGTATGATAATATGTGATCGACGCTAGTCTAGGAATTAGAAAAGCGCGATATTTGTAATAAATTCTGCAAGCATACAGGTGTGTAGCATACAGGTCGAACACAGGGAGGTGAATTAAATCAAATTATTTATCTAATCTCTTGGGCGAGTTAGACAAAACTTTGGAGGTTGATTTTGAAAATAAAACAAAACAAAATTAAAACTGTAATTTGATTCAGAACAGATCTAACTGAACCGACGATCAAATCACAATTTCAATGGAAAAGCAATGAAACTATGAATCAGATTCAAATCTAATCAAATCCAATTTAACATATGAACGCGATTAAAAATACAGAAAATAAAAGTGCAGAATATAAATAACAACAGGAAATAAAATTAGGATTACCGCTGAATCTAATCAGACGGTCAATCACTAATGAAAAGAACTGCAAAATACAAATAGTGTTCTACCAAATCTAATTGGATAGACAACACTAATTGCTAAGAAAATAAAAAATGCAGAAAATAAAAAGAAGAAGAAGAACTAGAAACTTTATTAGAAATAGAAAATGGGATATAGGATAGGATGGTGGCTACAATGCCATTACAAGGGTATATATAGGGTAGATAGCCAAACCCTAACCCTAACCCTAATGGTAAATGGGCCTGGTCAGTACACCACTAATTAGTTTACAATGAGAAACATAAATGGGCCTTAGATAAATAAAGCAAATTTGGGCCTTTTTTTCTTTTTCCTCTTGCTTCCTTGATATTTCTTCATTGATTTGTGATGTGCAAAGCCTTTTTATCACTCCTTTTCTTGTCCAACAGCAACTAGATGTGATATCTTCATCTACAATTCTTCAAAATGCAAATACACAGCAAATTGAACTCTATTTCTCTACATTTCTGGTTGCATGCGGGCTGGGTTGGACTATCTGTAAAAATAACAAAACAATACCCAAGTAATATTTATTTATATACAAAAGATAAGATATAAGAGCATAAAATAAACACATTTCTATGTCAATCAAATACCCCCACACTTATCTTTTACTCGTCCTCGAGTAAAACAAAAAATGAAAAACTAAACTAGATAGGTCACACTTTCGTAGGAAACACGATTGCATTGAGCGTATGCAACAAGCCGTTAAACCTCTAGGTGTCCCTAGTAGGACGAGTGGTGTCTCGTGAGGGTTTTCAGCGGATACTACCCACAAAATCCAAATGCAGTATGCTATGATTCTAATGAAACTACATGAATGCAATGGACATATGCACATAAAAAAAATGACAACACGACTTATTTCAGGAAAGTGGTACAACAAATTAAGTTAATAATTTCTAACCAGTTGATTTTATTTTAGATACCTTAACTTGTCACAAATTTTCAATATAAATCAAGTTTTCAAATGTTAAATTCCAGTTTTGCCAGTTAGTTCGGTCGATAACATAGTGCAGCCATGAAATAAATTCTTAGTTTGCTTGGCACAGTTTGCAAAGTGGTATTCTAATTTTCTCATGTATGGCTAGTCAAATCAATAAGGTCAATAAGTGTTTGGGTATCATCGCTTATTCTATAAAATTTTAAGATTTATGATTAAGTACACACACCTAACTAAAAAGACCAAGGTTTACCACCCATGCACTGCCTCGCGGACTAACGGAGAGTGGGTAAAGAGCTTGGCGGATTGTGCAGGCTGACTTTGACTTTGTCAACAACGTGTCGGTAATCCTTAGGTGTCCAATCTCATAAAATGAGACCAAGATATTCCAACGCTGACTTTGTCAACAACGTGTCGGATAGAGCTTGGCGGGTTTGCACACCAACGCTCGATATACAAGCAATGTTGGATACCCTTGGAATACTATTATTATTATTATCGAAAATGTAAGCACAAAAGAGAGTTACGCGAATTCAACTTAACACAACTTAGTTTTAAAGATTTGAAAAGCCAATATAAGTATTTTAAGTCCTCCACTTATTTAAACAAAGTCTACAATATAGAATAGATTTCATGGCCGTCACCTAAGAATCTCCCTATGTACCGGTTACACTATTATCCCTCAAAATTAAACTTTTCATTATATTTCCTATTCGATCTAAGTTGAGAGAGAAAAATACTATCAACTGGCTAAAAATTGTAAACTTATTTTGCTGTATCAATTGAAAATGAGTCGTATTTTCCAAAAAAAAAATGGCATGTTACTACAAAAAAAATTATGATGGTCCTACTTAAATGGCTGAAAATAAAAAGAAATAAAAACAAAGAAAAATGAAAGTGGATGAAATGCAGACTCCCCCCCCACACTAGAACTAAACAGTGTCCACACTGTAATTTTTTTCTGAATGTGAAAGATAGAAACCAACGATGGATTAATTGCAATATGATTTGTAAAATAAAATGCAATTTAGCAACTATCTGCGTATGAAAATCATATGCAAGACGAAATCTATGAAAATGATGAATGGTTTGTGAAGAATGAAATTTCCTTTTCCCCCCACACTTGCCTTTGTCGAAAATGATGCATGATGATTTCATGTTTGATTTGTGAGGTACCCTAGGCATATCAATGGATTCTGAGATCAAAATCCTTCCAACAATTTTTTTATCGTGCCAATGATTTGTATTATTCAACTGAAGATTATCATAATCCCATAAATTTGAGTTTTCAATCATAATTTCTTTTGATGATATGCAATTATGGTTATCTTTGAGACTTCCCAAATATTCATTTTCTCCATTTAAAAGCTTAAGTTCATCTTCAAATAATTCTTCAAAAGACATAGTGGTCACGTCTATCGAAGAAAGTGAAGTTTTCTGAGGAGATAAATTAGACGTGTCATCCAAAACTGTTTCTATTATGTCGACTTCTCCTATTTCGATTTCTTTGGGTTGATGAAAAATATTCAGTTCGATGGTTAAGTGCCCAAATGATAGTCGAAGTAGGCCGGACCTACAATTGATGATGGCATTCGAGGTAGCTAAGAATGGTCGACCCAATATCAATGGAATCTGATTATTTGGATTCGAAACAGGCTCGGTTTCAAGAACTATGAAGTCAACCGGAAAATAAAATTGTTCAATTTGAATCAAGACATCTTCAACAATTCCTAAGGGTTTTTTAAAAGATCGATCAGCTAGTTGAAGTGTGATATTCGTAGGTTTCAACTCTCCTAGTCCAAGTTGACGATAAACAGTGTAGGGAAGAAGGTTGACACTTGCACCAAGATCAAGTAAGGCGTGACTGATGTGAGTATTTCCTATTTTACAACCGATTGTAGGGCAACCGGGATCCTTGTACTTGATTAGTGAAGGATTTGAGAAAACAGAGCTAGTATTTGCCGTTAAGAAGGCAGTTTTGGGAATGTTGGTGGCTCGTTTTTGGGTGCATAGCTCTTTGAGACACTTGGCGTATTGTGGAATTTGTTGGATAGTGTCTAAGAGTGGAATATTGACACGAACTTGTTTGAAGATTTCAAGAATTTTTTCGAAATTCGCATCCTTCTTCTTATTGTTAAGTCTATGAGGGTATGGAGCTACTGGTTTATAGACTCTTTCAGACTTTTGATCGTTCGAAGAAGAAGGTTTCGATATAGAAAGTGAAAGAGCCACGGGTGCAGAAGATGGTTTGTTGGGATTGCCAACATTAGGGGAGGAGATGTTGCGATTGCCAACATTCGATGGAAGTTTAGAAAGTTCAGAATGGTGGGCATTAGTAGTCATTGGATGAGTGTCAAGGATTTCGATTGGGGCTGAAATCGAATGATTGTCAGGATTGCCGACACTGTTGTCAACCGTTTTTCCTGATCTGAGGGTGATGACTGAGTTGTTCGAATTAATGTTTTTGTCCTTACAAGAGTTCACGGTACGAGAATTATATTTTGGATTCACCTCGGGTTGACTAGACAAATTTTCATTCTCATTATTTTTCCCTAGTTCCTTTAGCAGATACATCATTTGTTCCATTCGTTTCTCTAAACGCACAATTTCTGGTGACGATTGAGAAGACAAAGTAGATTGAAAGTTAGAATGCCTATATGGTTCACTCGAAGGCTCAGATTGAGGTGAAACTTGAGAAGTTTGAGGACCAAAAGAAAATGGAGCTTGGTTATTCGAATTCGGTATCATGTGAGATGGATTTACTTCATTATTTGGATTAGACCATGAGAGATTTGAACGATTTCTCTAACTAGGGTCAGATGTGGATGAGTAAAGACCACTTTGGGCTATGACATTGACTTGGTCATGAAGGTAATATTGGGGGAGTCCATTGAATTGAGGAGTTTGAGTCTCTAAGGGAATATGAATTGTGTCCACGACATGCACTCCTTTAGTGGAAGCACGGATGGGAACACGAATGGACTCCCATTGCATGTCCCTTTCAGAATAATCCTCTAAGAATTTCCAAGCTTCATCGGCCGTTTTAGACATAAAATCTCCCCCATACATTGATTCTAGTTGAATTCTAGCCTGATAGTTTAGACCCTCATATACAATTTGACATAAGTGATCTTTTATGATTCCATGATGAGGACAACTATACAGTAATTGGTTGAACCTATCAAAGTATTTTGAAAAAGTTTCCCCTTCATTTTGAGAAAATTGATGTATTTTAGTTCGAATTTTTAGAGTTTTGTGAAAAGGGAAAAACTTTTTCAGGAATACACTGACGAATTCATCCCAACTTCTTATTGACTGTTTGGGAAGAGAATTTAGCCATCGTTTAGCGCTTTCAAGTAGTGAAAATGGAATTAGCCTTAGCTTGATTGATTCATTGGATAATTGTTGCATTTGAGTTGTGGATGAATACAATTCAAATTCACTTAAAAATTCATAAGCATTTTCAGAACCAGTGAATTTTGGTACCCCTCGAATGAAAGAATGTTTAAGCTCAAAATTTCCTTCAGCTGGTGGAAACATGATGACAGAGGGTTGAACGGTTCTATTTGGATAACAACGTTCTCGAAGAGATAAGGGTCTATTCATTTCCAAATTGAGATTTAGAAAGTTTTGATTTACTCGGTTTTGATCCAACTCGTTTGGAAAGTTCTGATTTACTCGAGAACCCCTAGGAGAATTATGTTAGCTAACACTGTTTTCACTCATCGTTATCAAATGTAAACAAAGAAAATCTTAGATTCGAGGTTGACAAAATGAGCTTCACTTCAAAATAAATAACGTACACTAGTATATCTCATTAATTGATAATCTTGATTTGAAGGGGGAAGAGGGTCTTATGGCCGTTCACGTATAGTATAATTACTAAGGGATACGACCAATGTTTTACGGGTAGTATGCAACCTCTTTTGCTAGAAGTTCAATAAATTGAACTAATATATATCCGCGATCAAACCGTTGAGAAAATCAATTTCATGAAATACACTTTTGTAGTTAAATAATTTGAAATATCTAATCTGTTGAAAAACGATGGAAGTGATGATTTTAATTATCGAAATTCGCTCCTCACCAAATAGATTCAGAAATTACAACAACACAGAACAGTCACAGAAATATAAATCAACGATTAAAAATTTTACATTCAAGCCGCTGCCCCTGCAGAAGATTTTTACAACAATTTCTATATTTTCAAAGCAGCTTTTGCACCTGTAGAGTTTAGAAAAATATTACCGTGGGGTATGGCGGTCCGTCCAGAAAAATTTGAGTAGTGCTCACGCTATTCAAACTCCGTTGTTTGCAAATCTGTTGATCTCTGATTTTTTTTTGATTGTTGCTTGACTTCAATTCGCTTTTGCCCTTTGGTCTTTGTTTCTGAATGTTTTCTTCTTCTTTTTTTCTCTTTTTTTCTTTTTTTTTTAAGAAAGAGAGGGAAAATAAATAAAAACAACCAAAAAATAAAATAAACTAGAGTCAAAGGAAACTTAAAACTCAACAAAATCCTAGTACTCAATAAAACAGATCTCGAAAGTTCTCAACCCAAGCAATACTCGAACCAAACACTCAATAAGCCACGTTCGGGCGTACACAAACCCTACAGTCAAGGACTTCAAACACACTGCTTCACTTATAAAACTCACGCCCCAATTTTTCTTAAATCAAACGCAATCCCCCTTCTCTCAGTTCAAACCAAAATTAATTCACAATTAAAGCCGCATTGAACAGGAAACAAATCACGAAAATATATTTTGTTTTCTCAGCAACAATTCACACAATCTTCACAAATCTGGAAACAATCGATCCCTAGAACAAATCAGTCCCTTCCTTCTCTCTCTTTTCTTTATTATTTTTATTCCGAAGTGGGTTCGAAACGGTACAGTGGATTTTTGCGGAATTGGGTATCGAGGCCGTTTGCTTTCTTTTTATTTCTGTTTGGATTTTTGCGGTGTAGCAGTTTTCGAGTGCGGATTGGTGCTCTTCGGATCTGGTTGGGTATGGTGATTTGGATGTCTGCTGTAGGGGTGTTCGGAAATTGGATATATTTGGTGGTGAAGGTGCTGTTTGATTGTCAGGATGGGGTGGCGATCTGGTTTGCAAGGATGAGGGCTGTGTGATCAGTTGGGTAGTGAGGATGTTGGAAGATGGTGTGTGGTGTAGACTTGTAGAGGATGATCACGTGGGAAAGTAGTTGAGGGTGGGTTGGTTTGTTGAGGGAAAGTGATAGTGCGCTGGATTGTTTTTCAATTGCTGATGGGTTTTAGATTTGTGTTTGAATGGTAATGGAAGAAATGGGTGAGATGTTCGGAATGTTGTGATATGAACGTTATGGTTTGCTGTCTGGGTACGATGATGGGTGATGTGATGAAGCAGATGTATGATGATGGCGGTGGAAGGGGACCCGAGATGATGGTAGGCGATGGAAACAGTTCGATGATGGTTGTTGGATTGTTGGGTGTGATGAAGATATGGTGCTGTCGTGAACTAAAGGCACAGAAAAAGAAAATGCAGAAGCTTTTTTTTTTTCCTTTCTTTTTTTCAGAAAGTTGTAAGAGAGATGAGGGAGAAAAAAATGTAAATAGGAAGGAAATCATTGTATAGACAACTGGACAGAAGTGAGAGAAAGGAATAAATAAAAAGAAATGGAAAAAAATTAAAGAAAAATCTAACAAGATATATATATATATATATATTTTGCTCTTGATTTATGAGATTGCAGTATCAATACTTAATACCCAATCCACTAACCATTTTTATATATATATATATATAAATACAAAGAAAACAAAAATGAAAAAAAAAAAACTAACACGAATCAGAAATTAAATAAATAATAAAATTTAATCGTTACCTCCCCGGCAACGACGCCAAAAACTTGATCGACGCTAGTCTAGGAATTAGAAAAGCGCGATATTTGTAATAAATTCTGCAAGCATACAGGTGTGTAGCATACAGGCCGAACACAGGGAGGTGAATTAAATCAAATTATTTATCTAATCTCTTGGGCGAGTTAGACAAAACTTTGGAGGTTGATTTTGAAAATAAAACAAAACAAAATTAAAACTGTAATTTGATTCAGAACAGATCTAACTGAACCAACGATCAAATCACAATTTCAATGGAAAAGCAATGAAACTATGAATCAGATTCAAATCTAATCAAATCCAATTTAACCTATGAACGCGATTAAAAATACAGAAAATAAAAGTGCAGAATATAAATAACAACAGGAAATAAAATTAGGATTACCTCTAAATCTAATCAGACGGTCAATCACTAATGAAAAGAACTGCAAAATACAAATAGTGTTCTACCAAATCTAATTGGATAGACAACACTAATTGCTAAGAAAATAAAAAATGCAGAAAATAAAAAGAAGAAGAAGAACTAGAAACTTTATTAGAAATAGAAAATGGGATATAGGATAGGATGGTGGCTACAATGCCATTACAAGGGTATATATAGGGTAGATAGCCAAACCCTAACCCTAACCCTAATGGTAAATGGGCCTGGTCATTATACCACTAATTAGTTTACAATGAGAAACATAAATGGGCCTTAGATAAATAAAGCAAATTTGGGCCTTTTTTTCTTTTTCCTCTTGCTTCCTTGATATTTCTTCATTGATTTGTGATGTGCAAAGCCTTTTTATCACTCCTTTTCTTGTCCAACAGCAACTAGATGTGATATCTTCATCTACAATTCTTCAAAATGCAAATACACAGCAAATTGAACTCTATTTCTCTACATTTCTGGTTGCATGCGGGCTGGGTTGGACTATCTGTAAAAATAACAAAACAATACCCAAATAATATTTATTTATATACAAAAGATAAGATATAAGAGCATAAAATAAACACATTTCTATGTCAATCAATATGCAAAGGTGTGTGTATATGTACTTATCTAATGCGAAAATCAGGAGGTTACTGATTCAGTAAGCCTCCTTAATGCAAAACATGTTAGTGAAATGAGTCCATATGTATGCAAATTCCTAACATAATTTATAATCTCTACATGAGTGCACATAACATTCATCCATATGCAACATCCACGTGATAGCATAACAAGTTTCATCCATGAATAAGTATAAGCACTCATGCATATGCAACATGAAGGTGTGTGAGCCGATCTTAGTGCCTAATGTGTATCATGCATCCACGAGTATCTACTTGCAAACACTTGCAACCACTTGCAACCATCAAGCATAACTTGTTTCAAATACATGTTTCATCCAAAGGGTTTCTACCTAAGGTTTTCATGACAAGGTTAACGAGATAACAAGATAAACAGGATAAACACGGATAGCAAAAAGAAAGATATGCTACTTAGGAAAGGAAATTGAGAATGTACCCTCAAAAAGGAATGGATAAAGCCCACGCATCTTCTCCTTGGTTTCCCAAGTTGCATCTTCATCAGCTTCACTCCACTGAACTTTCACCAATTTGACTTCTCGATTCCTTAACTTCTTGATATCTGTTCCCAAAATACGAATCGGAGCTCTTCTCAAGGTTGCCTCTTTCTCTACCTCAATGTCTTCTAGAGTGCTTGGTTCAACCACCTCAGCGGATTCATGCAGGCACTTTCGGAGATGCGAGACATGAAAGACATTATGCACTCCGGCTAGCTTCTCGGGCAATTCCACCTTATAGGCCATCTTTCCAATTCTCTCTATGATAGGGAAGGGCCCTACGAACCTTGGTGCCAGCTTCCCAATTGCTCCAAAACATACCACATTACGCAAAGGAGAAACCTTCACGAAAACGCTGTCTCCCACTTCGAATTCCAAATCCGCCCTTCGCTTGTCAGCATAGGATTTCTGTCTATCTTGGGTCGCTTTCATCCGTCTTCTCACCAATTTAGCTTTCTCGGATGTGTCCCGTATCATATCGGGCCCAAGTATAAGCCTATCTGTTGTCTCCCACCAACAAGATGGTGACCTACACGGCCTCCCATACAAAGCTTCAAATGGTGCCATCCCTATGCTGGCTTGATAGCTATTATTATAAGCAAACTCTACAAGAGGAAGGTGGTCTTCCCAAGTGTTGAGTCGAAGCGTCGATGGTTATTTTGATTTATGACAAGAAGAAGCTTCTACATCGACAAAAAGAAGACAAGATGACTTCATAGGTTAGAAGTCGATTATTTAGAGTTATAAAATGTTAAAATCTATCCTAAAATAATCATACTTCTAATTGTTTGAAAATACTACTCATGAAGACATTTTTTATGCATATGACCGAAAACATGTCGACCTACAATTTTTTATAGGTCAACAGGTTTTTAAATTGTAACGGTCAAAAATAGGTCGACCTATAAAATTTTATAGGTCAACAGGTTTTTGAATTCCAACGGCTAAAAACATGTCGACCTATAAAATTCTATAGGTCAACAGGTTTTTGGATTTTGACCGTTATATTGAAAAGTCATCTTCTTTCTTCAAGAGTTGCATCCATTTTTTTTCATGAAGAATCACTCCTTTTAGATGCATCTTTTCACCAACATTTGCAACCTCTCGATCTTTATAAATACATGATTTTACAATCATCCAAATCACCGAAATTTCTCTCTATTTTCTGATCTATCTTGCAATATTCTTCTCGTTCAAAAAGCACTCAAAAAGCATTCATTTTATCGGTTGAATCTCCAAGCATATTTCATACACTTGTGATTCAATTCGATATTATACTTCCTAATCTTTCTAAACATCAAATTTCATTTGAGGATAAGATTATAGGAAGGGTGTACTCAATCGTTGGCTAATCAGTGTTGAAAGAAGAACACAGTCAGAAGTCAAACTCTTGTAATTGTCCTGTGTGGGTAAGCTTGTAGCCCGTGAAATCAAGTGGGTAAGCTTGTAGCCCGTGAAATCAAGTGGGTAAGCTTGTGGCCCGTAAATCAAGTGGGTAAGCTTGTAGCCCGTGAAATCAAGTGGGTAAACTTGTAGCCCGTAAATCAAGTAGTTGTGAACCTGTTCCTCCGGGTGAAGCGAGGGTGTTGTTTAGTGAAAAGCCGAAGAGGAGCTTCGGGACTGGACGTAGGACGGGAGGTCCGAACCAGTATAAAAATTATGGTGTCGTTACTTTACTTTACTCTACTTACTGCATTTATATTTGTTAGTGATATATTTCTTGTTTGCGAATTTTTACCTGTGTAGATATTGTATAATTTAGATTATCATTTACTTCCGCATAGCCATATTATAGATCCTGCACAAGTCAGCATAACCGACCTTTTCATTTGGTATCAGAGCAAGGTTATCTTATAACCGTAACACAGTTATTTGACATATTCTAGTAATATGGCAAATAACGCAAGCACTAGCACTAACACTTACACTGAAGGTCAATCTACACAAAGACCTCCTTTCTTTAATGGCCTAAACTATAGTTATTGGGCAACACGTATGGCTTTCTATATGCAATCAACAAGTTATGATGCTTGGAATGCTACTCAGAAAGAAATAGTTAATCCAACTACTGAGTATGCAGAATGGACTCCTGCTGAGAAAACAGTAGCAGCAGTAAATGCAAAAGCAATAAATATGTTGTTTTGTGCATTAGACCAAAATGAGTATAACCGTGTTAGTATCTGTACCACTGCTTATCAAATTTGGCAAACGCTAAAAACAACTCATGAAGGTACTAACAAGGTTAAACAAGCAAAAATAGCTTTGTTGAAAAGTCAATTCCAAAATTTCAAAATGAAGCCAAATGAAACAATCAATGAGATGTATTCAAGGTTTCAAACTATTCATCATGCTCTTATTGGGTTAGGACAAAAATATTCTGACTTTGATGTAGTTTCAACAATCATACACTCACTGACTAATGAATGGGAAGGAAAAGTATTAGCTATAGAAGAAGCTAATGATCTTTCTACCATGAAGCCAGATGAGTTGATAGGAAATCTAATGTCCTATGAAGCAAATTTACAGGCTAGAAGAGAACAAAAAGAAGAAAAGAAAAATGTTGCTTTTCGTGCCGAAAAAGATGAAGACATTTCAGATTCTGAAGATGAAGACTTAGCACTTATTGCAAAAGGCTTTAAGAAGTTTTTGAAGCAAAGAAAAGCTAGTCGATACAACAAAAGGAAGTTTGGATCAAATAAACCATCATCTTCAAATATGGAATGTTTCAATTGTCACAAAAAGGGACATGTGCATAAAGATTGTCCGGATAAAAAGAAGAATTCTGAAAAATTCAAGAAGGACAAATCAAAGAAGAGAGCTTTCTCAGTAACCTGGGATGATTCAGACTCATCTTCATCTGATAGCGAAAGTGACTCAGACACTGAACAAGCAAATGTATGTTTTATGACAACAGAGGATGAGGTACGAATTCCTACTCTTGAGGATATGCTTGATATTTATGATAAAGTAATGATTAAACTTAAAGATACAAAATATCAGTTAAAAGAAGTCAAGACAATGTTGAATAGATCCGAATTAGAACGAGATATGTTAAAAGATGAGAAGAAAATATTAGAAGAAGAACTTGAAAAGGCTCAAGAATCGTTTTCTAATTCTAATTCTCAACTATCTCTTTTGACTCAAGAAATTGAGGTTCAAAAAGAGAAGAATGATGTTCTTATTACTGAAAATCATGAGCTTAAAACAAAAGTCAAGATTCTAGACCTTGAAAAAGCTAGTCTACAATCAAAATTAGATGACATTACAAAAAATGTTTCTAATTTTAACAAAGGTCGAGAAAATTTGACAAAACTTATTGAGAATTCACAATCAACTTCAAATAAGCAAGGATTGGGATATAAGAAACAAGTTATCAAGAAAAATCTTGGTAAAAGAAAAGGAAAAATAAAGTAGTACAAGAAACTGAAGCTAAGAAAAATCTTAGTTTATTATATTCCAAACCTAAACCGATTGTGAAACTTCAAAAGAAGAATGTCGAATCTATAAAAGTATGGGTTCCTAAAACAAATAATAGTTTGATTAGGAACAAGTACATTCAAATTTTTTTAAGTACTGTACATCATAATTCAAATTATTTGTATAAAGGGGATACCGGACCCGTATGGGTTTGGACTCCTAAGACCTAACTCTTAGGACCCTATAAAAAGTGGGTACCATGAACTTAATATTATTTTTTGCAGGTCCCACTAAAGAAAAGAGGAAAATGGATTTTGGACAATGGTTGCTCAAAGCATATGACTGGAGACAAGAGCATATTGACGAATATTACATATTTTGATGGAGGCTCAGTCACATTTGGAGATAATTCAAAAGGCTTTATCATCGGAAAAGGTGATGCGAGCAATTACGGTACATCTAATTTACCTCTTATTACAAATATCATGCTAGTTAAAAATCTAAAACATAATTTACTTAGTATAAGCCAATTATGTGACAAAGGGTTTACGATTTCTTTCTCAAACAATAAATGTAGTATACTGGACAAAGATCAAAAGTTAGTTTTTGAAGGATATAGAGACAGAAACATATATATTCTGAATATGAATATTAATCATAATTCAGATATGTGTCTTATCGCTAATGATAATGATCCATGGATATGGCACAAACGTTTTTGTCATATAAACTTTAAAACTATTGACAAGCTAGCTAAAAATAATCTAGTCAAAGGTCTACCGAAACTTATTTTCAAAGTTGACAATCTTTGTGACGCATGCCAAATCGGAAAATTAACTAAGTCATCGTTTAAATCTAAGAAGGTTATCTCAACATTACAACCACTTGAACTATTACATTTGGATTTATTTGGACCCACTCAAATACAATCCATAAATCATAGTAGATATGTGTTTGTAATTGTTGATGACTACTCTCGATTCACTTGGACTATTTTCTTGAAAAGTAAAAGTGAGACTTTTGAAAAATTCAAATCTTTCGTCAAACGTATTCAGAAATCGAAGGGACTTAAAGTCAAGAATATAAGAAGTGATCATGGCGGAGAATTCAAAAATAATGATTTTGAACATTTTTGTACAACAAAAGGTATCAATCATAATTTTTCGTTTCCTAGAACTCCACAACAAAATGGAGTTGTAGAACGAAAAAATCGAACATTACAAGAATGTGCAAGAACATTATTAAATGGAAGCACTTTACCAAAACATTTCTGGGCAGAAGCTGTTGCAACTGCTTGTTATGTTTTGAATCGTGTGTCTATTCGACCTCTGACTAAAAATACATCATATGAGCTCTTTAATCAAAGAAAACCGAATATCTCATACTTCAAAGTTTTTGGTTCAAAATGCTTTATTCTAAACACGAAAGATCACCTTGGTAAATTCGATTCAAAAGCTGATGAAGGAATATTTGTTGGTTATTCGGATCGAAGCAAGGCATATCGTGTATATAATAAAAGAACTAAAAATATTGAAGAATCACTTCATATATCATTCGATGAATATTATAAACATCAAAATACTTTTGATGATGAGGACGAAAATATTATCTCAGAAAATAATAGTGTCACAAATATAGATTCTGACTCAGAAATAATTGATAACAATATTCAACAAGAAGAGCCAAGATCTCCACCAAGAATACGTTCTCCAACAAGAATTTTAAGAAATCATCCAGTTCAAAATATAATTGGAGAAATATCGTCTCAAATAAGAACTAGAAGTCAACTTAACCAAATGGGACATGTTGCATTTATTTCAAATATCGAACCTAAGAATCCTAAAGAAGCTGCTACTGATGAATATTGGATCATTGCTATGCAAGAAGAACTAAATCAGTTCGAACGCAATGATGTATGGGAACTTGTTCCAAGGCCAACCGATCAATCAGTTATTGGAACTAAATGGGTTTACAAAAACAAGGCTGATGAACAAGGAAACATAACTCGTAACAAAGCACGATTAGTAGCACAAGGATATAATCAAGAAGAGGGTATCGATTATGAAGAAACTTTTGCACCTGTTGCTAGACTAGAAGCAATTCGAATACTTTTATCTTTTGCTTGTCACCATAATTTTAAATTATATCAAATGGATGTCAAGAGCGCATTCCTAAATGGGTTTATAAAAGAAAAAGTATATGTTGAACAACCACCATTATTTAAACATGAAAAATATCCAGATCATGTTTTCAAGCTCAAAAAGGCTTTGTACGGTTTAAAACAAGCACCACGTGCCTGGTATGAACGACTACGAAGTCATCTTATCAAATCTGGGTTTCAAATCGGAAAGGTTGATCAAACATTATTTATTAAACAATCACACAAAGATATACTTATTGTTCAGATATATGTGGATGACATAATCTTTGGTTCAACAAACGAAAGACTCTGTAGAGAATTTGCAGATGTCATGACCAAAGAATTTGAAATGTCACACATGGGAGAGTTATCATACTTTCTTGGTCTTCAAATTAAACAATTTCCGAATGGTATTTTTATAAATCAAGAAAAATATTGTGAAAATCTTATTAAAAGATTTGGACTTGAAAATACTTCTGGAAAACCGATTCCAATGAGTACCACTAGTCATCTTGAAAAGGATGAAAGTGGAAAGAGTGTAGACCAAAAGACGTATCGTAGTATGATAGGTTCTCTCCTATATTTAACAGCTAGTCGTCCTGACATTATAATGAGTGTTTGTTTGTGTGCACGTTTTCAAGCTAATCCCAAGGAATCGCATTTGCGAGCAGTGAAACGAATTATTCGATATCTTAATAACACCAAAGATTTCAGTCTTTTCTATCCTAAGGAATGTGCATTCGAATTAGTATCCTATAGTGATGCTGATTTCGGAGGATCACGAACGGATAGAAAGAGTACAAGTGGTACGTGTCATTTCATCGGAAAATCACTTGTCTCTTGGTTTAGTAAGAAACAAAACTGTGTTTCACTATCGACATGCGAAGCAGAGTATATTTCAGCAGCTTTGGCATGCACACAGGTTATATATATGCAACAAACACTTAAAGACTTCGGTATAAATCTATCAAATTCTATTATATATTGCGATAACACTAGTGCGATAAATTGTCCAAAAACCCAGTTAATCACTCTCGGACTAAGCACATTGACATTTGTCATCATTTTCTACGAGATAACATTGAAAAGGGAAATATAATTCTTGAATATGTTAACACGGAAAATCAACTAGCAGATATTTTTACAAAGCCTCTACAAGAATCATGTTTCATTAAGTTGCGTAGAGAGCTAGGTTTAGTATCTAAAAGTGAACTCGAAAATTAAAGGATATATATATATATATATATAACTTAAAAGAGTTCATCTACAGAAACTAACATTTTAAATATTTTAATATTAACTATACATAGTAGAGAAAATTTCTACGGTAAAATGAATATGAAACCAACAATTCATATTCTATAAATAGAAATATTTCTCTATATATATCATATTTTGAGTGCTTTCTGAAAACATTACCTCAATTTAATTCATTCATATTTCTGAAAATATGGCTCATATTTGTGAAAAATGTGCTGAAAATTCACACATTTCGATTACAAGTTCCGAACCAACTGAATATAACTCCCCAATAACACCAGAGCATCCACCTGGTTATCATCCACCTTCTCGTACTCTGGGAACTACGCCTACTCCTAAGAAAAGCAAGAAGGTGTTGTTTTGTTCTCCCCGTACTAAAGAAAAGATAGACGAAATGCACTACTATCAACAACAAATGTTTTACGAGCAGAAACTGACGACTTCTCGTTTGACTTACCTCGAACGGTTAGCTACTCTCTTCTGTGGCTCTGACCGACATAATGTTCATGAGCCAGTTCCAATACCATCGTCTTCACGAACTCCGAACTCATGGGATAGAAATTATCAAAACAATGAAGGAGCTAGTGGACGGTTCAATCCTTGGGAACCGAAGAATGCATGGGAGCCAAGGAGATAATTTATATCGTTTAAACTTTTCATTAAAAATAAATTTGTATTTTGTCTTTCAAGAATTTTTTGTTTTGAAATCTTGTTGTTGAATAAAAATTTGTTTTAATATATATATATATATATATATATATATATATATATATTTCTCAGAACCAGAAAAACAAAATTTTCTAGTACCTGTCGACCGATCATAATCATCCTGTCGACCGATCAAGGCATTTTTAGCCTAAACATAGCAACCAGAAAATCGAAAGGTCGACCTCTCAAATCTTAGCTGTCAACCGGTGTGTCTACAAAATTTTGTTCAAAAAGATCCAGAACTTAGATCTGTCGACCGGTCTATAAACCCCTGTCGACCGCCATAGTTCAAAATTAAGTTCTTTTTCAAGCTTAATTTTTTCCTGTCGACCGTCCCACTCCAACATGTCGACCGGTTTGTTTAAAAACATATACATCAATATTTCCAGAACTTTTAACGGTCGACCGAACCTATAATACCTGTCGACCGGCCAGAACAAAAAATTGTCTATTTTTTTCAGAACATTTCACGGTCGACCGGCCTAGGATTATCTGTCGACCGGTTTCGCTGATGTTTGATTTTTCACCAATCAACACGTCCTTTCCTTTTAAATCTTATATCCATTCACCAAAGGTCATTTTTTTTCTCATTATCCTTCTTGTTAAAAACCCTTCTTCAAAAATTCTCTAAAAAATCTTCCAAAAGGAATCAATGGCCCCAAAGCAAAAGAAGTCCAAAACATCATCTTCTCAAACTCCTATTCAACCTATTGATACTCAAATCAAACAATGGCTAATGGATCCTCTTGCGGTGAAGAGATGGAACAAGATGAAAGACTATACAATTCACCACGGATCCTTTCTCAAATTCTCTGATTTCGTTCTCTACGAAGTTAGAAATCTATCAAACAGAGCGGGTATAGAGTCTCTTCTAAATTTTGAAGATAATCATGTTGAGATAAGCCATATTTTAATAAAATTATTCTATGCTAATCTCAATTTAGACAAATTTAAGCCTCAAAATTCTGATGATTGCTTATGGTCAGTGGTGTGTGGCCAACACATCTTTCTCTCCAAAGATCGAATGGCAGAAATTCTTCGAACCCACAATGATGGAATTCAATTTACTAGTGAATTCTTCCCTATTCATATTCGTGATAAATATAGTCACCTTTTTATAGAAGACCATAAGTCAAGTACTAAAGGTATAAATCTAAGACCATCCGCTAGAGTTCTACACCTTTGTACCACCCATTCTCTTCTTCCTAGAACCGGAAATTTTGATGCGGTATACAAAGAAAACTTTAAGGCACTATATGCCATTTATGCAAATATCAGGGTGAATTGGGTTGCGATGATATTTGACGAGATTTTGATGGTTAATAAACGCTCAAGACCTCACTTGTTTTATAACGAGTATATTATGCGTTGTCTCATGGAATGTGGCGTAAGATCTCCTCCATTAAGAATATCAATACCAAAATGTATTGATAAAGCTTCTAAAAAGAGGATGAAGCTTCCAATTCCATATTTGAATATTATTCCCTTTGAACAATATGTCGAACAAGGACCACCTCCACCTCCACAAACTTCCACTTCTCAAGTTCCTACTCATAGGCCTGAAGATGTTGTGATTCCACCTCCCACTTCTTCTACTAAGGATACACTTGAGCAAATCGCCCGAAATCAGTTCTTACTTGAAGCTAGGCTTAAAAGAACCGATAATAAAATCGACCGCTTAGATTCTAAACTTGATAAGTGGTTCAATAAATTGAAATCCTTCTTTGGGACGATTTGGGAAGCCATCTCTTGTGCTTCGACCTCCGCACCACTTGCTCAAGACCCAGGTAAACGTCCGATGCCGCCTACATTCACATGGTCTTCTTCTGAAGAGGGTACGAGTTCGGGAGCAAGTACTCAACACATGCTAGGTCGTGGAATGTCACACATTGAGGAGGGAACTCATGACAATGATAGTAATAGTGATGATGAGGAACGAGAGGAGGAAGGTGACAAGGACGAAGGAGAAGATAGTGATTCTGATTGGCCTCCACAATCACCACAATAGTCTCTACGCATCATTTCTTACGCTTTGATCTATGAACTTCTATGTCATTTGTTTTGTATTAATTATACTATCTCCTTGTGCACGTTTTGTTTGACTTGTAACTCGTACAATATTCTATGGATTTTTAGTAGTATGATATCTCTGTGAATTATTGTTCTCTTATACAATATTATGAAAACCCTTTTTGTCGATGACAAAGGGGGAGAAAATGTTACTAACAAGTGCTATGCAGATTGTATAATTCAAGGGGAGCATATATACAGGGGGAGCAACACATTGTATCATTCAAGGGGAGCATATATACAGGGGGAGCTATATACAAGGAACAATACCTTTATTATGCCAAGTTGTCATCAATCAAAAAGGGGGAGAATGTTGAGTCGAAGCGTCGATGGTTATTTTGATTTATGACAAGAAGAAGCTTCTACATCGACAAAAAGAAGACAAGATGACTTCATAGGTTAGAAGTCGATTATTTAGAGTTATAAAATGTTAAAATCTATCCTAAAATAATCATACTTCTAATTGTTTGAAAATACTACTCACGAAGACATTTTTTATGCATATGACCGAAAACATGTCGACCTACAATTTTTTATAGGTCAACAGGTTTTTAAATTGTAACGGTCAAAAATAGGTCGACCTATAAAATTTTATAGGTCAACAGGTTTTTGAATTCCAACGGCTAAAAACATGTCGACCTATAAAATTCTATAGGTCAACAGGTTTTTGAATTTTGACCGTTATATTGAAAAGTCATCTTCTTTCTTCAAGAGTTGCATCCATTTTTTTTCATGAAGAATCACTCCTTTTAGATGCATCTTTTCACCAACATTTGCAACCTCTCGATCTTTATAAATACATGATTTTACAATCATCCAAATCACCGAAATTTCTCTCTATTTTCTGATCTATCTTGCAATATTCTTCTCGTTCAAAAAGCACTCAAAAAGCATTCATTTTATCGGTTGAATCTCCAAGCATATTTCATACACTTGTGATTCAATTCGATATTATACTTCCTAATCTTTCTAAACATCAAATTTCATTTGAGGATAAGATTATAGGAAGGGTGTACTTAATCGTTGGCTAATCAGTGTTGAAAGAAGAACACAGTCAGAAGTCAAACTCTTGTAATTGTCCTGTGTGGGTAAGCTTGTAGCCCGTGAAATCAAGTGGGTAAGCTTGTAGCCCGTGAAATCAAGTGGGTAAGCTTGTGGCCCGTAAATCAAGTGGGTAAGCTTGTAGCCCGTGAAATCAAGTGGGTAAACTTGTAGCCCGTAAATCAAGTAGTTGTGAACCTGTTCCTCCGGGTGAAGCGAGGGTGTTGTTTAGTGAAAAGCCGAAGAGGAGCTTCGGGACTGGACGTAGGACGGGAGGTCCGAACCAGTATAAAAATTATGGTGTCGTTACTTTACTTTACTCTACTTACTGCATTTATATTTGTTAGTGATATATTTCTTGTTTGCGAATTTTTACCTGTGTAGATATTGTATAATTTAGATTATCATTTACTTCCGCATAGCCATATTATAGATCCTGCACAAGTCAGCACAACCGACCTTTTCACCAAGTACCACCAAAGTCAAGAACACAAAGCCTCAAAAGATCTTCTAGCACTCTATTCACCCTTTTGGTTTGGCCATCCGTCTGGGGTGATAGGCTGTACTTAGATTCAATCGCGTACCCATCGCTTCTTGTAAACTATTCCAGAATTGGCTAGTTAAGATTGGGTCACGATCGCTAACTATGCTAGAAGGAACTCCATGCAACCGCACTATCTCTCGGAGATAAATAGATGCCAGCCATGATGCGGTCCTCTTGCTCTTTACTGGAATGAAGTGAGCAGTCTTTGTAAGTCTATCAACTATGACTCACATGCTCATGTTCCCTTTCCTTGACCTAGGCAATCCATCCACAAAATCCATAGAAATACTCTCCCACTTCCATTGCGGGACCTCCAATGGATGTAATAGCCCACCTGGTTTCTTTGATTCAGCTTTCACTTGTTGGCACACCATGCACCTTGAAACATACTCTGCTACATCTTTCTTCGTTCCAGCCCAAAAGAAAATGCGCTTCATATCTCTATACATCTTATCTCCTCCAGGATGTATAGTCATCTTCGAGTGATGTGCTTCTTCGAGAACTTTATGCACCAAGTCTCCTACTTGTGGAACGCATAGCCTTCCATCACGCCTTAGCCAACCCTTGTCATCAATAGTATATCTAGTAAGGTGACTAGACGTCTCACCACGAATCAACTTATCCATGACCTCGACTATCTGCGGATCTTCCTTCTGCGAAGCCCCAACTTGATCAAGAAGTGTGGGTCTAAGCTCAAGGGATGCTAATGAACCCGTCATCGACTCAACAGTCGTCGTGAAATCAAAGGTTGCCAAGAACTCTAAGTTCTTCATCTCAATGAACAAGGGGCTCAAAGTCAACCTCCTTCTGCTTAGTGCATCTACCACAACATTACCCTTGCCAGGGGTGTAAGCTATCTCGAAGTCATAAGATGCCAAGAATTCCATCCACCTTTGCTGCCTTAGATTCGGATCTTTCTGCGAGAAGAGGTATTTGAGTGACCTGTGATCAGTATACAACTCAAACCTTTCGCCTAGAAGATAGTGGCGCCAGGATTTGAGTGCAAAGACGATCGCCGCCAACTCCAAATCATGAGTGGGATAGTTCTTCTCATGAACTTTAAGTTGCCTACCCCCATAACATATCACTCTTCCCTCTTGCATAAGAACAACACCTAACCCCGTACCACATGCATCGGTGTACACGGTAAACATCTTACCGCCATCGGGTAATGCCAAAACTGGAGTTGTGGTAAGGGCTCTCTTGAGCCTTTGAAAAGCAAGCTCACACTCCAAATCCCATGCAAAGACTAAGTTCTTCTTCGTCAACTTAGTAAGAGGGGCTGAAATCTTAGCGAAGTCCCTGATGAACTTCCTATAGTAGCCCGCCAGACCGAGGAAGCTTCTCACTTCGGTTGCATTCCTAGGACTCTTCCAGTCTTGAACCACAACCACTTTCGCGGGATCCACCGCTATGCCTTGCTTAGAAACTATATGTCCAAGAAACCGAACTTCCCTTCTCCAGAAATGACATTTGGAGAACTTGGCTTTCAACTGATGCGTCCTAAGCATATCCATCACTTCCTTGAGATGCCTAGCATGCTCTTCCTCATCCTTTGAGAAGATCAGAATATCATCCACGAAAACAACAACAAACTTGTTAAGGAACTCCCTGAATACCCTACTCATCAAATCTACGAAGTAGGCGGGTGCATTAGTCAAACCGAATGGCATGGCAAGCCATTCAAAGAATCCATCTGGAGTCCTAAACACAGTCTTATTGATACTATCCTCAGCTACTCTAAGCTGATGGAATCCGGTGGCTAGATCGAGCTGAGAGAAAACAGAAGCACCAACAAGCTGGTCAAAGAGATCATCAATCCTCGGTAACGGGTGTCTATTCTTCTTTGTCAGCTTGTTCAACTCTCGATAATCAACACATAGACCAAGCGAACCATCCGCCTTAGTAGCGAATACCACAGGAGCACCCCACTCAGAAATGCTTCGCCTAATAAAATTCTTCTCAAGCAACTCCTTGATTTGCTTACTGAGCTCTCTTCTTTCTCGTGGGGCCATGTGCCTAACGGGCAATGATACTGGCTTGGCATTATCGACTAGATAAATGCGGAAATCTATCTCTCGTTTAGGGGGTAACCCCTTAACTTCTTCAAAGACATCAGGATAGTCTCGGACCACCCTTACAGATTGCAGATCATCGATGGACGAGTCAAGAGATTCAAGATAACATAACATGACGGGACCTCTAGGGTTGCAAGAAATTTCTAGGGTATTACCGAGGCGAGTCATGAGCCTCACCACCCTATGCTCACAATCGAGGATGGCTCCATAACTGGACAACCAATCCATGCCCAAAATCAACCCGTATCCCGTGAACCCGAGAACATAAGCATTACATGTGAATTCCACGGTCAAGATAGAAATCTTCAAATCCACACAAATCATAGATAGATGGGCGGAACCACCAATTGGATTTGAAACACAAACGGGATCCTCAACTAGACTAGTACTTAGGTGCAAACTTTCAACAATATCAGAAGAAATAAAACTATGCGATGCGCCAGAATCAAATAAGGTGCGAACAGGATAATCAGAAATATAAACAAGACTTTCTACAGAAATACTACCTCGGTCCTGAACTGGAGCAGCGTTGAGAGCATGCACTTGCCCTCCAGAAGGTCCTGCACGCTGATTCTGCTCTTGCCCTTGTCCTTGCTTCTTGGGGCAATCCTTGCTAAAGTGTCCAGTCTCTCCACAATGAAAGCATTCGCCCCGCTTCCTCTTCTTCTTTCTGCAATCCTTGGCTATGTGCCCAACAATCCAACAGAAGTTGCATTTTCTTGGGTCCTTTGCCTTGGCCTTGTTGCCCTTGCTGTTCTTGTTGTTCTGACTGCTCTGATTTCCTCCCCACTTGGAGTCTGTCTTCTTGGCTTGAGTCTCATTAGCCTTGACTTCCTTCTTGCCATTCTTATCGTCTCCTTGAAGCAATGCCATGTCTACTAGGCCTTCAAAAGTGGCCCCCATGGGTATATGAGATAGGGCTAAACCTTGTAATGGCTCATTCAACCCTCGTGCAAAGCGTAAAGCCTTCTTCTGGGGAGTATTAACCATGTCCAAACCGAATCGAGCGAGCTGGTTAAACTTATTCACATACTCCCTCACTGTCATGTCCCCTTGCTTCAAAGATATAAAATTCTCCAATTGCAGATTCTCCTCAGCTGATGATAGAAACTTAAGTCCAAACCTCGTCCTAAAGTCGGCCCAAGTCTCTATAGGTCTAGTAGCATTGGTGACCTACCACCAATAACCAGCCTCTTCTTTTAATAACCATGCTGCCAATAAAACCTTTCTATGATCTTCCACATCAAAGATAGCGAAGAGATCTTCAGTTTCTTTCAACCAATTTCTTGCCTCCACAAAAGTCTCCGTCCCAATAAAATTCTTGCCACCCATCGCCTTAAAGTCTTTGCAAATCTTAGCGAAATCTGCTTGTGGATTCTGAGGAGGAGGAGGAGGAACCTCAGTTACGGTGGGGGTGGTTGCTGGGCCCACATTGTTGGCCCTAGCTTCCAAGTACCTCCGGAACCATCCGGGAATGGTCACTCCCTCGGGAAGGTTAAGATCGGCCATACTGAAAAAGGAAAAGATAGATTTAGAACAAGGAAACGAAGGATAGTGCTAATGGCTTTTGGGGAATAGCCTTTTAAAATAACTAGACTTTTTCTTGGAAAATACTTAGTTGATTTTGAAAAATAGTTTCTCAAAAGGTAAGTTTTAAAAACCTTTTGCTCAAGTCTTGTAAACCTTATGCTCTGATACCAAATGTAACACCCCACCTCCGCCAGTGCCACTCTTGCAAGGACACTAACTTTGGAGGGGCGTTAAACAAGGTAAACATGCATGCAGATATCACAAGACAGAACATGTAAGTAAAAACAGAGTAAATAAAGCAGCGGATAAAACTAGCATTTCAAAACCATAGTCAAGTTACATCAAAGTACTTGTTCATTATTTTCCCATAAAACAAAGTCTAGAACATAAACTGAAAAAGAAACATAAAGTAACTATCCCCAAAGTAGCATAAGGCCATAGAATGCTCAAACCATACGTGAGCTATCCAGAAAAGCAACAAAAGATCTAGCTAGATAACAGTGTTCCAACCCTGCAAACCTGGGGGGGGGGGGGAACGGAAGAAAAGAGGCGAAAGAAAACGGGTCAGTCAAAAAGACTGGTAAGTCCTATCTACTATTAGTATAAAAACTAATAAAGTTAACTGAACATGTAAAACAGAGATGAGATGTAGGGTGATAACTGGCATGGTGAAAGGTTAACAAGATAGATCTAGTGTGGCATCACATATACAAGGTTAAGTTGCACCAGGAGTGTACTAGTATTCCAATCCATGTCAAGTATAATCAAGAAATGATCCCTTGGCCCAAAGCAGGCCCATATCATGAAATGACCTAAATCGAGGTCCAACTTCTCGGTCTAGTCGATCGGCTCCCTATAAGCCTAGCTCGTCAAGTGTCGGTGTCATACGGCCCAATCACGAAGTGTAGTAAAACTGTGCTAGGTCCACCCTAGGGTGTATCAAGCCCTAGGGTGCCAACCACGGACACAGATCAAGCATGCACAGTCTAAACCTACGGGTGCCCGTGTCTGCTTTTTCAACTCCGGACCATGTGCACGACCATAGTCCGCCTGAACCTACACCGGCGCACCTACTCAGCCGTCGTTTTGGTCGCTTACATGTCAACCCAGTAATCGTGCCCCACCCTAGCCTAGTCCCTAGGGTATCATGATACAATCAAGAGGGTACTTGTGAAAAGGACCACGTAACTAGGGTTTCTAGCGGGTTAAATGTGGATAACCCTACCCAATCAAATATCAAGTTGGTTAAGTGTACCCAAGGTTCATGACTTAACCGCGTCAACCCATCATGTTTAATTGGTTAAGTATTCAAGTGGTCCATGACTTAACCCTATCATGTGGCATTAATTATTTTAATGCACCCAACCTCTCACATTAGACTTTGTTGTGGTTACTAGTTAAGCCGGGCGGGTCCGGGTAGCTTTACACCACAACTTGGTCTAACCTCGGGTTTCTAGTCCAACATGACCAACTACTCACATTGGGTCCTATTGCTTGTAGCCACTAGTTAAGCCGGTCGGTTCCGGGTAGATTTATGCTACAAACTCAACCCAACCTCGAGTTGGCCACACTCATATTTTCTAAGTGTCATGTCCACCATTATGTTTACAAACACAATCACAAGTCAATGTTCATGTCATATTTTAAAATCATGTTTCATGTCATTAATATTACCCAACCCAACGTATTCCCATCGCATGTATGTTTCACATAACATAACATAGATCAAAAGGGGGAACTTGGAAAAAGCATGACAAAAAGGGGCATAAGGTAATAAGGTTGGCCACAAGTTAAACATGGTGGCATATGAGGCATAAATAGGTTCATAAGCTTGCATATTACATCGTAGGCCTCAAAACATGCATAATATCAACTTAAGCAAATAGGTGAAACATGATTATGAATGACATAGGATGATGGCTAAAAGTTCGCATATAGCATTATATACAAGTTATCATAAAGGTTATAAGAGTTCTCATGTTATATAATGCAACATTTCAACATAAAGCTTATAGCTTTTAGCCCACAAGGTCAAGGTGATAGGTTTTCAAACATGCATAGAATATATTCATGCATAACATGATAAGATCAAAGCATATATCATACTTAGGCCCAAACTCAACTTGCAACATATCACATTTAACTTCATAGTTAGAATCTAAGAGTAGTATAGGGCTTACAATGAGCGGTTATGCGATCTAGATCAATATATATAAAGATTGAGACGAAGCCACAAGCAAAATCCGCAAAGAAAATAATAAGCTCCACTTAAACGCCTTGAAACAAGAAGTAATAACTCCAACGAGAAAGAAAGAAGGCTCTTTTACTTAAGAAAGATGGCTCTTTTATGACATAGATTGATTTGAGACACTCATGCTTCCATGAAGAAGATGGAGGCCATGATTGGTGAATATTTGGACAGCGTTTAGTTGTAGGAATGATTAATGAGGGTTTAGGCTAGGTCTAGGGGTCTTTTTATAGGTGATTAGGTTAATTTAGACCATAGGATTAACCCTAAATCGAATCTGAGCCATCAACTCCCGTCAGAAACTTCCAGAGCAAGACCTAACCTGTCAAAATGGTGCACCAGAAAAACTGGTCTGACCAGGGGGGGGGTCGACCCTTGGGTCGACATGGGTGTCGACTCATTGGGGGGGGGGGGTCGACACTGGTGTCAACCCCTGTGTCGACCATGCCTGGGGCGGGAAAATTCCCGCCCATTCTGCCTTGGTTGAAGTTTAAATCTGAATTCGAATTTGAACTGTTTTCGGGCTTGGAATTTTCTGAAAACTTCACTGGGCCATAACTTGGTCATACGGACTCCGTTTTTCGAAAACTTGGACTCTATTTCGCGTATTTTTCCGAGATGAACGCAATGGCATAGCCCGTTTCCCTTGGTTCAGAATTTACAATTTAATTCTGCCATGATTTACATTATAACATGTTATTAAAAAATACGGGTTGTTACAAATACGCTTAGAGGTTGGATACTCAATACTTTCCATAGAAGCCCCTTCTTCTTCTTCTTCTTCGACTTCCATTGGTCTTGTTTGCATTCTAGCTTGTTTGGTCTCGAATGTCTCATATGGTTTAAAATTAAGAGGAATTTGCATGAGATGAATGTTTGATGCGTCATACACTTTTCTAGGGACAAATTCTTCTCCATGAAGATCAACATTTAAGTATTTGAAAATGCGGGTGAGATAAACACCATAGTAGAGCATGTTTTCTCTTGTAGATAAATCTATAAGCTTTATTTCATTTAGAATCATTTCAGCTCAATTGATAAGATATCCACCCATAACAGCAAAGAGAGCCTTTTGTACTTTAAGAGTTGGATTGTTGAAATTTCCGAAACGGGGAGTGATGGTATGTTGAAGGAGAATGTTGACAATTCTTGTTTTTGGGCGTAAGAAACAATTTTTGAACCCATGCTTCTACAATTTAGAACAATTTGAGTTCCTTTGACACTACTCCAAATTTGGTTTTTGTTGCCTTTGTAAAATCCGCAATTAAGATTTGCATAGAACATCTTCACGAGTTTGGGATAACGTACTTCGTCATTATCACGAGAGTCAATTAGACTCAACACCTTATTGTGTTCGAAAAGAGAGACGAGATCATAAGTGGAAAAGTCACTAAAGATGGCAAAAGCACCCGGGTTAACTTTAGTATTTTCTAAATAGTTACCATAGGTTTTGATGGCCTCTTTGTCATTATGAAAATAGCCTTTGATGGTTTTGGTTATCTTCATTTTTGAGATGAACTTGAGGAAGCCACTTAATTGATAATTTTTTTGGAAGAGAATAGATATGAAAAATATAGTTTGAGTTATGAATAAAAGGCAGAAAGGATATATATATACATATATATATAGAAATTGAATAGATATGAATTGAATGAATATAAATTGAATAGACACAACTTTTCAGATTGAAAGGACATCTTTTCTGACCTTGGGTGTTGGTGAAAAGATTGGAGGGAAGTTTGAAAGTTTAAACTTTTGAAATTCAAAATTTAAATTTCAAAACTGGTTAGATATGTTGACATATACTTTTCTGTATGTCGACATACTTGACTTATTTCAAAAGGAAATTGGATTTTTATATTTTGAAATATATTATCGGTTTATATTTCAGGTTTAACGATTTCCTGAAATAATTATAATCCTAATAAATACTCAAATAATTTTATTTTATTAATTTATTAGTTATTCAATATTATATTATTATTTTGAATTTCAAAATTCAAATTTCAAAAGTTTGTTCTTAAAGTTTTAAATGTAAACCAAAACAAACAAACAAACAAACAAAGCAACCATTCAACCAAATAAAATTAAAATCTAATTAATGGATACCCAGTTTTTTGTTCCTTTTCTTCATGATTTTCTAAACTCTAAATTGTTGTAAAGCATATATTTGTATTTACGGTTTCTGGTTCTTCATCACTTGATGACGAATCTGAATCATCTAATGTTGCTGCGTATGCTTTCTTTCTTTTCCTTGACGAATTGTTGTTATCCGTTTGTTGAGTTAATTTGTCTGGATATGGACACAATTTCTTTGTGTGACCTGGTTTATTGCAGTTAAAACATCGACCATCATTAATTTTTTGAATTTCCTTGATTATAACTCTTCCTACTATATTTTTGAAATTTTCTAAAATGATTTGTCATAAGCGTTGTTTCTTCATCATCTTCACTACTCGAGTCAGAATCATTTGTTGTTGCTTTAAGTGCAATAGACTTCTTTTCAGTTGATTTGTTTTCTTTTCTATTCTGTAATTGGACTTCATAAGACATCAAATTTCCAATTAACTCTTTAATCTTCATTTCATTGACATCATTGGCTTCTTCAATAGTCAATGTCTTCTGATCCCATTCTGGAGTTAATGAATTCAATATTTTTCTGACTTGATCTACTTTGGAATAAGATTTTCCAAGTGCTGTTAGCAAATGCACTATCTCTTGAAATCTGCAATACATATCTGAAGTAGACTCATCCTCGTTCATTTTGAATAATTCAAACTAATTAACTAACATGGATATCTTAGTCTGTTTAACTTTACTGGTTCCTTCATGAGTACCTTGTAAAGTTCTCCATATTTCATAAGCAGTTTTACATACCGATACTCTATTAAACTCATTCCTATCTAATTAGCAAAATAACATATTCATGGCTTTAGAATTGCTCTATGCAGCAGCCTTTTGTTCATTTGTCCATTGTGCAAATACAGTTGTGGGTTCAACATATTCATTTTGTGTACTATTCCATGTGTCTAAACCTACTGGCTATAAATAAATTTTCTTTTATATGCCCAATATGAATAATTACTACCATTAACAATGGTGCTCTAACAATTGATTGACCCTCTATAAAGGAACTATTATTGCTACCAGTGTTGGTTGCCATTATCACTATTTTCAAAAATCAGATTATGAACTTTCTAAAAGACCTTGCTCTGATACCATTTGTTAGGGAATGCGAAATGGATCGTTAAGGCAAAACAAACACTAGAGGGGGGGGGATTGAATAGTGTTTGTTAGAGTTTAAACAAAATATAAAACTTATGTGAACTACGAGATGAATCACACACCACAAACACAATCATAGACACAAATTCAAACACAAATATAAAATAAACAGAAATAAAGATGCAGAAAAGGAAAGAACACACCGGGTTTTATACTGGTTCAGATTGCTCCTACGTCCAGTCCTGCACAACACTGGATTGCGCAGAGTTTTATTACTATTCCAATAGTCAAGTACAACCTCCTTGATTTCACGGCTATAAGGGATACCACCAATTCCTATTTCCCTGATTTCTCGACTACAAGGAAACACCGATTCCTACTTCCCTTATTTCTCGATTACAACGAAACACCGATTCCTACTTCCCTGATTTCTCGGCTACAAGGAAACATCAATTCCGCTTTTACTTAATCCAAACAACTTTCACCCAACCCAAACAATTGCAAACAACCTTAGAACTCTTCAATAGCACTTGATTCGGAAAGAGTTAAGAGAAAGTGTAGAGTGAAGAAGTTTGATTAAAATAGAATTGAATTCGGCAGTGTATAAGTGCAAAAATCATAAAAATGATTAAAAATAATTATATAGTGAAAGAAGATGAAAGTGGAGAAGAAGATATGATTAAAAATTCAGTTTTAACCCTATTTTATAGAGTGTGAAAGGTTGCAATGGTTCTGAATCGTTTCAAATAGTGAAAAGACACTTCCTTTCAAAATTGAAAAAAATGACAGTTATATGTCGACATGGTGTTTTTGTATGTGGACGTACCCTAGTGTAATTTTGTATTTTAAAGTAATTTTCAAGTTTTTTTGATATAAAAATAATTCTGGAAATTCTTGAGTAAGAATCTAGTGTTGTAAATTAATATTATATAATAGAAAGACATATGAAAACCTAAATTTAAACTATATAAATATATTTATAAAATTATAACATTATAAGATTTTAAACTATATAAATAAAGTATAAGAATATAAATTTAAAATTTAAGTTTGAAAAACAAAGAAGAATAAGAAAGGAAAAAGAATAGAACATAAAATAGAGAGGATTGATGATAGAATTGAAAATCAGGATTTGAAAATCAGAATTTGAATTTGAACCTGGAGTGCTATTCCGTGTCTTACAGAATCTAGACTCTATAATTATATTAATCTTGAACTATTGAACTCTTGAAATCTTGAATACTCATGAGTCTTGAAATTTCTCTAATCTTTGAATCTTTATTATCTTTAAAACTGCACAGTCTTCAGTAATATTTCCTGTATATAATTCCTGCATATATATATATGTATATATATGTGTGTGTTTGTGTGTGTGTGTGTGTGTGTGTATTCTATACAATAAGTGTTAGTATATATTTTATAACCAGTGATAATTGAAATGAGATTGTTGTCATCAAAACTCCATTCTCAAACACATGCAACATATTTACACCGCATGCAACCAATCCTTTCTTTATTTTATTGCATGCATTTCATTTTTATTTGCATCAATATTTTCTTCTTCATATATATATATTTATGTTAATGCATTATTTAATTGTTATAAAATGCAGGATGTTACATTCTCCCACCCTTAGGAAATTTTGTCCCCGAAATTTGATAAGGGTAAAAATCAATTAACCCCTCGAATTATATACATCCATCATGTGTGTATCCAATTTTTGCAAACATTGTGCACTTGTGCAAAGTGAAATACAACATAATAATGCCTGTATGCTTAAGCGGTACATCCTTTGTGCATGCAATTTAAAATATGATACTCACATCCTAAATATACTAGTTGTTCTATATAAATGCAATATTTTGGAAATCAAAATATATTTTCATCCAAATTTCCCACATTCTTGCAGAGCAAGAGCGCAGTTCATCCAATTGTTGCATCCAAAATCTTACCAAATAACTTTGTTTTTTTCGAATTTTAGAAAAATCTTATTTTCTAAATTCGATTTCTTATGTTACAAAAAGGCGGAAAACGGAAAACTTCACATCTCCCAATTTTTTTAACCTTTTTTTCCAACTGTACTTGGATTTTATGTAACTATTTATAAAGATTCCCCTATTTTCCTATCAAGCACAGCCACATAAGAAAATTTTCTTGTTACAAATTTTCTTTTTCATCTTATCTTGGAAATTTTTATTTTTATCCTTCTTTTCTCATATTTTTTCATTATTCTTTAACTATCATGTTTGTTGCTTTACTGAATTTGCTGTTTCCTTTTTAGTTGTACCATTTCTCTTAGCTTATTTAATCATCTGATCTATGTTTAGTTTCAAATAAGCCTTCAACTAAAACCGGAAAACAGACACTCTACATGACTACTACTAAGGGCCAAGAATCTCGGGACTATGTCCCCCTCAGACAACAAGCTTGAACCACGGGATCAATGATGGGTTTAGGTGTTACCCTAACTACCCACAGGAACAAAATAACAGAACGATCCCAACAGAAATGCAATAACGGGTTGTAACCCTAACATGAAAATTAGCAACAATATCTAAATACTTACTTGCCCTTTTCTATCTAGTAGTCACCATTAGTCCTAGTTGTGTACCAACAATTATTTCAAGCAAAACCCTAGTATTTTCAATGTTTATGCATTATACGGAAACTTACCATTATTCCAAGATAATTCTCGTTATTTACTATATAGCCTCAAAACTTTTCCCATCTTCCCTTGGCACTAATCCTTACCTACTCCATACTTTATAAAATACAGTTTGGCCTTTTCATTTAAACTTCCTTCCAAAAATTAAAAGTTTCAAACATTTTATTTTACTCATGAAAATTTACTTTTTCCAAACCATAAAACGTGTCATATATAAAACTGTAAATCATTTTTTTTCAAATCACAAAAACTGGAGTAGATAAGGACAACTATTTCTCAATCAGGTTTATAACTTGTTCTTACCTATAAGGTCGGTTCAATTGCTTTCTACAAGGTGCAAACATCTTGTCTATTCTTAATTTTTACAACTTATTTTTGTCCACCTAACAAAAATTTATCTTTTAAAGAATTTATCAAAAATGATTGTCAAAAGAATAGAGACTTCAAAAATTTTTTATTAAATTTTTTTGTATGAAATATAACAAGAAAACTAGCGAGGTATGCATGCTTTATAATATGCACCTTTGACTGAGTGAATTTTAATTTAGACAAAGTTTTTACATGAAATCACTATTTACAAAATATACCCCATTTTACTTTAAAACTCAATATGTGTACATTGCATTTTTAAAACCATAACTTTTATGATTAAAACTTGAAAACACCATAAACCATTTTTCGAATTTTTTTACAATTTCAAGTTCTTAAAAGTTGACAATGGGCTTAGACTTAAAGCGGGTTTCCAATTTTTCTAGGCTTTCCTAGACACTCCCACAAAGTCAATTCTCTTAACTATACATATTTCTAATCCAATTTTCTCTTTTTAACCTTTTCCAATTTGTAAGGTTTTACTGCCAAACCTACTAATATGAAATATTAGTCATATGGGATCCTCCTTTCTTTATTTCAAAATATATTTTACACTTCCCGCCCAAATTTCCTAAGGGCCTCAAATTTCTATATTCATTCCTTTAGTGTACAAAACAGTCATCCCAATTCTTACCAATTATACTCTTTCTATTTAGTTGGTTCCTCTATGGATCTAGGTATATATGTAATATTTTTATTTTTAAAAATACAAATACATTCACTCACTATCTATACATGAATCCTAAACCTCGCTCTGATACCAGATGTAACAACCCGAATTCCGACAGATCAATTTTTTTTCAAAATTCTAATCCATCGAAACCCGTGTTGGTTGCTCTGGTATCCTACAGAAAAGGTAGAGATAAAAATATATCAGAGCTCAGAAAATGTCTCACAATGAATGGACAAAGTATAATATAATCAAAGTATCACCTTACCGTAGCAACAATACTGCATAACCAATATCCAAAGCTATCATATCTCTTCCACAAATCTAACATGCGAGTATGATATGAGGAGGAGGTCAGACCACAAGTTCTGATGACTGGATTTAAACTATACGCTTTGGATAATCCTACATTTATCGTTCAATCAAATTTTCTTATTTATTAGGTTACTTAGATTAACAACACTCAAGGCTTACAAACACGTCGTACCTATTTACTTCCCAGTGGATTAACCTAATACAGTATATATGTAGCTACCCTCCCCCCTAATATTGAGGTACACCCCATGGTGCTCCACTCGTCTCCGTAATGCCACAGAAATGAACACAGTCCCCCATCCTACGTTGGAGTGACGTACGGATATCTACATAATAATGTTACGTTCCATATATATATATATCATTACTATGCTATGTAAGCGTATGGAATAACACCTTCGATTGAATCAGATTCCATTGCAGAGTAATGCCCTTAATTCTATGATACATCACCCAGAGCAAAGATGCATGTATCTAGACTTTTCCACGCATATATCGTCAATCGTATTCGGTGCCTTAACCGCACATAACCTCTAATGTGCACCGAGTTCCGTGGCCGGGCTATACAAGAAACATGGAACTCGGTTGGGAGATTTTCCATATCTGTACAGGCCCGCCTTTAAGAGCCTCAAAATACAGATATCCCCCGGGTTTGTTTTTTATGGTCGCTATGGTCCCACCTCGGCCCCTCCCTCAACTAGTAAAGATACAATAAGCGACTTGCCCCTAACAAACAATCTAAACATCCAATTGGCGTCTTCCCTCAACCACCGTACCTCAATAGTGAAAGGTGACTGGTCTATTGGGTTTAGCTCTAGCCTTTTCGCATCCCACTAGCTGCCGATGACGGGTACTCGACGATCTATTATCCTTGTTGGTCCTGACCTCGCCTACCATTGAGGCAATCGCCAAATCACCCTAGTGACACCTCGTGACAGCATTCTGACTGCAAAGCTAATTTTGCAGTCAAGGACAACCCACCTGATAGTAACGCGCAGACCCAACCTCTGCAAGCACAACCTAAACATCTGCTACCGCATAGAGGACCACCAGGAGCACCTTACATATCTCAGGAAGCCGCATGCTTCCTCTTCCAGTCCTTCGGAGCCGACAGAATAATCAGATGAACTTGTGCGCTCCCCTCGTGCCTTATGACACCAGGATGATTTACCCAGTTGGGTTATTCACCCTCAAACGTGCGGACTGGTCCAAGCGCCTCACTTTAATATGTTATTAGACCCTATGTCTAAACATTCTTTTATGCGCTTGCTTTACCTCATCATGTTTCCATTTAACTTGGTTATTTCCATTCACATTGACTTCTTATTCAAGTTACCAAGTTCCTCTTGCTTATTAATTTCGTCTTATAACTTAACCCATTTAAGTTTATTAATAAGCCCACTGTAACACCCCGTGTATTCTATAACTGTGGAATTAACAAATTAAAGTATAATTAATTTGAAATCAAAGAACTAAGGGAAACGTGATACGCCATTGCGTTCGTCTCGGAAAAATACGCGAAATAGAGTCCGAGTTTTCGAAAAACGGAGTCCGTATGAAGAAGATATAGCCTCCGGAAGTTTCTGAATTAAGTTTAAAATTCGAACAGAATAAAACAGTTTAAAATTAAAAACCGGGCCCAATTGGCCAGGGCGGGAAAAATCCCGCCTGATGCACCCAGGTCGACTGGGCTGTCGACCTGGTCTAACCAGGTCGACAGGGCTGTCGATAGGGCTGTCGACAGGGCTGTCGACCTGGTCCAGAGCCAGGTCGAACCCAGCCCAACCTGGCTGGCCTATTCTCTGTTAGTCGATTTTCTGTAGTCTGCTTTGTCATTAGGGCTAGGTGGCAGGCTCTAATTGGTCTCTCTTTCGAATGAATGGCTACGATCAATCCAAGAAACATTGATGGTCCTAATCAGTTCATAAACTCTATAAAATGACCCTAGACTCTACCTAGGTTTCTTACACAATTCTCTAGCCTCCATTTCTCTCTTCTTCTAATAAAAAAATAAAAATGGCGTCGCTGCTCTGCTGGAATTAAAACTAGAAGATAATCAACATCAGCCTAAGCAACTCAATTCAAACTAGAGATTAGAGTTTCTGCAAAGATTCTACAACAAGTTAAAGTTCTTTCTTTAATCCAATCAAGGCAAGTACAGTTATTT
Source organism: Allium sativum (assembly GCA_030737875.1). NCBI lineage: Eukaryota > Viridiplantae > Streptophyta > Magnoliopsida > Asparagales > Amaryllidaceae > Allium > Allium sativum. The sequence continues at coordinate 955,564,618 of CM060926.1, read as the reverse complement.
TCCGCTATAAACGTTAATTATAATTTTGATATGTTTTTAATTCTGAATCTGAGATGGTATATATATTCTCTTCTGTCAGATCTGTTTTTCTGTGACTGTTCTGTATCCCTTTTCTTCTTTTCTGTTTTTATAGCCAGGCTACCACGAGCCTGTGCCTAATCTCATAAGAGATGAACGTATGAACGCAAATTTTGGGATAAATAATGAATGATGCGAAATTTGACAAGACTAAATTGAATGTATGACTTTAGGTCTGAGGCATACAATATATTGGACATATGCATAAATTTGACTATGAACATATAATTTATGCATGTTGTATGCATAGTTATGTTGTAATTTTAGAGCTGAAATTAATGAGCATATGTTGTAAACTAGATTTGGGTCTATGCATATTCTATGATAGAAGAAAAGAAGAACCATTGTAAGATTACATATGATTTGAGATTTTGGACAAAATGCACATAAAAGTCAAGATATGATTTTTAGAAGATATGATTTAAAGATTTATATTGTTGGGTATAGTTTGCATAAGGATTCATGACTCAAAAAGAAGAAGATATGGAAACTTAGGTGTAAAGATTTACATTAATTAGGATATCTATTATTGTGATTACACCTAAATAGGGATTTTTGGATATATGGCATGCATTGAAATTAATGGTTATATTTGGTATAATTTATATGTGAATCTGCTGTAAAATGCTAGTTTAACAAAAATTGGAACATATGTTATATGGCAAATTATGTCCATATTCTGCGCTTATGCAAACATGGAGTATATGTTGTGAATCATGACAATTATGTAAGCATATGAATTTAGGCCAATTTATGATTGGGCAAGGCATGTAAATAGAACTTTTAGAAATATTAAATTTGCTAAATCTGCTAATTTGTCAAGTTGCCTAAACTACTAGTTTTGTTATATTGCCTAGACTGCTAATTAGATTGAAATGCCTAATCTGTTAAATTTGTCTGTTGAAATGCCTAACCTGTTATATGCCAAAATCTGCTAAGTTGCTAAATCTGTTAAATCCGTTAAGTCATATAAAATCTGTTATCTGCTATGTTGATATAATCATCCTGTTATTGATATAATCTGAATTGGCATATATATTGGGCGTGCGCATAAACGGTAAATTATTAATTAATTGGCCGCAAAGATAAACATGGCTAACTCGAGGTTAGAATGAGTTTGCGGCGTAAATCTGCCCGGAACCGCCCGGCACATCCAGTGGCCGCAAACAATAGGTTCTAATGTGAGAAGTTAGTCATAACATGCATAAGACACGAGGTTAGGTCTGGCTTGTGGCAGAAGTCTGCCCGGAACCGCCCGGCATATCCAGCGGCCACAAGCTACCAACCTAATGTGAGAGGTCTGTGCATTAATAATTAATTAATGCAAATCTAAGATAAGAATGACGTCTAAAACGTATTGGGGAAAAATAGGGTTAAACCAAAGGTATTAATAGATGTAGTAAAACCCGTCCATGAATCTGTAGGCCCAATACAAAGTTAGACAAATCTGAAAAATCTGTACATCTGATCTGTTAGTCTGAAAACTTGTTAACTTAATCTATGAACTAGTAAATCCGAATTCTGTATGTATGAACTTGTAAACAAGTTAATCTGAGATCTGTTAGTCTGGGGACACAAGGTTAGGAGGGGAATTACTTGTGTCATTTGTTGTTTGGGACCCATATTAGTCAGTAACCCTTTCTGGTATCAAAACTTTGACCCAACAGTAGGTAGGGTCCGGGAACGCTTACTGAACTAATTATAAGTGGTTCATTCTGATAATGGCGAGGGGTGTGGATGGCGCGTTCCAACCGGGTCATGTGCGTGCATGGATCCCGGTCTGCCTCTGAGGATGTAAGACGCCGTGACATCTGTATATAGGTCTGTGCCAATTGGTTGTCACTTTAGGGAGTGATACACCCTACTGTGGGGCCGACACAGGATATTTATGTATTAGGGAGCCGATCGCTTGGGGTAGGGTTTTAGGGTACGCTTAGTTCTGTCTGTTTCTGTTGGTACCGTCTGTTTCTGTTGGGTGGTAACACCTGTCTGTTTCTGTGTGGTACCGTCTGTTCGGGTGGTAAAGGCCCATTACTAGTGTACACCTAATTCCACATTCTGTCTCCATAGGGATAAATCTGTTTCTTCTTCTGTCTGTTTCTGATCGGGTAGTAAAGGCCCATTATTAGCATTCTGTTTCTGTTAAAGTATTGTGTACCCGTTCCTGCTTCAATTTAGACATTAGGGTGACACCTAATTCTGCTATACTAGTATTAGTGCAGAGAAGTGTAAAACAATAGTTTATATCATTCTGTTTTTCTGTTATATCTGCTACACCTGTTATAGTAATCTCACATCCAGTTTTATGTTCATATCATATTATTATTATCTGTTCATATGCTGAAAGTCACTGGACTTGCCAGACTTTTTGTCTGACCTTTGTTGTTTCGCCTCCTTTCTTCCGTTCCCCCCCAGGTTATCCAAGGAGGGAAATACTTTAGCTTGATCCGGATTTCTCTTTGCTTGAAGTGCTTAAAGTATGGCTTGGCTCTGTATAGCTTCCGTTCCATGGGGATTATGATTTTAAACTATGCATTTTGAAGGCTTTTGTACAAGACTGATATTTTGTACTTGAATTCTGAAATTGAAAGGATGTAACCATATTAATTTCTGTTTCCGCTGTAATAAAGTTAAAATTTTTCAAGTACTGTTTTATCTGTCTTGTAAGTTTCTGTTCTGTTTACTAAAATGCTCCACCAAAGTTAAGGCATTCCCTTTGTGAGTGACCTTAACGGAGGTGGGGTGTTACACGTGGTATCAGAGCTGAAGGTTACCAGATTTTATAAAAAAGTTTTGAAAAATTATTTTCAAAAAAAAAAAGGTTTTGAAAGGAAGTATTTTCAAAAGTAAAGCTTATTTTGAAAAACATGATCCCCAAGAGCCATATATCTTTCTTTCAGTCCTTTTTGTATTGAACCTTTCCTTTTTCGTTCCAGCATGTCTGAAGCATCTGAGATACCAGAGGGTGTTCATGTACCCGGTTGGTTTCGTCAATATCTTGAGGCTAGGACCGCCGCTGTAGGTCCACCAAATGATCCCCCTCCTCCACCCCCTACTCGTGCAATTGCTTTCTCAAAGATCTGTAGAGATTTTAGGGCCATGGGTGGGAGGGATTTCAAAGGAACTGAATCATTCGTAGAAGCAAGGAATTGGCTCAAAGAAACTGAGGATCTATTCGTTATCTTCGAGGTGGACGATAGGCAGAAGGTACAGTTGGCAGTATGGCTGCTCAAAGACGAAGCTTCCTACTGGTGGGAAGTCACTAACGCCGAGAGGCCGGTTGAGACATGGATGGATTTCAGAACAAGGTTTGAGACAAAATTCCTCTCGCAAGCTGAACGAAGTTTACAATTGGAAAAGTTCTTGTCTCTTAAGCAAGGAAGTATGACGGTCAAGGAATACGTCAACCAGTTCAACCAACTAGCAAGATTCGGATTGGATTTAGTCAACACTCAGCATAAAAAGGCTCTCCGCTTTGTTAAAGGATTGAATGAGCCACTGCACAGCCTAGCCATGACCCATGTACCCATGGGAGCAACTTACGAGAAATTGGTGGATATGGCACTACTGCATGAGGAAGACAAGGGCCCGAAAGAGACAAAGAAGGAAGAACCACAGAATAAGAAAGCGGGGCCCAAAAAGGAAACACAAAAGAAGGATGAGAAGTCTGAAGATAAGAAGGGGAAAAAGTGCTTTACTTGTGGGAGCTCAACTCATCTGAACAAGGATTGCAGAAAAAGGAAGGGCGCTTGCTTCAACTGTGGGGAGATGGGACACTTCACTAGGGACTGCCCGAAGAGACGAGGACAAGGAGGGCAGGCGAACACCCTTGAGGCTAGTGGCTAGGATAGAAATAGGAAAATTTCTATAGTAGGTTTAATTTCTTTATCTGATTGTGACTTTTTCTGATTCTGGTATTTTGATTTTGTAATCGATACTCTGCACATTAATGCTAGTATTATTTCTGAATTCCGCTATAGACTCAGACCCATAAGGGTTATGGATCATCTGTTTGAGACTGGGGTTTGAGGGATATCTGTGTTAGGCGTCAAGTATGATGCATACATTCTGAGTTTCCGTGGGGTGTCAATTTGATATTGGTTTCGGTCTTTGGGGCCGATACTTAGGACCCATGTCTAATGGGAACCAAATTTTCGTTCTATCTGTACTCGCTTCCATCATTCGACTGTATCCTATCGATCGAATATTTGAACTTTAGGTAGAAACTAATGGGTGTAAACATGTGTTTGAGACATGTTATGTTTGATGGTTGCAAGTGGATGCAAGTGGTTGCTAGTGGTTGCCCGTGGATGCATATACACACACTAGGCACTAGATCGGCTCGAAAACACTCTCATACTGCATATGGATGGGTGAGCACTTTTCAATTCTTGTGGATGCAAATTGGTTGATTCAGCACATGGATGTTGCATTTGAGTGAATGGTTGTGCACTCATATAGAAATAATATATATCATCAGAATTCTATTGCATACATGTTGGACTCATGGCACTGACATAATTCGCATTAAGGAGGTCAACTGAATCAGTAGACCGCATGATCTTTGCATTAGATAGGGAACATATACACACACTTTTGCATATGTTCATACAACATTAGAAGTTTTCTAAGGACAATGGATGCTTGTGGATGATGGTTGAGTAGATGGGTGATTGGATGGTAGGACACATTCTTCTTAACTTGAAGATTTCGGGGACGAAATCCTTTTAAGTGGGGGAGAATGTAACACCCCGTGTATTCTATAACTGTGGAATTAACAAATTAAAGTATAATTAATTTGAAATCAAAGAACTAAGGGAAACGGGATACGCCATTGCGTTCGTCTCGGAAAAATACGCGAAATAGAGTCCGAGTTTTCGAAAAACGGAGTCCGTATGAAGAAGATATAGCCTCCGGAAGTTTCTGAATTAAGTTTAAAATTCGAACAGAATAAAAAAGTTTAAAATTAAAAACCGGGCCCAATTGGCCAGGGCGGGAAAAATCCCGCCTGATGCACCCAGGTCGACTGGGCTGTCGACAGGGCTGTCGACCTGGTCCAGAGCCAGGTCGAACCCAGCCCAACCTGGCTGGCCTATTCTCTGTTAGTCGATTTTCTGTAGTCTGCTTTGTCATTAGGGCTAGGTGGCAGGCTCTAATTGGTCTCTCTTTCGAATGAATGGCTACGATCAATCCAAGCAACATTGATGGTCCTAATCAGTTCATAAACTCTATAAAATGACCCTAGACTCTACCTAGGTTTCTTACACAATTCTCTAGCCTCCATTGCTCTCTTCTTCTAATAAAAAAATAAAAATGGCGTCGCTGCTCAGCTGGAATTAAAACTAGAAGATAATCAACATCAGCCTAAGCAACTCAATTCAAACTAGAGATTAGAGTTTCTGCAAAGATTCTACAACAAGTTAAAGTTCTTTCTTTAATCCAATCAAGGCAAGTACAGTTATTTTCCGCTATAAACGTTAATTATAATTTTGATATGTTTTTAATTCTGAATCTGAGATGGTATATATATTCTCTTCTGTCAGATCTGTTTTTCTGTGACTGTTCTGTATTCCTTTTCTTCTTTTCTGTTTTTATAGCCAGGCTACCACGAGCCTGTGCCTAATCTCATAAGAGATGAACGTATGAACGCAAATTTTGGGATAAATAATGAATGATGCGAAATTTGACAAGACTAAATTGAATGTATGACTTTAGGTCTGAGGCATACAATATATTGGACATATGCATAAATTTGACTATGAACATATAATTTATGCATGTTGTATGCATAGTTATGTTGTAATTTTAGAGCTGAAATTAATGAGCATATGTTGTAAACTAGATTTGGGTCTAAGCATATTCTATGATAGAAGAAAAGAAGAACCATTGTAAGATTACATATGATTTGAGATTTTGGACAAAATGCACATAAAAGTCAAGATATGATTTTTAGAAGATATGATTTAAAGATTTATATTGTTGGGTATAGTTTGCATAAGGATTCATGACTCAAAAAGAAGAAGATATGGAAACTTAGGTGTAAAGATTTACATTAATTAGGATATCTATTATTGTGATTACACCTAAATAGGGATTTTTGGATATATGGCATGCATTGAAATTAATGGTTATATTTGGTATAATTTATATGTGAATCTGCTGTAAAATGCTAGTTTAACAAAAATTGGAACATATGTTATATGGCAAATTATGTCCATATTCTGCGCTTATGCAAACATGGAGTATATGTTGTGAATCATGACAATTATGTAAGCATATGAATTTAGGCCAATTTATGATTGGGCAAGGCATGTAAATAGAACTTTTAGAAATATTAAATTTGCTAAATCTGCTAATTTGTCAAGTTGCCTAAACTACTAGTTTTGTTATATTGCCTAGACTGCTAATTAGATTGAAATGCCTAATCTGTTAAATTTGTCGGTTGAAATGCCTAACCTGTTATATGCCAAAATATGCTAAGTTGCTAAATCTGTTAAATCCGTTAAGTCATATAAAATCTGTTATCTGCTATGTTGATATAATCATCCTGTTATTGATATAATCTGAATTGGCATATATATTGGGCGTGCGCATAAACGGTAAATTATTAATTAATTGGCCGCAAAGATAAACATGGCTAACTCGAGGTTAGAATGAGTTTGCGGCGTAAATCTGCCCGGAACCGCCCGGCACATCCAGTGGCCGCAAACAATAGGTTCTAATGTGAGAAGTTAGTCATAACATGCATAAGACACGAGGTTAGGTCTGGCTTGTGGCAGAAGTCTGCCCGGAACCGCCCGGCATATCCAGCGGCCACAAGCTACCGACCTAATGTGAGAGGTCTGTGCATTAATAATTAATTAATGCAAATCTAAGATAAGAATGACGTCTAAAACGTATTGGGGAAAAATAGGGTTAAACCAAAGGTATTAATAGATGTAGTAAAACCCGTCCATGAATCTGTAGGCCCAATACAAAGTTAGACAAACCTGAAAAATCTGTACATCTGATCTGTTAGTCTGAAAACTTGTTAACTTAATCTATGAACTAGTAAATCCGAATTCTGTATGTATGAACTTGTAAACAAGTTAATCTGAGATCTGTTAGTCTGGGGACACAAGGTTAGGAGGGGAATTACTTGTGTCATCTGTTGTTTGGGACCCATATTAGTCAGTAACCCTTTCTGGTATCAAAACTTTGACCCAACAGTAGGTAGGGTCCGGGCACGCTTACTGAACTAATTATAAGTGGTTCATTCTGATAATGGCGAGGGGTGTGGATGGCGCGTTCCAACCGGGTCATGTGCGTGCATGGATCCCGGTCTGCCTCTGAGGATGTAAGACGCCGTGACATCTGTATATAGGTCTGTGCCAATTGGTTGTCACTTTAGGGAGTGATACACCCTACTGTGGGGCCGACACAGGATATTTATGTATTAGGGAGCCGATCGCTTGGGGTAGGGTTTTAGGGTACGCTTAGTTCTGTCTGTTTCTGTTGGTACCGTCTGTTTCTGTTGGGTGGTAACACCTGTCTGTTTCTGTGTGGTACCGTCTGTTCGGGTGGTAAAGGCCCATTACTAGTGTACACCTAATTCCACATTCTGTCTCCATAGGGATAAATCTGTTTCTTCTTCTGTCTGTTTCTGATCGGGTAGTAAAGGCCCATTATTAGCATTCTGTTTCTGTTAAAGTATTCTGTACCCGTTCCTGCTTCAATTTAGACATTAGGGTGACACCTAATTCTGCTATACTAGTATTAGTGCAGAGAAGTGTAAAACAATAGTTTATATCATTCTGTTTTTCTGTTATATCTGCTACACCTGTTATAGTAATCTCACATCCAGTTTTATGTTCATATCATATTATTATTATCTGTTCATATGCTGAAAGTCACTGGACTTGCCAGACTTTTTGTCTGACCTTTGTTGTTTCGCCTCCTTTCTTCCGTTTCCCCCCCAGGTTATCCAAGGAGAGAAATACTTTAGCTTGATCCGGATTTCTCTTTGCTTGAAGTGCTTAAAGTATGGCTTGGCTCTGTATAGCTTCCGTTCCATGGGGATTATGATTTTAAACTATGCATTTTGAAGGCTTTTGTACAAGACTGATATTTTGTACTTGAATTCTGAAATTGAAAGGATGTAACCATATTAATTTCTGTTTCCGCTGTAATAAAGTTAAAATTTTTCAAGTACTGTTTTATCTGTCTTGTAAGTTTCTGTTCTGTTTACTAAAATGCTCCACCAAAGTTAAGGCATTCCCTTTGTGAGTGACCTTAACGGAGGTGGGGTGTTACACCCACAACATGTTATTCTCCAGATTGTGATCCAAGGTCTGTAATACACAATCCCTTCGTATTCTTGCTTGATTTCAAGGTTACAATAACATGTTCTACTTAATATGAAATTAAGTATATCTCAATTCACATGTTTTCTATTTAACATGTCACTTATCATTTATGATTAAATATAACCTATTTCATTTCATAAGTTTGCCTCGCTCTTTCCTATTTAATCATAATTCCATACTTACATTATCACTACAACTTATCGTTGTTTACTTATTAACTTAGTTCTCTTAACTATGGTTCACTAACAAGTCTCCTTTCCATTTATTATAACCTATGTTATAATTTCCTCTTGTCCCTAGGACTACCCATAATATGTTATTCTTATTAGCAGATAACAGATTTCCAAGTTTATAGATTACTTAATTTATAATTAAATTCAACTTCTTACATTTCATAAATTTCCCACTTTTCTTTACTTATAACAAACAACTAGTTTCTATTTCCCCATTTCCTGATTACTTAATTTACAATTAAGTTCCACTCATCTCATTACATAAGTTATCTCATTTCCTTACTAGTTTATTATAACCTAAGTTATAATCTTCGCTTGTACCTAGGACAAATCTATCTATTATACAACATTCTCATTAATGTAATTTATTTATAATAGGTTATTATCATTCCCCATTCATTCTATTTCTTTTACTATTGTCACTTTCATTCAATTCCATTTATTTCCATTAATGTCATTTATTTCTATCCTTTTTTTTTATATATATATGCTTATGTACTAGACCTCTCACATTAAGCCTACCACTTATGGATGCTGGATTTGCTGGGCAGTTCCGGGCAGACTTCTTCCACAAGTTGACTTAATCTCGTGTCTTAGCACCATTACATGTTTTATTCACGCATTAGACCTCTCACATTAAATTAACAACTTGTGGATGCTGGATTTGTCGGGCGGTTCTGGGCAGACTTCTACCACAAGTTGAATTTAACCTCGTATCTAAGTGCATTATTGTTTTCTATTTATTGTAAATTTAGGCATAGTATTCTTTTCACATTTTTACTGCAACCTATTTTACATGTCATCATATTAAGCCCATTTTATGTCATAGGTTCTTCCTAACATATAATTAATTTCATCTCAAAGTAACATGTGATCGTCAAGTCATATAATCATTCTAATTTAACATGTAATTATTCCCATTTCTACAATTAAGGGTTCAAGTACATGAGTGTCACATGCTAACATGTAATTATAACAACAGTAATTGCTACACGTATTTCTAACAAGTTTACATTTCAATAGGTGAACAGTTCAGCACATCAAGTGTTTCAACATGTGAATTTTCCAAAATACTCATATTAATATTTCAACATGTCATAATAGCATTTCAGTACTTTTAATTATTCTAGCAAATTCACATTGTACAATAAGGGGGAATGTTAAACGATAATATATCATTATCAAAAATGATATAGCTAAAATTCACTCACCTAAATTTCTTTCCAATTCCTGGATCTGTTCTAGATCTAGCATTCTATGGTTTCCTTTAACTGGATTTAGAACATAACAACCATGAATCCACAATTTTTACTAAAAGGAAAAGGAAAGAAAGAGGAAGAAAATTGAATAGACTAGATTTAATAATTTACCTTACTTCACATATGATTCTGAGCACCTTATTATTATGATTCATTTTTTTCCTCCAGATCTTGATTCAGAATTTTCCTAAACTAATTATCTTATTTTTCTGAAGAGATTTGAGGAGGAGGAAGGATGGCAGAGCTTAGACGTTGTCTCAGAGATGTGACATTTAGAATGTGAGATTTATTCTTAAATGAATTTCATTTAAAAAGGTGATTACCTCAATTATTGATAATTAAAATAATAATTTACTTCACCATTAGCTAAAGTAAAAGTAGCTTACTTTAGTATTAACTCAAAATAGAATAGTTAATCTCTTGTTAGAAAGTTATTTAAATAATATTTATGATTACCAACTCAATAATTACCATTAAACATTGTTAATTAGAAATTTAATTAACTTCTAAGAAAACCTATTTAGTTTAACGACTATTGCTCAAATCTATTTTCATTAGATTAAGTGAAAACAAATAAACTTATTACCCAATTTAAATTAAAACAGTTGACTTAGTCAACTTGACAACATCAATTAACCAGCTAACTAATTTCAGTTAATCTCTCCTCTTAATTTAATTAATAATTTAATTAATTTAATAATATCGCTTAATTGTTATTTCTTAAAAACAATTCCAAATTATTAACACTTAGGTTAATTTCCGACTAACTACCGATAAATTTGTTTAAAACACAAGAATTTGCAATATAAAGTATTTTTAATTGCATTTATAAAAACCAATCCTAAATATCGATTTATATATTTTTAACTTATAAAAATATAATTTAAAATCTAGCTATAGTTATAAAAATAATTTTTATAACTTAGAATACATCGATTTGCCTAAAGGCAAATCAACATTTGGAAAAGGTGGATTTAGGCCATTTGCTACCAATAGCCTAATCAATACCATCTATTGATTAAAACGTAATAATTTGTTGAATTTTAAATTCAACAATAAATATCCAATTAACAATCAACATCCAAACATGATTTATCGTCATTGGGGTCAAACAATTATTATTTAAATAATATGGAACAAGTAAACATACAAAATATTTTTGAGAATCCAGTTTGATCCCTCCAACCTGTTTTTCCCTACATTATAGCTCAAAATATCATTATATAATCACATATGAAATAGATATTTTGATTAGAATCATTTAAATGACAGAAATGTAAATAACGACAATCAACAACATCCAATAAGCATCTAAGGCATCCAAACAATCAATTTTATACTAACAATGATAATTTATAGTTACAAGAATTCAATCGCATCATAGAATTCTAGAAGGCATGAGAGTTAACTCACAATTTTGTTTCTGATTCGACGATTCAGGCAATTTTATATAGTCTCAAACAAGCATTTGAAAATATTTAAAATTCCCAATAACTCCCAAGCATTCCAAACTAGCTCGTATGTGTAGTGTTTGTCACTGCGATTCCAATGCTTCTTGTTTCGCCCGATTATGTTATCATATGGCAAAGATATGCCTTAAAAAGTTATTACTTCAATTTAAATAATTAAACCATAAACTAACGTCATTAGTTTATTTTAATTACCATTGATTAGGTTAAGATAATCACCCATCATGAATTAGCAGCTAATTCTTCCGAAATCACTCGTGATACTATGCTTCGTTTCCCGGGCTTTTAAAATAAATCGACTTCCTCCCATTGGCAACTGCTGTCGTTCTCCCCCACCGGACCACCGGTCTTCGCCATCCCAAATTGCGCCAACTTTAATGGCCTCACCTCCGATCCATTCCAAACCCTTCAACAACCCAAAGCATACTAACGAGGCCAAAAAACCGCAACCAATTTGAGATTTACCTAAAGATAGACCCCTCCGTGCATCCCTTCACTACGTCGCCCAGGGACCACCGCACGTTGCCAGACCGTCGCCGCAATGACTCTTGTCCCTCTAGTTTCCATCTCCGGCTAGCCTCCTTCCTACCAGTGCTCTAAAGGTTGTGTAACAACCCGTATTTTGTATAAATAATAAATGAAAATATCGATAGTTTATAGTTTCAAATTTTAGCCCCAAAACACATACGATTGTGTTCGTGGAATTTTTTTGATTCCGTTTGATATATGACTTATCCCAGACGGAGTCCGTATGGGAAAGTTATTAACGAGTGAAGTTTTAAAAAGTTGTATGCATATATACGCTACAAATTTGAAATTTGAAATTATATATGAGTTATAACTGGAAAATAATTATTCAGATGAGTTATATCCAGGAGTTGGGTCGACCCAGGTTTCACATAGGTCGACCCATGTGTTGACCTTAGGTTCGACCCACCTCTAAAGTGGGTCGACACGGTGGTCGACTCACTCAGGCTAGATCTGTTTTGTTGGGTGACGTATTTCTTCTAATTTTACAGTTCAGATTTTATATTAGAGAATGGACCAGGATTTCCATTACACCTATAAATAGACTAGTAGAGCATAACTTTCAGCTCATATTTTCTGAGAATTCTCTAAGACAACACGAAGGCTCTGCCATTTTCTTTCCTCTTTGAATCTTTTAGAAATAAAAAATGTTAAATTTAGCATATTCTAATTCAAGATTTAAAGATAAAGAATTTAAATCTACAACAGGGGTGTCGAACCCTATGTCGACCCCGGGGTCGACCCCCCCCCCCCCCCCGGACAAATCTGGACCTGCTGTGTGTCCAGGTTCGTTGGTTGATGGCTATATAAAGGACCTTAATCCCATTGTTGTACTCATCTAAATCAATGGCGATAATAGGGTGCTGCCCCAACTCAGTTTGATCTAGACTATTCTTCTTCAACAACAAGTTATACGTATTCAAGGATCTGTGCTACAACATCTACAATCAATCCTCTATTCTTTAGACCCAATCTTAGTGAGTTTATGTTGCTTTTAGATATAAACATTTAAAATGTAATCTTCACATGTTTATAAGTTTGGATCTAAGTCTATGCCTGTTAGTAACCTAAATAATTACAGATCTGCCATTACTTGTACACCAACTTACTGCTTAGATCTCATACGTCTGTTCATGTTATCCCTATTCTGTTAGTTTGCATAATCATGTCACTGTATGCCTATTCTGTTAGTATGACCAATTCTATCATCTTATGCCAGTTTTATTTACTATGCATATTCTTGTTCTCTTCTCTCCCTTTTTCCCTTTTTGTTTTTATAGTCAGGCTACCTTCGAACCTTGGCTTATCGCTAAAATATGTGAACGCATGAAATTGGGAATGATTAATTTGGGGCAAAATTCATATTTTAAAACATGATTTGGAACTTTGGGCATAATTTGTACCTTGAGCCAAAATTTGGGATTTGGGGGAATGATCTATGTCTTGATCTAAACCTTAATTTGGGGCATAAACCAAATAGGGGTTTGGGGGCATAATAAGCATGAAAATTGATTAGTAATGAAAATTACTAGATGTACAACAATTAGAAACTGTAACCACGCTTAGGCACGAGGTTAGATTACATTTGTGGTAGAAGTCTACCCGGAACCGCCCGGCATATCCAGCATCCATAAGTGGTAAATCTAATGTGAAGGGCCTAAGTGCATAAACACGTAACGGTGCTAAGATACGAGGTTAAGTCCGACTGGTGGAAGAAGTCTGCCCGAACCCAACCAGCATATCCAGCATCCACAAGTGGTAGACTTAATGTGGGGGGTCTAGCGCATTATTAACCATAAATGAATCAATGGTGATAAACTTGTAATACTTAATCTGTTTGAATCCTAAGGATTACATGAACCTGTCAACTTGAGTAGGGGTTAAGTAAACTTGCTTGAATCAGTGGGAGGGTTAAGTTAATCGTGTTAAATATATGGGGACGAGTTATACATATAAACCCGACAAACTTAACCTGTTGGGGTTATGCAATCTTGTTAAACTGGTAGGCATAACCTGTTGAAATCCTAGTAGTGGGGATGCAAGCCTAGGGGTAGCTTGTATCATCTGGTGTGTGGGACCCGTATTAGTCAGTAACCTATATTGTTATCAAACGGAGAACCCTAAACCAGGTCAGGGCACGCTTACTGAGTTAGTTATAAGAGGTCCATCTAAGGGACGGTGTGGGCGGCGCATTCGGATGGGGTCATGTGCGTGCATGGGTCCGATCGAGGGAGGTTAAGACGCTGTGACACCTGCAGATATGGTTTGTGCACATCTTGTAAACAAAGGGTTTCCACTTTAGGAGTAGTGATACATCCCATTATGGGGCTAGCACAGGGTATCTACGAGTTAGGGAGCCGATCGATTGGGGGTAGTAGTTACGGTACATCTAGTCTTACTTGTTTAGGAGCCCGTTATTATCGTTAGGGGTAACACCTATCAGTTTTGTTGGGCTACCTGTTATTGTATGGGGTAAAAACTCTCACTAGAAGTACACCTAAGTCTACAATCTTGTACTTATTGGGATCATCTTGTTCTTGTTATACTATTATTGGTGCAGAGAAAGGTATTAGGGAAGCGCAATACATGTTCTGTTTTGTTTATCCTATTTACCTTTTTATGCCTGCCTTATGAAACTATTATCTCTTTCCAACTCAGACCTCTGTCATGATGCTTTTACTTATTTATACACTAAAAGTAACTGGACACGCCAGACTTTATGTCTGACCCATTTTGTTTTCTCTTCTCTCACTTCTGTTTCCCCCCAGGTTCTCAGGGTGGGAATACTCAGGCTTGATTGGGATTCTTATTTCATTCTGCTTGGAGCAGCTTAGATGAATTGCTTGATTTCGTATCTCCTCTATTATGGCTATATTTTGGGGATTATGCTCGTTTTATGTATTATTGTACTCCGATGAGGATTTTTGTACAAGACAGAAGTTTTATGTTTCTGGTATTCCAGATTTATTATGTAATTAGGTTTGAACCATAAAGCTTTTTTATTCAATAAAGTATTAATTCCGCTGTTATTTTATATCTGTCTTCTAAGTTTATGTTTCTATTTTCCTATAACGCTTCACGAAACTTAATGCATTCTGTCAAAGAGTGACATTAACAGACGTGGGGTGTCACATTGTCCTTGCTTAGAAAAGTGTCTCATTTGTCCACAATTAAAGCAGGGTTTCTTCGTCTTTCTACAGTCCTTCACAAAATAATTCATAGCACCACAACTATGACACTTGATATCCTTCTTGATTTGAACCTTGTCAAGCTTTCCACCTTTCTTTTGTTGATTTCCTTTCTTAGCCCACCATTTCTATTTCTCGCCCTTAGCATGTGTCTCTTCAGCCTTATTTTCTTTCTTCTCCTCCTTGCCATCTTCATGCATAAGAGCTACGTCAACTAGCCTTTCAAACGTTGTCCTCATTGGTATATGAGAAAAAGCAAGTCCTTGGAAAGGTTGATACAACCCTTTCGCCAATCTAAGCGCCTTCTTGTGAGGCATATTCACCAAGTCCAGTCCAAACCTTGCTAGTCGATTAAACTTGTTCACATACTCCTTATCAAGCATGTTCCCTTGTTTGAAAGCTAGGAATATCTCCATTTGTTGTCCATCTTCCTCTTGAGATAAGAATTTCATCTCAAATCTCTGCCTGAAGTCATCCCAAGTAGCTGCGGGTTGTCCCACCTGTGTTACTTCCCATTAGTAAGAAGCTTCATCCTTCAACCGTCATGCTGCCAACTGTATCTTCCTTCGGTCGTCAATCTCGAAAAGGTCAAACACGATCTCCATCTCTTGTAGCTAATTCCGTGCTTCAACATAGCTCTCAGTACCACGAAATGGTTTTTCTCTCATAGCGCAGAAGTCTTTACACAACTTAGAAAAGTTATCTACTCGTTAAGGTGGAGCAACAACGTCTACAGCGGGGGATGGGGAACCTCCTTGTCCTCTGATTGGGGTCATAGCCTCAAGATACCTACATAACCATGTTGGTAGCAGAATTTGTTGGAGAATGGAGTTTTGATGACAACAACCTTATTTCAATTATCATTGATTATAAAATATATACTAACACTTTTTGTATAGAATATATATATATATATGTATATATATATATATATATATATATGCAGGAATTATATACAGGAAATATTACTGAAGACTGTACAGTTATAAAGATGGTAGAGATTCAAAGATCAGAGAAATTTCAAGACTCATGAGTAATCAAGATTTCAAGAATAATATAGTTATAGAGTCTAGATTTTGTAAGACTCTAAATAGCACTCCAGATTCAATTTCAAATTCTAATTTTCCAATTTTAATTTCCAATTCTATCATCAATCCTCTCTATTTTATTTTCTATCTTTTCTTATTCTTTTTTTTTTCAAACATAAATTTATATATTTATATTCTTATACTTTATATATTTATATAGTTCAAAACCTTCTAATGTTTTAATTTACAAAATATTTTTATATAGTTTAAATTTATGTTTTCATATGTTTTTCTACTATATAATATTAATTTACAACACTAAATTTTTACTCAAGAATTTCCAGAATCATTTTTATGTCAAAACACTTGAAAAATGCTTTAAAATTCAAAAATACACAAGGGTATGTCGACATACCAAAAACACCATGTCGACATATAACTGTCATTTTTTTAAATTTTGAAAGGAAGTGTCTTTTCACTATTTGAAATGATTCAGAACTGTTGCAACCTTTCATACTCTATAAAAAGGGGTTAAAACCGAATTTTTAACCATCTCTTCTTCTCCAACTTCATCTTCTTTCTTTATATTATTTTTCTTAATCATTTTTATGATTTCTACACTTATACTCTATTGAATTCAATTCCGTTTTCTTCAAACTTCTTCTCTCTACACTCTCCTCTCGTATCTCTCTTAATCACGTGATATTGAAGAGTTCTAGGGTTGTTTGTAATTGTTTGGGTTAAGTAAATGTTGTTTAGGTTGAATCAAGTAGGAATCAGTGTGTTCCTTGTAGCTGTGAAATCAAGGAAGCAGGAATCAGTGTTTTCTTATAGCCGAGAAAACAAGGAAGTAGTAATCGGTGGTATCCCTTATAGCCGTGAAATCAACGAGGTTGTACTTGACTATTGGGAAAAGTAATAAACTCTGCGCAATCTAGCATTGTGCGGAACTGGACGTAGGAGGAATCCGAACCAGTATAAAATTCGGTGTGTTCTTTCCTTTTCTGCATCTTTATTTCTGTTTATTTTGTATTTGTGTTTAAATCTGTGTCTGTGATTGTGTTTGTAGTGTTTTGTTCATCTCATAGTTTGCATAAGTTTTAGATTTTGTTTAAATTCTAACAAACACTATTTGCTCCCCCTCTAGTGTTTGTTTTTGCCTTAACGATCCTTTCTATATTCCCTAACAGACTTCCCGGACGGCAAGTCAGACGACGGTATCTATGGAGAGAGCCATGAGAGGTCGGTCGGTTGAGGAACTCAATCGAGATGTGGTCATTCCTCCAAATCTGACCGCCATGGTACAACAGATCTTGAATGGCAGCAGAGGACTCAAAAATGATGATTGGGGAGTCGACCGAAACCATACACCATTCACTGATGATATCTTACGAGCTGAATTCCCCCAAAAATTCAATATGCCCCAGATGAACCACTATTATGGAACCACTAATCCACAACAACATTTGATGAGATACTCATGGCATATGGAGGTGGCAGTAGCTTCCGACACTATAAAATATAAAGCCTTTACAATTTTCTTGAGCGGAGCGGCACTCATGTGGTTCGTACTTCTATCTGCAAGGTCAGTCCCAAGCTTTGAAGACTTGAGTGAGAAATTCTTGAATCAATTCCGTCTCCATGCCTCCAAATCGTAGCATGTCATGGCAACCAACACTGGTAGAATAGTTCTTTTATAGAGGGTCAATCCACTGTTAGACCACCATTGTTTAATGGTAGTAATTATTCATATTGGGCATGTAGAATGAAAATTTATTTACAGTTAGTAGGTTTAGACACATGGAATAATACATAAAATGAATATGTTGAACCCACAAATGCATTTGCACAATGGAAAAATGAACAGAAGGCTGCTGCATAGAGTAATTCTAAAGCCATGAATATGTTATTTTGTCCATTAGATAGGAATGAGATTAATAGAGTATCAGTATGTGAAACTGCTTATGAAATATGGAGAACTTTATAAGGTACTCATGAAGGAACCAGTAAAGTTAAACAGACTAACATATCCATGTTATTTAATCAGTTTGAATTATTCAAAGTGAACGAGAATGAGTCTATTTCAGATATGTATTGCAGAGTTCAAGAGATAGTGCATTCGCCAACAACACTTGGAAAAGCTTATTCTTAAGCAGATCAAGTCAGAAAAGTATTGAATTCACAAACTCCAGAATGGGATCAAAAGACTTTGGCTATTGAATAAGCCAATGATGTCAATGAAATGAAGATCGAAGAGTTAATTGGAAATTTAATGTCTTATAAAGTTCAATTATAGAAAAGAAAATAGATCAACTGAAAAGAAATCTATTGCACTAAAAGCAACAACAAATGATTCTGACTCAAGTAGTGAAGATGTTGAAGAAACAACGCTTATGATAAATCATTTTAGAAGTTTCCTAAAATATAGAAGGAAGAGATACAATCAAGGAAATTCTAAACTTAATGATGGTTGATGCTTTAACTGCAACAAATCAGGCCATATAAAGAAAATGTGTCCATGTCTAGACAAATCAACTCAACAAATGGAAAACAACAATTCGTCAAGAAAAAGAAAGAAAGCGTACGCATCAACATTAGATGATTTAGATTCACCATCAAGTGATGAAGAACAAAAAACCGGAAATACAAATATATGCTTTACCACAATTCAGAGTTCAGAAAATCATGAAGAAAAGGAACAAAACACCAGGTACGCATTAGTTAGATTTTAATTGGTTGAATGGTTGCTTTGTTTGTTTGTTTGTTTTGGTTTGAATTTAAAACATTAAAAATAAACTTTTGAAATTCAAATTTGAAATTTGAAAATCAAATTTGAAATTCAAATTTGAAATTTGAAATTTGAAATTCAAAATTCAAAATTCAAATTTGAAATTCAAAATTCAAATTTGAAATTCAAAATTCAAATTTGAAATTCAAAATTCAAATTTGAAATTCAAATTTGAATTTTGAAATTCAAAATAATAATATAATATAAAATAACTAATAAAATAAAATTATTTTAATATTTATTAGGATTAGAGTTATTTCAGGAAATCGTTAAACCTGAAATATAAATCAATAATATATTTCAAAATATAAAAATCCTATTTCCTTTTGAAATAAGTCAAGTATGTCGACATACAGAAAACTATATGTCTACATATCTAACCAGTTTTGAAATTTAAATTTTGAATTTCAAAAGTTTAAACTTTCAAACTTCCCCCCAATCTTTTTACCAACTCCCAAGGTCTAAAAAGGTGCCCTTTCAATCTGAAAAGCTGTTCCTATTCAATTCATATTCATTCAATTCATATCTATTCAATTTCTATATATATATATATATATATATATCGTTTCTAACTTTCATTCATAACTCAAAACTATATTCTTCATATCTATTCTTTTCCAAAAATTATCAATTCAATGGCTTCCTCAAGTTCATCTCAAAAATTGAAGATGACCAAAACCATCAAAGGCTATCTTCATAATGACAAAAAGGCCATCAAAACCTATGGTCACTACTTAGAAAATGCTAAAGTTAACACGGGTGTTTTCGCCATCTTTAGCGACTTTCCCTTTTATGATCTTGTTTCTCTTTTTCAACACAATGAAGTGTTGAGTCTAATCCACTCTCCTGATAACAATGAAGTATGTTATCCAAACACGCGAAGATGTTCTATGCAAATCTCAATACGAAGGCATTGAAAATTAAATTTGGAGTAGTTTCAAAGGCACTCAAATTGTTCTTGATGCCGAACTCTTAGGCGAAATTCTAAATTGTAGAAGCGCGGTCTCGGATTTTTCAACTTTTATTGTCGAAAAAACCGATATGGAAACCTTTCACGATATTTTTGAAGATGGTGCTCCTATGGATTTCAGAAATCATTTCTTATGCCCAAAAACAAGCATTGTCAATCTTCTCCTTCAATATCCATCACTCCCCATTTCGGAAATTTCAACAATCCAACTCTTAAAGTCCAAAAGGTTCTCTTTACTATTATGGGTGGATATCTTATCAATTAGGCAAAAATGATCCTAAATGAAATATAGCCCATAGATTTATCCACGAGAGAAAACACTCTCTACTATGGTGTTTATCTCACTCGTATTTTCAAATGCTTTAATGTTGATCTTCATGGAGAAGAATTTGTCCCTAGAAAAGTGTTTGACGCATCAAACATTCATCTTATGCAAATTCCTTTCACTTTCAAACCTTATGAGACATTCGAGGCCAAAAAAGCTCGAATGCAACAAGAACAAGCACCAATGGATATTGAAGAAGAAGAAACTTCCATGGAAAGTATTGAGTATCCAACTTCTAAACGTAATTATAAAGATATGATTGTTCAAAATCAAGTGAAAATCGTCAACAATCAAAAGAAGTTTAACTAGAGACTCTCTAAAATATCCAAATTCATGGTCAAAATAGGAAGAAAGCTTAGAATTTCATCTTCCTCGTCATCGTCCGAAAACTAGGCCATCTAGTTTAATCTATCTTTATATATTTCCTTGTATTTGCTTTCGAATCTCATATTTAAAGTGTGTCTTTGTTAGTTGGATGTATTTGCTTTCTATCAAGTAATGAATGGATTTTTATTTAAGATATAATCATCTTTATGTTTCTGGTAAAACTATAAAACAAATTATAATATAATAAGAGTTCAAAAGAATTCCAAAAAATTCCAAATTTTCAAAAATTCACTATAGTATGTTGACATGGCAAAAAGATTATGTCGACATATGACTGACAAATTTTCAAATTATTTCAAATTTTAAAATTAAAATAACTACTCATGTCCATTCAAAATCCAATGAATTCCAAACCCTATTTAAGTCTATTTCTTCCTGAAAACTTCATTATTCCATTACTCCTTCTTCCTTAATCATTTCACATCAAATACATGGCAAATCCTATTCATAATATAAGTGAAAATCTTGACGATTCTTTGAATTCTTTCAAGAAAACTCTCTCCATAGTATTACGTAATCAACGCAAACTAGAGTTAATTCAAATGAGGATGGTTGAATATCAAGAAAACATTTTGATGTGATTCATTGGGATATCTCTTCTAATTTCAGAAATGAAAACAACTAAACATCACATAACATTGAAGAAGAGTGGAAGGACATCCAGAAAAACCCAATTACTGGACAAGATGAATGGATTGAAGTTCCAAGAAATGTTTAGTTATTCGATACGATTTGATTGATTTGTTTAAATATTCTAAGACATATGGTGTTGTATGATTTGATTTGGATTCAATTGTGTGAAACTTGTATATAATTAAGACATATGGTGTGATTTGATTTGGTTTGTATGTATATCAAACAAACATATGTAATGATAATACTTGGATTGGTTTGTATTTAATCATCATATTGCTAAGTTTGAATAGATTAAGGGGAATACTCTACTTAGAATTGGATAATAGATTAAGGGGGGGTATTTTTATTGAGCGAGTTACTTAAGTTCTATTCAGAAAGTTTTACAATTTAGGGGGAGTACATTTAAAATTTCTTTTTGATAATGCCGGGGGGGGGGATATAAAATATAGGAATAATTTATAGGATTCTTACAGACCGGGGGAGTATTAGAATGATCATCATCAACGGGTATATATAGGTATGATATTTTATAAACTAAGGTTGTCATCATCAAAAAGGGGGAGATTGTTGGAGAATGGAGTTTTGATGGCAACAACCTTATTTCAATTATCATTGATTATAAACTATATACTAACACTTTTTGTATAGAATATATATATATATATATATATATATATATATATGCAAGAATTATATACAAGAAATATTACTGAAGACTGTATAGTTATGAAGATGATAGAGATTCAAAAATCAAAGAAATTTCAAGACTCACGAGTAATCAAGATTTCAAGAGTTCAAGAATAATATAATTATAGAGTCTAGATTTTGTAAGACTTTAAATAGCACTCCAGGTTCAAATTCTAATTCTAGTTTTCCAATTCTGATTTTCAATTCTATCCTTAATCCTCTCTATTTTATTTTCTATCTTTTCTTATTCTTTTTTTTACAAACTTAAATTTTGTATATTTATATTCTTATACTTTATATATAGTTTAAAACCTTATAATGTTATAATTTTATAAATATATTTATATAGTTTAAATTTATGTTTTCATATGTTTTTCTACTATATAATATTAATTTACAACACTAGATTTTTACTCAAGAATTTCCAGAATCATTTTTATATCAAAACACTTGAAAAATGCTTTAAAATTCAAAAATACCCTAGGGTATGTCGACATACCAAAAACGCCATGTCAACATACAACTGTCATATTTTTTCAGTTTTGAAAGGAAGTGTCTTTTCAATATTTGAAACAATTAAGAAATGTTGCAACCTTTCATACTCTATAAAAAGGGGTTAAAACGAATTTTTAATCATCTCTTCTTCCCTAACTTCATCCTCTTTCTTTGTATCATTTTTCTTAATCATTTTTATGATTTCTACACCTATACTCTATCGAATTCAATTCTATTTTTTTATCAAACTTCTTCTCTCTGCACTCTCCTTTCATCTCTCTCTTAATCAAGTGCTATTGAAGAGTTCTAGGGCTGTTTGTAATTGTTTAGATTGAGTAAACGTTGTTTGGGTTTAGCCAAAGAGGAACCAGTGTGTTCCTTGTAGCCATGAAATCAAGGAAGTAGGAATAGGTGTTTCCTTATAGCCGAGAAAACAAGGAAGTAGTAATCGGTGGTATCCCTTGTGGCCGTGAAATCAAGGAGGTTGTACTTGACTATTGGAAATAGTAATAAAACTCCGTGCAATCCAGCATTGTGCGGGACTGGACGTAGGAGCAATCCGAACCGGTATAAAATCTGGTGTGTTCTTTCCTTTTCTGCATTTTATTTATATATATTTTACATTTATGTTTGATTTGTGTTTGTGATTGTGTTTGTTGTGTTTGATTTCTTATCTGCCATTGTTTTGTTTCAGATTGGAGTGTGATTGTATAAGGGCTTGTGTAAGCGTATGTAGTGTATTTATAGGGAATTCAAGACTTACTCTTGAAGTATGTAAGGTAGAAATACGGGAATTAGGAGGTAGATAGGCTGTCTCTACTTGTTTGATTGAAAATGGCTTGTTAAGTGACTTCCCTATTTCCTGTCAGTCATATACACTATGGCCATGTGCAAATACATGTTCAAAATTTTGCTTTGCCCTTAAGTAATGTATTGTAGCCTACCAGGATTTTCAGTCCTATACACTAGATGATGTAGACTTCCTATTTGATGTGAAAGAAGGTTCTTAAGTGTACATGTATTATCAGCCTTATACATATACATAACAGGTACAAAAATCTAAATGCAAATAGTTTTAGGCTGCATATAGGTTGATGGAGAGGATGGTTGCTTAAGGGTAGTCTCACTAAAATTTTAACAGACTATATGTGTACCTAATGTAGGCACATACTTGGATATTAAGTATTCAACTACTAAATGTTCATTTGTTTAATGTTACAAGTATGGCACATCTTAGTTTGTAGGCTGTGCAAGCTACTTAATTAATAGTTATGAACATCATTGATATGTTTAGACATGAAGAAAAATTTAGACTTAAAATATTCTTATTAGCTACAAATTTAAAAACTAATATTATGTCTACATGAATTTAAAAACAAGTTTTAAATATAAACAAAATAAAAACACTAATTACTTATATATTTTATATATATAACAGGTAAAAATATACAAAATAATTATTATTCAATTTTTCTACAATATACAATTCAATATCATCTATGTTTTTAAGCAGAGTTTAAAAACACATTAAAAACACAAAACGAAATGACTAGTCATTTCTTACTGGTTTTATATACATATAAATTAGCTAATAAATTTCAAACCTTTAAGATATGTACATACTTGGAAGTTTACTTAATATTTATGATTCACAATTTATTATTTAAATCAATTATTAAAATAATCCATAATAAATTGTATAATAAAATTTGTCAAAACACGGGACGATCAACCATTTAGGCTTTTAAGACCCAAGAAGCAGACTATACGCGAAGGTTATTAGTTCGTACCCCATTTTCCTTTAGCACCTTTCTCTTTTAGAGATAAAGTAGACTACATTACTAAGTCATTCCCACTTAGTCCCTTTATACGGAAATATTATACTTACACCATTTATTTTCGTCACTGGTTTATATGGTTAATAATATCTTACATTATTAACCTACTAAGTCCAACTATATTTTCTATCTCCATTATTATAAATCAGGAAGGTTATATTCCTTTTCCCCTAGGATATTTATTTAATACCTTCTCTAATTTGGACTTAGTGTTTAAACGACAATCATAAATTCCTTTATGAAACCCATTTCCTTTTATTTCCTATTTATTTCCCTTTATGGCCATAACGGTCATATTTTCCTAAGGCAACTATTTATCAGTCCTAAGTTATCTATTTTTTCTACCCCAATGGACACTTGCTATTCTTATTCATTTATTTACTGGTTGATTGTTATATATACACACACATATACAAATATACCAGGCCTTTCACATTAAGTTGACTACCTGTGGATACTAGATTTGCCGGTTGGTTTCGGGCAGACTTCTACCACAAGTGAACTTAACCGCGTGCCTTAATAAAATTATGTTTATGCATTAGGCCCCTCACATTAAATTTACTACATGTGGTTGCTCGATTTGCTGGTCGGTTCCGGGCAGGCTTACACCACAAGTTGAGTTTAATCTCGTGTCTAAATGCGGTTATAATTCAAATTTCCTAATTGAGGTTCACAACATTCATCCTAATTGATTTTAGGAATTGTAACCATTTCCCCATCACATTTATTTTCCCAAATCAATATTGGTTACAATGGTCATTTATTGATTTACGATCTCATTTATGGCAATTAATTATATTGATTGCTACAAATGGTCACCACAAATATATTAATTCAAAATGGATTATATTTACACATAATTCCATAATTGAATTTTATCCAAACATTTGAACATTCCATACAATGTATCTTTTACTATTTTACGCCGATTTAGATAGATAATATGTATATATTTACTTTTTGTATTTTCGTGCAGTCAACGTAGTTACTTTTATTTTTGTTATTATTATTCTTTTTAAATTAATGATTGGTCTAACCAATTAACCAAACATTTCCTTTTTATATTCGAACTTGCAAAAAGGTTTCAAGTCTCACAAGGGACCGTTAGCCATAATCATTGTAAATAATGCCTATTTTGTGGAATTGGCATATTTTCAAATCCCAAGAAATATATGTAATATATATATATATATTGGAATAGTCGATGAAAATTACATACAAACGTACGTATTTGTAATTATATTTACCTTCGCACCACTTTTCCCTTTTTTAATCCTTTTTATCATATCTCTTGTGATTCCAAAATAATGCCTCTTTATTAAAAAGGAGTAAAAACGACATGTTTTACAATGCTTAAGCCAAAACCCAACAATATTGAATATAAACAGGAATATTTCTTTTATTCTTACGACCACATAATTCACAAATTTCATCCTTTTTACCCAAATTCACATATTTCATTTTTCAATACTGAACTAAAGATCTGGAATGCAACTACAATTAATTTATGTTTGTTGGGACTGATTTCCGAATCCACAGTGCTATGTAACATGTACATCATATTTCATGATATAACTGTAGGAATATGTGGGAAAAATATTTAAGAATCCTACAGTTCATGTTATACATAACCATAACTTATCATTTACCAATTTTAACCATATTTGTAATCAAATTTGATGGTTGCCAGTAAATTCACAATATTCAAATAAACAGGTTTGATAGGCATAAAACATAGATCTGATTCAAACGAAATAGATAGGTCATTATAATTGTATTAGTAAATTTACCACTCACCTTATAGCCTCCAAATTATAAGCTTTGAACCCTTTAGGCTTACAATCCCCAAATTTTATAAATCTACAATCTATCTAGATAGATCTGTAGAAATGTAAGAAAATGGAAAGTGAGAAAAGAATTTATCGTTGAGCATCCTCTTCCATTGAATCTAATAATCTTCCCAATTGCATATAATTTTATTTGATTTGATATGTATGTACATATTTTTATTTTAGAAATTAGGTTAGAAGAGGAAGAAAAATGGCAGAGCTCTGCAGCCTTTTTAGATTTGAATGGAAAAGAAGGAGGCTCTACCCCTTTATTTATTAGGGTGGAAATGGCCTAGAACCATCTGATTAGTTTTAAGTTGTATCTGTCTATTCCTTTTAATAATATAATATACCAATACCTCAAAACCTCGCCGTCACAGGGCTGTTTGATGCCTAGTAGGTCGATCGGGCAGCCTACCGCTTTGGCATGAAACTACCCAAGTCGGCTTGGTTAATTAAGGTAAGCTATAACTAAATATTATGGTTTATTTATTTTCCGCCCGTTTTCGTATTTCTTCCGTAATTTTTTCATAAAGACTCTGTTCGCGAAACTCCAGACATGAAAATTGACCAGAATTCCAAGGTGAACACAACGGTTAAAGTCACCTGGCCAAATTCCGTCATTTAAAAATTCTTATTTTTGAAATTCTAATAATTAGTTTATTTGCCAAGAATTTCGTGTTGTTACAAAACCTTTTAACTAAGATTTAATGAAGTTTTCAAAGTTAAGTTTTCCAATTAATAAATTTAGTTGGAATTGAATGAGAATCGATTCGGTGATAATCGAGATGGGTCACTATGGATGAAGATCTTTACTATTTGAAGAATTTAAAAGGCTTTGTTTTTATTCCGCTTATAGTATTAGTCCGATATAGGAATTCATATCGATTATAAGTAAATATGATTTCCGTGAAGATTTCATTTAGAATGAAATTATGATTTTTAGTATATCGTGAACGATGTTTTAAATAACATTGTTTTTTGACCCAGTTAAAGGAAAAATGATTTTCCAAGATAAGTTGAAGGGAATTCTTTATCTAAATTGAATATAACCATCTAATGAAAGAGCATTACCTAGCAAACGATAATGGGAACGACCTAAAGATCGCTTGAAAGATATAAGCTTGTTTTCGCGTAATGAAAAGGTTAAGAAATCGTAAATACGATTTTGGGCTAAAGATACGATCAATGAAGGATAAAGTAATCTACCCTAATCAATGATCTATGAATGGGTTGAGTTTGGGATAAATATGTTTTCCTATAAAGATAATTGAAATCTTTAATAAGATTTGAAATGAATGAGATAATCAGACTTCTCCAAAATACGAGGGTAATTAGATATGGAGTATTGCTAGTTTTTCTCCATGGGATGGATAGGACGAGAATGGGATAACGATTTGAGAAATTACCTTTTTCGCGAGATTTAATAATATGGATAGAGTATAGAAACTCGATTTGCTTTAAATTTGTGAAATGAAATTTTATAATCAATTGAAATGTTTTCTGAGGAAAAATTTAAACAAGAGTTTAAATATTGTAATTCTATGATAAAATTTAAGGCAGTAATTTCCAATGTAAAGAATGATTTGAGTAAAAGAATATTCCAAAATGGAATGATACTCATGATATGTTTATATATATCTCTTGATTGTAAAGATGCACTAGTTATTCAAAAAGACCGGGTTTTAACCCATTCTGAATAACTTTGTGATGAATATTCAAGAATATTTGAAGACAGTGGTTAAGGACCGGGGATCTTCACATCGTTTGGATTTATTGCTGATGGCTTAATTGGGAGGTACACCTAAGACAAGGTTATACGTGGAAATGGTCCGGACATACTTGTTGATTGTCCGGATTTGCAAGTTCCACGCTCCTTTATTGAACGAGAAATAAGGTGCCTTCGGTTCGTTAATAACCCAGAACAGACTTGTATGGATGTGTGTCTGAAGTTGTATTTTACAGCATGATAGATTGGTTTCTATTGATGGTATATCAGTTGGTAGCGTAGGATTTGTTCTCTTAGCTTTACACACTCCTTTGAGACTTTTGTGCTCAAAGGGATATTTATTAATAGACACCAATTATATGTTATGAATTGAAGATGTGGCATGCTAAGTGATAAGCTATTGATGATGAAAGATTTTAGTTGAAAAGAAGAGCTTTGTGTAAAATGTGACTGCAATACCCAACCGGTAATGAGCCGGAACAAGATGAAGTACAACAATGATAAGGAATAATGTTTCCTTCTAGTTGAGAAAGTGATGCGATAGTATGGATCCTAGGCAATTTACTTAGTGGATGATGGAACGAGGCACCTTGGATAATGGCTGGTAATGACCGGGGAACATTACGTTGATAAGAAACCCAAACATCATCGAGTATAGGTGGGTCGGCTTTGCCGCTACAAAAGGAACATTTGTTGATCCTGGGACATCCTGCTAGAGGTGTGCCCAAATTGCGGTGAAGGAATTTTTTTTGCCTTGGTCATTGATGGAACCCAACTTCCAATACGAAATTTTACGACTTTAGTTGTAACCTATGTATGTAGACGTAATATATGGTATGTACATCCTCTATGATTTGTACATTTACTTTCAAAAGTGATATCCACACCATGCACTAGTAATAAAAAAGAGACTTTTGCGTAACAAGCATATTTGGTTATCATAAGGCAAAACTTGCTCCTCCAATGTGCGTTGCATTGTGTGATGGGATTTGAGTCTTATGGTAGCTGCATTTTCAAAAAACATTGCGAGTAGTTTATGATTGGTATTCATGTGGAGAAAACTCGTTCCGTGTTATTAGACATGGTCCTATGATTTACCCGACTTTAAAATAAATAAATAAATAACTATTTTAGTTCTTACACCAGACCCATGACTGATCCGGAGTTTATTGTTCTTTCCCTAAACTCTGGGTTCCAATATTTTGCACATGAGAAGTTAGTAGTTTTGGTATGTAGATATTTTATAGGGTAGGTGCTGGATTGAATCTAGAGCTGTGTCCAGAGTATTTTATTTCTTCCGTTGAGAGTTTTATGTTTTTCTATTGTGCATTGTATTTATTATTGTACTCTAATATAAGCTATACTTTGATGTAATGGCTATTGCAATGATAATGTTATTTTTTTAGTTCTTATGTGGTGTAAACCCAAGCGAAATGCCTTGTTGATCGGTTTAAGTCGGCTTAACCATCGGTTTGAACCAGATAGCCAAGTGGGTCGTCACATTTGGTATCAAACTTTGGTTTGTACAAAGCTTTGGGGTATGACTCATTTGAATAGAAGGAAAGGACTCATCAGACGCATGATTAGTAATATCATACAAAAGTGACTCATTGGAGATAAGGTTAGTATTGCCTTAGAATGAGTTTGGACAGTCATATATATATATATATATATATATATAAAAGAGAACAAGTTTGCGTATTTATAAAAATGAATTTGGTTTTGAAAGATTATATATGGATAACCTACCTGATTATCTTATAATAAGAATTTGAGTATTTTATTTGATGTTGAGGTTGGACTATCAAGTAAGAAGATTCTGAATATACGTATGGTCGGTCGACGTACATACGAAGTCTCAGATATACTTGATAGATATGGAATCACATTCTAGTCGTTGGAGGATAATTTCGGTAATGATTGCAACATCATCAGTGTTTATTTTCGAGTTTCGAAAGTGGGATGACTAATGGTTACAATTGAAATGTCGAGATATGCTTAAACCCATTTAGAAAATTGTTTGAAAATGATTTGAATAGCCAAGATAAAGGAAAAATAAACTTAAGCTAAGAACTTGGTTAAAATTTAATGTTTGTAATTTAAGGAATGATTAAGATGATTTGAGCTTTAAATTTGACTCGCGCACATTAGATAGATTGAAGCAATAAAAAGTGAATCAAATGAATTAAAATTTAACTTAAGTGAAGTTAAATAAAATAGGATGTGATTTATATCAAGTGGAATTGGAATGATAAAACCTATATAAGAATGATTTGGTATTTTGGTGAAGATCGGAAATTATTTGGAATTGGACATGTATATATTGGACAATTTATTAAATGGAAGCTAAGAAGAGGAATAAAATTGAATGCTCGGTACAAAGGTACATATTTACTGTTGATTGGGTTTGATGATTTTATGAACCGATTGGCAATCCACTTGGCTCTTGGATTTTCTTTTTGATTGGTGAGGGCCTAGAGAGGTGAGTTATAGTTGTACTGATTGAGCCGAACAAAGGAGGTTATGGCGATTTTTTTTCGAAAACTTAAGGCATTTGCAAAATTCGAGAATTGGTAAATTTAAGTAACTAAAAAGCTGAAGAACTTAAGTTAGTTAGAATAAAGGCTTTGTTGGTTAAGTAAACGACCTTTAGTTTCATCTTCGATTTTCAGGACAAAATCTTTTTAAGTGAGGGAGATTGCAACAACCCAGATTTTATTAAGAAATAATTAAATTTATTTAAATATTTAAAACGATTTATTTTAATTATTAAGGATTTGAAATTTATTCGATTTAACGTTTAACGTATAATTTTCAATATAATTAAAAATGAGCTCACAAAAGCGCGGTAGCTTGCAATATTACGTATTGAACTTTAAATGAACGTATAAAATACAATATAAGTCATAATTCGTTGAAATAAGAAACATTTGAATCTATTAAACTATAGTTTTCTAATGAAAGTGAAAAATTGAGTTTTCATCTGTTAGATTGTAAGTTATGTCCAAATCCAATTTTTAGAAAATCGTTATGGAATCGTGTAACACCCTGAAATTTTAACGACACTAAAGATGATGAATTAAAGAATAATTAATGTGAAATACACTGTCAATAATGAATTAAGTAAAACTTGATTAAGTATCAAGAATTAAGAAAAACGGACAGCGCCATTGCGTCCGTCTCGAAATTCTGGTCAAGATAGACACCTGGTTTGCCTAAATCGAACATTGTATGAAGAAGTTATTAAGGTTTGAAGTTTGTATGCATATTGGAAAGATATATACACATAAAATTCAAAAATATTCAAAAATCAGCAAAACCATAAATCCAGCAAGCAAATCGAGGAAGGGCCGACATTTTAAGTCGACCCGAGACCCTACTGGGTCGACCTAGGTGTCGACTTAGGCTCATAGGGTCGACCCCGGGGTCCACCCACCTGAAGGGGGGTCGACCTAGGGGCCGACCCACTTGAAGGGGGGTTGACCCACCAGTGGCTTTGGAAACTTCTTTTCTGAACCTGGACGATATTGGAGCTAGATTCATGAACCCTAGGCTATATAAAGGACCCTAGACCTAAGTTTTATTCATCTAAAGACAATGGTGATGGCAAAGCTCCACTGCAACGAAGATTGAATGGCCTAATCTACTCAATATGTTCCTCGCAATAATTTGGATCCATTTCCTTGTGAGTTCATGTTATTATTAGATCTAAATATTTAAATAGTAATCTTGGTATGTATGTAAAAATTGGATCTTGAATCAGTGCCTAATCAGTTCTATTATGACACAAACTATCAGATTTGCTTTTATATGTTCATACCGCCGCCATGTTAAATCTTGTCATAATATGCCTATTCAGTTTATGCCTATTTCTATCAGTTTGTTATTGATTCGTTATTATGCCTGTTCTTGGTTCTCTTCTCTCCCACTTTTCCCTTTTTATTTTTATATAGCCAGGCTACCATCGAGCCTAGGCCTAACGCTGAAAAATGCGAACGTGTGAAATTGGGAATAATAGGGAAATACATTATTTGGGGCATAATTGGTATTGGAAAATATGGATCTAAATTTGGAAATATACGAATATGGGTTTTGGGGCATATGTCTTGTTGGATAATATGAATTAGGCATATGTTGGAAAATATAATTTGAGCATAAATTGGGACATGTGTAAGTACTGATTTGGGACATAAATTGGAACATACGTGAATATGAATTTTAGGCATACATTGGAAATTATGTGGATATGGGTTTGGGTATAACTTGTATTGAAATGGGTGGATATGGACTAGGTACATAAATTGGAAAATATATAGATTTGGGTTTGTTCATAACACACACACACACACACATATATATATATATATATATATATATGTATGTATGTATATGCCTTGACTTATAACTTGGGAAAAAAGGCATATGGTGCAAAAATCTATGACTTGAATAGTGAATTGGGCGTATAATTAAATATGGCGAAAAAAGAGAAATAATCACCTATAATGACATATGTAGATTTGGATAAAAATGGAATGTCTAGTAATTACAATTAGGAATTGTAATTGCACTTACGACACAAGGTTTGGTTGCAGTAGTGGTGGAAGTCTGCCCGGACCCAACCGGCATATCCATCAGCCACTAATGTTGAACCTAATGTGAGAGGTCTAAGTGTGCAAATACGAATCGGGCTAAGAAACGAGGTTAGACCCAACAGTGGCATAAGACTTCCTGGACCCGACCGGCATATCCAGCATCCACACGTTGTAGGCCCAATGTGGGAGGTCTGGCCCATTATAACCATAATTGGATATGTTAATGAATTGGACTACTTAACCTAATTTAATTCGTTAGGATTGTATGATTATGAACTTAGTTAGGTTTAAGTAAAATTCGATAGGTAGTGGGTGGGTTAAGTAAAATAGAGGGGGTGGGTAATATTTACATATAGGCCCACGAACTTAACCTAATAAGATTATGTAATTAAAGATACCTAGTGGTATACATAACCAGTGGAAAAGATAATAAAGTTATGTAATTAAAGACACCTTGTAGGGTAAGCATAACCTTTAGAAATGATAGAATTAGATATGCGTAATAATCTGCTAAGTAAACAACGATAAGAAGTAGTGACGATGTAAATTGAATTTATGATTGAATATGAATGAATGAGGAAAACTTGTAAAATAAATAAGCTATATTTAATCATAAATGGTAAGTGACATGTTAATTAGGAAACATGTGAATTGAGATATACTTAATAACATATTAAGGAGAACATGTTGTTGTAATGATGCAATCAAGCAAAAATATAAAATAGATCGTGGATTACAAACCTTGGGCCACAATCTAGAGAATAACATGTTGTGGGCTTATTAATAAACTTAAATGGATTAAGTTATATGATTGAAATTAATAAGCAAGAGCAACTTGGTAAATTGGAATAAGAATTCAATACGAATGGGAATACCAAGTTAAATGGGAACCGAGTGAGGTAAGGCAAGCGCGTAAAAGAATGTTTAGACATAGGGTGTAAAAACATATTAAAGAAAGGCGCTTGGACCAGTCTGTACGTTTGAGGGCGAATAACCCAATGGGGTAGATCATCAAGGTGTTATATGACACGAGGGGAGCGCACATTCATCTGATTATTATGATGGCTCCAAAGGACTAGAAGGGGAAGCACGCAACTTTCTGAAGTACGTAAGGTGCTCCTAGTAGTCCTCTGTATGGTGACAGACATCTTAGGTTATACTCGCAGAGGTTGGGTATGCGCGTAACTACTAGGTGGGTGGGCCTTGACTGCAGATGTAGCTATGCAGTTAGAATGCTATGACGAGGTGACACCAAGGTGATTCGACGGTTGCCTCATGAGGAGGTAGAGAGGGTCACGACCAACAAGGATAGTAGACCGTCGGATATCCATCATCGACAGCTAGCGGGTTGCGAAAGACTAGAGCTAAACCCAAGATATCATTTCACCTTTCACTATCGAGGTAAGGGGTTGAGGGTAGACGCCGCATGGATGTTTATATTGGTTGTATTAGGGGCGGTCTCTTAGCTCTTGTAGTCTTTACTAGTTGAGGGAGGGGCCGAGGTGGGGCCATAGCCATCATGGAAAACAGACCCGAGGAATATCTATATTTGATGGCACTTAAAGGCGGTCTGTACAGGTATTGAAAAGCTCCCGGCCAAGTTTCGTGTTTCTTGTTTAGCCCTGCCACAAAACTCATTGCACATTAGAGGACATGCGATTGAGGCATCGAGCTATAATTACAGTACATTCGTGGGACAGTCTAGATACATGCATATCTGCTCTGGGTAGTGTATCGTAGACTAGAGGGCATTATTCCGATAAGGAATCTGATTCGATCGATGGTGGCAGTCCATACGCTTACGTAGCATAGTAATGATAGATATATGCGAAACGTAACATTTTATATAGAGATCCATACGTCACTCCCGTGTAGGATGAGGGACTGCATTCATTATGGTGCAGACCGTGCGAGTGGGGTACCATGGGGTGTATCTCAATATTGAGAGATAGCTACATATATTGTATTCGGTGAATCCATGGGAAAGTAAATGGGTACGATGCGCGTATAAGTCTTGAGTGCTATTAACCCAAGTAACATAATAATCAAGAAAATGAAATGGAACGGTATTAGTAGGATCATTCTACTTCTGATATACTAGTATCTGCATGGTATAGAGAAATGTATTTAAGATGCGCAATGTATCCGGTTCATCTTATCTTGCTCAGTTCACACTTGTTACTGTTATCTTGTTCTTCCAGTTTTATATACCTACCATGATACTTTTATTTATTTATATTTAAAAGTAACTGGACTCACTAGACTTTATGTATGACCCTTTATGTTTCCTCTTCTCTCTCTTCTGTTCCCTCCCCTACCATGGTTCTCAGGGTAGAAGTGCTTAGAGTTGATTTGGATTCTTTCAGCTTAGCTTGGATTTTGGACATAGAAGTGCTGCTTTGACTTCTTGTCAACTTTATTATGGCTTTGCAAGGGAAATGTTGGTTTATTAATGTACTCTGATATTTTTGACAAGACAGATTATTAACGTTATTAGTTACTTATGATGTAAACTCAGTATTTGGGACCATGATGTTTTGATTTAAATAAAGTTTTTAATTCCACTGTTATTTTACATGTCTGTCTTGTGCTATTATGTTCTTATTTACCTATAACACTTCACGGAACTTAATACATTCCCTTAGTGAGTGACATAAACGGACGTCAGAGCATACAGTTATAAGATTGGATAAAATATTTTGAAATTGATTTTGAAAAAGGTCTCAAAAATAAATTATTTTAAAATAAAAAGTCTATTTTTGAAAAGCATATTTCCCAAAGCCATAAATATCTTCTCGATTCTCCACTTGATTTCTTTTCCTTTTTGATCGAGGAACCATTTCCTCTCGAAAGGGTATCCTTATTTTTGCATGGTTCCGTAGGCATGTCAAAACTACAGTACATATCGAAGGGCAAAGAAGTGCCCAACCTCCATCTTTATCCACAGTGGTTTCACCTGCATCTTATTTTCTCTCAAGCCTCGAAAGGATTTCCGTGCGATGGAGGCCGCTTTCAAGAGACTTGTTGGCATGTTGTACAAGGATGGTAAAAAGGAGAATAGGGGAATTGGGGCTAAGGAGCATAGCACAAAGGTGAAAGAAAATGGTGGCTTAAGAAGGGAATATAGATAAAAGAAAAAAAGAGGAAATACTATAACTTCGGAATGGTGGGTCATATGGAAAAGGATTGCAGAAAGAGAAAAGGCATTTGTTACCACTTTGGTAAGGCAGGACACCTCATTAAGGAGTGCCCGAAGAGACAAAGACAAGGTCAGAGGGCAGGATTGTAACACCCCACGTCCATTAATGTCACTCGCAAAGGGAACGCATTAACTTCCATGGAGCATTTTAAGTGAATATAGAACAAAAAATCACAACAAGACAGATATAAAGCAGTACTTGAAAATTTAAAACTTTATTTATTACAGCAGAAGGTAAATATGTTTGGTTACATCATCAAAACCATAAACCAAAGTCAAGTACATAATATCCATCTTGATAAAACAAAGTACATAAACTGAAAGACATAATCCCCAACATCAAAATGACCATAAATAAAAGAGAAGCTGAACTTTACATCAGCGATCCAAGCAATCTTCTAAAAGCAGTCCAAAATCAAGCTCCACTGGTGCTAGTTCCAACCTGAGCACCTTGGGGGGGGGGGGGGGAGAAAAGAGGAGGAAACAAAGGGGGGTCAGACATAAAGTCTGGCGAGTGCGATAACTTTAACAATATAATCAACAAAGTAACTAAGCTAAGGCATAAGTTGGAAAATAAGGAAATGATCATGGACCATTGAGTATGGCAGAGTAAACAAGGAAACAAGATGAACAACGATATTGTTTAAGCGCACCTAAACCGCTATAGGATGATTACTAAACTACACCAACACTATAGGATAAATGCTATACTGCACCACCACTAGTCACTTTAAGGTTGATCCTGCCTACAGACTTAAATAATGATAATGATAGTTTCGTGCACCCCTAGCTGCCTTCATAGGTGTCGCCTGCCCCTATCTCCACTAGGTGTACCCACTACCCCCAAGCGACCGGATCCCTAACTCGTAGATACCCGTGCTGGCCCCACAGTGGGGTGTATCACTCCCCAAAGTGGAAACCCGATACAACCAATAATGCACGGCTTATACCTACACGATGCAACAACGTCTTACCTACCAGCCCAGATCCACACGCATATGAACCCGTTGGACTTGCATTGCCACCGCTAACCCGGTTTGGCCTCTTATAGTCAAGCCCAGTATGCGTGTCCTGTCCTCGACTTAGGTCGAGCCCACAAAGATACGTATGGGTTACTGGTTGAAACGGGCCCCCAATACTTGACGCAAGCTATCCACCTAAGCTTGGTCCCTTCTAGTACATCCCACTTAACCCACTTCTTATTCATGTTTCAATTTTGGTTAAGTGTTTCTAATCGTATTTCCAAATGCCACCCAAGGCACCCACTAGATTCCACATGCCACCCAAGGCACCCACTTAACACCCTCATGTCCCACTACATGTTTATCTGGTTAAGTGTTTCTTAATTCATTAAGACCGTAACCTCATAAAGACCTCTCACATTAGACTGGCATTTGTGGCAGCTGGATTTGCCAGGCGGGTCCGGGCAGTCTTACACCACAAAAGAGGCTAACCTCGTGTCTTTACAATTTTTACGTATTTAGTTTATGTCTAACACCTCTCACATTAGACTGGCATTTGTGGCAGCCGGATTTGCTGGGTGGGTCCGGGCAGTCTTACACCACAAAAGAGCCTAACCTCGTGATTAGACGATAAATTACTCCTAATTAATCATTCTCCAAATTTGAATTACTTTCCCTATTTAAATTATCAATCAGTTCCAAATTTAACGTTGTCCATAATTGACTCAATTATGTCCATCCATTTATGGTATGTATAATCATACCAATTTTCACCACAATTATATTTTATGCCTTTTAAAGCTTTTATGCCAATTAATATTATCCCCTTTACCCCACATTGTACGTTTGTTCGTTTAACGTAAAATATACGTTAGACTAGAATAGTCTAACTCATGGAATAAAGAGAAAACATCACAATATACACATAATTAAAACATAGATCTAACATAGGTGCAAACTTGCATGTGTGAGTGATGTTCTACATCTAAAACTTGCATAGGCTAAAGTTACAACTTGCGTAAACAACATATGTCATGGATCCAAATCTAAAGGTGTAAACTTGATGTGATAATGGCCACAAACTTGCATAAATCATGTATGTCATAGATCTATATCTAAAGGAGTAAACTTGCATAGGTAATAAACCTAAACTTACATAACATGATTCATATCCAACTCACAAACTTACATATGTGATTTATACATCGCAACAATGGTGTAAACTAGTATCTAACATGTAAAGTATCATGTAGAATTTAGCATATAACTCACACATGTCATAGCCTAACTTTCAATTATATTTTCACATAAACTAGGTGTCATAACCATGTAAGGTCACATATAATTCTACCCAACTTGTATATGATTCATGTTTGAATCAAAATCTAAACTTGCCTACATATGATTTATCATATGAATCAACATAACCAAACTAACATATGAAACATGATGATTTGATTGTATATAAAATTACAACATGGACGATAGCAACATAACTTTACATCATAAATGATAGCATCACAACATAACGTCATAGAGATTTCAATCACAATCCTACAACATAATTACAACATGCAATCAATACTTCACATTACATCCATACAATCCGCATTATAAGTTAATCCAATTAAATTACTAATTATTTTGTTGAAACTATTGAACTCACAACTCAAAAGCAGTCTTGAGTTCTGAATTCTGATTTATGGAGTTGAAATAGCTCTCCTTTGAAGAAGATCCACTGTTAGGGTTGAGTAGAAATGATTTGATTTGTTGTTCTTCCTCTTTAATTTAGTGGCGGCTGCTCTAGGGTTCAAGACAACAGCATGACGACCATAGTTTCAGTTTTAATTCTGATTTAGGGTTTGAGTCTATGGGTCTTTTTATAGAGTTTTGAATTAATTTAAGCCGTCAGATGATCTTAGGGTTAATCGAAACCATTTAGTCGGGATAGGGTGACACCTCAGCCCTAATGACTCAACAAGGAGTCAGAAAGGACTCAGGAACATGGGTCAGCCTAAACCAGAAAGCTGCGCAGGCTTGCTGCCTCGGCCTGGGCGGACTTGGCAGGTGTGCCAATGCAAATTTGTACTGGCGCACTTCCCAAGTGCGCCAGTGCAATTTTTTTTCTTTTGCCACCAATATTCGTTCGTCCATAACTCCTTCATCCGGTACCCGTTTCCCGCAAACTCGGACTCTATTTCAACCAGAATTCTGAGACGAACACAATGGCGCAACCCTATTCCCTTAATTCTCACATCTGAGATTAATTATTCTTTAATTTAGTTAATTCAATTATTCAAAAATCCGGGGTGTTACAAGGAACTTCTAGGGGAAATCTAATGATCTTATAGCTGGTGGATAGGATAGGGGTAGGAAAGTTTCCATCGAAGGATTGATTTCTATTTCTGATCATCCTATTAGGATTCTTTTCCTGGCGCTTCACATTCTTTTATATCTGATCCTTTAGTTGAGTCTCTACACCTAGATACTAGTATGGTTATGGGTCCCGTTATTGCTCAAACCGCATTGGAGGTACGACTCATTTATCGATGATTTGTCGGGGTTTGAGAATCTATGTGTTAGGTGTCGAGTTTGATTGCGATGCATATCTTCTTGATTTCATATGATATGGTTTGATTCTAGGGATGGATTGGTTAACTACAAATATGGAGCCATTCTAGATTGTGAGAGGAGAGTCGTTAGACTTCTGAGTTGCCATAGAAAGAATCTCGAGAGTTCTTATGACCCCAAAGGGGTCTGTCATGCTTAGCCTCTTAGAACCTCTTGATATATCTATCGATGATTTGCGACATGTGACTCCTAAAAGAATAGAGGGAACTTAATAAGCAAGTAGGGGATCTACTTGAGAGGAGATTTTATAGGTGAGTCATATCGGGATGGGAAACCTATTGAAGACGGTCCTTGAGGAAGCTCATCATTCTAAGATGACTATTCATCAAAGCGACAATAAAATGAATAGAGTTCGAGGTAGTGAAGCCAAACTTGCAAGTGGAAGTGAATGATAGGACGAGTTCCGACTTGCATATTTGGATCGGAGGTTAAGAAATTGTGCAATAAAGAAGCGAAGCTAGTTAGAGTGCAATGGGGAAAGGGCCGCAAGAACGCTACTTGGGAGTCTGAAGACAAGATTCGCGCTTCATATTCTTTCCTTTTTGAGAATATCTTCTTGACTTCTTTTTTTTCCAAGCTTCGAATTAATACTTGTATCTATCGTTTGAATATTTCCTATCAATCGAGTCTTTGGATAGAAAACTAATGAATGTAAACATGTATTAGAGACATGTTATGTTTGATGGATGCAAGTGGTTGCTAGTGATTGCTCGTGGATGCATATACACAAATAGGCACTAGATCAGCTCAATCACTTACATATTGCATATTGATGTGTGTACATTTTAATTTTTTATGGACTATCGTTACATGATGTTGAATTTGGATGGATGATTGTGCACACATATAGAGCTTACCTAGATTAGGATGATTTGCATACATTTTGTTTGCATGTCACAAATATACATTGCATTAACGAGGTCAACTGAATCAGTAGACCGCCTGATCCTTCGCATTAGTTTACAGACATATACACACACTATTGCATATGTTCATAAAAGCATTAGAAATTCATTAAGGACAATGGATGCCTGTGATTGCTAGATGGATGTATGATTGTTTGATGTTAGGATATACGTTCTTCTTAACTTAGAGATTTCAGGGATGAATCCCTTTGAGTAGGGGAGAATGTAACACCCTAGAATTTTAACGACACTAAAGATGACGAATTAAAGAATAATTAGTGTAAAATACAATGTCAACAATAATCTGAGGAAAACTTAATTAAATATTTAGAATTTAGTAAAATGGACCGCGCTATTGCGTCCATCTCGGATTTCCGATCAAGATAGACACTGGTTTGCATAAATCGGACACCGTATGAAGAAGTTATTAAGGTTTGAAGTTTGTATGCATATAGGAAAGATATATACACATATAAAATTAAAAAATACTCAAAAATCAGTAAAACCAGAAATCTGGCGTGCAAATCGAGGTCGGGCGACATTTTGAAGTCGACCCGGGACCCTATTGGGTTGATCTTGGGGTTGACTTAGGCTCATGGGGGTCGATCCCGGGGTCGACAGCCATGAAGGGGGTTTGACCTAGGGTTCGACCCGCCTGAAGGGAGGTAGACCCACCCGTGGCTCTAGAAACTTCTTTTTTGAACCTGGAAGATTTTGGAGCTAGATCATGAACGCTAGGCTTTATAAAGGACCCTGGACCTAGGTTTTATTCATCTAAAAACAATGGTGATGGCGAAGCTCCGCTGCAACGAAGATTGAATGGCCTAATCTACTCCAAATCGAATTCAGCAAACATTATACAAATTCAACGATTGCTACAACAAATTCAGTGATGGCTGCAACAACTTATTCAACATGTTCTTCGCAGTAATTTGAATCCATTTCCTTAGATCTATTCATTGTGAGTTTATGTTATTTTTAGATCTAAATATTTAAATAGTAATCTTGATATGTATGTAAAAATTGGATCTTGAATCGGTGCCTAATCAGTTCTATTATGGCATAAACTATCAGATCTGCTTTTATATGTTCATACCGCCGCCATATTAAATCTTGTCATAATATGCCTATTCAATTTATGCCTATTTCTATCAGTTTATTACTGATTCGTTATTATGCCTATTCTCAATTCTCTTCTCTCCATCTTTTCCCTTTTTATTTTTATATAGCCAGGCTACCTTCGAGCCTAGGCCTAATGCTGAAAAATGCGAACGTGTGAAATTATGAATAATGGGGAAAGACATAATTTAGGGCATAATTGTTATT
The DNA here is from genome assembly GCA_030737875.1 of Allium sativum. NCBI lineage: Eukaryota > Viridiplantae > Streptophyta > Magnoliopsida > Asparagales > Amaryllidaceae > Allium > Allium sativum. The sequence continues at coordinate 955,523,191 of CM060926.1, read as the reverse complement.
GGAAAATATGGATCTAAATTTTGGCATAAATTTGGAAATATATGAATATGGGTTTGGGGGGTATATGTCTTGTTGGATAATATGAATTTAGTCATACGATGGAAAATACAATTTGAGCATAAATTGGGACATGTGTAAGTTCTGATTTGGGACATAAATTAGAATGTATGTGAATATGAAGTTTAGGCATACATTGGAAATTATGCGAATATGGGTTTGGTAATAACTTGTGTTGAAATGGGTGAATATGGACTTGGGTCATAAATTGGAAAATATGTAGATCTGGGTTTGTGCATAACATATATATATTTATATTTGAAAATAGGTACTCTTTATTGCTATCCAATTTGGCATACTGAAATTAACAAAGAAAACCAAAGCAAAACACATCAAAACACATACAACATAGCAGAAAGAAAACAAGGCCCACTTCACACAGCCCACAAACGGCCTACTTATTCATCTCCTAGAAACAACTCCTTGTCTCCCTTCTTATCTAGTGTCCAATAAGTCAATGCCCCAATGTTCTAAAATTTGTGAATTACTCGTACTTCTTTCAGATATACTACCATTATTTCGAACCAGAAATGGAACCTCTCTTTCAGTATGAGCTAAAGTAAAACAAACAAGAGCTTTTTTACTCTGAAATACTCGCAAGTTTCTTTCTTTCCATATGAAATAGATGGCAGAAGTGAAAGCTCCACAAGCAATATCTCGAACTTGATCAGAGGATTTGAATGTAGAATGAATACTCGTTGCTTCATCCTCCAAATTATCTTTAATCACTGGAGGAAGAGAAAGCTTCAATCTTAAGGCAAGCCAAATAAATGTTGAGTAATTACACTCAAAAACCAGGTGCTTATTTGATTCAGGAGCACTACCACACAATGCACATATATTATTCGTTATATTGCCATAACGAACAATTCTATCCATGGTGTTTAAACGATCCATGATAGCTAGATACGAGATAAAAGCCATTTTCTTGCAATTTTTCTTATGCCAAACTACTTCAAAAGCAGTGTCTTTTTCATCATGAACTCTAGAAGATTCCCAAGCTTTATGAAAAGAAAATTTTCCACCATCTTTCCATTCATAAGAATCACAGCTGTCATTTGGATAAACTTTACAGAGCAGATTTCTCTAATCAATTCTCTTGTTGTAGGGTGAATGTTAGGATCTAGTTCATCATTTTTTATGATAGTACTCACTTTCTGGTTAGCACGACCAAGAAGGTGAACCCTATCAAAGCCCAATAAATCAACTAGACATTGGCAATTTAGCCAAGGTTCAAACCATAGGTATATCTCTTCATCATTTACAATTCTTTCGTTAAAAGACCGCTTTGACCTTGAACGAAGTCTCAACATACATTTCCAAGTAGAAGATGCATTGTTATCACTAGCAGTAGTCCAAAAATATTTGTCTTTACAATGTCTGTTACCCATCCACTTACTCCAAAGAGATTTTTCAGACAAGAATTTCCACAATAATTTGATACAAGTAGCTCTTTTAAGGGCAAAAAAATTCTTTAAACCAATACCCCCTTCTCCTTTTGGTTTACACAAAGAATTCCAAGCAACCTTATGAGCAGAGCCCCCCCAGAAAAAATCAGCACACATTGATTTTAATTTTCCCAAAGTAAATTCAGGAATTTGGTAAATGAAAAGCCAGTATAATACAATTGGAGTTATTATGCCATTAATCAATTCAGCTCTTCCAACAAATGATAACAATTTGGACTCCCAACCCTTAATTTTACTTTGAACTCTCTGGATTAAAGAATTACATTCAGCATAATGTAAGTAGTTTGAGGATAATGGCACTCCTAAATACTTTATAGGCAACACCCCCCTTTCATGGCCAAGAATACTTAACACTTCATCAGAATTTCTCACTGAAGAACTGAAAAAAACTTTAGTTTTAGCCACATTAACCAGAAGACCTGCATGCACTTTTAAATTATGAAATATTTGCTGTAAAGTAGTAGCATTTTTCAAGGATGATTTCCCAAAGATCATAAGGTCATCAACATATAGGAGGTGTGAAACAATTGGTTGAGTAGAACTACTTGGCTGAAACCTACTTGAATAAGTACCAGAGTCCATTTGATATGTAAAATACTGCATAACAGTGGCAAAAAGATATGGAGAGAGTGGGTCTCCTTGTCGAATACCTCTAGTAGATTTGATAAAACCCCTTGGAACACCTTGAATTAAAATTGAAAAAGTAGCAATATTCATACATTCATAAATCAGATTGATGAAATGCACTGGAAAATTCATTAAGCTCATTCATTATTTGACATATACATTCTCTGCTAACTTTATCATATGCCTTTTGGAGATCCACTTTGACGCAAAACTTTGGCATTCCTCCTTTTTAAAATCTCTAAGCAGTTCATGAGCTAAAAGAATATTTTCTCCAATGAATCTTCCTTTAATAAATGCACTTTGATTCTCAGATATTAAAAAAGGCATAAAATGTTTTGATCTATTGCAAAGGACTTTAGCAAATATTTTATAATAAACGTTACAACAGGAGATGGGTCTATAATGTGATATTTCAGTGGGCTTATCATTTTTTGGTACCAAAGTAATAAATGTATGATTTATAGACTTTGGCAGTTTTCCAGAAGAAAAAATATCAGAAATAGCATAGAAAAGATCACCTTTATGCTCTTCCCAATGTTGTTACAGAAATTTAGAGTTAATACCATCTGGTCCAGGACTTGTGTCATCCTTAATAGAATACAAAGCTTCTTGAATTTCCTCCATTGACACATCTTTCAATAAAAAATTCTGTCCTTGAGCATTTACTGTTGCAATGGGTTGGAACATACGAATGGGAGAAGTGCAGTCACCATTGAACAGTTCTGTAAAATAGCTTAAAGCTTCTGCCTCAATCTCTTCTAGATTAAACAAAACATATATATATATATATATATATATATATATATATATATATATACAAATATACATATATATATATGCCTTGACTTATAACTTGGGAAAAAAGAGCATATGGTGCATAATTAAAAGGTGAGTTAAAAAGGGGTGTAAAAATCTATGATTTGAATAGTGAATTGGGCATGTAATTAGATATGAAAAAAAAAGAGAGAAATAATCACCTATAATGACATAAGTAGATTTGGATAAAAATGGAATGTCTAGTAATTACAATTAGGAATTATAATTGCACTTATGACACGAGGTTAGGTTGCATTAGTGGTGGAAGTCTGCCCGGACCCGAACGACATATCCAGCAACCACTAATGTTGAACCTAATGTGAGAGGTCTAAGTGTGCAAATACGAATCAGGCTAAGACACAAGGTCAGACCCAACTGTGGAATAAGACTGCCCGGACCCGACCAACATATCCAGCATTCACACGTTGTAGGCCTAATATGGGAGGTTTAGCCCATTATAACCATAATTGGATATGGTAATGAACTGGACTACTTAACCTAATTTAATCCATAAGGATTGTATGCTTATGAACTTAAGTTAGGGTTAAGTAAAATTGGATGGGCAGTGGTTGGGTTAAGTAAAATAGAGGGGGTGGGTAATACTTACATATAGGCCCATGAACTTAACCCAATTAGGTTATGTGATTAAAGACACCTAGTGGTATACATAACCAATGGAAAATATAATAAAGTTGTGTAATTAAAGACACCTTGTAGGGTAAGCATAACTTGTAGAAATGATAGAATTAGATATGCGTAATAATCTGCTAAGTAAACAACAATAAGATGTATTGACGGTGTAAATTGAATTTATGATTAAATGAGAAAGAATGAGGAAAACTTGTAAAATAAATAAGCTTTATTTAATCATAAATGGTAAGTGACATGTTAATTAGGAAACATGTGAATTGAGATATACTTGATAACGTATTATGGAGAACATGTTATTGTAATGATGTAATCAAGCAAAAATATAAAATAGATCGTGGATTACAGACCTTGGGCCACAATCTAGAGAATAACATGTTGTGGGCTTATTAATAAACTTAAATGGATTAAGTTATATGATTGAAACTAATAAGCAAGAGCAACTTGGTAAATTGGAATAAGAATTCAATACGAATGGGAATACCAAGTTAAATGGGAACCGAGTGAGGTAAGGCAAGCGCGTAAAAGAATGTTTAGACATAGGGTGTAACAACATATTAAAGAAAGACGCTTGGACCGGTCCGTACGTTTGAGGGTGAATAACCCAATGGGGTAAATCATCGAGGTGTTATATGACATGAGGGGAGCGCACTTTCATCTGATTGTTATGACGGCTCCAAAGTACTGGAAGGGGAAGCACGCGGCACCCTGAAGTTCATAAGGTGCTCCTAGTAGTCCTCTATGTGGTGACAGATGTCTTAGGCTGTACTCGCAGAGGTTAGATCTGCGCGTAACTACTAGGTGGGTGGGCCTTGACTGCAGATGTAGCTATGCATTCAGAATGCTGTGACGAGGTGACACCAGGGTGATTCGACGGTTGCCTCACGGGGAGGTAGAGAGGGTCATGACCAACAAGGATAGTAGACCGTCGGATATCCGTTATCGACAGCCAGCCGGATGTGAAAGACTAGAGCTAAACCTAAGATATCATTTCACCTTTCACTATCGAGGTATGACGTTGAAGTTAGACGCCACATGGATGTTTAGATTGGTTGTATTAGGGACGGTCGCTTAGCTCTTGTAGTCTTTACTATTGAGAGAGGGGCCGAGGTGGAGCCGCAGCCACCATGGAAAACATACCAGAGGAATATCTGTATTTGAAGACACTTAAAGGCGGCCTGTATAGGTATGGAAAAGCTCCTAGCCAAGTTCCATGTTTCTTGTTTAGCCCTGCCACGGAACTCGGTGCACATTAGAGGACATGCGATTGATGTAACAACCCGAAAAATCAGAATCAATTTAAATTTTTTATTTTGGCAATTTTAATGAATTTTGGATATTTAAAATAATTTATTTTAAATAATAACGGCTAGTAATTTATTTTGAATAGAATTAGAACGTATCAATTTATTTAAATCGAAGTTAGAATATAAATATTTATTTTAATTATAAAAGAAATTGGAAATGGCGTGGTAGTTTGAAAGTTCGATTTCAAATTTCAATTGAATGTACATGATTCAAAATAAACCGGATTATATTAAAACTAGAAATATTTGAATCTGTTTGAAAATATATTTCCAATGAATGTGAAAAATCCAAATTTCATCGCGGGAATATAAAGTTATAGCCAGTTGAAAATTCAGAATAGTTGCTATGGAATTTATATAATATATACCCCTTAAAAATAGCGACTTTGCAAACGAACTCCGTTTTCGACGAAATCACTTTTGTTGGGTTCGGAATGTCAAATTATTGCTACATTTCAAATTTCATAATTTTTGGAATTAATATGTCAGCGCAGCAAGTTTAAATGTGTTTGGTATTTTAAATTTGAATTGGATCGACCAGAAAATGACCATTTTTCAAACGGTCTCCAAATTTGACGAAATTAATTTTGTTAGGACCGTATCGTCAAAACATAGCTAGATTAATTTTTTGGGAATTTTTGGAGTCAGTATGTGGCCCCGGTAAATTAAAATGTACGTTTAAATTCAATATATATTGATTTATATTTTAATTTAAAGAAAAACTAATTGAAACTGTGACGACCACAAACCCCCATTCCACAGTGGCAAGGGTAATCTTTGGAGTATAACACATAAACAAATAACAGCAGAACAAAAATATATAATTACACCTGATAATTTACAACAGAATACGCTGGATAAACATAATCATCAGAGTTACACAGTATACAGGATCATACTTAGTACAAAATATAGTTTTCAGCTTTACATAAAATGTCTACAGCGGAATCTAAACATATTAAAACATAATATGTACAACAGGAGCAGAACAACATAAAAAGAAAGAAGTGATAGAATCCATCTTCAGCTCTATAGTTATCCATAAAGAGCCTGCTAAAACCTGAATACAAGGCTGCCGATGTAGAAATAGGGGCACCCGAGTTTGCAAGTGAAACAAACTACGAGTCAGTCATGGGACTGGTATGAGAAATTTACTTAACTTATTTTTATAATAAGGTCAATCACAGGACCACGCCGCTAACGCAGAACGAGTTTACTCCATTGGATTGCCAGTGCTTAAAACAAGTAAACCATTTAAACATCGCCATGCTTTTTATAAAAATGAAGCCATTATAAGAATCAATTCCCATCACACAATACAAAGCAAACCGAAGGATAGAGTTTTTACCTTATATTGTCCAAAATATGCTTGATACGTATAAAATAAAAGCATTTGATATTGTTACTAGTGTTTATATGTTTCAAAAACAATTTCAATCATAAGTATCAATAATAGAAGGCATAAATGCCCCATACCACTATTTCGCCAGATATAGGTTTACAATCAAAACCGCACGATGTCGTATTTGGAAATTGGATTTTCATCATGAACCAAAGCAAGGGATCGTCCTTACCGCTTTGAGACAATCTATCCCATGTCTCAGGATCAGAACGCATCGACCCTTGGAGCGACAGGGACGGTTCACACGGAGTGGATTATAATGCTTGAACAATACGTTTCCCCGCCCTATGGGGAATAAACTGGTCATATACCGACCAAACCATCCATCAGCACAGTAGTGATCGATATCACCAAGACGTCTCGCTTTCCACATCCACATAAGTAAAATGCCTAGGCGTGTAAAACCCAAAACACCACTCCTAGCTAGAAGGAAACGCATGCCCTCCTTGAGGTCCTCTTCCGTTTTTGGCTCATACTGGCGTGTGAGGCCCGCGAATCAACGCTAAACACAAATCTAGCTATTTAAAGCCATGATTTGATCATCAACCACAAAGCTCTGCTTTTCAACAAAAGCTTTGATCACAGCATCTTTGCATGCCACGTCCATTTACAAGTCCGTTCTGGATTTGAACGAAACCGGAGGCACCTTATTCCTCTCCCATACGCCTAATACAGGAGAGAAGCCCTTGCACATCCGAACGATCAACAAGTACGTTCGGACAACCACCATTGTAACCCCTTCATGGCAACAACTCCCATTAAAGGCATCAGTATTCATCAATTCGATGTGAAGATCATCGGTCTTGCACCATCTTCATATCTTCGACATCTAACCGTCGATCAATTATTTGAAATGAGAATTAACTCGGCCTTTTCAAATAGTTCACGTATATTTGGAATTCAAATCAATTCATTTCCTGGTTAAATTATTCGACATCCACAATTCAGTTCATTAATGTAATTTTCATATCAAACATATTCAACCATCAAATATCCAATACACCGAGTAAATTCAGTTTATTTCCATTCCATATCGTTTATAATATTTTATAAAGATTTATCGCTATATTTGTTTATTTTAAAATAGCCAATTTATTCAAACAACGCTTCAGGCTATAACACGACCATGGCGTTGTTTTTCTCCAGATTTGATTTACACATATATGAAAATCTAGCCATTGGATCTTTACAAATTTTATACCATTGAAAAAATCTTTTCAAAACGGACCCAACAGTTCCAGCTTTGGGAGAATTCGATGGTCGGATCTCCCAGTACAATCGTTTAAAGTTACGATTTCAAAATACGAACTACAGCGTCATTATTCGTTTTATTTTAATTATATATATATATATATAATCCATTCTGGCGCTGTTTTTATTTTGATTTGAATTAAACATTTAACACAATCTAACCGTTGGACCTTTGCAAATTTGGTATCGTTAGAAAGATATTTTCAAAGCGAACCCAACGGTTTCGGTTTCTGGAAAATCCAACGGTCGGATCTCCCGCAATAATTGTTTAAAATCACAATTTCATAATACAAACTGCAGCATCGTTATTCAATTTATTTTAATTATATATATCTATAAATGTAATCCATTCTTCGATTTCCAAACCATTTTCATTTCATATATTTGATAAAAATAATATTTTTACCCAACACATATTCATTTCAACACATGACTATTTTTAACTCTTCATATATATTTTGAAAATGTGATTTTTATTGTTTAAACAATTTATTTCAAACATGAATATTTTTAGCGATTCGTATATATTATAAAAACGTGGATTTTATTGTTAAAATAATTTATTTCAAAAATGAATATTTTTAGCGATTCATATATATTATAAAAATGTCGTTTTTATTGTTAAAACAATTTATTTCAAAAATGAATACTTTTAGCGATTTGTATATATTATAAAAATGTGGTTTTTATTGTTAAAACAATCTATTTCAAAAATGAATATTTTATATACTTCATACAGATGATAAAAATGTTATTTTTATCGTTCAAACAATTTATTTCAAACATGAATAATTTTCATCACACGAATATATTTCAATACATAAATATAAATAAAACACAAAAATATTTCAGAAAATTTCGACAGCATAATGGCAGGGGGTTTAAAACCGGCACCGTCCCGAGTACGGCTCCTCGCACTACCTTATGCCTCGCGGCGTTCCCTAAGGGATTTATCCTTATAATCTAAATATTTCGATTATTTTCATATGACGATGGATTTTTCCACAAACAATTCCAATTTTGTTTCAACCACAAACAATCATTATCAACCATTTTCATTTATCAACCAAATTTCACGTCAACCAAAATCCAAACAGTCACAACCAATATATATCGTCCATGGTCTGTGGACAAGGGGAGCATATATATATATATATATATATGTATATAAATATATTTCAATTTCATTTCATCTCCATTCAATGCACATATAATTTTTTACAACGCATATATAACTTATACATCACACATATAATTTATACAACGCTTATACATGAGGTGTACAACGCTTATACAGGAGGTGTACAACGCTTATATAAGTTATACATCGATTATATAATTTATACATCGCCATTCCATATCGTTTATAATTTAGAAATCTCACATTGGGTTCCACTCCTTCAAAAATTGTAGGAAGCTTCAAAAATTCTCCGGTCTCTTCTAAAATGTAGAAGACGTCCACACGAGTCTAATGTCTCTTGTTTCACTGAATGTCGACCACATAGCAAAAAGATATGATTTTTATAAGTTTGCAACGCTTTTATTTGTCGAAATCAGTTAAAATAAACAAAGGTCGTACCTTTCAGCAAATGGTTCCAAGCTAGGTTTGGAATTTGCGATCAATCCGTGTAACGGTTGGACGATCGGGAGGTGTAGCATCGAAGAGGGACGGAGGGCGCACGTGCGCAGGGGGGTGGGGTCCACTTCGGTGGCCTGTGCTGTCGGCGGCAGCGCTCAAAAGGGGAGAACTTCACGAAGGTGATTCTCTTAATATACACAACGATAAATCCTCTAGCCGGTATGGATTTGAAGCTCGTGGGGAGCACTACAAAATTCTCAACTGGAGGGAGGTCTGATTTTGTGGATGGAAGGAGAAATCAAGTCGGGAAGTTTCGAGATACTTCCGCTGTCGCACAGTAAAGGGGATCGGGGAGGGAGAAAGTGATGGTGAATTATGATTGGCCAATAATATATATTTAATTATTTATTTCCAAAAATACCCCTTCTCTTTACGAACTCCATTTCTAATCCAACGACTGTTGTTCCTAGCAAAATCCCTCCATTCCGGACACAATGGAATATGTTTCATAGGCCCACTTGACTGTTTCAGTCAGTTTTTCTTCAAATCAAAATATAAAACATTCAAATATGGATTTGAACGTACATTTCAATTTGCCGGGGCCAATACTGATCCCAAAAATTCCAAAAAAAATAAAACTAGCTATGTTTGGATGATACGGTCCCAACAAAACTGATTTCATCGAATTTGGAGATCGTTTGAAAATGGCCATTTTATGGTCTATCCAAATTGACTGAAATTTACCAAACACATTTTCCTTTGCCACGCTCACATATTAACTCAAAAAATTATGGAATTTGAAATATAGCAATAATTCGACATCCTGGATCCAACAAAAGCGGTTTCGTCGAAAACGGAGGTCGTTTGCAAAATGTCTATTTTCAAGGGCTATATAAACTCCATAATGACCTTTCTGAAAATTTGTTTGGCCATAACTTTTGATTCCCGCAATGAAATTTCAATTTTTCAGATTCATTAGAAAGCTCTTCATAAATAGATTTAAATATCTTTGGTTTCGCTAAAATCCGATTTATTTTGAATCTTGTACGGCCCGTCAAAGTTCGAATTCAAATTTTTGGACTGCCGCGCCATTTCAGGCCTTGTTTTATAATTAAAATAAATTTATTCCCTGTAACTTCATTCAAAATAGAGTTTTGGTCGCTATTATTTAAAATAATTTATTTTAAATATTCAAAATCCGCTAAAATAGCCAAATTAAAATTTTTTAATTGGTTCTGATTTTCTGGGTTATTATAGAAATAGTCGAACTGGCTTACGAAACATATCCCATTGTGTTCGGAATAGGGGTATTTAGCTAGGGCAGCAGTCGTTAAGTTTGATTTGGAGTTCGAGCAACAAACGGGTAATTGGTGAATTAAATAATAAATTATAATTTATATATAGGTCACAATTTAGTCAAAGCCTAACTAATTCTTTCCATAGTCAATTGGAGGAAATTTATCGCGCCTCCACCCTTCAACAAAACCGACAATCTAGGAGCTCTAACCTTCCTCTCCACCGATCTTCAAATACACTCACCCATCCACAAAAATCTCGACACCAAATCGCTAAGCTAGGATAGGGCTCGAGATTGTACGGTGGAGATCGATTCTGCTGTGGTATTCACGGAGGAATCCTGGCCCAAAGCAGCCACGGTTGGGCTCGATTTTCGAGCACTGGAGATCGGCGAGTGAGGATCCGTTCAAGGCGTTGGAGGAGTGCACAAAGCTCTTCGAAGTGAGGAGGTTTGATCGAGGTTGCGTTGATCATTGGAGGTGCGGTGGGAGGTTCTTGTATGCGAGAATGGGTTTGTGCGATTCGTTTCTGAGTAGAAAGATAGAGGAAGACACGACCATTTTATTTATTAAGGGTAATTAAGAAAAAGGTAAATTAAATTATAATTAATTATAGTTAATTATATATTTAAAGTTTAAAAGTATAAACGGTGATAACTCGTTCGTTTCTAATCAGAATTCGACAAACAAAAATCCGTTGGAATCCTCTGGACAAGAACTACACCATGGAACTGACGGGAACAAAAACAGGAGCAGTTGGTAATTTTGATTGAATTAAACGCATAGTTTAATTCAATTAAGAACAATAGTTATACAACGATTTCAGAATCCAATCAATGTGAGAACTTCTCTCACTATAAATTTTTGTACAGTTATTTATTTTCTGTTATATCACCTCCCTGTCGTCCACAGACCATGGACGATTTATTTGATTGTGTTGTGAATGTGTTTGTGATGTATAAAATATATATATATATATAAGAAATGTGATATATATATATATGAAATTTGAATGATATATATATGTGTTGTGAAAATTATATATATATATATATATATATGCGTTGTGAAAATTATATACATACACATTGTGAAAATAATATATATATATATGAAATGAATTATATATATAAATAAAATAAAATATACATATGAAATAAAAAATATATATCAAGTGTGAACATAACACACACACACACATATATATATATATATATGAAATAAAATATATATATGAAGTGTGAATAATATATATATGAAATAAAAAATAATATATATATGAAATGAATTATATATATATATGAAATGAAAATAATATATATATATATGTGAAGAGTGAAAAATAATATATATATATATATATGAAAATGAAAATAATATATATATATATATATGAAATGTGAATGATATATATATATGAAGTGTAAAAATAATATATATATGAAATGTGAAAAAAAAAATATACACACGATGTGAAAATCTATATATGCGATGTGAAAATATTTGTTAGCTAAAAATATTATTTTTAGTTTATATATGCGATATATAAAATGGTTGTGTATTGAAATGATTATTAGATTGTTAAAAAAATAATTTTCAACATATACATGCACTGTATAAAAAATTGTCAAGTAATGGAATATTCAATTTTGATTTAAAATTGAAATGGAAGTTGGAATCATTTTGGAAACAAATTTAAAACGATTTATAAAATACTTTTAAATGGAAATTGAAACGACCCGCATTCTACGCATCGGAGGATCGTAGAATATTTATTTCCTTTTCTTGTGAAGTCGTATGGTCGTGTAACTTTGCGGAACGACTATTGGGGTCATTTCCCATGTTCATGATTTTTGCCTATTTTTAAATGACCGTTTTGCCCCTGGCGAATCTTGTTTCGCCCCTGGTCAATCTTGTTTCGCCCATAACTTTTGGTTGGTAAGGAGTTTTGACCTGAAACCACTTCCATTGGATTCAGATGATGGTTTCTCTTTCCGTGGAGTGGTCATAATAATCAAACGGACTTGCCTTTTGGGAGATATGGCTGAAATAAGGTTTGGAAGGTAAAAAACAGCTTAAATGGGCTTAATTGGGTAATTAGCAGTTAGGTCCATTAGGGATTTCGGGATTAGGGGTATTTAAGGGCTAGATAAACGCTCCTTTGTCATTTTTTAACCGCCACTTTCATTCTCCTAACCCTAGTAATGGCCTCCACTCTCAAATTCTTCATTTAAACACCTCCTAATCGCTTTCTAATCGAAGATTAAGCCAGGCTACATCAGATCAAGGCACATCAACATCAAATCAGAGTTGGAGCTGTTGTGTTGCATAGAAGTTCGACCCAAACAATAGAAAAGTTTCAAATCTAAGATTATTTGTGGCTAAGGTGAGTGATTTGCATTGTTTTTCACTAATTACGGCTAATTAGGGATGATTAGTGTTAAATAACTAAATTATAACTCAAAAAAATTTGGAAAAATATTTAGAAATTCTAAAATATTATTTTATGCCTCTGTTAGGAATTTGGGTTAATTTGGATATGTTTTGTTAATCCTACCATTAGTTATGGTTAAACTTGATTTAGGGGAAAACATTGGTTTTGGATATGTTTGATCTATATTAACATGTTAGATTGTTGTTTTGGTGTTTATGGTTGATTATAAATGTTGCTATTAGTGTTTGGAACGCTTCATGATTGTTTATGTAACAACCCGGAAATGCGAGCCAGTTTAAAATTTTTATTTTGGCAATTTTAGCGAATTTTGAACATTTAAAATAGGCTATTTTAAATAAAATCGACGAGAAATTTATTTTGAATGGAATTAGAACGTATATATTTATATACGTCGTCGTTAGAATATAAATAATTATATATAATTATAAAAGGAATTGAAAATGGCGGGGTAGTTCGATAATTCGATTTCAAAATTCAATTGAACATACCGGGTGCAAAATAAACCAGATTTTAGTGAAACCAAAAATAATGGAATCTAATTGAGAATATCTTTCCAACGAATCCGAAAAATAGAAATTTCAAAGCGGGAATCAAAAGATATGTCCAGTTGAAAATTCTAAATAGTCGCTATGCAATTCAGGCCCTTAAAAATAACCATTTTGCAAACGACCTCGGATTTCGACGAAACCACTTTTGTTGGATCCGGAATGGAAAATTATTGCTAGATTCCAAATTTCATAATTTTTCGAATCAGTAAGTGAGCGTGGCAAAGGAAAACGCGTTTGACCAGTTTCAGTTGATTTTAATCGACTGGAAAATGGCCATTTTTCCAACGGTCTCAGAATTCGACGAAATAAGTTTTGTTAGGACCGTATCGTCAATACAAAGCTAGAAAATATTTTTTTGGAATTTTTGGAGTTAATATATGATCCCAGTAAATTGAAATGCGCGTTCAAATTCAATATATAGAGTATATTTGGATTTTAACGAAAACTGATCGAAACGGTCGAATCAGCCGACGATACATATCCCATTGTGTTCGGAATGGGGGTAATTAGCTATGGACGACAGGCGGTGGGCCTCGTTTAGAGGTCGTATGAAAAAGTTAACTTTTTGTAAATTAAATAATTAAAATAATTAAAAAATAAATAAAATCCCCCTTCCTCTCCTTACTTCCTCTCAGCCCCCCCCCCCCGATTCCATTTCAAAGGAAAAAAAAAGAAAGAGAAGGAAAGGGGAGGAGGCGCCGCTCCTCCCACCGTCGTGCACCGCGCCTCCCCAAGTGGGGCGCCACCACTTGCCGCCACCCCCTCCCTCCCTCGAGCCCTGCTCCTCCCTCCGCATCTTCTCCTCGTGCCCCCTCCTCCCTGCTAAGCCCCGCCGCCTGACGCCGCGCTCGACCACCGAGCCCCACCAGAGCCGCCCCCGCCGACTGCTCCCCTCCTTCCCCATCAATCCGCGAGCCCGGACCCCGCCAGAAACCCCCCTCTGTCCTCAGCTTCTCTCTCCTTCCCCCTTTCTTCAATCCACTGCCCCACCACTGACTGACCGCCGGTCATAGTAGCTCCGACGCCCCTCCCTGTGCCTTCTCCGGCCCCTACAACTGATGAAGGTGATTTTTACTTTATTAAATCAATTTTTAATTTAATTCCAGTTTTCTTTTATATTGTAGAAGGATAAAAATATAATCTTTTATATTGTAGAAGGAGAAAAATATAATCTTTTATATTGTAGAAGGAGAAAAATATGATTTTTACATTATAGAAGTGTTAAAAATTTGATCTTTATATATGTAGTGAATCAAAAATATGACCATTATATAGTAGAAGATATAAAAATACTATTTTTATGTAAGTAGTGTATTGAAAATATAATTTCTATAAAATAGAAAATATAAAAATATAATCTTTGTCTTTGAAAAGGCGAAATCTTTATGTAGAGAATAGTGTGATAAAAATATAATCTTTAGTATATGAACACGGTTGTAAAAATAGAATTTTTATCTATATAGTAGTAATGTAAAAATAGAATTTTTATCTATATAGTATCATTGTAAAAATAGAATTTTTATCTATATAGTATCATTGTAAAAATAGAATTTTTATCTATATAGCAATGTAAAAATAGAATTTTTATCTATGTAGTAGTAGTATAAAAATATAATTTTTATATATATAGCAACAATATAAAAATGCGATTTATATATATGTAGTGGCTACGGGCAACGAAAGTGACAAAAGGGAGAGCAGTGATGATTCCCTACATTGGAAGTGTCGTGGAGTTGGGATAGCTTTGGTGAGAATTCCTCACTCTAAATTTCCTTTTCTAAGTTACAAATATATACTAGGATGCAGACGGTGCTTAGCAGCACCCGACACCCGTCGTCCACAGACCATGGACGGCTTGTATGCTTGTTTGATGTGTTGTGAAATTTGTTTGTGATGTTGATGTGAAAGCGATAATAAAATATAAATGTGTTGAAATAAATTAATTATCGTTAAAAATATAATTTTTAATGTGAAAGTGAATAAATAAATAATTATAAACAAATCGGCCGATTTGTTTATATACACTGGTTTGACTGATATTGATTGGGTCGATAAATTTTACACATCGCCCAACTGCACAAATAAAAATCTGTGTTTGTTGATTTGAAACCCCACATGGGTGTTGGGATGATATTTGGGTACATTAATTCCAATTATTTAATTGTATGTCGATCGATTGGTCGATAGGCTGTGTAAGCGTTAATTATTTATGTTTGATGCTTATGCAGTTGTGTGGTGCACTTTGGATGATTGTTGATTATTTATCGTTGCTATTATATACATGTGTTGTATGGAACCCATATAATTAACATTATATGATAATTGATTGGGCCTCATTCCAATCGGGAAAATAATGAATATTATAAAAGAAAATTCATGTGTTGAATATAAAAATAGTCATATGTTGACGATGTGCATGTGTTGAAACTATTTATGTGTTGAGTAAAATATTTTAAATAATAAAATTTACATCTTTATCATATTTAAAATTAGAACTACTTTACAGTAGGAGTCTAATTAAAAATCAAACGATAGATACCATAGTTTTATAAAATATTTTACTTAACAAAAATAGTTGTGTGTTGACAGTACTCATGTGTTGAGATTGGTCGTGTGTTGAAAGAAATATAGATTCATGTGTTGAATAGAATAAGTATTCATTTTTTGAATAGAATAATGAATTTATTGAAATATATATATAAAGCCGTGTTGATTAGAGTTGCGCCATTTTGACGTGAACAATAGTTATATCGATTATATTCATTTTTATAATGAATATAGAAAAGAAGTGAATTCAAAATATAACGTTTTGAAAATATTATCATTTATATAGTAATGATATGAAATATTCAATTTTGATTTGAAATTGAATATAGAGTTGAAATGGTTTTGAAAACGAATTTAAAATGATTTATAAAATACGTTTTAAAAGGAAATCGACAATATATATATATATATATTATATATATATATATAATGGCCTGAATAGAACGCGCTGCGCCACGGTAGTTCGTGAATTTCGACCATTGACTTCGAATTGACGTTGCGGGAGATCCGACCGTCGGATTCTCCTAAAACCGGAACCGTTGGGTTCGTATTGAAAAGAGCTTTCCAATGAATATTAGAAATTTGAAATCTAAGGATTGGATTTGGAATTATGTCCAAATCAAATTTGGAAAAGGTCGCTGTAAGTGCAGTTTGATGGCCATTGATGGAAATTGACTGTACGGGCCTTGATAAAATTATTAAAAATATCAATAATTTGTGTAAAATCATAAGATGTGAATTGGAAAGAACTGGTGTGAAAAATTCCATATTTGGAAAGATAAAAATAGATTTTTGTCGAAATGAACTAGTTTTGAACTAGAATTAAAATCAATTTATTTTTGAAATAAATAAATTGAATTTGAAAGTGATTTTAAAAATAATCAATATTCCCAATACGTGAATTGGACTGGAGTTGAATCGAAATTATCTTCGGAATATTTCGATATTGGATTTCGTGACTATACAGATATTATTATGGGAATTTGAAAGATATATTTTATATCATTATTTCCAATACGATATTTGTTGGTTTCAGGATTTGATATTGAATATAAGCCGGTATATTTTCTATTCAGAGCCTTGTATTTAATATCAAATGTGATTTGGGTTTGTCGTGAATGGTGTCTTCATTAACACTGTTCTTAAGCCCAATAGAGAAAAAGATTAAATCTTTCTATTTAGATTTAATGAAGTGTATCAATTAAATAATATTTAATTGGAATTGAATTTGAATTGGTTTTTGGGTTTATCGTGAGCGGTGTTTTGAACAACACCTGTTCTTTAACCCAATTAACAATAGAGTGTGATTTTGGGTTTGTCGTGAATCGTGTTTTAGATGACATTGGTTCTTTAACCCAGTTAAAGACAGGATATTGATTTTTAAGAAGATTAAAACTAAGTGGAGTTTTAATGAATCTTTAACTAGATTGAAATGGGAATTGATAATTTAATTATCAAATATGAAAGGTGATCGAGAATGGAGTACCACCAGTTTTGCTCCAAAGCGATAGTTAAATCTTTAATTAGATGTGAACGTGAAATGGTAATTAATTTTACCGATTACACCATGGTGTTAGATATGGAGTATTACCAGTTTTGCTCCATGGGATGAATAGGTTGGGATTGGGAAATAAAATAAATAATTACTTCGGCGTGGTTCGCTAATCCCGACTAGTTTGAAATGATATCCAAAGGAAGATTAAAGAATAAATTTAGAAGAATTTATCTTGGATAAAATTAATGGGAACCTTTCCCTAAGAAAGTGATTTTGTGAATTAAAGAATATTCCGAATTGGAATGAGGCGTTTGTTGTGTTTGTGTAACATTTGTTTGTCATATACGTGGATTATTCAGAAAGGCCAGGTTTATACCGATTCTGAATAACCGATTCGATGAGATGTCGAAGATGAAGACAGTGGTGGAAGACCGGAAGTCTTCACATCGTTTGGGTGATTACTGATGATCTCGATTGGGCTGTACACCCAAGATGAAGGAAACAGTTGGCGATCGTCCAGACGTACTTGGAGATCGATGGATATGCAAGGAAAGTGCCTTCGGTTTCGTTCAGACCCAGAACTAACTTGTAAATGGATTGTGTGTCTGACATTGGATTTTATTCTGTGTTGATTGATCTCTATTAAATATACATCTATTTGGCGGCGGAGAATTTATTCTCTTGCTTAACACCCTTCTCTAAGACGTAAGAGCTCAGAGGTTGTATATCGATGGACATCAGTCTCATGGAGTGAATTGCCAGTGTGGCACGCGTAAGTGACAATTGATCAGGGCTTCTGTTGAAAAGCAAAGTCTTGTGGTTGATGATCAAAGCACGGCCTGTGTGGCGTAGCTTTGTGTATAACGTGAATTCGCGAGCCTCACACCTCAGTATGAGTCAAAAACGAGAGACGGACCGCTGGGAGAGCACGACGTTTCTTTCTAGCTAGGGTGGTGTCAGTGACATACCAGCCCTGACATTTATATACTTTTCACCTGTGTGGTTGTTGGAACGCAAGGCGCCTTGGATATAGGTCTGTAAGGACCGAGAAACGTGTGTTCAGGAATTGCCAATCCTCAAAAGTAAGAGAGGACCGACCCAGCCGATTCCAAGGATCAAAGTGGGGTCCTGAAACATTTGCTAGAGTGTCTCGAATGGAGAGGAGCTTGCCTCTTGCCTCGACTCATGACGGAAGTCCAATTTCCAATACGTGATATTGCGGTTTTAATTGTAGAACTAGTATGGCGACATGATATATGGTACCCATGCCGTCTATGATTGAAATTGTTTTGACACTATACACTTATAATAGTATCAAATGATTTGTTTTAAACGTACCAAGCATGTTTGGCTATTATAAGGGAAAACCCTATCCTCCGGCTTGCGTTGCATTGTGTGATGGGACCTGGGTCTTATAATAGCTTTATTTTTCCAAAAAGCATTGCGCTGTTTTGTTATATGCACTAGTATTCTTGGGAGGAAACCCGTTCTGTATACGGCGTGGTCCCTTGAATTACTCTCTTCTAAAGTAAAGTTTTCAATAACTGTTTTAGTTCTCACACCAGTCACATGACTGACTTGGAGTTTATTGTTTTAACCTAAACTCTGGGTGCCCCTATTTTCCACGGGCAGCTAGTAGTTTTGGTTTTGCAGATTTATATTCATAGGGTCCTGATTTACAACTGGAACGATGCTCGGAAAGCTCTGTATTCGTGCATTACTTCTAGTTGTGCTTTTGTATTATTTTCCTCTACGATGTATTTAAATGTAATTTAAATCTCTGATATTTGTTGAATGTAATTTATTTATTTATACTCTGTATATTCTTGTATCCGATGGAATTGTTGCAATACCAATGAAATGTTCTTCCGTCTGCGTCCTTTTGTGTGTTGTTCTCAAAGTATCCGCTCTTTCCTTCACGGGGAAGTAACGGGTCCTTACAGTGGTATCAGAGCTTTGGTTTACAGAGCTCGAGAACAAGACACATTAGAACCAAACGAAAGAATTCATCAGATATTGGATTAGTAATATCCAATTAGAATGACTCGTTAGAGATAGGATCAGTAGTATCCTAGAACGAGTGTGAAGAGTATATTTTTCAAATGAAAGCAATATTGTTTTAAAAATTTAAATCGCTTTATACATATTTGAATATTTATTTATTTTGAATATGGACAATCGAGTATATAAAGATTTCGCATATACGCGTCATGAATGTATATTCGAAGTTTTAATATACTGGATAGATATAGAAACACACTCTAGTCGCCCGGGGATGGTTCTGATAATGCTGCAGCGTTACCAGTATTTATATTCGTGTGACGAAGGTGTGATTTCTATATATCTCCATTAGATTGGTGTGTGAACCAAAACTTACATAGATTTATTTGTTGTGATTTGGCATCAAAAACATGATTTTCTGTA
This sequence comes from Allium sativum, assembly GCA_030737875.1. Taxonomy (NCBI): domain Eukaryota; kingdom Viridiplantae; phylum Streptophyta; class Magnoliopsida; order Asparagales; family Amaryllidaceae; genus Allium; species Allium sativum. The sequence continues at coordinate 955,503,271 of CM060926.1, read as the reverse complement.
TATGTATCAAAATTATGAATTTGAAACGTTAATCCACTAATTGATTGATGGTTGTGTTGTTTGTCTATTTGTTTGATAATTTTTGAACCATTTAGCCTAATTGAATCAAATATTGAACTGTATTGAAAATTGGTCGCATTTGCTTGCAAATACATGTACTTACATTGAACAGGTCATAGCAAGGAGGCTAGAGCAGAAGAATAAAAATTGTTTGCCCGATAAATAGGTACATATTTACTATAATTTAATGTTTTGTTTCGGTGATGATGATTTTATGAGCCGATTGGCTAGCCGCTTGGCTTTTTCTTTTTCTTTTTGAGATTAGAAGGCCTATATGGCAATTTCGGGATTTTCCCGGTGCAGGGGAGGTTATGGCGAAATTTTTCGAAAATTTAGGGTGGTAGCCAAATTTTTGAAAATTTGAAAAGTTCTTAGAAACTGAAAAGTTGAAGAACTTAAGCCGTAAAGAAAGCAAAGGAAGTTGAGTTGATTTGTTAAACAAATTTCGGCTTTGTTCCTTTTCGGGGATGAAAAGTTTTAAGTGGGGGAGATTGTAACAACCCGGAAATGCGAGCCAGTTTAAAATTTTTATTTTGGCAATTTTAGCGAATTTTGAACATTTAAAATAGGTTATTTTAAATAAAATCGACGAGAAATTTATTTTGAATGGAATTAGAACGTATATATTTATATACGTCGTCGTTAGAATATAAATAATTATATATAATTATAAAAGGAATTGAAAATGGCGCGGTAGTTCGATAATTCGATTTCAAAATTCAATTGAACATACCGGGTGCAAAACAAACCGGATTTTAGTGAAACAAAAAATAATGGAATCTAATTGAGAATATCTTTCCAACGAATCCGAAAAATTGAAATTTCATAGCGGGAATCAAAAGATATGTCCAGTTGAAAATTCTGAATAGTCGCTATGGAATTCAGGCCCTTAAAAATAACCATTTTGCAAACGACCTCGGATTTCGACGAAACTACTTTTGTTGGATCCGGGATGGAAAATTATTGTTAGATTCCAAATTTCATAATTTTTCGAATCAATATGTGAGCGTGGCAAAGGAAAACGCGTTTGGCCAGTTTTAGTTGATTTTAATCGACTGGAAATGGCCATTTTTCCAACGGTCTCATAATTCAATGAAATTAGTTTTGTTAGGACCGTATCGTCAATACGAAGCTAGAAAATATTTTTCTGGAATTTTTCGAGTTAATATGTGGTCCCAGTAAATTGAAATGCGCATTCAAATTCAATATATAGAGTATATTTGGATTTTAACGAAAACTGATCGAAACGGTCGAATCAGCCGACGATACATATCCCACTGTGTTCGGAATGGGGGTAATTAGTTATGGACGACAGGCGGTGGGCCTCGTTTAGAGGTCGTATGAAAAAGTTAACTTTTTGTAAATTAAATAATTAAAATAATTAAAAAAAAATCCCCCTTCCTCTCCTTACTTCCTCTCAGCCCCCCCGATTCCATTTCAAAGGGAAAAAAAAGAAAAAGAAGGAAGGGGGAGGAGCCGCCGCTCCTCCCACCGTCGCGCACCACGCCTCCCCAAGTGGGGTGCCACCACCTGCCGCCACCCCCTCCCTCCCTCGAGCCCCGCTCCTCCCTCCGCATCTCCTCCCCGTGCCCCCTCCTTCCTGCTAAGCCCCACCGCCTGACGCCGCGCTCGACCACCGAGCCCCACCAGAGCCGCCGCCGCCGACTGTTCCCCTCCTTCCCCATCAATCCGCGAGCCCAGACCCTGCTAGAAACCCCCCTCCGTCCTCAGCTTCTCTCTCCTTCCCCCTTTCTTCAATCCACCGCCCCACCACTGACTGACCGCCGGTCATAGTAGCTCCGACGCCCCTCCCTGTGCCTTCTCCGGCCCCTACAACTGATGAAAGTGATTTTTACTTTGTTAAATCAATTTTTAATTTAATTTCAGTTTTCTTTTATATTGTAGAAGGAGAAAAATATAATCTTTTATATTGTAGAAGGAGAAAAATATGATTTTTACATTATAGAAGTGTTAAAAATTTGATCTTTATATATGTAGTGAATCAAAAATATGACCTTTATATAGTAGAAGATATAAAAATACTATTTTTATGTAAGTAGTGTATTGAAAATATAATTTCTATAAAATAGAAAATATAAAAATATAATCTTTGTATTTGAAAAGGCGATATCTTTATGTAGAGAATAGTGTGATAAAAATATAATCTTTAATATATGAACACTGTTGTAAAAATAGAATTTTTATCTATACAGTAGCAATGTAAAAATAGAATTTTTATCTATATAGTATCGTTGTAAAAATAGAATTTTTATCTATATAGTAGCAATGTAAAAATAATTTTTTTATCTATGTAGTAGTAGTATAAAAATATAATTTTTATATATATAGCAACAATATAAAAATGTGATTTTTATATATGTAGTGGCTACGGGCAAGAAAGTGACAAAAGGCGAGAGCAGTGATGATTCCCTACATTGGAAGTGTCGTGGAGTTAGGATAGCTTTGGTGAGAATTCCTCACTCTAAATTTCCTTTTCTAAGTTATAAATATATACTAGGATGCAGATGGTGCTTAGCAGCACCCGACACCCGTCGTCCACAGACCATGGACGGCTTGTATGCTTGTTTGATGTGTTGTGAAATTTGTTTGTGATGTTGATGTGAAAGCGATAATAAAATATAGATGTATTGAAATAAATTAATTATCGTTAAAAATATAATTTTTAACGTGAAAGTGAATAAATAAATAATTATAAACAAATCGGCCGATTCGTTTATATACACTGGTTTGACTGATATTGATTGGGTCGATAAATTTTACACATCGCCCAACTGCACAAATGAAAACTGTGTTTGTTGATTTGAAACCCCACTCGGGTGTTGGGATGATATTTGGGTACACTAATCCCAATTATTTAATTGTATGTCGATCGATTGGTCGACAGGCTGTGTAAGCGTTAATTATTTATGTTTGATTCTTATGCAGTTGTGTGGTGCACTTTGGATGATTGTTGATTATTTATCGTTGCTATTATATACATGTGTTGTATGGAACCCATATAATTAACGTTATATGGTAATTGATTGGGCCTCATTACAATCGGGAAAATAATGAATATTATAAAAGAAAATTCATGTGTTGAATATAAAAATAGTCATATGTTGACGATGTGCATGTGTTGAAACTATTTATGTGTTGAGTAAAATATTTTAAATAATAAAATTTACATCTTTATCATATTTGAAATTAGAACTACTTTACAGTAGGGCTCTAATTAAAAATCAAACGATAGATACCATAGTTTTATAAAATATTTTACATAACAAAAATAGTTGTGTGTTGACAGTACTCATGTGTTGAGATTGGTCGTGTGTTGAAAGAAATATAGATTCATGGGTTGAATAGAATAAGTAGTCATTTGTTGAATAGAATAACGAATTTATTGAAATATATATATATAAAGCCATGTTGATTAGAGTTGCGCCATTTTGACGTGAACGATAGTTATATCGATTAAATTCATTTTTATAATGAATATAGAAAAGAAGTGAATTCAAAATATAACGTTTTGAAAATATTATCATTTATATAGTAATGATACGAAATATTCAATTTTGATTTGAAATTGAATATAGAGTTGAAATGGTTTTGAAAATGAATTTAAAACGATTTATAAAATGCGTTTTAAAAGGAAATCGATGAAATATATATAATATATATAATGGCCTGAATAGAACGCGCCGCGCCGCGGTAGTTCGTGAATTTCGACCATTGACTTCGAATTGACGTTGCGGGAGATCCGACCGTCGGATTCTCCTAAAACCGGAACCGTTGGGTTCGTATCGAAAAGAGCTTTCCAATGAATATTAGAAATTTGAAATCTAACGGTTGGATTTGGAATTATGTCCAAATAAAATTTGGAAAAGGTCGTTGTAAGTGCAGTTCGATGGCCGTTGATGGAAATCGACTGTACGGGCCTTGATAAAATTATTAAAAATATCAATAATTTATGTAAAATCAAATGTGAATTGGAAAGAACTTGGGTGAAAAATTCCATATTTGAAAAGATAAAAATAGATTTTTGTCGAAATGAACTAGTTTTGAACTAAAATTAAAATCAATTTATTTTTGAAATAAATAAATTGAATTTGAAAGTGATTTTAAAAATAATCAATATTCCCAATACGTGAATTGGACTGGAGTTGAATCGAAATTATCTTCGGAATATTTCGATATTGGATTTCGTGACTATACAGATATTGTTATGGGAATTTGAAAGATATATTTTTTATCGTTATTTTCAATACGATATTTGTTGGTTTCAGGATTTGATATTGAATATAAGCCGGTATATTTTCTATTCAGAGCCTTGTATTTAATATCAAATGTGATTTGGGTTTGTCGTGAATGGTGTCTTCATTAACACTGTTCTTAAGCCCAATAGAGAAAAAGATTAAATCTTTCTATTTAGATTTAATGAAGTGTATCAATTAAATAATATTTAATTGGAACTGAATTTGAATTGGTTTTTGGGTTTATCGTGAGCGGTGTTTTGAACAACACCTGTTCTTTAACCCGATTAACAATAGAGTGTGATTTTGGGTTTGTCGTGAATCGTGTTTTAGATGACATTGGTTCTTTAACCCAGTTAAAGACAGGATATTGATTTTTAAGAAGATTAAAACTTAGTGGAGTTTTAATGAATCTTTAATTAGATTGAAATGGGAATTGATAATTTAAATTATCAAATATGAAAGGTGATCGAGAATGGAGTACCACCAGTTTTGCTCCAAAGCGATAGTTAAATCTTTAATTAGATGTGAAGTGAAATGGTAATTAATTTTACCGACAACACCGTGGTGTTAGATATGGAGTATTACCAGTTTTGCTCCATGGAATAAATAGGTTGGGAATGGGAAATAAAATAAATAATTACTTCGGTGTGGTTCGCTAATCCCGACTAGTTTGAAATGATATCCAAAGAAAGATTAAAGAATAAATTTAGAAGAATTTATCTTGGATAAAATTAATGGGAACCTTGCCCTAAGAAAGTGATTTTGTGAATAAAAGAATATTATGAATTGGAATGAGGCGTTTGTTGTGTTTGTGTAACATTTGTTTATCATATACGTGGATTATTCAGAAAGGCCGGGTTTATACCCATTCTGAATAACTGATTCGATGAGATGTCGAAGATGAAGATGGTGGTGGAAGACCGGAAGTCTTTACATCGTTTGGGTGATTACTGATGATCTCGATTGGGCTGTACACCCAAGATGAGGGAAACAGTTGGTGATCGTCCAGACGTACTTGGAGATCGATGGATATGCGAGAAAAGTGCCTCTGGTTTCGTTCAGACCCAGAACGAACTTGTAAATGGATTGTGTGTCTGACATTGGATTTTATTCTGTGTTGATTGATCTCTATTAAATATAAATCTGTTTGACGGCGGAGAATTTATTCTCTTGCTTAACGCCCTTCTCTGAGACGTACGAGCTCAGATGTTGTATATCGATGGACATCAGTCGCATGGAGTGAATTGCCAGTGTGGCACGCGTAAGTGGCAATTGATCAGGGCTTCTGTTGAAAAGCAAAGTCTTGTGGTTGATGATCAAAGCACGGCCTGTGTGGCGTAGCTTTGTGTATAACGTGAATTCGCGAGCCTCACACCTCGGTATGAGTCAAAAACGGGAGACGGACCGCTGGGAGAGCACAACGTTTCTTTCTAGCTAGGGTGGTGTCAGTGACCTACCAGCCCTGACATTTATATACTTTTCACCTGTGTGGTTGTTGGAATGCAAGGTGCCTCGGATATAGGTCTGTAAGGACCGGGAAACGTGTGCTCAGGAACTGCCAATCCTCAAAAGTAAGAGAGGACCGGCCCAGCCGATTCCAAGGATCAAAGTGGGGTCCTGAGACATTTGCTAGAGTGTCTCGAACGGAGAGGAGCTTGCCCCTTGCCTCGACTCATGACGGAAGTCCAATTTCCAATACGTGATATTGCGGTTTTAATTGTAGAACTAGTATGGCGACATGATATATGGTACCCATGCCGTCTATGATTGAAATTGTTTTGACACTATACACTTATAATAGTATCAAATGATTTGTTTTAAACGTACCAAGCATGTTTGGCTATTATAAGGGAAAACCCTATCCTCCGGCTTGCGTTGCATTGTGTGATGGGACCTGGGTCTTATAATAGCTTCATTTTTCCAAAAAGCATTGCGCTGTTTTGTTATATGCACTAGTATTCTTGGGAGGAAACCCGTTCCGTGTTATACGGCGTGGTCCCTTGAATTACTATCTTCTAAAGTAAAGTTTTCAATAGTTGTTTTAGTTCTCACACCAGTCCCATGACTGACCTGGAGTTTATTGTTTTAACCTAAACTCTGGGTGCCCCTATTTTCCACGGGCAGCTAGTAGTTTTGGTTTTGCAAATTTATATTCACAGGGTCCTGATTTACAGCTGGAACGATGCTCGTAAAGCTCTGTATCCGTGCATTACTTCTAGTTGTGCTTTTGTATTATTTTCCGCTGCAATGAATTTAAATGTAATTTAAATCTCTGATATTTGTTGAATGTAACTTATTTATTTATACTCTGTATATTCTTGTATCTGATGGAATTGTTGTAATAACAATGGAATGTTCTTCCGTCTGCGTCCTTTTGTGTGTTGTTCTTAAAGTATCCGCTCTTTCGTTCATGGGGAAGTAACGGGTCCTTACAGTTTAGCAAAGTTAGAATGGTCAAAAACGTCGTCGTATGGCGTAAATAGCTCGTTGGAAAAGTTGCAGGAAATTGGTCAGTAACCCGTTCGTGAAGCACCCTCATGACCCGACCCCTAGGATCGTTAAGCACCCTCACGACTCGACCCCGAGGATCATGAAGCACGCTCACACCCCGATCGCGAGGAGGAGGGCGAACCCTAGGAGAGCAACCATGAGGAAGAGGGCGAACACTCACACCCCGACCGTGATGAAGAGGGCGAACCCGAAGAGAGCGATTGTGAGGAAGAGGGCGAACCCTTATACCCCAACGGTGAGGAAGGGGCGAACCCTAGGAAGGCGACCGTAAGGAAAGGAGAAAACCCTAGGGGGACAAACCCTAGGATGGCGAGCTGTGAACCGCACCAGGAAGGAAAGAGCAAACCATACGAACATGTCACGAGCCGATGCAAGGACGGGGTCATGAACCGAGCCACTATAGTCACCACGAGCCAACCACATGCGAGGACCCACTGTAATGTACCGTATTTTTATGGATAATAAATAATTTATTTAATTATTTAAATAAAGATTTGGTAATTTAAAATGACCAGAATTAAATAATAAGGAATATTTAATTAATGTAATAATTAAATAATATATTTAAATTCTAGAATAGTCAGAAATAGTAGAATTCACAATATGATGTGAATTGGATCATATATAAGCTATAATTCAGTTTGGAATTGAATTATAATAATGAATATATTATTTAAATGAAGTTTAAACATATAATTATATTATAATTAAAATTGAGCTCCAAATGGCGCGGCAGTTCGTAATTTGGTGGTTCGAACTTCAACTGAATATACAGGGTCTGATTTAAATTGGATTTCTGTGAAACATGAAACGTTCGGAGCCGGTGAAGTATATTTTTCTAATATAAGAGAAAAATCGAGATTTCATTGTGTAGATTTTGAGTTATGTCCAAATCAAATTTTTGAAAAGTTGCTATGGAATTCCTTTATAAATTATAGCGATTTATTTATATTATAAAAGGTTTTTTCAATATAAATTGAATATCGATTTAACCGGGATTTGAATATCAAGTAATAAACCCAATTAGAGCTATACGATATTCTGTGTGAGAATATATATTTATATTTAATTTAATTGTTTTTAAATATATTTATATATTTAAATGGGTTATTTAGAGCTTTAAAAATATCTAGTTTTGCAAATGACCTCCGTTTTCGATGAAACTAATTTTGTTGGATCTGCAATATTAAATTATTGTTAGATTTTAATTTCCGTGATTTTTGGGGTCAGTGTGTGGCTGTATGGATTTTTTTATGTGAAAAACAGTCAGTATTTTGATGGTTGAAAATACGCTATGTGAGAAAACGGAGTCGGAATTCGACGAAACCAGTTTCGTTGGGTCCGTAATGTCGAACTGTAGCTGCGTGTCCATTTTCATGATTTTTGGATATAATGTGTGATCATACAGATTTTTAGAATACAAATACAAGTAACGCTAACTATATAAATTAATATATAAATGCGAAGCTTACTTTGTAAGATACCCAACCTTATAAATACACTTCCTATCCTTACCTAACCCTAACAAATTCATTTTCTCTAGTCAAGGAATGTTGGGCTATCAGTTTTTTCTCTTAAACCATGACCGTGAGCAAAAGAAAAATCAAGAGAAATCAAAATCAAATTCCTAAAATTTCAAAACAAAATCTGTTGAACTTGTGGAGGAAGAGCTTCCTTCTGGTGTACCTTATGGGGGTTGCGATGCTTGTTTGGGGTTGGTGCTAGTTTCTGAAGCCGTGCCTAAGGTTGAAGTTGCGATGCGCCAGGAGTGTTCGAATTTGGAGAGGAGCTGTCGGTTGTCTTCATTTATACTTCACTGATTCGCTGTGAATTGTATAAGGTCAGAGAGAAGGGTGGAGATGACATGTTTGGAAGGAGACTTGCGGTGGTTTTTGTGAAGATGGGAAGAGTAGCAGGTGGAGCAAAGTTTCAAAATAAGGGAGTTTGGGAAACAAGTTTGTACTGTGAATATCGGGATGAAGAGGAGTTCAATCCTTTTTGTTTTAGCTGGCGTCAGTGAGGAGGAAAATGAAATGTATTTTTGTAGACGCAAGTTGAATTCTTGGTGATGGGGAAATGGAGCTCGTAGGGGGTTGTCATGTGGAGCCAGTGGGTTCAGTGTTTGATGAAGGAAGGACATGGAAAAGTATGAGTTCGAAAGTGTGCTTGCTGAAGAAACAGTGAACGCGGTAAATAGGGTTTTAAATGTGATTAAGATTTTAAAGTTTATTTTCACGATAGGATGAAGGAAAATGGGTGAATAAGAAATGGTAATCAAATGAGGGGCCGCTTTCTAAGGGAAGTTGGTTGCGAAATATTTAAGTGGAGAGCGGGTCCGGAATATAAAGTTGGATTTGGGCCAATTTTGATCGGTAAAGCCCAATTGTTATTTAAATTAAGTTTAATTTTATTTAAATGTATGTAGAAACTTAAATATATCATACCATGTCCATACGATATCAGAATTGGACAAAATTGGATCCGTTGGCATCGTGTGGAGGAGGGATAAACATGGAACTGACTAGGAGTGAACTGGAGATCGTTACAATTTATAGCGAAATAAATTGTATTTCTGAATCAACCGTCAATTATCGTTATTTAACGATAACTGTCCAATGTGAGTAAAACTCACCAACTCTACCAGTTCATATTTTTATAACATATATTTAGAACTGACAAATGATGATTGATTTGCTGTGTGCTGACTATTTGATTGAATTGCTGATTGATTGTTTGAAGTTATAGATAACGATATATATATATATCGTTAATCAAATATTGATTCTGTTTAGCAGAATATTTCATAGTGAAATGAAATTGTTGTTAATTATATTGTTTAACATCTGTGATGCAGGGAAACAGGTTGGAGGGATCCAACTGGGTTCCTCAATATTTATAATACTGTTCTTTTCATATATTGTAATATATGATGTGATATAAAACATGTTGTTGATTATGTGTGTTTGAATGATATTGATCATTGTTATTTGGTATTTTAAATACCGTAAGAAATACTGGGATATAGAAAAGGGGATTTTCAAAGTGTATTTTGAAAATAAATTATTTATATAAAATCAATGGATTTTATATATAAAAGGAAAAGGATTTTATAAAAGAAAATAATTACAAAATCAACGGATGTTGAAAAGGAAGTATTTGCAAACCATTTACAAATAGAATTGAAAAAGAAGTATTTGCAAACCATTTACAAATAGAATAGAAAAGGAAGTATTTGCAAACCATTTACAAATAGAATTGAAAAGGAAGTATTTGTAAAACAATTACAGATAGAATTGAAAAGGAAATATTTGTAAAACATTTACAAACAGAATTGAAAAGAAAATATTTGTAAAACATTTACAAATAGATTATAAATGGAAATATTTATTTATGAAATAGATAGAGTTATAAAAAGAAATATTTATTTATAAAATAAATAAAATTGAAAAGGAAATATTTATTTAGAAAATAAATAGATTATAAATGGAAATACTTGAAAAATGAATAGAATTGTATAAAAAGAGAATTTTACAGTAGGAAGGTTTAGACCCATGCTTCGCACACGGGTATAACAGAATATGAATTCAAAGTGAACATCTAAGATAAATCTATTTTAACAGATAAAGTAATAAGATTAATTTATAAATAAGGTTTTATAAATTAAGTAAAATATTTATCATTGGATAAATAGAATATATAAGTCAGGACTTATATAAGAATCAATTTCAACATCAATATTTGAAACTGAATATGGACGAAGAGTAAATTGAATAGGGTTAATCATTTAGAGTTAATCAGTTAGAGTTAGTCAGTTAGAGTTAATCGAGTGGGAGTTAATCCAATAGAGTTAATCCAATAGAGTTGATCGAATAGAGTTAATCGAATTTGAGTTAATCGAATATTAGTTATTCAAAAGGAGTTAATTGAATATAAGTTATTCAAAAGGAGTTAATTGAATATAAGCTAGTCAGAAAAGATTTATCGAATATTAGTTATTCGAATACAGTTAAATAGAGTTAATCGAATATAAGTTATTCGAATATAATTGAATGGAGTTAATCGAATATAGTTTATTCGAAAGGAGTTATCGAATATAGTTTATTCAAAAGGAATTAGTCGAATATAGTTTATTCGAAGAAAGGAGTAATCGAATATAGTTTTTTCGAAGAAAGGTGTTAGTCGAATATAGTTTATTAGAAGGAAGATTATCGAATATAGTTTATTCGAAAGAGAGATGATTGAATATTAGTTATTCGAAGAGAGTTAATCGAATATAGTTTATTCGAAAAGTAGTTATCGAATAAGGATTTATTCGAAAGAGAATTATACGTTGAATTCAATTATATCGAATCAGGACAGTACTATTCACTTTCCGTTTTTAATCAAGATTTATTTATTTACAAATAAATTATTTGTCTGTTTATTTATCCAAATCAATAAATAAAAGTTATACTTAAGTTATTATATTTCGGAAGCATGGGATTATAACACTACTGTAATAAGCAAGCGATTGCTGTAATGGAAGTGGATTCGTAAATAGAATCCGTGAGTTACGTAAGGAAGTTTGTTAAAGATTTAGAAGGTGAACCTTGTCTATTTAGAAGTTAGAAATGTTGTTCAGTTAAGGTCTGAGAGGTAGTTATACCCCAACTTGATTGGCTTTGTTTTTAACTAAGGAATGGTTAAGGTTCGATAGTGAAGGTTGGTTAAGTGAAATTAGTTAATCAGTGTAATGTTTTAGTTGGCATGACGATGTTTTATTTAAACATCTGTTTAAATCCAATGAATGAGTTTGGAAGCATCTTCCAAATATAATCGGAGATATTTTCTAATCATAGAAAATGAAATGTTGATGAGAAAGAATACTCGAATGACAGTGATACATGAAAAAGAGATGGAAATGTTTTCCAAAGATTAATAACGTATATTTTCTAAATTTAGAAAATAAGGAATGCCGAATATATGGAAACAAGAAATAAATAAAGTAATGAACAAAAGAGATAAACGTTAAATGATGATTGATCGATATAATTTCCATCTGGAAATAATATCGTTGTTTGCACACGTGTTTTTCTTTGATAGTTAACTCGCCGAATATCGAAATTTTGACCATTTTTCCGTCGTCAATAGGAAGAGACCGGGATCAGATTCATGACTTGAAAACCACTCTGTATGGGCGTTAGCGTTGCGAGTCAAATGTGATGAAGAAAACTGAAACAGAGTTATGCAAGGGCTGTCCTGTTTACAGAATAGTACCTTTGGTTGTTCCAGTCCCAGGACAACCTGTATGGAAGAATGTCTGACAGTGTATATTTAATGGATCACTTAAGTTGATCTCTTCAAACATATGTACGTTTGATGGCGGAGGAATTCATTTCTCTTAGCTGTATACCCGTTGTATTTTTGGGGAAATCAATTTGTGATTTGGTGGGTATGACGATGTGACATTCAAAGTAAATAAGTGTATGATCTGTCAGAGATAAGCGTGGCCTCTAGCCTCACAACCGGGAAATGACAAAAATCGGGCAGGCAGCATGGCTAAGTGGTTGGCTGCCAAGTAGTGTGTATTATCACCTATATAGAGATATTCATTTCATTCTTTAATCTATTCAATGTTGTCCCATTCGGGAAATGGTTGCTGAACCCAACCGTTGGTGATATACATTCGATACACTCAAGAAAAATGAGTGGTCAGTCATGTATGGCCGGGTTGCAAGATGTTCTTGTTGAACCCAGTGTATTTCTCTCTAGAGGTACACTATCGGAAGGTGGTTCCATAGCTTGTCATAGTTGGTAATCCATTATCCAATAAGTGCTCGCAGTTTTATTGTATATTATATTTGTAGAACGTGAGATGAAAGCGTTCTCCAAGATGATTATTATATTGTGGTAGATAGACACTATTATAATACCAAAAGATTTTTGATATAAAAGATCATTGTTTCTATCTTATCTATTCTCACCCTATAATTTCTTTCATGGACTATCCGGTGTTTCCGATGCTTGTATAGTCGACATAGTGTTGTATGTCGATATCCAAGGCCGCGAAAAACCCGGGTCATTACGGTGGTATCAGATCTTAAGGTTAAGTAATTACCTTGGCTCTGTGGCGTGACTCAGTAGAGATGGGGTTACTAATACCCTAGATTGAGTTGAGTGTATATATACGAGTGAACATATTTGTTATTTGATATAAAGTGGTTTTATATTGTGGAGATTTATTGATTGAGTTGTTTATGAGTTCTGGTCGATCAGTTTGATCCACTGTATCGGTAGGAGTTTCTAAACACTCGAATACGATGGGTCAAAACGATATGTTTTGAAAAGAGGGTAAATGAAAATAATTTTACCCAAAGTATATTTTGATATAGAGAAAATATAAATATTGTAATTATAATATATTAGATATATTGATTGTTATTATAATCGAGTAAGATTATAAATTAAATGGTTATGTAAATAACCAATCAGAATTCATACAAGTGTAGTATATGGTGTTAGATGGATTAAATCTGAAATTAAATCAAAATTTGGAATTTAAAATTCTGGAAATTAGAAAAGTGTTGGTAAATGAATTTGGATTGAGTATATGAGAATTTTAAAATCCTGGGAGATTTTAAATTATTTTACAAGCATTGTGAATGATATTTTGTAATGTATTTCAAAATGGAAATGTTAGAAATGATTTTAAAGGAATATAGTATTGAACTCACTTCGATTGCTAGAAAATAAATTCCGATGATGACAACTGCATCATTAGTGTTCATTTTTGAGTTACTAAGTGACGGATTACTACCAAAGATTTTGTTTTTGAATTGTTTTGAGAAAAACAAGTTGTATTGAAATTCCAGAAAAGGATATTTGATTTTTGGAAAGGCTAAGCTATTTGAGACTCCCAAGTAAGGATTATTTGAAATAAAAACTAAGTAAATAGAAATTTGTGAAAGCAAATTTGAAATTGAAATATAGGCAGTTCAGTGGTAATTGAATTGGATTAGAATGGTACCGAGAAAAATTGGATTGGTGAAATTAGAATTTGTAATGGAATTTGGTTTGTATAAGAAGAGGATTTGGTTTGGATATAAACGAATGGTTGTGTTGGAGATAAAAACTAATTGGAATTTGATTGGGATGACACTGGTATATGTTGGATTAACAGCAGATGGAAAGGATATAATGATATTCTCGACAAAAAGGTACAAGTTTATATTTGGTATAAGCATGAGATTTATGAGCCGATTTGGCAAGCCGCTTGGCTGTTTGATTTTCTTTTGGGTTGGAGATGGCCCAGAGAGGCGAGTGGTAGTTGTACCGATTAACCAGTACAAAGGAGGTGCTGGCAATTTTTTTGAAAATTTCGGGTGTTAGAATATTTTCAGAATTTTTGAAAATTTAATTAGTCGGAAAGAATTACTATTTTAAATGAAATTAAATTGGTTCAGTTGAAACTGAAGTTAAGAAGTAAACGAATAATTTGTTACCAGTTGATAGTGTTGTTTCCTCCCTTAGCAATTTCGAGGACGAAGTTATTTTAAGGGGGGAAGAATGTAATGTCTCGTATTTTTACGGATAATAAATAATTTATTTAATTATTTAAATAAAGGTTTGGTAGTTTAAAATGACCAAAATTAAATAATAAGGAATATTTAATTAATATAATAATTAAATAATATATTTAAATTCCAGAATAGTCGAAAATAGTAGAATTCACAATACAATGTGAATTGGATCATATGTAAGCTATAATTCAGTTTGGAATTGAATTAGAATAACGAATATATTATTTAAATGAAGTTTGAACGTATAATTATATTATAATTAAAATCGAGCTCCAAATGGCGTGGCAGTTCGTAATTTGGCGATCAACTGAATATACAGGGTCTGTTTTAAATTGGATTTTTGTGAAACAAGAAACGCTCGGAGCTGGTGAAGTATATTTTTCTGATAGAAGAGAAAAATCGGGATTTCATTGTGTAGATTTTGAGTTATGTCCAAATAAAATTTTCGAAAAGTCGCTATGGAATTCCTTTATAAATTATAGCGATTTATTTATATTATAAAAGGAATTTTCAATATAAATTGAATATCGATTCAACCGGGATTTGAATATCGAGTTATAAATCCAATTGGAGCTATACGATATTCTGTGTGAATATATATACGATAATATATATTTATTTATATTTAATTTAATTGTTTTTAAATATATTTATATATTTAAATGGGTTATTTAGAGCTTTAAAAATAGCCAGTTTTGCAAACGACTTCCGTTTTCGACGAAACTAATTTTGTTGGATCCGCAATATTAAATTATTGTTAGATTTCAATTTCCACGATTTTTGGGGTCAGTGTGTGGCCGTACGGATTTTTTAATGTGAAAAACAGTCAGTATTTTGACGGTTAAAAATGCGCTGTGTGAGCAAACGGAGTCGGAATTCGATGAAACCTGTTTCTCTGGGTCCATAATGTCGAACTGTAGTTGCATGTCTATTTCGTGATTTTTGGATATCATGCGTGATCGTACGGATTTTTAGAATACAAATATAAGTAACGCTAACTATATAAATTAATATAAAAATGCGAAGCTTACTTTGTAAGCTACCCAACCTTATAAATGCACTTCCTATCCTTACCTAACCTTAACAAATTCATTTTCTCCGGTCAACGAATGTTGGGCCATCAGTTTTTTCTCTTAAACCAAGACCGTGGGTAAAAGAAAAATCAAGAGAAATCAAAATCAAATTCCTAAAATTTCAAAACAAAATCTATTGAACCTGTGGAGGAAGAGCTTCCTTCTGGTGTGCCTTATGCGGGTTGCGATGCTTGTTTGGGGTTGGTGCTATTTCCTGAAGCCGTGCCTAGGGTTGAAGTCGCGATGCGCCAGTAGTGTTCGAATTTGGTGAGGAGCTGTCGGTTGTCTTCATTTATACTTCACTAATTCGCTGCGAATTGTATAAGGTCAGAGAGAAGGATGGAGCTGACATGTTTGGAAGGAGACTTGCGGTGGTTTTTGTGAAGATGGGAAGAGTAGCAAGTAGAGCAAAGTTTTGAAATAAGGGAGTTTGGGAAATGAGTTTATACTGTGAATATCGAGATGAAGAGGAGTTCGATCCTTTTTGTTTTAGCTGGCATCAGCAAAAAGGAAAACGAAATGTATTTTTGTAGACGCGAGTTAAATTCCTGGTGATGGGGAAATGGAGCTCGCAGGGGGTTGTCATATGGAGCCAGTGGGTTCAGTATTTGATGAAAGAAGGACACGGAAAAGGTATGAGTTCGAAAGTGTGCTTGCTGAAGAAATAGTGAATGCGGTAATTAGGGTTTTAAATATGATTAAGATTTTAAAGTTTATTTCATGATAGGATGAAGGAAAATGGGTGAATAAGAAATGGTAATCAAATGAGGAGCAGCTTACTATGGAAGATGGTTGCGAAATATTTAAGTGGAGAGCGGGTCCGGACATATAAAGTTGGATTTGGGCTGGTTTTGATCGGTAAAGCCCAATTGTTATTTAAATCAAGTTTAATTTTATTTAAATGTATGTACAAACTTAAAAATATCATACCATGTCCATATGATATCAGAATTGGACAAAATTGGACCCGTTGGGATTGTATGGAGGAGGGCTACACCATGGAACTGACTAGGAGTGAACTGGAGCTCGTTACAATTTATAGCGAAATAAATTGTATTTCTGAATCTACTGACAATTATCGTTATTTAACGATAACTATCCAATGTGAGTAAAACTCACCAACTCTACTAGTTCATATTTTTATAACGTATATTTAGAACTGATAAATTATTTGTTGTGTGTTAACTGTTTGATTGAATTGCTGATTGATTGTTTGAAATTATAAATAACGATATATATATATATATATATCATTAATCAAATATTGATTCAGTTTAGCAGAATATTTCATAGTGAAATGAAATTGATGTTAATTATATTGTTCAACAACTGTGATGCAGGGAAACAGGTTGGAAGGATCCAACTGGATTCCTCAATATTTATAACACTGTTCTTTTCATATATTGTAACATATGATGTGATATATAATCTATTGTTGATTATGTGTGTTTGAATGATATCGATCATTATTATTTGGTATTTTAAATACCGTAAGAAATACTAGGATATATAAAAGGGGATTTTCAAAGTGTATTTAGAAAATAAATTATTTATATAAAATCAATGGATTTTATATATAAAA
Organism: Allium sativum; assembly: GCA_030737875.1. NCBI lineage: Eukaryota > Viridiplantae > Streptophyta > Magnoliopsida > Asparagales > Amaryllidaceae > Allium > Allium sativum. The sequence goes on along the minus strand of CM060926.1, from coordinate 955,486,230 downwards.
GGAAAAGGATTTTATAAAAGAAAATAATTATAAAATCAACGGATGTTGAAAAGGAAGTATTTGTAAACCATTTACAAATAGAATTGAAAAGGAAGTATTTGTAAACCGTTTACAAATAGAATTGAAAAGGAAATATTTGTAAAACATTTACAAATATAATTGAAAAGAAAATATTTGTAAAACATTTACAAATAGGTTATAAATGAAAATATTTATTTATGAAATAGATAGAGTTATAAAAAAAATATTTATTTAGAAAATAAATAGAATTGAAAAGGAAATATTTATTTAGAAAATAAATAGATTATATAAGGAAATACTTGAAAAATTAATAGAATTGTATAAAAAGAGAATTTTACACTAGGAAGGTTTAGACCCGTGCTTCGCACATGGGTATAACAGAATATGAATTCAAAGTGAACATCTAAGAGAAATCTATTTTAACAGATAAAGTAAGAAGATTAATTTATTAATAAGGTTTTATAAATTAAGTAAAATATATATCATTGGATAAATAGAATATATAAGTCAGGACTTATATAGAGAAGCAAGAATCGATTTCAACATCGATATTTGAAACTGAATATGGACGAAGAGTAAATTGGATAGCTTTAATCAGTTAGGGTTAATCAGTTAGAGTTAGTCAGTTAGAGTTAATCGAGTAGGAGTTAATCCAACAGAGTTAATCCAATAGAGTTGATCGAATAGAGTTAATCGAATTTGAGTTGATTGAATATTAGTTATTCGAAAGGAGTTAACTGAATATAAGTTATTCAAAAGGAGTTAATTGAATATAAGATAGTCAGAAAAGAGTTATCGAATATTAGTTATTCGAATAGAGTTAATCAAATATTAGTTATTCAAATAGAATTGAAAGGAGTTAATCGAATATAGTTTATTCGAAAGGAGTAATCGAATATAGTTTATTCGAAAGGAATTAATCGAATATAGTTTATTTGAAGAAAGGAGTAACCGAATATAGTTTATTCAAAGAAAGGTGTTAGTCGAATATAGTTTATTCGAAGGAAGATTATCGAATATAGTTTATTCGAAAGAGAGATGATCGAATATTAGTTATTCAAAGAGAGTTAATCGAATATAGTTTATTCGAAAAGGAGTTATCAAATAGAGATTTATTCGAAAGAGAATTATACGTTGAATTCGATTATATCAAGTTCGGGAAAGTACTATTCACTTTCCGTTTTTAATCAAGATTTATTTATTTATAAATAAATTAGTTGTTTGTTTATTTATCCAAATTAATAAATAAAAGTTATACTTAAGTTATTATATTTTGGAAGCAACACTATTGTTATAATCAAATGATTTTTGTAAAAGAAGTGGATTCGTAAATAGAATCTGAGAGTTACGTAAGGAAGTTTTTTTAAAGATTTAGAAGGTGAACCTTGTCTATTTCGAAGTTAGAAATGTTGTTCAGTTAAGGTCTGAGAGGTAGTTATACCCCAACTTGATTGGCTTCGTTTTTAATTAAGGAATGGTTAAGGTTCGATAGTGAAGGTTGGTTAAGTGTAATTAGTTAATCAGTGTAATGTTTGAGTTGGCATAACGATGTTTTATTTAAACATCTGTTTAAATCCAGTGAATGAGTTTGGAAACATCTTCCAAATATAATCAGAGATATTTTCTAATCATAGAAAATTAAATGTTGATGAGAAAGAATACTGGAATGACAGTGATACGTGAAAAAGAGATGGAAATGTTTTCCAAAGATTAATAACGTATATTTTCTAAATTTAGAAAATAAGGAATGTTGAATATATGCAAACAGGAAATAAATAAAGTAATGAACTAAAGAGATAAACATTAAACGATGATTGATCGATATAATTTCCATATGGAAATAATATCGTTGTTTGCACACGTGCTTTTCTTTGATAGTTAACTCACTGACTATTGAAATTTTTGACCATTTTTCCGTCGTCAATACGGAGAGACCGAGATCAGATTCATGACCTGAAAACCACTCTGTATGGGCGTTAGCATTGCGAATCAAATATGATGTAGAAAATTGAAACAGAGTAATGCAAGGGCTGTCCTGTTTACAGAATAGTACCTTTGGTTTATCCAGTCCCAGGACAACCTGTATGGAAGAATGTCTGACAGAGTATATTTAATGGATCACATAAGTTGATCTCTTCAAACGTATGTATGTTTCGTGGCAGAGGAATTCGTTTCTCTTAGCTGTATACCCATTGTATTTTTATGGAAATCAATTTGTGATTTGGCGGATATGACAATGTGACATTCAAAGTGAATAAGTGTGTGATCTGTCAGAGATAAGCATGGCCTCTAGCCTCATAACCGGGAAATGACAAAAATCGGGAAGACAACATGGCTAAGTGGATAGCTGCCAAGTAGGGTGTATTATCACCTATCTAGAGATATTCATTTCATTCTTTAATCTATTCGATGTTGTCCCATCGGGAAACGGTTGCTAATCCCAACCGTTGGTGATATACGTTCGATACACTCAAGCGAAATGAGTGGTCGGTCATATGTGGCCGGGTTGCAAGATGTTCTTGTTGAACCTAGTGTATTCCTGTGACGATCCCAAAATCCAAGGGGCGGTATTAAGGATAATCATTGGGAAATAACACATTAATCATCATAGCAGAGTACAGATAATAGCAGAAACAATAAATAAAAATAATTTTACATGGATATGACAGCGGAATCACAACATGTAGGAATATCAGAATAGCATAACGTGGGATATAACTTAGTAAATAACAAGGAAGGTGATCAGTCATCATCGCCAGAGGCGGAATACATACATGTAGTGAGACACAATAAGGGTATCAGTCTACATCGCCGAAGGCAGAATACATATACATATAGTGAGAAATACAGAAAGTAAATCAGTCTGCATCGCCAGTGGCGGAATCATAATATAAATACAGTAATGGCGGAAAATGTCAAAGTCATCTCTGTGTAGTCAGCCTCGCCATGAGCCAAAAATGCACTCTATGCAGCAGTGCAGAGCCAAAAACAACCTGTCACCTGTGTACTAGGCTGCCCATGTGAAAATAAGGGCACCCGCGTTTGCAAAGTGAAACAGACAACGAGTCAGTCATGGGGACTGGTATGAGGAATCTATTTAACAGTTAAACAACAGTAAATAGCAAATCATAGGACCACGCCACTTTCGCGGAACGGGTTTACTCCAGTGATTGCTAGTGCATTTAAAACAAAGTAAATTCTTTTAAAACAACGCAATGTTTTTAGAAAGAATGAAGCCATTATAAGACTCAGGTCCCATCACACAATGCAACGCAAGCCGGAGGATAGAGTTTTACCTTATAATAGCCAAATATGCTTGATACATGTAAAGCGAAATCATTTGATATTATTACTAGTGCATATATGTTTCAAAAATGAATAGCATCATAAATATCAATCATAGGCGGCATAGTTACCATATACTATGTCACCATACTAGTACTACAATCAAGTCCGTTATTTCGTATTGGAAATTGGATTTCCGTCATGAGTCGAGGCAAGGGGCAAGCTCCTCTCCGCTTCTAGACACTCTAGCAAATGCCTCGGGACTACGCACTCTGGGTAACCCCTGGATGCTTCAGGGCCGGTCCTCACTTACGTTAGAGGATTAATTATGCCTGAACACACGTTTCCCGGTCCTTACAGACCTATAATCGAGGCGCCTCGCATTCCAACAACCACAAAGGTGAAAAGTAGATATATATGTCAGGGCTGGTAAGTCACTGACACCACCATAGCTAGAAAGAAACGTCGTGCTCTCCCTGCAGTCCGTATCCCGTTTTTAACTCATACCGGGGTGTGAGGTTCGCGAATCTACGAAATACACAAAGCTAGGCAACGTAGGCCTTGCTTTGATCATCATCCACAAGACTTTGCTTTGCAACAGAAGCCTTGATCACAGCATCTTGGCATGCCACCTTGGCAGTCCACTCCATACGATTGATTTCCATCGATATATAACGTCTAAGCTCGTACGTCTCAGAGAAGGGCGTTAAGCAAGAGAATAAATCCTCCGCCGCCAAACAGATATATATTTAACAGAGATCAATTAGTACAGAACAAAATCCATTGTCAGACACACAGTCCATTTACAAGTCCGTCCTGGGTCTGAACGAAACCGGAGGCGTCAAATCCCTCGTATATTCGTCCAATCAACACATACGTTCAGACGGTTACTACTTCCGTCCTTTTCCGGTAGCTACCCCGGTTAGGAACCTCAGTAGCGCCCATCCAACTGATACGAAGATCGTCGGTCTTGAATCGTCGTTGCATTTTCCAATTCGAATCGCTCGATAAATTATTTGAAATGAGGGTTAGCTCGGCCTTTTCAAATAATTCACGTCATTAGAATTTAAATCGATTCTTTTTATGGTTATATTATTCGACATCCATCTTTCAGTTATTTAGTGTTATTTTCGCGTCAAACACATACAACCAATAAATATCAAGCAATTCAAGCCCAATTGGCTTATTTTCAATCAATTTTGTTTATAATATTTTATAACGATTATTCGCCATTTTTATTTATTCAAAAATGGCCATATTTAATTAAACGACGTTTCAGGTCGTGCCGTGGCACTGGCGCTGTTTTTCTCCTAATTTGTTTTACACATATCAGAAAATCTAACCGTTGGATTTCTACAAAGTCTATATCAGTTGGAAGATATTCCCAAAGCGAACCCAACGGTTCCAGTTTCGTGAGAATCCGACGGTCGGATCTTCCACACTAGTCGTTTGAAGTTACGGTTTCAAAATTCGAACTGCAGCGTCGTTATTCGATTTAATTTAATTATATTTATATTTATATATAAATATAAGCGATTCTGGCGCTGTTTTTCTTCAGATTTGAATTAAACATTCCGGACAATCCAACCGTTGGATTTTTACAAGGTTGGTGCCATTGGAAAGATATTTCCAAGGCGAACCCAGCGGTTGCGGTTTCGGGAAAATCCGATGGTCGGATTTCTCGTACTAATCGTTTCAAATTACGATTCCGAAACGCGAACTGCACGGTCTCTATTCCTTTTAATTATATTTATATTTATATATATAAATATAGTTCAATCTATAATTTCAACTATAGCTCATTCTATATTTTCAACTTCGTTTTCACTTCAAATATTTCACTAACGCCTTAATATTTCGAAAAATTTCGCCATAACCTCCTTTGTACGGGGAGGGGTTTGGAAATTTATTGGGCCGTATTAGGTACCCAATAAATCCTAAAAAGCATTCACATATTTATAGTGATATATTTAGGTGTTTACGGGGGAGCATGTACTGATAATCACTCCAGAGAATAAATTCCCGTCACCCCGTTTCCGTGTGGAAATAAATAGTCCATGTGCCGTATCTAATAACTAGAGCGACGTGGTTATTGTCAACTCCAGACCCGTGTGGGGTTTTTATTAATCTGGCAATTTATCGTTATAATTTATATAGTCCATATCAGTCATCAGTTCAACCTGTAGTACATAGTCATCGCCATACAAGCCTCTTGCTTGTATGGTAAATCTTCCACCTCGTCACACAAGCTCCAATTGCTTATGTGGAATATGATGAAGTATGCCTATCGTCAAGAAGTATGCCATGTAGTGTAGTTCAAAATTAATTGTTACTATCCTATGGCGTTATTTATTATTTCACATAGAAAAACCAGCACTCCGCATCCAATGGCATTCACAGGAGTTGATATATAAATAAAATTGCGCAGCCAACTCATCAAGGTTTACCTATTGGTCGGGCACGCAAATAATTTCTTTACTCTACAGCTAATCCATTTTTCCTGTTCAACACATGTATATATATGCAGAACAAAGCTAATAATAATATTTCTAGCAAATTATTATTGATTTCAACACATGTGTATTTTTAACTAATCGTATACATGATAAAAGGAATATTTTTATCATAAAAAATATTTATTCGACACATGTGTATTTTTAACTAAGCGTATACATGAAAAAAAGGAATATTTTTATCATCAAAAATATTTATTCGACACATGTGTATTTTTAACTCTTCATATTCACTATAAAAATATAGTTTTCATTGTCGATTCATTTTATTTTTAAAAGATGATAACATTCAACACATGAACTTCAACTCAACGAATGAATTGCAATTCAACACATGAATACTCTATATAGTTTGTATATATATAAAAATGTGATTTTTATCGCTAAATCCATTTGTTTAAATTCGAATAATATTCAACACATGAATTTCAACTCAACGAATGAATTGCAACTCAACACATGAATATTCGATATAGTTTGAATATATATAAAAATGTGATTTTTATCGCTAAAGCCATTTGTTTAAATTCGAATAATATTCAACACATGAATTTCAACTCAACGAATGAATTGCAACTCAACACATGAATATTCGATATAGTTTGAATATATATAAAAATGTGATTTTTATCGCTAAAGCCATTTGTTTAAATTCGAATAATATTCAACACATGAATTTCAACTCAACGAATGAATTGCAACTCAACACATGAATATTCGATATAGTTTATGCAATTTATTTCAACGAATGAAAATTATTCTAACACATAAATATTTCAAAAAAATTCGGCAGCATAACGGCAGGGTAGTTAAAACCGGGACCGTCCCTAGTACGGCTCCTCGCTCTACCTTAAAACCTCGTGGTTTTTGACAATGGGGATCATGCATCTAGTTCGCACGCAGGCGGCATGTTTTATTTTCAATTCCACAATCCTATTCTAATTTGTTTCAACCACAAGAGGGTATTTTTCAACCACAAAGGTATTTTTCAACCATAAAGGTATTTTTCAACCATAATATCAACCACAAACAATTATTTCCAACCATTCGTCATACCATATAATATCACGTCAATCACAAGCAATAAATATCGTCCATGGTCTGTGGACGAGGGGAGTATATATATATATAATATAATAATTCACTTGCATTTCATCATAATTCAAAGCATATATGTTTTAAACAACGCTTGTATAATTTATACATCGCTAATATAACTTATACAACACATGTACATGAGGTATACAATGCGTATATAATTTACGCTTCGCTTATATAATTTATACAACGCGATTCCATTCACACAAATAGTTTAGATTCCTCACATTGGTTATTGCGGTGCTAAAAATCGTAGGAAGGTTAGAAAAACCCGCGGCTTCTTCTAGAATGTAGAGAGCCTCCTTGCGGTCACGGTGTCTCCTGTTTCATCGAATTTCGTTAACATAGCAAAAAGATACGATTTTTACAAGTTTGCAACGCTTTATAGTGTAAAAATCAGTTGAAAATGGTTTCAGCCGTATACCCTTTTTGATTTCGAAAACTAGGGTTGAACTTTTCGGCAAAACCACGAAGCTTTAGGACGAACGGCCAGCGCTGCGTCGAAGAGGAAGGAAAGAGCTTCCCAAAGCTACCCGAGATGATCAACTCGGTGGCCTCCAGAACCCACGGCGGCGGCGCAAAGTTCGGGGTTTCCCGACGCTATAACTCCCTCAATACTCAACGATAATTCTTGAAATTACTATAGATTTGAAGATCTCTGAACGCTCTTCAAAATGGATCTGAGTTTGCTTGATTTCGTTGTGTGGTTACGGAGAAATTTAAGAGAGAAGTTTCGGATCTCTTTTCCGCGTCGCGACAGGAAGACGATGAGGAAGATGGATTGTGATTGGTCGATCCCCTTTTTATTTTAATTTTTAATTTATTTAATTCCAAAAATACCCCCTTCCACAGACGAACTCGAAATCGAACCCAACGACTGTCGCCCCTAGCTAAATACCCCCATTCCGAACACAATAGGATATGTTTCGTTGGCCATTTCGACTGTTACAGTCAGTTATTTTTCAAATTAAAATATAAAACATTTGATATTTAATTTAAACGTACATTTCAATTTGCCAGGGCCACAGACTGAATCGAAAAATTCCAGAAAAATAAATCTAGCTTTGTTTTGACGATACGGTCCTAACAAAACCAGTTTCGTCGAATTCTGAGCTCATTTGAAAAACGGCCATTTTTAGGTCGGCCCATTTTAACAGAATTTGACCAAACACGTTATCTTTTGCTCCGTTCACATACTAGCTTCAAAAATTATGAAATTTGAAACTTAGCAATAATTTGACATCCCGGACCCAACAAAAGTGGTTTCGTCGAATTCCGAGGTCAAATCTCAATTTTCAAGGGCTATATATACTATATAGCGACCTTTCTGAAAATTCACTTGGCCATAACTTTTGATTTCCATTATGAAATTTCGATTTTTCAGATTCGTTATAAAGGTATTGATAAACAGATTTAAATATTTTCAGTTTCATTAAAATCCGTTATATTTTCCACCCGGCACAGTTAGACAAAGTTTGTATTCAAAATTTCAAACTGCCATATTATACACAATTCTATATTTTATTGAAATATGCTATTTCAACTATTCAAATTTCTTGGTAATAACCTAATTTAAAAATTTTAAACTGGTTCACATTTTCTGGGTTATTACAATCTCCCCCACTTAAAACTTTTCGTCCTCGAAAAGGAAATAATAGTTAAGCAGGAAATAAAATGTAAATGCAAAGTATTGTAAAGGTACCTTGCACCGGAGTTAGTCAGAGATGTCCACTCTGCATTTGGGATAGGCTTGTTTAATGCTTTCCTCAGTCTCCCAAGTACAGTCTCTAGGATCACTACTCCACTGCACTTTGACTAAATGATTCTTTTTCCTCCTTAGCTCTCTGGTTTCTTTGCCAACTATCTTTAATGGCTCTCTACTGAGTGCTAATTCTGGAGTTATGTCAATATCATGTTGCGCTGCTTCTTCCACAATAAGGTCGGGATCATGAACATGTTTTCTGAGTTGAGATACGTGGAACACATCATGTATACCAGGCAACCAATTAGGTAATGAAACCCTATATGCAAGAGTTCCAATCCATTCAAGTACAGGAAAGGGACCAATAAATCTCGGTGCCAACTTCCCAGTCTTTCCAAATCTGATTACTCCTCGCATTGGAGAAACTCTTAAATAAACATAATCGCCAACGGCAAACGATATATCCCTTCTTCTCTCATCAGCATAACTTTTCTGTCGGTTCTGCGCGGTTTTTAATCGCGTCTTAATGAAATCGACTTTATCCGATGCTTCTCGAATCATATCGGGCCCTAACACAAGTCTGTTGCCAGGTTCTACCCAACATGCGGGAGATCTGCATGGTCTACTGTGAAAACCCGTAACTTCCCCGTAAAGGAAAGTGTCGGATAGTTCGAGAACAAGCCACAACAGAACTCATACAGAAAACATTTCATTGTATATTACAACAACGCATCAGATTACAAGAATATACAGAGTATAAAAGAATATTACACAGAAATACCAGAGATTTAAATTACATTTAAATACATCGCAGCGGAAAATAATACAATACACAACTAGAAGAGATACACGGATACAAAGCTTTCCGGATATCGTTCCAGCTGTAAACCAGGATCCTGTGAATATAAATCTGCAAAACCAAAACTACTAGCTGCCCGTGTCGAAAATAAGGGCACCCAGAGTTTAGGTTAAAACAATAAACTCCAGGTCAGTCATGTGACTGGTGCGAGAACTAAAACAGTTATTAATCTTCATTTTTAAAGTTAGGTAAATCAAGGGACCACGCCGTATAACACGGAACGGGTTTCCTCCCAAGAATACCGGTGCATAAAACAAACAGCGCAATGCTAAATAAAGAAAAATGAAGCTGTTATAAGACCCAGGTCCTATCACACAATGCAACGCAAGCCGGGGGATAGGGTTTTCCCTTATAACAGCCAAAGAATGCTTGATACGTTTAAAACAAATCATTTGATACTATTATAAGTGCATAGTGTATAAAACAACTTCAAATCATAAGTATCAATCATAGGCGGCATGGGTACCATATATCATGTCGCCATATATAGGTTTACAAATAAAACCGCAAAGTCACGTATTTGGAAATTGGATTTCCATCTATGAACCGAGGCAAAAGATAGTCCTCTACCGATTCGTGACTCTCTAGCCCGAGCCACAGGTCAGAGCTCGAGTGACCTTGGAGCGACAGGGCCGGTCCACCGATGTGGATTAAACTTAAACCCTGAACATGCGTTCCCCCCCTATGGGGCGTAAATGAGCCAACGAATGACTCCATCGGTTCGAGAACGACCGATCAATCCGAGGCGCCTCGCAACAGCAACAACCATATAAGTCAAACTCGTCAGGGCGTGTAAAACCACTGACGCCACTTCTAACTAGAAAGAAACGCATGCCCTCCCTGAGGTCCGTCTCCCGTTTTTGGTTCATACCGGGTGTGAAACTCGCGAAGTAAACGTTACACAAAGCTACGCCACAAAGGCCGTACTTTGATCATCACCACAAGACTTTGCTTTTCAACAGAAGCCTCGATCAATTGCCACTTAGGCATGCCACACAGGCAATTCACTCCATGCGTTTGATATCCATCAATATATAACCCCTGAGCTCGTACGTCTCAGAGAAGGGTGTTAAGCAAGAGAATAAATTCTCCGCCGCCAAACAGATATATGTTTAATAGAGATCAATCACACGGACTAAAATCCAATGTTAGGCACACAGTCCATTTACAAGTCCGTTCTGGGTCTGAACGAAATCGGAGGCACCTAGTACCCCGCATATCCATCGATCTCCAAGTACGTCTGGACGATCACCAACTGTTTCCATCTTCTTGGGTGTACAGCCCAATCAAGATCATCAGTAATCACCCAAACGACGTGAAGACTTCCGGTCTTCGACCATCGTCTTCATCTTCGACTTATCGTCGTATCAGTTATTCAGAATGGGATAAACCCGGTCTTCCCGAATAACTCGCGTATATTTTAAATAAGTGCTACACAAACACAACATACGCCTCATTCCAATTCATCAGTCACTAACCGTAAATTAATCAAGAGAATAATTCCCCAAATATTAACCCCGAAGGCCGGAACCAACATCAGATCAATATCCAGAAAACCATTCTGCTTAGCTAACCGACAGTTAGTTTCTGATTTCACATTCATAGGGAAAGGTTCCCATTAATTTTATCCAAGATAAGTTTCTTGAATTTATTCTTTAATCTATTTTTGAATATCAATTCAAAACTAGTCGGGATTAGCGAACCTTACCGACGTAATCATTTGTTTTAATTTCCCAATCCCAACCTATTCATCCCATGAAGTAAAACTGGTAGTACTTCATATCTAACACCACGGTGTTATCGGTAAATTCAATTACCATTTCACGTTCAAATCTAATTAAAGATTTAACTATCGCCTGGAGCAAAACTGGTGGTACTCCATTTTCGATCTTTTCAATCTAATTAAAGATTCATTAAAACTCCACTTAGTTTTAATCTTTAACTGGGTTAAAGAATCAGTGTCATTTAAAGCACAGTTCACGATAAACCCAAAATCACATCATATTAATTATCGGGTTAAAGAACAAGTGTTATTTAAAACACTATTCGCGATAAACCCAAAAATCAATATCAATTCAATTCCAATTAAATATTATTTAATTGGTACACTTCATTAAATCTAAATAAAAAGATTTAATCTTTTCTTAACTGGGTTCAAGAACAGTGTTAGTGAAGACACCATTCACGACAAACCCAAATCACATTTGATATTCAATACAAGGCTCTGAATAGAAAATATATCGGCTTATATTCAATATCTAATTCTACGATTAACAAATGTCGTATTGGAAATAACGATATAAATATATATCTTTCAAATTTCCATAACAACACCTGTATAATCACGAATTCCAACATCGAAATATTCCGAAGACAATTTCGATTCAAATCCACTCCAATGCAATCATTGGAAATTCTGGTTATATTTAAAACCCTTTTTAAATTCAATTTATTTATTTAAAAATAAATAGAATTATAATTCTAGTTCAAAACTAGTTCATTTCGATAAAAATCTATTTTTATCTTTTCAAGTATGGAGTTTTTCATCCCAATTCTTTCTAAATCATTTCTTATGATTTTACACAAATTATTACTATTTTTAATAATTTTATCAAGGCCCGTACAGTCGATTTCCATCAATGGCCATCGAACTGCACTTACAGCGACCTTTTTCAAATTTGATTTGGACGTAACTCCAAATCCAACCGTTAGATTTCAAATTTCTAATATTCGTTAGAAAGCTCTTTTCGATACGAACCCAACGGTTCCGGTTTTAGGAGAATCCGACGGTCGGATCTCCCTTATTGTCCGTTTGAAATAAATGGTCGAAATTCACGAACTGCCACGGCGCGGCGCGTTCTATTCAGGCCATTATATTATATATATAATATATATAATATATACTTCGTCGATTTCTATTTAAAACGAATTATATAAATAGTTTTAAAATCGTTTCAAAAGCAATTTCAACTTCCTTTTCAATTCAAATCAAAATTGAATTCTTCTTTATAAATTCGTTTTAAAATTCATTTCTATTCAATTCAAATTTCTATTCAATTTGAATTCATTTCAATTCACTTTCAATTTGAGTTCGTTTTCAATTCAATTCATTTCGAAATCGTTTTCAATTCAATTCATTTCGAAATCGTTTTCAATTCAATTCATTTCGAAATCGTTTTCAATTCAATTCATTTCGAAATCGTTTTCAATTCAATTCATTTCGAAATCGTTTTCAATTCAATTCATTTCGAAATCGTTTTCAATTCAATTCATTTCGAAATCGTTTTCAATTCAATTCATTTCGAAATCGTTTTCAATTCAATTCATTTCGAAATCGTTTTCAATTCAATTCATTTCAAAATGAATAAAATCGATATCAATATCGTTTACGTCAAAATGGCGTCAATCTAATCAACACGGCTTCATAAATTTCTATTTTCAAATATTCTATTTCAAATATTTCTTTTTCAAAATAGTTGTTATTATCAAAATATTTCGTTCAACACATGACCAATCTCAATGGATGAGTACTGTCAACACATGAACCTTTATTTTATATTGATAAAGATGTAAATTTTATTACTAAAATATTTCGTTCGACACATGACCAATCTCAATGGATGAGTACTGTCAACACATGAACCTTTATTTTATATTGATAAAGATGTAAATTTTATTACTAAAATATTTCGTTCAACACATGACCAATCTCAATGGATGAGTACTGTCAACACATGAACCTTTATTTTATAATATTCTTTATTTTTCAAATTGGAATGAGGCCCAATCAATTACCATATAAAGTTAATTATATGAATTTTCATACATTACACACATATAATAGCATTGAAAAATAATCAACCATCAACCAAAGTGCACTACACTGTATAAGCATCAAATATAGATATCTAACGCTTATAACAGCCTGTCAATCGATCGATCGACATATTTAATCAATCAGGATGAGTGAACTTCAAATTTCATCCTAACACCCGTGTGGGGTTTCAAACAATCCAACACAGATTTTAGTTGTGCAGTTGGGCGATGTGTAAAATTTATCGACCCAATCAATGTCCTTCAAATAGGTGTACATAAACAAACCGTTCGGTTTGTAAATGAATATTTTATTTTATTCACTTCACGTTAAAAATTATATTTTTAACGATAAAAACATTTTATTCCAACATATGAATTTCTATTCAGTTCATTCTTTAAATAAAATGATATTTTTATTTTTCTAACATATTTTAGAAAATTTCGGCGGCATAACGGCACGATACTAGAAACGGGACGAGGCCTAGCCTTATCCCCGGTCTAGTGAAGGCCCACGCCATTCACATATCAATCAAATTCACCAAATAATCAAATTCAAATCAAATCATCAAACTAATTTATGCAACCAAACAAACAAGTCCATGGTCTGTGGACGATTGTGTCGGGTGCTACTAAACACCGTCTGCATCCTAGTATATATATATAACTAGAAAAAGAAATTGAAAGGTGAGAAATTCTCACAAATAGCTATCCTAGCTCCACGGCTCTTCATTTGCAGAAGTCTTCGTTGTTTCGCCTTTTTGTCACCTTCGTTGACCGTAGCCACTACATATATAAAAATCGAATTTTTACTTTGCTATTCAATATATAAAAATCGAATTTTTATTTTGCTATTCAATATATAAAAATCGAATTTTTACTTTGCTATTCAATATATAAAAATCGAATTTTTTTATCCTTTCAAAAATATTTTCTCAATATGATAAAAATACTATTTTTATCCTTCTAAAAATAATTACATCGAATGATAAAAATCCTATTTTTATAAACTAAAAATAACTTCATTCCTTGTAACAATCCTAACTTTATTTTAAAAGAAATGAAAATTTTATTTTCAAAAACAAAGATTTTTATTTTCAAACCAATGTATGTTTTCCTTTTATAAAAATATGTTTATTTTTGCTTTTCCTTTTTCATATAAAACTGATTTTAAAAACCTTTTTAATATTAATGGCATGAAACAAAATTAAAATAAATAAGTAAAATAAAAAGCAACTTACAGTGCAAATCGAAGGGAAGGGGGTCTTCACTGCGGCGCGGTGGCCCACGACGGCGTCTGAACCTTCGGCAGTGGCGCTCGGAGGTGCTGCGACGGATTTTAGTGGCTCAGGGGGTTTGGGGTTCGGGTCGGGATGGGGGTTTCAGTTGATCGATGGTGGTGGGAAGGGTGAAGTGGTGGTGAGGGCGGCGAACGATTTAGGGTATGGCGGCGGGGCTTCATCGATCGATTTGGGGAGCGTGGTGGTGGAGGAGAGCGATGGCGAGATGAGGGAGCTCCAGCGAGGTGGCGCGGTGGACGAGAGGCTGGAGCGGTGGCCATCGTCGGTGAGCTCGAGCGCGTTTTTTTCTTCTTTTAACTGAATCGGTCAACGAGAGGGTGGAAGGAGAGAGAAGTGGGGATGAGGGGTGAGGTGTATATATTATAAATATTTAATTTATTTTAATCCATCGAAAAGTAACTTTTATTTCGAACTCGAAACGGGACCCACCGACTGTCGTCCCTAACGTATCACCCCTATTCCGAACACAATGGGATATGTATCGCAGGCTGATTCGATCGTTTCGAACAGTTTCCGTTGAATTTACATTTAAATCATTATATTGGATTTTAAACGTACATTTCAAATTACCGGGGTCACATACTAACTCGAAAAATTCCCGAAAAATATTTTCTAGCTTCGTATTGGCGATACGGTCCTAACAAAACTAGTTTCGTCCAATTCTGAGACCGTTAGAAAAATGGCCATTTTCCAGTCGATTAAAATCAACTGAAACTGGTCAAACGCGTTTTCCTATGCCACGCTCACATATTGATTCGAAAAATTATGAAATTTGGAATCTAGCAATAATTTTACATTGCGGATCCAACAAAAGTGGTTTCGTCGAAATCCGAGGTCGTTTGCAAAGTTTCCAATATTAAAGGCCTGAATTCTATAGCGACTATTCAGAATTTTCAACTGGACATATCTTTTGATTCCCGCTATGAAATTTTGATTTTTCGGATTCGTTGGAAAGATAGTCACAATTAGATCCCATTATTTTTGGTTTCACTAAAATCCGGATTGTTTTGCACCCGGTACATTCAATTGAAGTTTGAAATCGAATTATCGAACTACCGCGCCATTTTCAATTCTATTTATAATTATGTATAAATATTTATATTCTAACGACGACGCGTATAAATATGTACGTTCGAATTATATTCAAAATAAATTTCTCGTCGATATTATTTAAAATAATTCATTTTAAATAATCAAAATTCGCTAAAATTTCCAAAATAAAAATTTCAAACTGGCTCGCATTTTACGGGTTGTTACATCTACCGTATAATGCTTCAAATGGAGACATTCCCAAACTTGCTTGATAGCTATTGTTGTAAGAGAATTCTGCTAAATGTAAATGATCTTCCCATGAACCTCCAAAATCAATAACGCAAGCCCGCAACAAATCTTCTAAAATTCTATTCACCCGCTCCGTTTGGTCGTCTGTCTGTGGGTGATAAGCGGTGCTTAGATTCAATTTGGTTCCCAACTCTTCCTGGAATGCTTCCCAGAATTTGCTAGTAAATAGGGGATCTCTATCGCTGACTATATTGAGCGGCACTCCATGTAATTTAACTATTTCTCTGAAGTAAAACTGTGCTAGACTTTGAGCCGTTCTGTTGGATCGGACAGGTATGAAATGGGCAGTCTTCGTGAAGCGATCTACGATTACCCATATACTGTCGTTTCCTTTCTTAGTTCGAGGCAAGCCATCGATGAAATCCATCGAAATTTGTTCCCACTTCCATCCTGGAATTTCTAATGGTTGTAATAATCCAGCTAATTTTTGCTGATCACTCTTAACTAGCTGACAAGTGGGGCATCTGCTAACATATAATGAGATATCTCTTTTCATTGACCTCCACCAGAATGTACGTTTGATATCGTTATACATTTTGCTCACACCGGGATGGATACTTAATTTGGATTTGTGGCACTCATTAAGTATTTCTCTTCTGAGCTCGGGAAGGTTTGGGATGCAAATTCTACCCTTCAATCATAGAACTCCTTTGTCATCGAGTCGGAAACTTGTGGATTCACCTCCTTCGACTCTCTGACTGATTCTTTGAATAAATTCATCGTCTTTCTGCAGAGTCGAGATCCCGTCTATTAATGAAGACGTGATGACAAAACTGGTGATGATTTCATTCTTTCTGCTGAGCGCATCGGCTACAACGTTGGCTTTCCCTGGAGTGTATAGAATTTCAAAATTGTATGCTGCAAGGAATTCTAACCAGCGCTGTTGCCTCAAGTTTAAATCTTTCTGGGTGAACAGGTATTTCAAGGATTGATGATCGGTAAATAGTTCGAATTTCTCGCCCAGTAAATAATGCCTCCAGATTCTTAAAGCGAACACGATAGCTAATAACTCAAGATCATGAGTAGCATAGTTTCTTTCATGCGGCTTTAGTTGACGACTGGCATAAGCGATCACTTGGCCTTTTTGCATTAACACTGCGCCTAGCCCTCTAATAGAAGCATCTGTCCATACAGTCAAGTCTTGGTTGCCTTCTATAATGGTCAATACTGGAGCAGTTGTCAACTTCAGTTTTAGCTCTTGGAAAGCTTCTTCACATTCGGGTGTCCATTTGAATTTCTCATGCTTCTTTGTAAGCTTTGTCAATACTCCTGATATCTTTGAAAAATCCTGAATGAATTTCCTATAGTAACTAGCTAATCCAAGGAAACTTCGAACTTCTGTGGGAGTAGTAGGTTGTTTCCAGTTCTGAATCGCTGTAATTTTGCTTGGATCTACAGCAATTCCTTCTTTTGATACGACATGGCCCAGGAATTTAACTTCATTCTGCCAGAAGACACATTTAGAAAATTTAGCTTTCAAGACATTTCTCCTTAGAATTTTCAACACTTGTTCTAAATGTTTTGCATGTTCATCTTCCGACTTGGAGTAGATTAAAATGTCATCAATGAAGACTAGAACAAATTTATTCAACACACCACGGAACACTCTGTTCATAAGATCAACGAAGTATGCCGGAGCGTTACACAAGCCGAACGGCATTACTAACCATTCGTAGAATAAATCGGGACCCCTGAAGGCTGTCAAAGGAACACAGTCTTCGACTATACGTAATTGGTGGAAACCTGTAGCTAGATCCATTCTGGAGAATACTGTTGCTCCATTTAATTGATCTAACAGATCATCTATACGGGGCAAGGGGTATTTGTTCTTCAGTTTCTGCTTATTGAGATCTCGGTAATCAACGCAAAGTCTTAGAGTACCGTCTGACTTCGGGACAAATACTACTGCTGCTCCCCACGCTGAAAAGCTCGGTCTGATCAGACCTTTCCAAAGCAATTCTCGGGTTTGACTACTTAACTCTTCTTTTTCTTTCGGGGCCATTCTTCTAATTGGATGTACTACTGGTCGGGCGTTAGGAATTAGATCTATTCTAAATTCAATTTCTCTTTGCGGCGGTAAGTTTTCCACTTCTTCAAACACATCCGCATAGTTTTTAACGACCGGTATCTTTTCTATCGAAGGGGGAGTAACTTCTAAAGAAGACCAAAATTATGTTCTATTAATTTCTGAGCCATGGCATGGTATATATATAGGTCCAAGCTTCGTTTCGACTTTAACGATTCTTTCGGCACATCTAACTTCGACCTTATATTTGGTTAACCATTCCAAACCGAGAATAACATCGAATTCCGATAAATCCATGACAATTAAGTGGATGGGAAACTTGTAACATGAATAAGAGATAGGCACTCTACAATATATACTGAGACTAACAGAACCTCCTATCGGGTTTTGAACTTTAATTGGTTCCTTAAGTTTTCTTCGTTTCAATTTTAATTTGTGAACAAGGATACCAGATATGAAGCTACGTGATGCACCGGTATCAAAAAGTATAGAAACAGGAATATTTTTAATGGTAAGGGTACCTCCCAAGACGTCGGGTTTACCTGATCCATCCGTGATAGCTGGCGGGGTCTTCCCGTCATAGACATGAGCCACTTGTGCATTCTGCTTCAGAGGAAAATTCCTGCTATAGTGCCCCTTCTTATGGAAGTTGTAGCATTCGGCTGAGTCATTTGCCTTTGGCTTCCTCGGGGCTTTGCATACATTAGAAAAATGACCTGGCTTCCCGCAGTTGTAGCAATTTCCTTTCGAGATCTTTGCAGGTTTCTGAGTAGTGGCCGCGGTAATGCTAGATTCGGGTTGATCTGTTGAAGCCTTTCGCTTATTTCCAGCTTGGCTTTTGGCGCGGTCTTGGCTAGCGTGCCTCTCATCCATGTCTTCGTAATTGCAAGCCATCTCTACTAGTTCTGTAAAGGAGAGTTTGATGTTGCTCATAGCTCTATCATGGTACTTGCGCTTCAGCCCAAATATGAATCTCTTGTTCTTTGCTTTGTTGGTCGTAATCAGCTCTGGAGCATATCGCGACAATTGGGTGAATTTATTTAGATAATCCTGAATAGAGAGGTCTCCTTGCTGGAGATTAGCAAACTGCTCTCTCATCCTCTCTAGAGCCTGTTCCGGTACAAACTTCTCATTGAACAAAGTTTTGAATTGTTCCCAAGTTCTAACAGTACCAGCTGCATCCACTGAGGTAATGGCATCCCAGCACAGTTCTGCTTCCTCCTGGAGGAGCCAAATGCCAAGTCGGGCTTTGTTGTTAGTTCCCATACCCATGCCTTCAAAGATTTTCTCACAGGTTTTCAGCCAAGCTATAGCCTCGGTCACTGTGCCAGTGCCAGTAAAAGGTTTCCCCCCAAGATTTCTGTACCTCTTTGCTACTTTATCTAGCTCAAAGTCCTCTGGTGCTGGTGGCTGAACAATAGGGCCTTCCACTACTACGGGGATATTCCCCCGTCCTCCTGTTGCATCTCCTCGGCCTCCACGGCCTCCTCTAGCTGCTGCTGCTCGTGTAGCCATCTAAGAGAATACTGTATAAGCAAGAAAAGAGTCAAGCTCACAGATTTGATAATTTTCATAAATGATTAAGCAAGGGAATACAAGGAAAGATAATGATGATGTACTTGATCAAATTGTTTTGCTAATCTGCTTAGCTCATTCTAGGACATTGCTAATCCTATCTCTAATGAGCTATTCGCATTAGAACACTACTGATTCTATTCTGACGAGGTGTTTAATGTGTTAGATCCCGGAACTAAGGTTAACCAAAGTCTGATACCAACTGTGACGATCCAAAAATCCGAGGGGCGGTATTAAGGATAATCATTGGGAAATAGCACATTAATCATCATAGCAGAGTACAGATAATAGCAGAAACAATAAATAAAAATAATTTTACATGGATATGACAGCGGAATCACAACATGTAGGAATATCAGAATAGCATAACGTGGGATATAACTTAGTAAATAACAAGGAAGGTGATCAGTCATCATCGCCAGAGGCGGAATACATACATGCAGTGAGACATAATAAGGGTATCAGTCTACATCGTCGAAGGCGGAATACATATACATATAGTGAGAAATACGGAAAGTAAATCAGTCTGCATCGCCAGTGGCGGAATCATAATATAAATACAGTAATGGCGGAAAATGTCAAAGTCATCTCTGTGTAGTCAGCCTCGCCATGAGCCAAAAATGCACTCTATGCAGCAGAGCAGAGCCAAAAACAACCTGTCACCTGTGTACTAGGCTGCCCGTGTGAAAATAAGGGCACCCGCGTTTGCAAAGTGAAACAGACAACGAGTCAGTCATGGGGACTGGTATGAGGAATCTATTTAACAGTTAAACAATAGTAAATAGCAAATCATAGGACCACGCCACTTTCCCGGAACGGGTTTACTCCAGTGATTGCTAGTGCATTTAAAACAAAGTAAATTCTTTTAAAACAACGCAATGTTTTTAGAAAGAATGAAGCCATTATAAGACTCAGGTCCCATCACACAATGCAACGCAAGCCGGAGGATAGAGTTTTACCTTATAATAGCCAAATATGCTTGATACGTGTAAAGCGAAATCATTTGATATTATTACTAGTGCATATATGTTTCAAAAATGAATAGCATCATAAATATCAATCATAGGCGGCATAGCTACCATATACTATGTCACCATACTAGTACTACAATCAAGTCCGTTATTTTGTATTGGAAACTGGATTTCCGTCATGAGTCGAGGCAAGGGGCAAGCTCCTCTCCGCTTCGAGACACTCTAGCAAATGCCTCGGGACTACGCACTCTGGGTAACCCCTGGATGCTTCAGGGCCGGTCCTCACTTACGTTAGAGGATTAATTATGCCTGAACACACGTTTCCCGGTCCTTACAGACCTATAATCGAGGCGCCTCGCATTCCAACAACCACAAAGGTGAAAAGTAGATATATATGTCAGGGCTGGTAAGTCACTGACACCACCATAGCTAGAAAGAAACGTCGTGCTCTCCCTGTAGTCCGTATCCCGTTTTTAACTCATACCGGGGTGTGAGATTCGCGAATCTACGAAATACACAAAGCTAGGCTACGTAGGCCTTGCTTTGATCATCATCCACAAGACTTTGCTTTGCAACATAAGCCTTGATCACAGCATCTTGGCATGCCACATAGGCAGTCCACTCCATACGATTGATTTCCATCGATATATAACCTCTAAGCTTGTACGTCTCAGAGAAGGGCGTTAAGCAAGAGAATAAATCCTCCGCCGCCAAACAGATATATATTTAACAGAGATCAATTAGTACAGAACAAAATCCAATGTCAGACACACAGTCCATTTACAAGTTCGTCCTGGGTCTGAACGAAATCGGAGGCGTCAAATCCCTCGTATATCCGTCCAATCAACACATACGTTCAGACGGTTACTACTTCCGTCCCTTTCCGGTAGCTACTCCGGTCAGGAACCTCAGTAGCGCCCATCCAACCGATACGAAGATCGTCGGTCTTGAATCGTCTTTGAATTTTTCAATTCGAATCGCTCGATAAATTATTTGAAATGAGGGTTAGCTCGGCCTTTTCAAATAATTCACGTCATTAGAATTTAAATTGATTCTTTTTATGGTTATATTATTCGACATCCATCTTTCGGTTATTTAGTGTTATTTTCGCGTCAAACACATACAACCAATAAATATCAAGCAATTCAAGCCCAATTGGCTTATTTTCAATCAATTTTGTTCATAATATTTTATAACGATTATTCGCCATTTTTATTTATTCAAAAATGGCCATATTTAATTAAACGACGTTTCAGGTCGTGCCGTGGCACTGGCGCTGTTTTTCTCCTAATTTGTTTTACACATATCGGAAAATCTAACCGTTGGATTTCTACAAAGTCTATATCAGTGGGAAGATATTCCCAAAGCGAACCCAACGGTTCCAGTTTCGTGAGAATTCGACGGTCGGATCTTCCACGCTAGTCGTTTGAAGTTACGGTTTCAAAATTCGAACTGCAGCGTCGTTATTCGATTTAATTTAATTATATTTATATTTCTATATAAATATAAACGATTCTGGCGCTGTTTTTCTTCAGATTTGAATTAAACATTCAGGACAATCCAACCGTTGGATTTTTACAAGGTTGGTGCCATTGGAAAGATATTTCCAAGGCGAACCCAGCGGTTGCGGTTTCGGGAAAATCCGATGGTCGGATTTCTCGTACTAATCGTTTCAAATTACGATTCCGAAACGCGAACTGCACGGCCTCTATTCCTTTTAATTATATTTATATTTATATATATAAATATAGTTCAATCTATAATTTCAACTATAGCTCGTTCTATATTTTCAACTTCGTTTTCACTTCAAATATTTCACTAACGCCTTAATATTTCGAAATTTTTTGCCATGACCTCCTTTGTACGGGGAGGGGTTTGGAAATTTATTGGGCCGTATTAGGTACCCAATAAATCCTAAAAAGCATTCACATATTTATAGTGATATATTCTGGTGTTTACGGGGGAGCATGTACTGATAATCACTCCAGAGAATAAATTCCCGTCACCCCGTTTCCGTGTGGAAATAAATAGTCCATGTGCCGTATCTAATAACTAGAGCGACGTGGTTATTGTCAACTCCAGACCCGTGTGGGGTTTTTATTAATCTGGCAAATTATCGTTATAATTTATATAGTCCATATCAGTCATTAGTTCAACCTGTAGTACATAGTCATCGCCATACAAGCATCTTGCTTGTATGGTAAATCTTCCACCTCGTCACACAAGCTCCAATTGCTTATGTGGAATATGATGAAGTATGCCTATCGTCAAGAAGTATGCCATGTAGTGTAGTTCAAAATTAATTGTTACTATCCTATGGCGTTATTTATTATTTCACACAGAAAAACCAGCACTCCGCATCCAATGGCATTCACAGGAGTTGATATATAAATAAAATTGCGCAGCCAACTCATCAAGGTTTACCTATTTGTCGGGCACGCAAATAATTTCTTTACTCTACAGCTAATCCATTTTTCCTATTCAACACATGTATATATATGCAGAACAAAGCTAATAATAATATTTCTAGCAAATTATTATTGATTTCAACACATGTGTATTTTTAACTAAGCGTATACATGATAAAAGGAATATTTTTATCATCAAAAATATTTATTCGACACATGTGTATTTTTAACTAAGCGTATACATGAAAAAAAGGAATATTTTTATCATCAAAAATATTTATTCGACACATGTGTATTTTTAACTCTTCATATTCACTATAAAAATATAGTTTTCATTGTCGATTCATTTTATTTTTAAAAGATGATAACATTCAACACATGAACTTCAACTCAACGAATGAATTGCAATTCAACACATGAATACTCTATATAGTTTGTATATATATAAAAATGTGATTTTTATCGCTAAAGCCGTTTGTTTAAATTCGAATAATATTCAACACATGAATTTCAACTCAACGAATGAATTGCAACTCAACACATGAATATTCGATATAGTTTGAATATATATAAAAATGTGATTTTTATCGCTAAAGCCATTTGTTTAAATTCGAATAATATTCAACACATGAATTTCAACTCAACGAATGAATTGCAACTCAACACATGAATATTCGATATAGTTTGAATATATAAAAATGTGATTTTTATCGCTAAAGCCATTTGTTTAAATTCGAATAATATTCAACACATGAATTTCAACTCAACGAATGAATTGCAACTCAACACATGAATATTCGATATAGTTTATGCAATTTATTTCAACGAATGAAAATTATTCTAACACATAAATATTTCAGAAAATTTCGGCAGCATAACGGAAGGGTAGTTAAAACGGGGACCGTCCCTAGTACGGCTCCTCGCTCTACCTT
Source organism: Allium sativum (assembly GCA_030737875.1). Classification (NCBI taxonomy): domain Eukaryota; kingdom Viridiplantae; phylum Streptophyta; class Magnoliopsida; order Asparagales; family Amaryllidaceae; genus Allium; species Allium sativum. The sequence continues at coordinate 955,462,385 of CM060926.1, read as the reverse complement.
AAAACCTCGCGGTTTTTGACAATGGGGATCATGCATCTAGTTCGCACGCAGGCGGCATGTTTTATTTTCAATTCCATAATCCTATTCTAATTTGTTTCAACCACAAGAGGGTATTTTTCAACCACAAAGGTATTTTTCAACCATAAAGGTATTTTTCAACCATAATATCAACCACAAACAATTATTTCCAACCATTCGTCATACCATATAATATCACGTCAATCACAAGCAATAAATATCGTCCATGGTTTGTGGACGAGGGGAGTATATATATATATATATATATATATATATATATAATATATAATAATTCACTTGCATTTCATCACAATTCAAAGCATATATGTTTTAAACAACGCTTGTATAATTTATACATCGCTAATATAACTTATACAAGACATGTACATGAGGTATACAATGCGTATATAATTTACACTTCGCTTATATAATTTATACAACGCGATTACATTCACACAAATAGTTTAGATTCCTCACATTGGTTATTGCGGTGCTAAAAATCGTAGGAAGGTCAGAAAAATCCGCGGCTTCTTCTAGAATGTAGAGAGCCTCCTTGCGGTCACGGTGTCTCCTGTTTCATCGAATTTCGTTAACATAGCAAAAAGATACGGTTTTTACAAGTTTGCACCGCTTTATAGTGTAAAAATCAGTTGAAAATGGTTTCAGCCGTATACCCTTTTTGATTTCGAAAACTAGGGTTGAACTTTTCGGCAAAACCACGAAGCTTTAGGACGAACGGCCAGCGCTGCGTCGAAGAGGAAGGAAAGAGCTTCCCAAAGCTACCCGAGATGATCAACTCGGTGGCCTCCAGAACCCATGGCGGCGACGCAAAGTTCGGGGTTTCCCGACGCTATAACTCCCTCAATACACAACGATAATTCTTGAAATTACTATGGATTTGAAGATCTCTGAACGCTCTTCAAAATGGATCTGAGTTTGCTTGATTTCGTTGTGTAGTTGCGGAGAAATTTAAGAGAGAAGTTTCGGATCTCTTTTCCGCGTCGCGACAGGAAGACGATGAGGAAGATGGATTGTGATTGGTCGATCCCCTTTTTATTTTAATTTTTAATTTATTTAATTCCAGAAATACCCCCTTCCACAGACGAACTCGAAATCGAACCCAACGACTATCGCCCCTAGCTAAATACCCCCATTCCGAACACAATGGGATATGTTTCGTTGGCCATTTCGACTGTTACAGTCAGTTATTTTTCAAATTAAAATATAAAACATTCGATATTTAATTTAAACGTACATTTCAATTTGCCAGGGCCACAGACTGAATCGAATAATTCCAGAAAAATAAATCTAGCTTTGTTTTGACGATACGGTCCTAACAAAACCAGTTTCGTCGAATTCTGAGCTCGTTTGAAAAACGGCCATTTTTAGGTCGACCCATTTTAACAGAATTTGACCAAACACGTTATCTTTTGCCCCGTTCACATACTAGCTTCAAAAATTATGAAATTTGAAACTTAGCAATAATTTGACATCCCGGACCCAACAAAAGTGGTTTCGTCGAATTCCGAGGTCGTATGCAAAATCTCAATTTTCAAGGGCTATATATACTATATAGCGACCTTTCTGAAAATTCACTTGGCCATAAATTTTGATTTCCGTTATGAAATTTTGATTTTTCAGATTTGTTAGAAAGGTATTGATAAACAGATTTAAATATTTTCAGTTTCGTTAAAATCCGTTATATTTTCCACCCGGTACAGTCAGACAAAGTTTGTATTCAAAATTTCAAACTGCCATATTATACACAATTCTATATTTTATTGAAATATGCTTTTTCAACTATTCAAATTTCTTGGTAATAACCTAGTTTAAAAATTTTAAACTGGTTCACATTTTCTGGGTTATTACAATTCCTCTCTAGAGGTACACTATCGGAAGGTCCATTATCCAGTAATTGCTCGTGGTTTTGATTGTATACTATATATGTGGAACGTGAGATGAAAGCGTTCTGCAAGATGATTATTGTATTGTGGTTGATAGACACTGTTATAATAGCAAAATATTTTTGATATAAAAGATCATTGTTTCTTTCAAAATGATTTGAAAGTTGAATCAAATGTTTTGGATTCTCATAAGGGAAAAACCCCGTTCCGTTATAGGCGTGGTCTTATGAGATATCGTTTAATTGTTCAAACTATTTTAAATTGTTTTACTCATACCAGTCCCATGACTGACCCAGAGTTTATTTTGTTTTGTTTTCCCTAAACTCTTGGTGCCCAATTTTATAGGGGCAGTCAAGTAGTTAGGATTTTACAGATATACTTGGAGAGCTTGGAGCAGGAGGCTTCAGGATTTTATAGCTATTGTTATTTCCGCTGTGTTGTAAGTGTTGTACTCTGATAATGTTACTGTATACATATACTGATTTTATTTCAAAGATATGTTATCTATTATATGTTGTTCGTTCCACTGTGAGATTCGTGTTACTATGATGTTGTGTGTTCTTCTTTTTCTTATATTCTAAGTTTCTATCTTATCTATTCTCACCCTCTTATTTCTTTTATGGACTATCAGGTGTTTCCGATGCTTGTATTGTCGACATAGTGTTGTATGCCGATATCCAAGGTTGCGAAAAACCCGGGTCGTTACACCCACGGCCGAGGAAGCTGACCACGAGCCAGAAGTTATGAAGCATCACGAATCGACCCAGGAGAGGAGGACCGCAAGCATGTGTCACAACCCGAACAGGGGTCCACGAGCAGATCACGAGCCGATGCAGGAAAGGGGGATTAAGATCCGGACTAGAGAATCATGAACCGCACATATCTAAACTAAAGTGTGAACACGTATGGAAGCTTGGAGCTACGAAACGAACGGGAATGATAACCAAAAAAACCGAGATGCAAAGGTAGTCCAAATGAGAAGTTGTGAATCAGGGTCCAGACGGGAACCAACGAGTTGACTTCGCGATTGGACTTTGTTGAGGGATGTGTGCAAAGGGGTTATCGATACCTATAACTTTGGTTCACCACTGAGAGACGGATTAGGGGCTCATAGTGATAGTTGTACGGGGTTAGACTCTGTCATGGCCCAAAGATTAGGTGACCAAATTAGTGGATATCATATGCTTTACGTACTGAGTGGGAGATGTGAAAATGATTGCTATGTTTGATGTTTGCTATCACCATGTCATGCACACCCCCATATTAATTTTACACTTTATGTTTGTGTTACCTCAGAGTATTGTACATCTTGCTATGCTAACTCTTTGGTTGTAGGTCCAGGTTCAGGTATGATTGAATTATACCTGTTATTGTTTTGTTTTGTTGCTTATCGCTCATACCAGACTTTTGTTTGACCCAGAGTTTTATGTCTCCTCTTATTACTCTGGGTGCTTCTAAATGAGCAGACTAGAGATAGGTTAGATGATAATGCGCGAGTAGCTGTCCGGAGACGAGCAGGTTGCTTCCACATATGATATACATATATACTCCATGTGTTGTAGCTGGTCACTGCTTGGGCATTAGTAGTGTACCTTTTCTTTATTTTGCTTTAGAGACAGAAATTTTAAGTTGTAATGATGATGTTGGATCACAAGTTGTATTATGGGTTCCGCTGCTATGATGATTTAGTTTTCAGCTAATGCACTGTCTTACCTGTTTTATGTCAAAGTTATGTTATTATTATATTTTATTCCATGCGCTGTGAGATATACTACAAGTTCCTTTAGCAGTTTTAGCTTTACACCCGTTTTCTTTAGCGACCCCCCGTGCTAGTTGGACATCGGCACAACGCATTTTGGAGAAATGTCGGCTAGCCCGGGCCGGGCTGTCACAGAAATCGACAAAATATATATAATATATATTATATATATTAAATGGCCTGAATAGAACGCGCCGCACAGCGACCGTTTGCGAATTTCGACCATTAACTTCAAATGGACGTAACAGGAGATCCGACCGACGGATTCTCCTAAAATTGGAACCGTTGGTTCGTATCGGAAAGAGCTTTCCAATGAATATAAGAAATTTGAAATCTAATAGTTGGTTTTGGAATTATGTCCAAATCAAATTTGGAAAAGGTCGCTGTAAATGCAGGTCGATGACCATTTATGGAAATCGACTGTACGGGCCTTGATAAAATTATTAAAGATATTAATAATTTGTGTAAAATCATACTAAATGATTTGGAAAGAATTTGGAAGATAAATTCCACATTTGTAAGGATAAAAATATATTTTTATCAAATTGAACTAGTTATTAACTAGATTAATAATCCAATAAATTTTAAATAAGCAAATTGGATTTGGAAAGGGTTTTAATATAACCAAAAATTCCCAATATATAAATTGAAATGGATTTGAATGGAAATATTCTTCGGAATATTTCAATATTGGATTCCATGATTATATGGATATTGTTATGGGGATTTGGAAGATATTGATATCGTTATTCCAATACGATATCCGTTGATTTCAGAATTTGATATCGAATATGAGCGGATATTATTTTCTATTCAGAGCCTTGTATTTAATATCAAATTGGATTTTGGGTTTGTCGTGAATGGTGTCTTCATTAACACTGTTCTTAAACCCAGTTGAGAAAAGAATAAATCTTTTAATTAAGATTTGGAGAAATTTACCAATTAATTAATATTTAATTGGAATTGAATTGGAATTGGATTTTGGGGTTTGTCGTGAACTGTGTTTAAATAGCATTAGTTATTTAACTCGAGTAAAAGCAGGATTAATTTCCAGAAAGTTGAACAATTAATAAGAAATGATTTTTGGGATTAAAATCAATTGGAGTTTGAATAAATCTTTAATTTGATTATGAATGAATGGTAATAAATAAATTACCAAAATGTGATTGAACCAAATATACTTGGTTGTTGATATGGAGTGGGCTAACTGATTGTTGGTATTGATTATTATTGATTGACTGACTGTGTGGATAGTACTCGACTAGTTTATTAGCAGAATATGCTTTTATATTTAGCATTGGGTTGGGTAGAAAGTATCTGTGTGCTAACGCCTTGCGAAACACTTCACGGTTTGACTATAAGGTGTTAAGCGATGTTGAGTTCATTTCAAATTTAATGAATGATTTTGAAATGATATTTTCTTAATTGAAAAGAATACTATTCCCGATTTTGGACAGGGAATGTTTTATAAAACAGAAAGGATTTCGAGGGCTAAAACCCAATGATTTCGAAATGATTTGGAAATGTATTATGGTCTTACATTGTAATTCATCACATATTCGATTAGTTGCTATTAATGATGTATTTGTTTGGTGGCAAAGAATTTATTCTCTTGCTTAACACATTTCTTTAAGACGTACGAGCTCAAAGATTATGTGATTAACAGTGACCGATCATATGTATGAATTGCTGATGTGAAGTACTATAATTGAAAGTACTTGTGATTATTATGTTGTGAATTGATTTTCCCTGCTTCGGGATATAAAATGGTTTAGTGTGTGGCTAAAGATCGGGTGACCCGAGATTGACAAAAAGTATGGGCTGGATCCAGTGCCTTAGGGTGAGTGGTTAGCAGTGTAGCCTGCTCCATTCGTGGGAGGTGCATATATATATATATATATATATATATATATAGAGAGAGAGAGAGAGAGAGAGTTGGAGGGGCGCTTACTGCCTTGTTTGAGGGAAGATTCCTGATATTTGGTTGCATACTTGTTTGTATGCATTGTTATGTTTTGGAATTCGTATTTCCAAACGGTTTGGTTTGAGATCCCGAAGTGAAATCTACGTTGATATAAAAGTTCGATATGTATTTCGATATGTATTTCAAATGATTTGAAATAGAAATCGGGAAATAAAGTCCAAAGGAATAATTTTTGTCAATTGAATTGGATTTGGAAAATCTAAGTGTGGTGACTAATCTAAATGGATAGATTGGGATATTGCATGTTGATTGATGCAAAGTAGATCCATATCTCTATTATTTATTGTTGTGATACACTAGCGTTCATAGGGGCAAACCCGTTCCGTGTTAGTGGCGTGGTCCTGTGATTTGCCTTATCATTTATATATGTTAATTTTAACTATAGAGTTTCTCACACCATTGCCATGACTGACTCGTAGTTTGCTTTTCCCTTGCAAACTCGGATGCCCCTATTTTCCACATGGGCAGTCGAGTAGTTTATTTTGCAAATCTATAAGCAGGATTTTGGATCGAAGAGAAAAGCTATTCCAGAGCATTGATAGTCTTCCACTGTGTAGTTTACTTGTTTCCGCTGCATTGTATTACATTTACTGTAAATTAATCTTTTGTCGTATATTATTTTTCGACCAACAAGTTGATTTGAGATCTCATTATCAACTTCTTGGCCTAAAAAAGTAATCTTTCTCAATAAAGTCGGTTGATTAGGACAAAATTATATCCCTTTTGAACTGTACGCGCATCTTTGGATGCATACGGTTCAAAAAAAATTGCGAAAATGAAATGTACTCTAATGTAACATTATTATGATGTTTATAAAAGTCTTCTGTTATTTGTTCTGATGTGTTGTATACCCAGAGTCAGCTTATACGAGATTCGAACGGTCTTGGTTAGTTTAGCGATCGATTGATTCCGAGCGAAATCCGTATCGTTACAGCTGGTATCAGAGCTTTGGTTTACTCAAATATTTGGGGTACAACCCGTTAGAATAGAATAAAAGACTCATCAGAGGTAGGATTAGTAATATTCTATAGACGAATGCTCATTAGAGATAGAATCAGTAGCATTCTAGAATGAGCAACTCGTTAGAGATGGGGTTAGTAATGCCCTAGAATGAGTTGAGAGTGACAAGTTTATATTTAACGTATTTGTGATCATATACGTAATCTGGTTTTAAAAATATGATTTTTGAATATATAAAAGTTATATATATTTGAAAAGTTAATTAAGAAATTTATTGCTGGTTGTGCTGGTTGATTATTAGTTTGATTGATATAAAATATTGGAATAATAATACCAATAAGAGAAATGTAGCCAAATCAAGTCAAATATTGAACTGAATTAAAAATTGATTGCAAATGCATACATGTACATATATATGTGTGAACATGTCATAGCATGGAAGCTAAGAAGAGGAATAAAATTGTATGCCCGACAAATAGGTACATGTTTACTAATTTATTGGGTTAAGATGATTTTATGAGCCGCTTGGCTTCTTCTTTTTCTTTTTGGATGATGAGGGCCCTGCGTGGCTAGTTGCGGTTTTAAATGTCTCCCCGTACAAAGGAGGTTATGGCGAAATTCTTGAAAATTTAGTGTGTTAGCCAAATTTTTGAAGAATTTGAAAATTCTTCAAAACTGAAAAGTTGAAAAATGAAAACCAGACTGAGAGTTGAATTGGTTAGTTAAACAACTTCCACCTCCATTCCTTTTCGAGGACGAAAAGATTTTAAGTGGGGGAGATTGTAACAACCCAGAAAATCAGAACCAATTAAAATTTTTTATTTTGGCAATTTTAATGAATTTTAAACATTTAAAATGATTTATTTTAAGTAATAACGAGTAGAAATTTATTTTAAATAGAATCAGAATGTATAAATTTATTTAAATCGAAGTTAGAAAATAAATATTTATTTTAATTATAAAAAGAATTGGAAATGGTGTGATAGTTTGAAAATTCGATTTCGAATTTCAATTGAATGTACAGGATTTGAAATAAACCGGGTTTTAGTAAAACCAGAAATATTTGAATCTGTTTGAATATATATTTCCAACGAATGGGAAAAATCCAAATTTCATAGCGGGAATAAAAAGTTATGGCCAGTTGAAAATTCAAAATAGTCGCTATGGAATTTATATAATATATAGCCCTTAAAAATAGCGATTTTGCAAACGACCTCCGTTTTCGACGTGACCACTTTTGTTGGATCCAAAATGCCAAATTATTGCTAGGTTTCAAATTTCATAATTTTTGGAATTAATATGTGAGTGCAGTAAATTTAAATGTGTTTGGTAATTTAAATTTGAATTGGATCGACCATAAAATGACCATTTTTCAAACGGTCTCCAAATTCGATGAAATTAGTTTTGTTAGGACCGTATCGTTAAAACATAGCTAGATTTATTTTTTGGAATTTTTGGAGTCAGTATGTGGCCCCAAAAAATTAAAATGTACGTTTAAATTCAATATTTGTTGATTTATATTTTAATTTAAAGAAAAACTGATTGAAATAGTCGAACTGGCTTATAAAACATGTCCCATTACATCCGGAATAGGGTATTTAGCTAAGGGCAGCAGTCATTGTGTTTGATTTGGAGTTCGAGCAACAAACAGATAATTGGTGAATTAAATAATAAATTATAATTTATATATAGGTCACAATTTAGTCAAACCCTAACTAGTTCTTTCCATGACCAACTGGAGGAAATTTATCGCGTCTCCACCCTTTAACAAAACCGATGATCCAGGAGCTCCAGCCTTCCTCTCCGCCGATCTTCAAATCCCTCACCCATCCACAAAATTCTCGACACCAAATCGCCAAGCTAGGAGAGGGCTCGAGATTGTACGGTGAAGATCGATTCTACTGTGGTGTTCGTGGAGGAATCCTAGCCCAAAGTAGCCACAGTTGGGCTCGATTTTCAAGCACTAGAGATCAGTGAGTGAGGAGCCAGTCAAGGCATTGGAGCAGTGCGCAAAGCTCTTCGAAGTGAGGAGGTTTGATCGGGGTTGCGTTGATTATTGGAGGTGCGGTGGGAGGTTCTTGTATGCGATAATGGGTTTGTGCGATTCGTTTCTGAGCAGAAAGAAAGAAGAAGACACGACCTTTTTATTTATTAAGGGTAATTAAGAAAAAGGTTAGTTAAATTATTATAGTTAATTATATATTTAAAGTATAAAAGTATAAATGGTGATAACTCGTTCGTTTCTAATCAGAATTCGACAAACAAAAATGCGTTGGAATCCTCTGGACAAGAACTACACCATGGAACTGACTAGAACAAAAACAAGAGCAGTTGGAAATTTTGATTGAATTAAATGCACGGTTTAATTCAATTAAGAACTATCGTTATATAACGATTTCAGAAACCAATCATTGTGAGTAATACTCTCACTATAAATTTTTGTACAGTTATTTATTTTCTGTTATATCACCTCCCTGTCATCCACAGACCATGGATGATTTATTTAAATGTGTTGTGAATGTGATTTTGATGTGTAAAATATATATATATATAAGAAATGTGAAATATATATATATATATATATGAAATGTGAAATATATATATGCATTGTGAAAATTATATATATGCGTTGTGGAAATTATATATATGCGTTGTGAAAATTATATATATACGCGTTCTGAAAATAATATATATATACAAAATGAATTATATATATATAATGTGAAAAAAATATACGAAAAAAATATGAAGTGTGAAAATAAAATATATATATATATATATGAAATAAAAAATATATATGAAGTGTGAATAATATACATATGAAATGAAAAATAATATATATATGAAATGAATAATATATATGAAATGAATAATATATATATGAAATGAAAATAATATATATATATATATATGAAGAGTGAAAAATAATATATATACGAAAATGAAAATAATATATATATGAAATGTGAATAATATATATATGAAGTGTACAAATAATATGTATATGAAATGTGAAATATATATATATATATATATATATATATATATATATACACACGATGTGGGAATCTATATATGCGATGTGAAAATATTTGTTCGCTAAAAGTATAATTTTTAGCTTACATATGTGATATATAAAATGGTCATGTATTGAAATGATTATTAGATTGTTAAAAATATAATTTTTAACATATACATGCACTGTATAAAAAATTGTCATGTAACACCCCGTAATTTTATAACATTAAAATTCGCAAATTAAAGTATACTTAATTTTTAGAAGAAGAATTAATTGAAATGGGTTGCGCTATTATGTTCATCTCAAAATTTTGGGTCAAGATAAACATTTGGTTTGCATAAAATGGATAACTTATGAAGAAGTTATTAAGCCTTGAAGTTTGTATGCATATGAGAGAAATATATATATATATATTCAAAAAAAGTTCAAAACAATGAATCGGCAGGGGGAATAGCTGAACCGCACCATTTTTGGAGTCGACCCAAGCCCCCCTGGGTCGACTAGGGGTCGATCCAGGGTGTTTGGCTGTCAACCCGTGGCCCGATTCGCCCTAAGGGTTGATGTGGCATCTGAGTGGTCTTGATGGTTCTGGTTATCCTTAGGTTAATCCGACGACTCTTATTAAATTAAACTTCTGTAAAAACACTCCTAAACCCCTAACCTAATCACATTAATTCACAATAAGAGCCGCCATGCCGTCAATGGAGAACCTAAAGTAGCCGCCATACACTTTCAACCCTAAAGCAAGATAGAAGCTTGAATCAAAATCAAATTAAATCTAAATAACGATTAGTCTACATCAAAGGCGAGCAATTCAGTTTCAGAATATAGATCCCAGAAAGACAAGACTATTCTTTTTAATTGTGAGTATGATAGCTTTCACAAAATAATTAATTAATTTAATTATGATAAGATATAATTGGGATTATGAGAATATGATTTTGAATCATGTGATGTAAATTATATATATGTTTGTGGTGTTGAATCATATGTTAGTCTTATGCAAGTTGGATCATATGTTAGTTCTTATGTGAATCTTATGCAAGTTGAATCATATATCTTATGCAAGTTTGTGATGATTGGATCATATGTTCATGTATGAATTTTATGCAAGTTTGGGTTGTTAAAATATATGTGAGACATGTATATGCATATTCTAATTTATATGACATTAACCTTTATGTCTAAATCCATATGTAAGTTTACATCTTTATGTTTAGATCCATATGCAAGTTTACATCTTTATGTTTAGATCTATATGCAAGTTTACATCTTTATGTTTAGATCTATATGCAAATTTACATCTTTATGTTTAGATCCATATGCAAGTTCACACCTTTATGTTTGGATCTATAGCAGTACATAAGTTATGCAAGTTTATGCCCATTACCTATGCTAGTTTTGTATCATGTGCTAGTTTAAATGAAATTCATATGCAAGTTATTGGCTATGTAATCTTATGTCATGATCTTTAGATCTATTTTATGTGTTATGTAATGTTGTTTTTCTTTTTATAAGTTAGACTATTTGCGAGTCTAACATATGTCATATGAAAACGTACGAATAGCGTGGGGATGATGGGATAATATTGAATATACATAAATTGTGAATTGGCATAAAATAGCCTTAAAAGGCATATAATTAATTTGAGACATTAATTGGCATAATTGGTATTTACGGACATAATTTTAAGAGACAATTATGGACATAAATAAATTTGGAATTTATTGACAAGTTTGAATAGGGATATTAATCCAATTTGGAGTTAAATAAAGATGTGTAATAATTAATCGCCTAAGACACGAGGTTAGACTCTTTTGTGGTGTAAGACTACCCAGACCCGCCCGGCAAATCCAACAGCCACAAATGCCAGTCTAATGTGAGAGGTCAAAGGCACGAATTAAATGCGTTACAATTGCAAAGACACGAGGTTAGACTCATTTGCGGTATAAAACTGCCCGGACCCACCCGGAAAATCCAGCAACCGCAAATGTCAGCCTAATGTGGGAGGTCTTTACAAGGTTACGGTTCTAATGAATTAAGTAACACTTAACCAGATAAACATGTGGTGGGACATGAGGGGTTAAGTGGGTGCCTTGGGTGGCATGTGAAATTAAGTGGGTGCCATGGGTGGCATGTGAAATACGATTAGATGCACTTAACCAAGATTGAAACATGTAAGAAGACATGAATAAGAATGGGGTTAAGTGGGGAAACCTTAGTGGGGACCAAGCATAGGTGGAAGACTTGTGCCAAGCATGGGGGGCCTTTTCAAACCAGTAACCCATTAAGTATCTTTGTGAGCTCAACCCAAGTCGAGGACGGGACACGCTTACTGGATTTGCTTGTAACAGGTCAAAACGGGATAACGTTGGCAACGCAAGTCCAACGGGGTCATGTGCGTGCGTGGGCCCAGGCTGGTAGGTAAGACGTTGTTGCATCGTGTAGATATAAGCTGTGCATATTTGGTGGTATCGGGTTGCCACTTTGGGGAGTGATACACCCCACTGTGGGACCAGCACAGGTATCTACGAGTTAGGGAGCCGATCGAATGGGGGTAGTGGGTACAACTAGTGGAGATAGGGACAGACGACACCTATGAAGGCAGCTAGGGGTACACGAAACTACCATTATCATTATTAAGTTCTGTAGGTGGGATCAACTTTTAGGGTGACTAGTGGTGGTGCAGTATAGTAATTATCCTATAGTGATTAGGAGCGAGACTAACGCCAGAATATTCCTCTTATTTGCTTTGTCATGCCCACTTGTTTCATGGCCATATCTTATCTTACCAGTTTATGCCTTATCCCAGTTACTTTAAAAATTATATTGTTAAATTTATTATACTCGCCAGACTTTATGTCTGACCCCCTTGTTTTCGCCTCTTTTCTTCCTTCCTCCCCTAGGTTCTCAGGGTGGGACTATTACTAGTGAAGCTTGATCTCGGATCTCTTTCTCTCTCTTTTGGAAGTGCCTAGATTGCTGAAAGTAAAGTTCAGTTCATCTCTTTTATGGCTACTTGTGTTGGGTTTATGCTTTTTATTTTATGTACTCTGAAATAATTTATCAGGATGGATATTAAGTGTACTTGGTTTATGAAGTTGTTGTAAGCAAACTATTTCTCCACTGCAATAAAAGTTGTTTAAAATTTTCAAGTGCCATTATTTATATTTGTCTTGTTATATTATGTTCTATACACTAAATATGCTCCATGGAAGTTAATGCATTCCCTTTGTGAGTGACATTAATGGACGTGGGGTGTTACACGTGGTATCAGAGTTGAAGGTTACCAGACCAGATATGAATTTTGAAAAACTATTTTTCAAAAAGAATTTTATAAAGAAATACTTTCAAAAGTATGTTTCAAGGAAAGTATTTTCAAGAGAAAAGTTTGTTTTAAAAACATAACCCCCAAGAGCCATATATCTTTCTTTCGAATTCTCCATTTTGAATCTCTTCATTTTCATTTCAGCATGTGTGGAATTCCTGAGATACCCGAGGGGATACCGATACCAGGATGGTTTAGAAGGTATCTAGAAGCTAGGGCCAATGTCGCAGGCCCATCAAATGCTCCTCCTCCTTCTCCCCCTCCTCCTCCTCCTCCCCGTGTTGATACTTTTGCAAAGATATGCAAAGATTTCGGGGCAATGGGCGGGAAACCTTTTGACGGATCAGAGACGTTTGTTGAAGCTTGAAATTGGCTTAAGGAGGTGGAAGATCTATTTGGTACTTTCGAAGTAGAAGACAGAAGGAAGGTCCAATTGGCTGCTTGGTTAATGAAAGACGAAGCCTCGTTTTGGTGGGAGGTCACGAACGGAGAGCGTTCGGTGGAGACATGGATGGATTTCAAGCATAGGTTCAAAATGAAATTTCTCTCACGAGTAGAAAAGAATTTATATATGGAAAGATTCTTGGCGTTGAAGCAAGGGGATTTATCAGTAAAGGAGTACGTCAACAAGTTCAATCAGTTGGCGAGATTTGGCTTGGAATTGGTAAACACACCCGAGAAGAAGGCCCTAAGGTTCGTTAAAGGTTTGAATGAGCCGCTACATGGGTTGGCGATGACCCACATTCCGATGGGGGCTACCTTTGAGAAACTGGTTGACATGGCGCTTATGCATGAGGAAGAGAAAGTGTGAATGCTAATAAGGCACCAGAGAAGAAAGGAGACCAGAAGAAGCCACAACAGCAAAACAAGAAAGGCGGGAAGAACAATAATGGAAAAGGAAAGAAGAAGTGCTTTAGTTGTGGGACCCCAGGCCATCTAAGCAAAGATTGTAGGAAAAAGAAGAAGACTGGCTATTTCCAAAGTGGAGAGGCAGGTCATCTAGTTAAGGACTTCCCAAGGAAACAGGGGCAAGGGCAAAGAACTTCTGGAGGGCAGCTTCAGGCTCTCATGGCACCAAGGCAGGCGAGAGGGCAGATTCAGGCTCTCATGGCACCAGGACAGGAGAGAGGTAGAAACATTTCCGTTGAAAGTTTAGTTTTTATGTTTGAACATCCTATTCGTACTTTTTTTGACTCTGGCGCTTCACACTCGTTTGTATCTGCTTTGTTAGTTGAAACACTGCACCTAAATACTAGTCTAGTTACGGATCCCATAGTAGTCTCAAATCCTGTTGGTGGTTCGGCTCATCTTACTATGTTTTATCGGTATTTGAGTGTGTCTATCTTGGGCATTGGGTTTGAATGCAATGCCTTTGTTCTTGGCTTCATAAGCGACGGCTTGATTCTAGGTATGGATTGGCTAACTAGATACGGTGCCATCCTAGATTGTGAAAGAAGGGTAGTTAGATTGTTGACTCGTTGTGGAAAGACCCTTGATATTTCTTGTGACCCTAGAGGTCCGGTATTGCTTAGCTACCTAGAATCCTTAGACGCATCCAATGATGATTTGAAATCTGTTTGTGCGGTCCGTGAATATAATGACGTCTTCGATGAAGTTCAAGGTTTACCCCGAAGCGCGAGATAGACTTCCAAATATATCTAGTAGATAATGCAAAGCCAGTTGCATTACCAGTGCGCCACATGGCTCCGAGAGAGAGAGAAGAGAACTCAGTAATCAAGTGAAAGAATTTCTTGAGAAGGGGTTCATAAGAAGAAGTATTTCAGAGTGGGGTGCTCCATTCATTTTTGCTAAAAAAGCTGATGGTTCACTTAGATTGTGCGTGGACTATAGAGAGCTGAATAGGCTAACAAAGAAGAACAGGCACCCATTGCCAAGGATAGATGATTTATTTGATCAGTTGGTGGGTGCTTCAGTTTTCTCGCAATTAGATTTAGCTACAGGGTTTCATCAGCTAAGGGTGGCTGAAGATAGCATTGATAAGTCTGCCTTTAGAACTCCTGATGGTTTCTTAGAGTGGCTCGTCATGCCTATTGGTTTGACGAATGCACCTGTATACTTTGTTGACTTAATGAGTAGGGTGTTTAGGGAGTTTCTAAACAAGTTTGTGGTAGTCTTTGTAGACGATATTCTGGTTTTCTCTAAAAATGAACAAGAGCACACCCTACATCTTAGGGAAGTCTTAGAGACCCTACGAGCGCATCAGCTAAAAGCTAAGTTCTCCAAATTCCATTTTTGGAGAAAAGAAGTGAGGTTCTTAGGACACATGGTCTCTAAGGAAGGGATAGCTGTGGATCCCGCCAAGGTGGTGGCAATCCAAGATTGGAAAACTCGTAAGAACGCAACAAAAGTAAGAAGCTTTTAAGGCTAGCTGGCTATTATAGGAAGTTCATTAAGGACTTCGCGAAGATATCAGCCCCTCTCACTCGATTAACGAAGAAGAATTTGACTTTTACTTGGGACGTTGACTGTGACGTTGCTTTCCAACATCTGAAGAGGGCTTTGACGACAGCTCCAGTTTTAGTTTTGCCAGACGGGAGTAGGACATTCACTGTATATACCGATGCTTGCGGGATAGGGCTTTGCGCAGTTTTAATGCAAGAGGGAAGGGTGATATGCTATGGTGGAAAACAGTTGAAAGCCCACGAAAAAAATTACCCTACCCACGACTTAGAGTTGGCGGCCATATTTTTTGTGCTTAATTCATGGCATCATTATTTGCTTGGCGAGAGGTTTGAGTTGTATACAGACCATAAGTCGCTAAAGTACTTATTCTCTCAGAAGGACCTAAACTTGAGGCAACAGAGATGGATGGAGTTTTTGGCAAAATACGATTTTGAGATCGCATATATCCCTGGCAAGGGTAACATTGTAGTCGATGCCTTAAGTAGAAAGAAGTTAACTTTAAGTCCTTTGTTTGTAGAGCGGCCAAGTTTGGAGTATATATCTTCCTTTGACTTTAGACCCTCTGTCGATTATGTAACCGGATTATTGGCATCGTTAGAGGTGCAACCTACACTTTTGGGTCGATTTCGAGAGGCACAGCGAAATGACCCACAGTTGGTTGAGATAGTAGGCAAGCTTATAGGAGGGGAGTCCTCGAGTCATCTTGATAGATATGCTATAGATAAGAGAGGTTGGCTACGTAGAGATGGAAGACTTTGCGTACAACAAGACGAGAGTTTGAAGAAGGCAATTCTTGAATACTCACATCGCTCTAAGATGACCATACATCTCGGTGGTGATAAGATGTATAGGGATATGAAGCGAGTTTTCTTTTGGGCCGGAATGAAGAAGGACGTGGCCGAGTTCATTGCTAGATGCTTAGTGTGCCAACAAGTCAAGGCAGAGCAAAAGAAGCCTGGAGGTTTGCTCCATCCCTTAGAGATTCCGCTTTGGAAATGGGAAAGCGTTTCCATGGATTTTGTAGATGGGTTACCAAGATCAAGCAAGGGTAATACAGGGATTTGGGTAATTGTAGACAAACTTACCAAAAGTGCCCATTTTATTCCCATTAATAGTAGAAGGACCGCCATGTGGTTAGCATCTGTTTACCTTTGAGAGATAGTTTGTTTGCACGGCATACCCTCTAGCATTGTGAGCGATAGAGATCCCATTTTCACAAGCGAATTTTGGAAAAGCTTACAAGAGGCGGTTGGAACGCAATTATGCTTAAGTACCGCTTATCACCCTCAGACGGACGGCCAGACCGAGAGAGTAAATCGGGTTCTAGAAGACCTTCTGAGACTATGCGTCCTAGAGTTTGGAGGAACATGGGAAGAACACCTTCCACTAGTGGAGTTCGCCTATAATAATAGTTTTCAGCCTAGCATTGGCATAGCACCTTTTGAGGTTCTTTATGGATGACCGTGTCGATCACCTACATGTTGGTGGAATCCACTGATAAGGTTTTTCTTGGACCCGACATGATTAGGGAGACTTCGGAGAAGATAGACCTGATTCGACGGCGAATGAAGACGGCGCAGGATCGACAGAAGTCATATGCTGATAGGAGACGAACCGATCTTGAATTCAATATTGGGGACATGGTTTATGTTAAGGTGTCACCGTTAAGCAACGTAATCCGTTTTGGATCAGTAGGGAAGTTGGAACCGAGGTTCGTAGGACCCTTTTCAATTACGGAGAGGATTGGGCAGATGGCGTATAGAGTAAAGTTACCAGAGAAGCTCGGCGCAGTTCGTGAAGTGTTTCACGTTTCGCATTTGCATAAGTGTTTACACGATACGGTGGAAGTGGTAGAGCCGAGCACGCTCGAAGAAGTGGAAGTAGAGCGCAATGCCACGATCAAACGAGCTCCAACATGCATTCTCGGATCGGAGGTCAAAAAGCTTCGCAACAAAGAGGTCAAGTTGGTAAAAGTGTAATGGGGAGATGATCAAAGAGACGGGACTTGGGAGACGGAAGAAAAAATGCGTACGCTGTACCCTTTCCTTTTTGAGGGTATGTTTTAATTTCTCCTTTTTCTACCGCTTTGTTGACACTTGTCCTATCTTTTAGTATTATCTTTGCGATGACATCTTCGATCTTTAGTTAGGAAGAACCCTATGGTTTCAGATATTTGTTTGAGACATGTTATGTTTGGTGGATGCAAATGGATGCAAGTGGTTGCTAGTGGTTGCTCGTGGATGCATGTACACACATATTAGGCACTAGATCGGCTCAATCTCCTTCATGTTGCATATAAATGCGTGTGCATATCTAAATTAATGGATTTATAATGGTTGTGTTATCATATGGATGTTGTATTTTGATGAATGGTTGTGCACACATGTAGAAATAATATGTATCGATAGGATTCTTTCGCATACATAATGGACGCATGGCATTATCATGATTTGCATTAAGGAGGTCAACAGAATCAGTGGACCGCCTGATCTTTGCATTAGATAAGGAACATATACACATATTTTTGCATAAGTTCATATAGCATTAGAAATTTCTTTAAGGACAATGGATGCTTGTGGATGATGTTTGAGTAGATGGATGATTGGTTAGTAGGATACATTCTTCTTAACTTAGAGATTTCGGGGATGAAGTCCTTTAAGGAGGAGAGAATGTAACACCCCGTAATTTTATAACATTAAAATTCACAAATTAAAGTATACTTAATTTTTAGAAGAAGAATTAAGTGAAATGGGTTGCGCTATTATGTTCGTATCAAAATTTTGGGTAAAGATAGACATTTGGTTTGCATAAAACGGATAACTTTTGAAGAAGTTATTAAGCCTTGAAATTTGTATGCATATGGGAGATATATATATATATATATATTTAAAAAAAGTTCAAAACAGTGAATCGGGAGGGAGAATAGCCGAACCGCACCATTTTTGGAGTCGACCCGAGTCCCGCTGGGTCAACTAGGGGTCGACCCAGGGTGTTTGGCTGTCAACCCGTGACCCGATTTGCCCTAAGGACTGATGTGGCATCTGAGTGGTCCTGATGGTTCTGGTTATCCCTAGGTTAATCTGACGGCTCTGATTAAATCAAACTTCTATAAAAACACTCCTAAACCCCTAACCCTAGTCACATTAATTCATAACAAGAGCCGCCATGCCGCCAATGGAGAGCCTAGAGTAGCCGCCATACACTTTCAACCCTAAAGCAAGATAGAAGCTTGAATCAAAATCAAATCTAAATAACGATTAGTCTATATCAAAGGGGAGCAATTCAGTTTCAGAATACAGATCCCAGACAGACAAGACTATTCTTTTTAATTATGAGTATGATAACTTTAACAAAATAATTAATTAATTTAATTATGATAAAATATAATTGGGATTATGAGAGTATGATTTTGAATCATGTGATGTAAATAATATGTATGTTTGTGGTGTTGAATCATACATTAGTCTTATGCAAGTTGGATCATATGTTAGTTCTTATGTGAATCTTATGCAAGTTGAATCATACATCTTATGCAAGTTTGCGATGATTGGATCATATATTCATGTATGAATCTTATGCAAGTTTTGGTTGTTAAAATATATGTGAGACATGTATATGCATATTCTAGTTTATGTGACATTAACCTTTATGTCTAGATCCATATGCAAGTTTACATCTTTATGTTTAGATCCATATGCAAGTTTACATCCTTATGTTTAGATCTATATGCAAGTTTACATCTTTATGTTTAGATCTATATGCAAGTTTACATCTTTATGTTTAGATCCATATGCAAGTTCACACCTTTATGTTTGGATCTATAGCAGTACATAAGTTATGCAAGTTTATGCCCATTACCTATGCTAGTTTTTTATCATATGCTAGTTTGAATGAAATTCATATGCAAGTTATTGGCTATGTAATCTTATGTCATGATCCTTAGATCAATTTTATATGTTATGTGATGTTGTTTTTCTTTTTATAAGTTAGACTATTTGCGAGTCTAACATATGTCATATGAAAACGTACGAATAGCGTGGGGATGATAGGATAATATTGAATATACATAAATTGTGAATTAGCATAAAATGGCCTTAAAAGGCATATAATTAATTTGAGACATTAATTGGCATAATTGGTATTTACGGACATAATTTTAAGAGACAATTATGGACATAAATAAATTTGGAATTTATTGACAAATTTGAATAGGGATACTAATCCAATTTGGAGTTAAATAAAGATGTGTAATAATTAACCGCCTAAGACACGAGGTTAGACTGTTTTGTGGTGTAAGACTGCCCGGACCCTCCCGGCAAATCCAGCAGCCATAAATGCCAGTCTATTATGAGAGGTCAAAGGCACGAATTAAATGCGTAACAATTGTAAAGACATGGGGTTAGGCTCGTTTGCGGTGTAAGACTGCCCGGACCCGCCCGACAAATCCAGCAACCGCAAATATCAGCTTAATGTGAGAGGTCTTTACAAGGTTACGGTTCTAATGAATTTAGTAACACTTAACCAGAAAAATATGGGGTGGGACATGGGGGTTAAGTGGGTGGCATGTGAAATTAAGTGGGTGCCTTGGGTGGCATGTGAAATACGATTAGATGCACTTAACCAAGATTGAAACATGTAAGAAGACATGAATAAGAATGGGGTTAAGTGGGGAAACCTTAGTGGGGACCAAGCAAAGGTGGAAGGCTTGTGTCAAGCATGGGGACCCTTTTCAAACCAGTAACTCATTAAGTATCTTTGTGAGCTCGACCCAAGTCGAGGACGGGACACGCTTACTGGATTTGATTGTAACAGGTCAAAACGGGTTAGCGGTGACAACGCAAGTCCAATAGGGTCATGTGCGTGCGTGGGCCCGGGATGGTAGGTAAGACGTTGTTGCATCGTGTAGATATAAGCCGTGCAACTAGTGGAGATAGAGGCAGACGACACCTATGAAGGCGGCTAGGGGTACACGAAACTACCATTATCATTATTAAGTTCTGTAGGCGGGATCAACTTTTAGGGTGACTAGTGGTGGTGTAGTATAGTAATTATCCTATAGTGATTAAGAACGAGATTAACGCCAGAATATTCCTCTTGTTTGCTTTGTCATGCCCACTTGTTTCATGGTCATACCTTATCTTACCAATTTATGCCTTATCCTAGTTACTTTAATAATTATATTGTTAAAGTTATTATACTCGCCAGACTTTATGTCTGACCCCCTTGTTTTCGCCTCTTTTCTTCCTTCCCCCCCAGGTTCTCAGGGTGGGACTAGTACTAGTGGAGCTTGATCTCGCATCTCTTTCTCTCCCTTTTGGAAGTGCTTGGATTGCTGAAAGTAAAGTTCAGCTCATCTCTTTTATGGCTACTTGTGTTGGGGTTTATGCTTTTTATTTTATGTACTCTGAAACAATTTATCAAGATGGATAATAAGTGTACTTGGTTTATGAAGTTGTTGTAATCAAACTATTTCTCCACTGCAATAAAAGTTGTTTTAATTTTTTCAAGTACCATTATTTATACCTGTCTTGTTATATTCTGTTCTATACACTAAATACGCTCCATGGAAATTAATGCATTTCCTTTGTGAGTGATATTAATGGACGTGGGGTGTTATACGTTATGTAATGGAATATTCAATTTTGATTTAAAATTGAAATGGAAGTTGGAATCATTTTTGAAATGAATTTAAAACGATCTATAAAATACGTTTTAAATGGAAATCGATGAAAGATATGTAATATATATACTATATATATATATATATATATATATTAAATGGCCTGAATATAACGCGCCACGCAGCGATCGTTCGCCAATTTCGACCATTAACTTCAAATGGATGTAACGGGAGATCCGACCGTCGGATTCCCCTAAATCTGGAACTGTTGGGTTCATATCGGAAAGAGCTTTCAATGAATATAAGAAATTTGAAATCTAATGTTTAGATTTGGAATTATGTCCAAATCAAATTTGGAAAAGGTTGTTGTAAATGCAAGTTGATGACTATTTATGGAAGTCGACTGTACGAGCCTTGATAAAATTATTAAAAATATTAATAATTTGTGTAAAATCATAATAAATGATTTGGATGGAATTTGGATGAAAAATTCCACATTTGTGAAGATAAAAATATATTTTTATCAAATTGAACTAGTTATTAACAAGATTAATAATCCCATAATTTTTAAATAAATAAATCGGATTTGGAAAGGGTTTTAATATAACCAGAAATTCCCAATATATAAATTGGAATGGATTTGAATGGAAATAATCTTTGGAATATTTCGATATTAGATTCCATGATTATACGGATATTGTTGTGGGAATTTGGAAGATATTGATATCGTTATTCCAATACGATATCCGTTGATTTCAGAATTCGATATTGAATATAAGCCGATATTATTTTCTATTCAGAGCCTTATATTTAATATCAAATTGGATTTTGGGTTTGTCGTCAATGGTGTCTTCATTAACACTGTTATTAAACCCAATTGAGAAAAGAATAAATCTTTTAATTAAGATTTTGAGAAATTTACCAATCAATTAATATTTAATTGGAATTGGATTTTGGGGTTTGTCGTGAACTGTGTTTAAATGACATTAGTTCTTTAATCCGAGTAAAAGCAGGATTAATTTCCAGAAAGTTGAATAATCAATAAGAAATGATTTTTGGGATTAAAACCAGTTGGAGTTTGAATAAATCTTTAATTAGATTGTGAATGAATAAATTACCAAAACGTGATTGAACCAAATATACTAAGTTGTTGATATGGATTGGGCTAATTGATTTTTGATATTGATTTTTATTGATTGACTGTGTGGATGGTGCTCGACCAGTTTATGAGCAGAATATGCTTTTACATTTAGCATTGGGTTGGGCAGAAAATATCTGTGTGCTAACACCTTGTGAAACATTCATGATTTAACTATAAGGTGTTGAGCGATGTTGAGTTCATTTCAAATATAATGATTGATTTTGAAATGATATTTTCTTAAGTGAAAAGAATAGTATTCCCAATTTTGGACAGGGATTGTTTTATAAAAATGTTTTATAAAACAGAAAGGATTTCGAGGGCTAAAACCCGATGATTTCGAAATGATTTGGAAATATATTATGGTCTTACATTGTAGTTCATCACATATTCGATTAGTTGCTATTAATGATGTATCTGTTTGGTGGCGGAGAATTTATTCTCTTGCTTAACACCCTTTTTTGAAATGTACGAGCACAAAGGTTATGTGATTAATAGTGACTGATCATATATGTGAATTGCTGATGTGAAGTACTATAGTTGAAAGTACTTGTGATTATTATGTTGTGAAATGATTTCCCCTACTTCGGGATATAAAATGGTTTAATGTGTGGCTAAAGATCGGGTGACCCGAGATTGACAAAAAGTATGGGTCGGATCCAGTGTCTTAGGGTGAGTGGTCAACAGTGTAGCCTGCTCCATGCATTGGAGGTGCATATATATATATATATATATATATATATATATATATATATATATATATATATATCTTGAGTTGGAGGGGCACTTACTGCCTTGTATGAGGGAAGATTCCCGATATTTGGTTGCATACTTGTTTGTATGAATTGTTATGTTTTGGAATTCATATTTCCAAACGATTTGGTTTGAGATCCCAAAGTGAAATCTACTTTGATATAAAAGTTAGATATGTATTTCAAATGATTTGAAATAGAAATCGGGAAATAAAGTCCGAAGGAACAATTTCTGTAAATTGAATTGGAGTTGGAAAATCTAAGTGTGGTGATTAATCTAAATGGGTAGATTGGGATATTGCATGTTGATTGATGCATAGTAGATCCATATCTCTATTATTGATTGTTGTGTATACACTGACGTTCATAGGGGTAAACCCGTTCCGCGTTTGCGGCGTGGTCCTATGATTTGCCTTATCATTTATATAAGTTAATTTGAACTGTAGAATTTCTCACACTAATCTCATGACTGACTCGTAGTTTGATTTTCCCTTGCAAACTCGGGTGCCCTTGTTTTCCACACGGGCAGTCGAGTAGTTTATTTTGCAGACATATAAGCAAGATTCTGGATCGAAGCGAAAAGCTATGTCCAGAGCATTGATAGTCTTCCGTCGTGCAGTTTACTTGTTTTCGCTGCATTGTATTACATTTATTGTAAATTAATCTTCCATTGTATTATTAATTTTCGATGTACTCTGATATTCTGTTTTCTGATGTAACATTATTATGATGTTTATAAAAGTCTTATGTTATTTGTTCTGATGTGTTGTATGCCCAGAGTTAGCGTACGCGGGATTCGAACGGTCTTGGTCGGTTTAGCGATCAATTGATTCTGAGCGAAATCCATATAGTTACAATTGAGGCATCGAACTACAATTACTGTACATTCGTAGGACAGTCTAGATACATGAATATCTGCTCTGGGTGGTGTATCATGGACTAGAGTGCGTTATTCTGACAAGGGGTCCGATTCGATCGATGGTGGCAGTGCATACGCTTACGTAGCATAGTAATGATAGATATATGCGGAACGTAACATTTTATATAGAGATCCGTACATCACTCCGGCGTAGAATGAGGGACTGCGTTCATTACGGTGGAGACCGTGCGAGTGGGGTACCATGGGGTGTATCTCAAAATTTGAGAGGTAGCTACACATATTGTATTAGGTGAATCCATGGGAAAGTAAATGGGTACGATGCGCGTATCAGTCTCGAGTGCTATTAACCCAAGTAACCTAATAATCAAGAAAATGAAATGGAAATGTATTAGTAGGATCATTCTACTTCTGATATACTAGTATCTAGGCGGTGTAGAGAAATGTATTTAAGAAGCGCAATATATCCAGTTCATCTTATCTTCCTTAGTTCACACTTGTTATTGTGATTGTTATCCTGTTCTTCCAGTTTTATATACCTGCCATGATACTTTTATTTATATTTAAAAGTAACTGGACTCGTGCAATGACACGGATTTCGCCCGAACCTAATCGATCTCTAAATCGACCAAGACTGTTCGAATCCCACATACGCTAACTTTGGGCATATAACACATCAGAACAAATAACAAAAGACTTTTATAAACATCATAATTTTATATAAAAACCTTTAATTGCAATAATTTAATTTAGTAATGGAATTTTTAAATTCTGATGCATTTTCTAATAAAATTTCCTAAAATGATTTTTTTTAAATTGGTTCTGATTTTCCGGGTTGTTACAATCTCCCCCACTTAAAAATCTTTTCGTCCTAAAAAAGGAATGGAGCTGAAAGTTGTTTTAACTAACCAACTCAACTTTCATTCTTTTATTGGTTTCAATAATTTTATTAGTTGAAATAATAATCACACAACACGATCATCAATCAATTAGTTGATTAGCTTTTCAAATATATATAACTTTTATATATTCAAAAATCATATTTTCTAAGATCAGATTATATATATAATGACAAATACGTTAATTATAAACCTGTCACTCTCAACTCATTCTAGGGCATTTCTAACCCCATCTCTAATGAATTTCTCATTCTAGGATGCTACTGATCCTATCTCTAATGAGTATTCTTTTGTAGGATATTTCTAATCCTAACTCCGATGAGTCTTTTGTTCAGTTCTAACGAGTTGTACCCTAAAGATTTGAATTAACCAAAGCTCTAATACCAGCTGTAACGACACGGATTTCGCCCGAACATAATCGATCGCTAAATCGACCAAGACCGTTCGAATCTCGCATACGCTAACTTTGGGCATACAACACATCAGAACAAATAACAGAAGACTTTTTATAAACATCATAATTTTATTTAAAAACCTTTAAATTCAATAATTTAAATTAATAATGGAAATTTTAAATTTTGACGCATTTTCTAATAATATTTCCTAAAATAATTTTTTTAAATTGGTTCTGATTTCCCGGGTTGTTACAACTTGCTAGACTTTATGTCCGACCATTTTTGTTTCCTCTTCTCTCTCTTCCGTCCCCTCCCCCCCCCCTCCGGTTCTCAGGGTGGAAGTGCTTAGAGTTGATTTGGATTATTTCAGCTTAGCTTGGATTTTGGATATAGAAGTGCTGCTTTGACTTCTTGTCAACTTTATTATGGCCTTGCAAGGGAAATATGGGTTTATGCTTTTGTACTCTGATATTTTTGGCAAGACAAATTATTAATGTAATTAGTTACTTATGTTGTAAACTCTATATTTGGGACCATGATGTTTTGATTTAAATAAAGTTTTTAATTCCGCTGCTATTTTACGTGTTTGTCTTGTGCTATTATGTTCTTATTTACCTATAATGCTTCACGGAATTTAATGCATTCGCTTAGTGAGTGGCATTAACGGACGTGGGGTGTCACAAATCATTTTTAAAGCATAACGATTTATTAAATAAAATAAAGGGATTTTATTATAAATTGAATATTGATTTAGCTTAAAAAGAAGTATCAAGTTTAAAATCCAATATAGTTTATCTTGAAGTTACGTAAGATTTTATTTGGAATATACGATAATTATAAGTTGTTTTTCAAAGAATTTTGAATATTTTGAAATTAAATTATATTATATCGATTTAATTAAATATGGAAAATATCCATTTTGCAAACAATCTCGGATTTCGACGAAACAAATCTTATCGGATCTCTAATGATAAATTTTTATGAGATTCCAAATTTTAGGTCGATCGGATTTAGTATGTGGTTGTACGAGATACAAACGTTCAATGTAAATATGTACATATAATTAATCAATAATTCAAGCCCAAACTAGAGCTATTTGAGAAAAAGGACTTGGATTTCGACGAAACAAGCTTCATTAGGACCATAATGTCAAACCACAGTAGTACATCAATTTTTACTACGAACAGAGTTCGTATGTGCCCATACTAATTTATAAACATCAATTAGAGATAGCCATTGGCATATAGTAATATAATAATAGAATAAAATACTATTAAACCCAAAATATCCCACATATAAATACCCGTAGGATTTCCTAAACCTAATTCTCAAATTCATTAGCCTCCATATTTTGCAAATAAACCCCTCTCTTTACAATTATTTATATCTTCCAAATGATAATGAATTGGTGGAGATCACCAACTGGAAAGTTGTAGATTGGGTTGAGGGGGACTCACTGACCAAATTCCATGGCCAACGGACACCCAAGGTGATTGGAACATCGCCATGACCAGCATCATTTAAGTTTTGGTTTACGTGGTTTTGCATGCAAATGATGGAGAATTGGCCGAAGTTGTCAACTAGGAAGTTAGAGGAGTGTAATACCTACAAGTTTCATGTTGTTCGTTTGGTCTGAAAGTGATTGTGGTGGTCATGGTGTAACAACCCGAAAAATCCGAACCAATTTAAAATTTTATTTTAAATAAATTGGTTAGAAAATGAGCCTGAATTTAAAATTTAAAATTTAAAATAATATTAAAGGCTGTGAAAATAGTCGATTTTCAAACGACCTCCGTTTTCGACGAAACCACTTTTGTTGGAACTGTAATGTCAAATTTTTGCTAGGTTTCAATTCTTAGAATTTTTCAATTTAATATGTGAGCGTGGCGGAAGAAACTGTGTTTGGTTGAAAATAGTTGAAATTGATCATCTTGAAAATAGCCCTTTTTCAAACAGTCTCAGAATTCGACGAAAATAATTTTGTTGGATTCGTATCATCATAACATAGCCAAAAATATATTTTTTAGATTTTACGGAGTCCGTATGTGGCTCCGACGGATTTTTGATTACGTCAGAATTAAATAATAAAAGAATTAATTTTAAATTCGAAAAAGGAGGACTGAGATGACCTTTTGGGCCTGCGGGACATGGCTAGATGGATCCGAAATAGGGGTTATTGGTTAGGGTAATTTTTGTTGGACTGGATTCTGAATAATTTGAGAGAAATGGATTTTTTTGTAAAATCAACAATTAAATAATATAAAAAGGATGGAAAAACCTAAATTACAAATCACTATTCATCTTCCCCAACAGGCCGCCGCCCCCTGCATCCCCAATGGCCGAAACTTCTCCCTCTATACTTCAAATTAAATCCTAATTCCTATCCCAAATCAAAGAGCATCTTCTCCTCTTCATTTCCATAAGGCTAGATCTTCTCTGGAGCCACCATCTCCCCGAAACCCGAACCCAAACCCGCCGTATAAACCCACGTCAGCCCCCCATAGCCCAGACCGAGCTCCACCATTCGGGTACCCCGACGAGCACCTCTCCGTCTTCTTCGCAGTGGTATATCCCAATCGTTCTCTAGTGGTCTGTAGTGGAAGCAAAAATCAAACCTAGTTTTGAACAAAGGAAATAAGTCACGGCCGAATATTGTTTGGAGAAGAAGAGGTTAATGACTTGATTAATTAACTAATTACTTAATCTAATTTGTTCTATATCTTGTTTTTATCATATCTAATTCGTTTCAAACCGGAATTCGATGATTTCAGCGACTTGTGATCGTATTGAGCAGATCTACACCGCTGGACTGAAAAGGAGCAGTTTTGAACACTTTGAATTTTGGGCAAAAATCGCAACGACTGTGAGATTTCTTTAATTTAAATTAATTAGATAATTAATTTATTTATTTTTATAATACTCGTTCAGATCTTACTTGTATGATATGTTATGTTGATTTTCTATTGGATGAATGTATTATCATATGGGTTGTTGTGCATACTCGAATACGTTTATTATAGATTTGGTTTTTATTGAATTGAGTTATATAACCAATCCAATATTCATTTTGCGATGGAAAATTTATAGATCTACATACATAGTAGAAAGAAAGGAAGAAGGAAAAAAAGAGAAAATAAAATCTTTTTTTTTTTAGATCTGATTCAATATGGAAAATAAATTTCCTCTTATTTGAATGGAATGGATTTAACAAAGAAAATAAAATTTTCTTTTATTTTAATAAATTGGATGCAAAGTAGAAAATTAAAATTTCCTTTTTATCTAAATTGATTTGATTTTTATTTTTGTGTTACAACGCAAATATTAACATGAAGGAAAAAGTGTTTACTTTCATTTTTGTGTTTCAACACAAATATCTACATGTATGAGAGAAAAAAAATAGTTGCATATATGTATGCAACTATTGCCTATAGTTGCATACATATATGCAACTATTTGAATACACATGGACATATTTACGCATGCCTGTTTAATTATTGCATATATATATATGTTTTTTTTGTATAATTGCATATATGTGTGCATATAAGTCAAAATATGTGCAAAACTAAACAAACTGTATGTATGTATTATTTTTTTAAATAAATGCATCAGAAGATGCATGTTTTCAAAGTATGTGCATACATTTATGCATTTGCACTGCAGTTTAGAAGCGAAACTGAAATAAATGCATACATGTATGCATATAATTGAATTATATGCATCTTTTGATGCATTTTACTGCATTTCGTTGTTTTTATGCATACATGTAAAAACGCACCCTTTATTATTTTTATTTTTATTTTTATTTTTATTTTTATTTTTATTTGTGTCTTTAAACACAAATACATGCACCGTACATCGAATATGATTATTTTGTATCTTTAAAAACAAATGCATACATTATGTACTGAAATATATTTCATTTGTGTCCCTAACACAAATATTTACATCGTACATTGATTAACATTTTGATTTGTGGTTTCAAACAAAAATTTTATATGAAAAAAAATGTATTGTTGCATTTCTTAGTGTCAACAAAGTGTAGAAAAATAAAACTTCATCTCATTACACCCCGTAATGAATATGCAATGTAGAGGAAAAAAAATATCTTTTTGTTTGCAATTCTAAATGCAAACAAAAGTAGAGAAAAAAGAAAAATATCTTTTTGTTTGCAATTTTAGATGCAAACAAAAAAATAAAAATATATTTTGTTTGCAATTTTAGATGCAAACAGAATAGTACTTGAAGTTACATTTTGTAGTAGATTTAAGGGGGAACAAATTAGAAAATGAAGGCTATATTTTTATTTACGTTCTTTAATGTTAATAAATGGAAAAATAAAAACACTCTTTTATTTATGTGTCCAAATGTAGATAAAATTAGGAATTAAAAGCTACATTTTAATTGCGTTCTTTAGACGCAAATAAAGCATGAAAATAAAGATATACATTTTATTTGCATTCCATAGTGCAAATAAAATGTGAGAATAAAATTTTATATTTTTATGTAAATTTTAAAAGATTAGGAAAAGGATCATATTTGGTCTAAAAATATGTTTCACTTTAAAAATTACATTTTTTTATGTGATATTAAAAGGTAGGAAGAAGTTTCCATTTTAGATCATAAAAATGAATTGAACAAAAATATTCATTTTTTTTCATCGGAAAAGAAATCAACAAATTTACTCCATGAAATAAAATGGATGAAAATATTCATTTTGTTCGTTGTAAAGGAATTTACAATTTGTATAAAATAAAAAGGGTTGAAACCGAGTTTAAACATTAAAATTCATGTACAAATTAAATATAATTTATAGTCAATATACTATAAGATTGGTGCATGAACGTAAACACATTTTAATAAGACGTGATTGGTAATTTATACTGTTCAATTCTTTTATGGTTGTGACATTTTCATAAATGAAATCGCTTGAAATCTTATTTATATTTATAAATATAAATAGAAATATAACGAATCGAGCGCGGCAGTTCACGTTTTGACAATCGTGACTTTAAACGATTATAACAAAAGATCCAACCGTCGGATTTCCCCAAAACTGGAGCCGTTAGGACCGCTTTGGGGAGATCTTTCCAATAAGACAAATTTTGTCAAAATCCAACGGTTAAATTTCAAGTTATGTGCAAATCAAATTTCTAGAAAAACAGCGCCAGGGGCACTCTTTGACCCAAAGCATCGTTTGAAATAATTTGAGCTATCTTTAATTAAATAAAAATAGCGATTAATCGTTAAAAATTAAAATTAATGATATGAAATGTTTTAAATAATAATTATTCGACAATTATTTGAAAAGTCCGAGTTCTACTCATTTCAAATAATTTCACGACGATGAAGAGACGAAGACGGTGTTGAAGACTGGCGGTCTTCACATCGAACGGATGTATTGCTACTAAGGTCCTCGATAAGAGTAGCTACCCTGAAGGGACTTCGATGGTAGTCGTCCGGACGTATATGCTGGTTGTCCGGATATACGAGAGCCTCTCAGGTATCTCCGGTTCTGTTCAGACCCAGAACGGACTTGTAAATGGATGCATGTCTGACGTTGAAATTTATACCATGTAAATTGATTGTTGTTGATATATAATCATTGGTGGCAGAGAATTTATTCTCTTGCTTAAACACCCTTAGAGGTTGTGTATTGATAGTCGTTGATTGCGTGGCATGGATTGTCGACGTGGCATGCCAAGATGCAATGATCAAGGCTTTGTTGCAAAGCAGACCTTGTGGTTGATGATCAAAGCATAGCCTCTTTAGGCACAGCTTTGTGTAACGTTACCTCGCGGGCCTCACAGCCCGGTAGAGTCTTAAACGGGAGAAGGGAACGCAGGGAGTGCACACGTTTCTTTCTAGCTAGAAGTGGTGTCATGGTATGGAGCCCAGACATTTACTTATGTGGTTGTTGGATTTTTAGAGGCCTCGGATTTATGCGATCGCCCTCGGCCGTATTATAAGTTCAATAGGACCGGGAAGCGTGTGTTCAGGAATAACTAATCCACTAAAGCAGTTGTGGACCAGCCCTGCAGGATCCAAGGGTTCGCCAGCGTCCGAATCCTGGGACATTGCTAGAGTGTCTCGAATCGGTAAGGACTTCCCCCCTAGCCTTGACTCATGATGGAAACCCAATTTCCAATACGCCCCTTTACGGTTTTGATTGTATTACTAGTACGGCGACATAGTAGATGGTAGCTATGCCGTCTAGGATTGATATTATGTTTTGAAATGTTTTAATTAAAATATATTACACACTAATAATAATATCGTATTTTGCGTATTTATCATTTCTTGACCATTATAAGGTAAAACCCTATCCTCCGGTTTGCGTTGCATTGTGTGATGGGACTTGGGTCTTATAATGGTTTCATTTTTCAAAAAGATATTGCGTTATTGAACAATTTATTTATTTTATGCACTAGCTATCAATTGGAGTAAACCCGTTCCGCATTAGTGGCGTGGTCTAGTGATTTGCTATATATATATTATTAGTTAATTTAGATTTCTCATACCAGTCCCCTGACTGACTCGAAGTTTGTTTCACTTTTTGCAAACTCGGGTGCCCTCTCTCCACACGGGCAGCCAAATGACAGGTTAGATGTTGACATTTGCTGGAGGGAGCTTGCTTTTGGAGATTGCTGAAGAAATTTGCTTTTATCATTTATTTCTGATTTAAGTCAATAATTGGAGTTTGATGTAATTTGGAATTTGAGACTTTATTTCTTTTCTTCCGTAAAACATCTATTTGGAATAATGTAATGCTATGCTGCACACTCT
Source organism: Allium sativum (assembly GCA_030737875.1). NCBI lineage: Eukaryota > Viridiplantae > Streptophyta > Magnoliopsida > Asparagales > Amaryllidaceae > Allium > Allium sativum. The sequence goes on along the minus strand of CM060926.1, from coordinate 955,430,522 downwards.
GAGATTCTGGGATGATATTTTGTGATGACATTTTCTCCGCTGCAGTGATATTTATGTTATGCTATGTTCTGAGATCTGTTATTGTTTTAATGATGTTATATTCCTGCGATTTTCCTTACTTTCTATTTATGGAAGTTTTGGGTCGTCACACACGGTTTCGACATGATCGACTTCGAACGTTTTTAGGATGTGAGCATTGGTATTTGTGGGTTTTCCGGCAAATGGAGGAGGTGTTGGGTCAACATGGAAGAGGTAGAGCATGGGAAGGCGTGCCTGCTGGTGGAGTTTGGTGGTGGATGGTGGCTTATGTCATTCGAAATCGGGCCCGACCGAATTTTCGCTTGTGGTTGATTTGGGGGTGAATGGAGGCGCAATCGGAGGGGGGTCGGTTGGTGTCGGCGCGAAAGGAAGCAGAGGTGCTGGTGGTTGGTCGTGTTCGGGCTCTGGTGGCTTCAGAACGGCGATCAAGGGAAGATGAGCTAAGTTTGAACGTGATGGAGAACATTAATAGTAAAAGATCGATTATTTAATTTATTTAATTAATGTATTCTAAGTTCAAACAATTATATCTTGTTCGTATGAACTCAAAATTGGACGAAACAAGATTCACTGGGATCATATGCGCGTAGGCCATGCGTACGAACAGATTTGGATGAGATTGGAGCTAGTTGAAATTTTGGGTTAAATTAAACCCACGTTTAATTTGATTCAAAAGCAATCGTTATTGAAATGATCAAAAATCACGGTGAGAACTCTTTTTAACTTGAATAATTATTATAAACTTTAACTGATAATATATTGATTGCGTGTGGTTGCTATGGTTGCTTCATGGATGATGGATGCTTATTATAGTTTATATTTACTGTTTATGTACGTATAAGCATTGACGATTATTATAACTGTTGTTTGATGGATGATAATTATTGTGGGTGTTATTATAATTGTTCACACAATTCACACCACGACTATGAAATTGTTTGGGAATTGATTGAGTCACATTTCATTAGACTTTAAGTGAACAATATATTAATTTAAATGAAATAAGGCATGAAAATGAAAACTGGTTTTTTATAACCGAAACGATTGGGAAATAAAATTGAAATGGTTTCAAACATCTATTGAAAATGTTGAAATAGATTTGAAAGAGATTTAAATTAGAAATAGCTTATTCTAATTTAAAATAGATTATGAATAGTAAATTAAAAAATGAATTCAAGTTAGATATTAAAATGATGTTTTTAACTCGAAATGATTGTTCCAAAGATCTTATTTATTTTTACAATGGATTTTAGGAAAGTTTGGATTTCAAAAGATTTAATTTTGAAAAATATTATTATTTAATATTATAGTAATAGAATATTTAATTTTGATTTATAATTGAATTTGAAGCTGAAATCACTTTTAAACGATTTTATAAATGTTTAATAAAATATATTCCAACTAAATCGAATTAGTTTTATTTTAAATAATAATATGGTGTGAATAGGACGTGTTGCGCAACAATAGTTCACGAATTTTGACCGTAAACTTAAAACGAGCATAACTAATGCAATTTAAATCAGATTTCCCCAAATTGAAAAATGTTTATTTTCTATTTATGGCAGCTTTCAAACGAAAGAAGAAATTTTGGATTTCAACTTATAGTTTTCAAGTTATGTTTAAATCTATTTTGAAAAGGTCGTTGTAAATACGGTTCGATGACCATAATTGAAAATCGATCGAAATGGCCATATAAAATTATTCAAAATATGAAAAAATTATGATAAATCATAATAAGTGATTTGAGATAGAAATATGAAGTTTTGTACTATACTTCGATTTTTTTGTTTTCAGCCTAACATGCTAGATACGATAAAACAATGATTTGGGAATTTAAGTTAAATGAACATAAGCTATTTGGTTTATCAAATATAAATGCCATTTAAAAGGATATGTTTTGGTATATCTTTTGATTTAGAAAAGTTTTCCAATTTAAATAAAATTGGATTTGGATAGAAATGATCTTTAGATATTTGGTATTGATTACCGTTGTGTAGACATTCACTGTTTGAGGAATTTGGAAGATGTTTATATTGTTATTCCACTTATAGTATTGGCTGATTACGGGAATTAGTGTTGAATATATATGGATATATTTTTTTAAATCTTATATTTTATATCAATTAATTTGGGGTTTGTCGTGAATGTTATCTTCAATAATATCGTTTTTAACTTAGTTGAAGATGAAGTTTATGTAATAAACCTTTTAATTAAGATTTAATGAAGTTTCCAAAGTTAGGTTTTCCAATTAATAAATTAAATTGGAATTGAATGAGAATTGATTCGGTGATAATCGAGATGAGTCCCGTGGACGACGACCTTTACTATTTAAAGAATTTAAAAGGCTTTGCTACTATTTTGCTTATAGTATTAGTCTTATACGGGAATTCATATCGTTTATAAGATGATATGATTTCCATGAAGATTTCATTTAAAATGAAATTATAATTTTGGGTTTATTGTGAACAATGTTTTAAATAACATTGTTCTTTAACCTACTTAAAGGAAAAATGATTTTCCATGATAAGTTAAAGTGAAATCTTTATCTAAATTGAATATAAAGCTTTAATGAAAGAGTTTCTCGTAGAAAACGATAATGGGAGCAATTTAAAGATCGCTTAAAAGAATATAAGTGTGTTTTCGCATAATGATAAGATTAAGAAATCATAAATACGGTTTTGGGCTAAAGATGTGATCAATGAAGGTTAAAGTAATCTACCCTAATCAATGATCAAAGAATGGGTTGAGGTTTGGTATAGATATGTTTCCCCGTAAAGATAATTGAAATCTTCAATCATATTTGAAATGAATGAGGTAATCAAACTTACCTAAAATACATAGTCAATTAGACATGGAGTACTGCTAGTTTTTCTCCGTGGGATGAACAAGATGAGAATGGGATAATGATTTGAGAAATTACCTTTTTCGCAAGATTCAATATTCTCAATAAAGCATACAAACTCGATTTGAGTTAAATTTATGAAACGAGATTTTATAATCAATTGAAATTATTTCCAAGGAAATAATTAAACAAGAGTTTAAAGAATGTAAATCTTTAATAACATTTAAGGAAGAAATTCCCAATGTAAAGAATGGTTTGAGTAAGAGAATATTCCAAAGTGGAATGAGACTCATAATATGTTTATATATCAATTGAATGTAAAGATGCGCTAGTTATTCGAAAAGACCGGGTCTCAATCCATTCTAAATAACTATATGATGAATATTCAAGAATAACTAAAGATAGTGGTTGAAGAACTTAGATCTACACATCTTTTGGAGTTATTGCTGATGTCTCAATTGGGAGGTACACCCAAGATGAGGTTATAAGTGGCAATGGTCCTCATGCACTTGTTGATTGTCCGAATTTGCAAGGGCCTCTCTCCTTTATTGGATAAGGAATAAGGTACCTTCGGTTTCATTCACAACCCAAACCGGACTTGTATGGATGTGTGTCTGACGTTGTATTTGACGACATAATAGATTAGTTTCTATTGATGACATATCAGTTGGTGGCAGTGGATTTATCATCTTAGCTTAATACCCTCACTACACCAAATACACAAATTTGAAACATATGATATTTTTTATTTGAAACCCTTTTTTAGTTTCTAGGCTTGAAACTGTTATCTAGAATTTCTATATCTACTAAAGTGTTTCCATTATTTTCTGATTATTTTAAATATATAATTTTACGTTCAAAGAAGTTCATTGCTTTCCTAATAACTTAGAGGTGAAACTACCGCTCCAATCACAAGCCCACTATCATTCCCTTCTCGTTTCGTGTTTTCAAATAAATAAAAATTAGTCTGCGTTCCTTTTTTCCCCCAAACCCCTTTTCTTGCGATTCCTTTAGATCTCCCATTCAACACTCGTCGCTTTCTCAGATCTCCCATTCAACGCTCGTCGCTTTCTCAGATCTGAAGGTAATTCTCGATTAAATAGTCAGTTATCTATTATATGCATGAAAGTATATGTGAGCAGGTTCGAAATCAGTGTTCTCCTACCGAGCCTAATATTAAACCTAATTTGTTTATATTCTGAATCAAACTAAACTGTTATATTTATTCTTTGTCAATTTCAATAATTTGTGATCAGTTTTTCTAAACTGATTACGAAAATTAACTAATTTTGAGCTTTTTTTGGATGGGTTTCTTTGCTGAACTCATTATGTTCAGTGATTAATTTGTTAAATAGAAAAGTATTATTCTTAGGTATATGTTAATAATTGTACATGGAAAATAAACTGATCGGTTTGACTATTTTTGATTGTTGAGTTTTACCTGGCTGTTGTTCACTAGTTTTTGTTCGTTGCCTTAATTATTTATGAAGATTTCTAGTGATATATTACATTACTATCTTGTTGTATTCTCAGCCATCTAGCTGCTAAATACGAGATGCCAATGGATATGTAAGAAACCATGTTATAAGCCCATGGCATCTCCTTGTATGTGACAATAAAACTACCGTAATTTCTTTTATTATTAATCGTCTAGGCATATATTTATTGCACACTTGCCTTAGTCTAGGTTATCAACTTGAAACGCTCACCGAGTGTTGCAGATTATCAAACTGAAACATTTGGTAAGTGTTTCAATTCGTCAATCTGAAACATAATATAGGTGTTTCAAAAATCTGCAACATACTAATCTGCAACACCTAAAAAGTGTTCCTAAAATTTTAGCAACATTTTATTACCGTTTCAAATTGGCCATTTTGTGTTGTGACTTGTCAACCTGCTGCTTGAAGCCCTTAAACGTGGACCGCCTACATATGGTCGCTAAAAGCATGCAAGTAAATCTCAAGATCCATGCAAGTGGAGCTTGCTAATATATGGTCGGATCGTTCATTTCAAGGCATGAAGCGCTGGCTATCACTTCGGGTCGTGGGTCAACATATGGATCATCGATCAACATGATGGATCGCCAGTTTATACGATGGATCATCGATCGACATGTGAGGACCGTGTACAACTCAATACAAATGCTCGAAGACTCCTATCTCCACCTATAAATACAAGACCACCTCACACATAAAAGGGGTTAGAATTTCTCTCGCCGAAGGTTTTCTATTATCAATCTCAAGCTTCTCAAACATCATTCTTCTCCAGAAATCACCGAACTTCTTCACCGAGCTCGATTATCGAAGATCAATCCCGATAATTATTGCTATTTGTGGGATTCAAGTGTGGTTCTACCCTGGATATTAGCGAATCATTGTAAATCATCGAGAATTGTTGTAAATCGAGATCAATATTTTACTTTGTAATGAAGAAACCAATGAAGTTGCATTCATAGTGGACATAGGCCTAAATAGTATTTGAACCACTATAAATCTTGTGTTTTGCTTTACTTTTCTCCTAATTTTTGTTTTCGATCTTGTTTTTTTGCAATTAGAAGTTATTTATACACCTATCTGGGTGTAATCCGTATTCGATGTTAACATTTTGGCGCCCACCATTGGGTATGATGTAACAATGACAATAGATTAGTTATTTAATTAGATTCTCAAAAATAGGAAGTTCTGCAAACGATGGAATTTGACCATGAAACTTTAACCGATGCATTCGTCTCGGAATTATGGTCAACTTTTATGTTTGGAGTTTCACGAACGGAGTCCGTATGAAAAAGTTACGGACAATATACGAAAAACGGACGAAAATAAATAAATAGAATAATATATATATATATATATTACGTTTTATTACTAGCCTTCACTGGGCAAAAGAATCTTCCCAGTGATGGCTAGGTTTTGAGGGGCAATTTCATTATATTATATAATATATATGAATGAATGTTTATTTAAATAAATCTAACGGTTCATGGCCAATTCCACTCCTATGGATAAAGGGGTAAAGCCTAGTTCTTTTTCACACAAATCTATAGGAAGCAACGAAACTCTGTCATTTCCCTTTCTCTTCCAATCAAAATTATATTTATATACAATTAATCAAATATAAATCATACAGAATTTAAAGGGATTATCATATCTAAATGGAAAAGAACATAAACTAACGGCTAAGCTATTTTACATCAAATCCTCCCTTCTTTTCCTATTTTCTTGCATATTTACTGATCTGAAAGTATCCCCTTTTCATATTAATTATAAATTTATAAGAATTTGGGAATTGTAGACCTAAAAGGTTATCCAGATTTCAAATTTGAATGCTTTCAGGTGAGTGGGAAATTTACACACAAAATTATAATAGCTTATTTATCTCGTTTGAATTAGATCTAAAAACATATATGCCTATTATCATTAGATTTGTTCATAGTATTGTTGAATTTGACATGGCACCTATCAGATCTGTTAATAAATATTTTTATAGCTTGGAAATTGTGAATTGTGGTTAGGAATGATATAAATTGTAGGTTTACTTATATTGTTTATACATATTACCTACAATTATGTTGGAAATTATATTGTGGTTGTTGTAAAACACTGAAGATTTGGAAATCAGTCCAATAACATTGTTTAGATGTAGTTTTCTTCCAAATCTCCAGTTTCAGTGTTAAAAGGATAAATTATGTGATTTTGATTAAAAAGATGAAATGTTGAATTATGTGACTTTAAATAAAAAAAGACACATGCCTATTTGTGTTCAATGTTATTGAGGTTTTGGTTTAATTGTTGTAATTATGTCATTTTCCTCTTTTTTGAACAAAAAGACATTATTTTTAATTCACAAGGAAATTGACAAAAAGGCTGAAAAAGGGAAAAGTTGTGCAACTGTACATATTTGTGCATAGTTTGCATCAACTATTCCAAAATATACGAAAACATATATATTTATTGTGGTTTTGAAATATGTCTATTCCATTAACCAGGCATAATTTACCATAATTATAGCTAACAGACTTTTTGTATATTCTGAGCCTTTTGGCTAGATTGAATGCAAAAAGGAAAGTTTGGTTATTAATTAAACCAAATTATTAGATTTAGCAATAAACAATAATAAAGAAAGATAACTACATTGACCTGCACAAAAATATAAACATAAATATAAATATCATCCGTCCGTATCTACGTAAGATGGCAAAGTGTACATTATATTGAATGTTTGAATGATTAAACGGTATTCGCTTTATGAAAACATACAAATAAATGTAATCCATATTAAATGAATATAGTGGTGACCATTGTAGCAATTAATATAATTGATTATTATAAATAAGGCCACTAATAAATAAATAACAATTGTAACCGGCGTTGATTGAGGGAAGGTGAATTTAATGAGGTAATGGTTACAATTCCTAAAATGACTAGTATTAATTTTGTATACACCAATTAGGAAACTTGAATTATAACCGCATTAAGACATGAGGTTAAGCTCAACTTGTGGTAGAAGTCTGTCCGGAACCGCTGACAAATCCAGCATCCACATGTGGTCAGCTTAATGTGAGGGATCTAATGAAAAAATATAACTATACTAAGACATGAGGTTAAATTCCACTTGTGGTAGAATTCTACCCGGAACCGACCGGCAAATCCAGCATCCACAAGTGTTCAACTTAATGTGAGGGGTCTAGTGCACGAATATACGTATATATATATATAGCAGGCAATAAATAAATAAATAAGAATAGTAATGTCTATTGGGGTACAACAAATAAATACTTCGGGATTGATAAGATTAGGATATCCATTGTGAATTAATGCCTCAGGAAAATTATGGTTGTTAGGTATAAATGGCATTAATTATTATCAATGGTAATAAAAATGAAATTAGGAATTTCATGATTTCCTTAGGAAAATATGACCGTTATGGTTATAAATGGCAATCAATTTATCAACAAAAGTAAACAATATAAAAGGGGGATACATGGGTATTGATTGTTGTTTAAATACTAAGTCCAATTATAGGAATAATCAAATAAATATCCTAGGGCAGGGAGGATATAACTTTCCTTTTTTATATTAATTAATATAGAACTTATAATTAAAAGTTAGGGTTGGACTTAGTAGGTTAATGATGAGAAACATTATAAACCATAAGAACCCGTGACGATAAATTGTGTGCGTATACTATTTCCGTGAAGAGAAACTAAACGGGAAGGACTTAATAACATAGCCCACTTTATCCCAATAGGGAAAGGTATTAAAGGCTAATAGGCTACGAACATAATAATCTTCGCATATAGTCCACTTCCTCAGGTCTTAGTGGCTTGGGTCGAGGAGTCCACATGCGAGTAGGATTTTCAGTTTTGGGGTCTTAAATGACGTGTGTGTGGGACTTACCCAAACCTAGAAAATATGGCTACCTATCCTACGAGAAGTAGTGAGCGACTAAGGATATATCCAATAAGGTCATCTAGATGGTATAGCGAGCGATAAAGTACTATCTCTCACCTTACACGGGGTATGGGTTAATGCATGAATGACGGAAGCCTTAACTAGTAGTGCCTGAATAAATCATCGTGTAATAGTAAGTGATTAATAGGTCTTCCTAGGATCTTAAGTGATCACGGAGAATTAACCCTATCTATTATTAAGAGTGAGGCGTTAAATAATAAAGGATGAGCAAATGAATATATATATATAAACTTCGTAATTAGGGGTCTACCCTCGATTAAATAACCAGCTATGTTCTGGTATAAAGGCTTCACAAATATGTGCGTAAACATTCTATATCGATATTATACTTTAGGAAAACTACTTTGGGAAAAGTAGCAAAGTCAGGCGTAAACAATTACAAGGTTAGGCTAGAATCACTAACCTTGGAGGCATACATCTTGGGGGAACCAAACGGGATACATCTGTGTATTATAATCTGTGTAGTTCATTTCTAGTTCACCGGAATCTTGTTGTTCTGACCCCCACTCCTCATTACAACCACCCAGGTTTTCTAGAAAAGGTCGGGTTCTCACAGGTGTTTAAGTTTGGCTATCGGTTCTCATTCTCGGTATTGGCAAAGTGACTTACTTTAGAAAGGTAGCTACTCGAGTTAATACTAGTTTATCCTATTCTGGTTCCGCTGTGAGTTATCTTTTCATACTCTGATTATGCTCATGCTCATTTATTGCAGATACCAGATTTACACGCTCCATGCTTGAATGTGTTCAAGTTTGATTTTTGTTGAAATTTATGCTTAGAAAAGTGTGAGGTTTTACATTTCGTATCAGAGCATAGGTTAAACAATCATAGAAATTAGTTAAATTTGGACTCGTGAAAGAACGTAATTCGATTTTCTTTTCTATTTTTTCTTCGTCTTTCTTACTCGACTTAAATTTATTTCAACGATGAATTAGTTGTGAGCCTAATTATATAAAATGGGATTTAAGCAACTAAGAGTTGAAATAAGTTTATTTCGGGTTTCTAGCCAATTCTGTCTTACCCCCACGGTACGTTGGCGATCTCATCGTGAAGAGCATAAGGATGACATATGGTGAGGACCATTGATTTGAGCTTGTAGACTGGACAAAAATCTAGCACAACCCCGAGATAGTCGCAATTTCTGGTTTCTGGTTTCGTTGGTAGTTCCGGTTAAGACCATTGCTCGATCCAAAATGGGAAGGTTCACGTTAGTATGTCATATCCATCGGAAATATAATTTTGAGGTATATCCATTTGTTACTTGGTTGAATTTCTAAATCTACCTTTATTGAAATATTCATGTGAGTTCTTGGTCTTGTGTTCGAAGAAATTTATTTATTTTAAAATATTTTGAAAAATAAAATGGGTTTTGTAAGCATTGAAATATGGTTTTGGAAAATGGTTTTATAACGACCTAGTTTATAAAGATATGGTTTTTAACACCCCACGTCCATTAATGTCACTCACTAAGGGAATGCATTAACTTTCATGGAGTATTACAAGAGTATAGAACAGAATATCACAAGACAGATATATAAAATGGTACTTAAGAAAGTTCAAAATTTATTCATTGCAGCGGAAAGGCAAAACATGTTTTTGAAAATACTTCTTTCTAAAAATGCTTTTGAAAATGGTTTTTCAAATTTTTTTATCTGTTCTGGTAACCTTCAGCTGTAATACCACGTATAACACCCCACGTCCATTAATGTCACCCACTGAGGGAATGCATTAACTTTCATAGAGTATTATAAGAGTATATAACAGAACATCACAAGACAGATATATAAAATGGTACTTAAGAAAATTAAAAATTTATTCATTGCAGCGGAAAAGAAAAACATGTTCGGTTACAACATCAAAACCACATACTAGAGTCAAGCACATAAATATCCATCTTGAACGAACTTATTATCAAAGTATATAAAAGTAAAATCATAATCCCACTCCAAATAGCCATAATTGAAAAGAGATAAAGCTGAGCATTACTTTCAACACTTCCAAGCACTTCAAGAAAAAAGAAATCCAAGTCAAGCTCCACTAATCCTACCCTGAGGACCTGGGGGGTGGGGGGGAAGAAAGAAAAGAGGCGAAAAAAAAGGTCAGACATAAAGTCTGGTGAGTCCAGTTATTTTCAGCAAGAAAATAAGTAAAGCATTATGACAAGAATAAACTGGATGAGAGATATAACCATGACATAAGGTAAAGAAGGATAACATGATGAATATAAAGGAATGTCTAGTGCGCTTCCCAGATTTCTTACTTAATTTAATTCTCTGCACCACCTACTAGTAATTCTTATTGAAATGATCCCAATCCTGCAATTGGTAGCCCTAAGGCATAACATCTAGTAAGAGGTATCCACCCCATACAATCCTTGACAGCCTACTTGCCCATAATAGATACTAGATGTCCCCACACTACCCCTAATCGATCAACTTCTAACTTGTAGATACCTTTGCGAGTCCCAGCTTAGGGTATATTACTCCCTTAGTGGCAACCCTTTGTTGCACGGATTTATACCTACTGGTGTACAGTAGTTAAATCTTCTAATGCCGGGAACACCTTTTTGCTCGCTTAACGAACCCGGCGGAACCTGCACTGCTACACCCTCGCTCCTATTTGACCGCTTATAATCAGCCCAGTAAGCGTGCCCTAACCCTGCTGTAACAACCCGAAAATCTGGGCCAGTTTAAAATTGTTATTTTGGCTATTTTAGCGAATTTGGAATATTTAAAATAGATTATTTTAAATAATATCGACGATAAATTTATTTTGAATATAATTCGATCGTATATATTATATACGTCGTCGTTAGAATATAAATAATTATATATAATTATAAATAGAATTGAAAATGGCGCGGTAGTTCGATAATTCGATTTCAAACTTCAATTGAATGTACCGGGTGCAAAACAATCCGGAGTTTAGTGAAACCAAAATCATTAGGATCTAATTGATGATATCTTTCCAACGAATCCGAAAAATCAAGATTTCATAGCGGGAATCAAAAGATATATCCAGTTGAAAATTCTGAATAGTCGCTATGGAATTCAGGCCCTTAAAAATAGACATTTTGCAAACGACCTCGGGTTTCGACGAAACTACTTTTGTTGGGTCCGGGATGTGAAGTTATTGCTAGATTCCAAATTTCATAATTTTTCGAATCAATATGTGAGCGTGGCAAAGGAAAACGCGTTTGACCAGTTTCAGTTGATTTTAATCGACTGGAAAATGGCCATTTTTCTAACGGTCTCAGAATTCGACGAAACTAGTTTTGTTAGGACCGTATCGTCAATACGAAGCTAGAAAATATTTTTATGGAATTTTTAGAGGCAGTATGTGACCCCAGTAAATTAAAATGTGCGTTAAAATTAAATATATACTGACTTATATTGTAATTTTGATAAAAACCTATCGAAACAGTCGAATTGGCTTGCGATACATATCCCATTGTGTTCGGAATGGGGGTAAAACGCTAGGGATGATAGTCGTTGGGTTGGATTTCGTGTCCGAGGAAAAAGTCAACCTTTTGGGAAAATTAAATTAAATTAAAATAATTATAATATATAAACCCCCCCCCCCACTACCCTCCCTTTCCCTTTCTCATTTCAGAGAATATAAAAAAAAAGAAAAAAGAAAAAAAAGAGGGGAGATCGACGGAAACCCGTCGATCCCTGCTCCAGCGCGCCACCAGGCTGCTGGCCGCGCCGTGCCACCGTCCAGGCGAGGGCCTCGCCTCCCCATCGCCTCTCCCCTCCTCCTTCTCAACGTGAAGATCTCCTTCTTCCAGCAATGACCCCGACGCCCTAAATCAGCAACCCCCAGTTGAAGAACACCGCCGACCACCCTGAAGTCCCCTTCTCCTGCAACGAGCGCTCAGGTCTTCTCCCCCCCCCCCTTTTTCCAAAGTGAGTTTTCGATTTTATTTTCATTTATTTTTACATATAAGAAAACGTATGATTTTCCTATGTGAAAGGATTTGTTTTTTTTTCGATATGAAATAATACGATTTTTCCATGAGGAAAGGACTGATTTTTTTTACAAAGAAAAGATATGATTTTTAATTGAAAACAATGATTTTTATCGTTTGAAAAGTTTGTTTCATATATGAAGTTATAATTCATAATTATGTAAAGATAAGAAATTTTTTTATATAATGATATGAAGTTTTCTTATGAAAAGATTAGAATTTTATCCTTAAAAAGATTTGATTTTTAGCATATAAAAGATTTGATTTTTAGCATATAAAAGATTTGATTTTTATCATATAAAAGATTTGATTTTTAGCATATGAAAGATTTGATTTTTAGCATATGAAAGATTTGATTTTTAGCATATAAAAGATTTGATTTTTATCATATAAAAGATTTGATTTTTAGCATATAAAAGATTTGATTTTTATCATATAAAAGATTTGATTTTTAGCATATGAAAGATTTGATTTTTATACATAGGAAAGCGAAGATAAAAATTTGATTTATATATATAGCGGCATAATAAAAATATGATTTTTATATTTTTAAAGTATTAAAAATATGATTTTTATATTTTTAAAGTATTAAAAATATAGTCTTTACTATATAGGTGATGTCAAAATATGATTTTTGTTTATGTAGAGAGTTAAAAATATAATTTTTACATGATCAGGATATTAAAAATGTCATCTTTATATGTGTAGAAAAATAAAAATGAGATTTTTTTTAAAGATGAAATCTTTAAATTTGAAAAAGAAAAGTCCATGTTTTTATAAAGGCGAAATCTCTATTTTAGAAAAGGCGAAATCTTTATGTGGAAAATAGCGTGATAAAAATATAATTTTTATCTATACAACATAGTAGTATAAAAATATGATTTTTATATATTGAATAGCGAAGTAAAAATTCGATTTTTACATATGTAGTGGCTACGGGCAGCGAAGGTGATAAAAAGGCGATAAAGATGAAGATTTTTATCAAAGAAGAGGCAAGATGTTTGGATAGCTTCCGGTGAGAATTTCTCACCTTTCAATTTCTTTTCTAGTTATGAATATATACTAGGATGCAGACGGTGCTTAGTAGCACCCGACACAATCGTCCACAGACCATGGACTTGTTTGTTTGGTTGCATAGATTAGTTATATGATTTGATTTGAATTTGGTTGTTTGGTGATTTTGATTGATGTGTGAATGGCGTGGGCCTTCACTAGACCGGGGATAAGGCTAGGCCTCGTCCCGTTTCTAGTATCGTGCCGTTATGCCGCCGAAATTTTCTAAAATAAGTTAGAAAAATAAAGATATCATTTTATTGAATAAATGAATTGAATAGAAATTCATAGGTTGAAATAAAATGTTTTATCGTTAAAAATATAATTTTTAACGGGAATGTGAATAAATAAAATATTCATTTACAAACCGAACGGTTTGTTTATGTACACCTATTTGAAGGACATTGATTGGGTCGATAAATTTTACACATCGCCCAACTGCACAACTAAAATCTGTGTTTGATTGTTTGAAAACCCCACACGGGTGTTAGGATGAAATATGAATTTCACTCATCCTGATTGATTAAATATGTCGATCGATTGATTGACAGGCTGTTACAAGCGTTAGATACCAATATTTGATGCTTATACAGTGTAGTGCACTTTGGTTGATGGTTGATTATTTTTCAATGCTATTATACATGTGTTGTATGAAAATCCATATAATTAACCTTATATGGTGATTGATTGGGCCTCATTCCAATTTAGAAAATAAAGAATAATATAAAATAAAGGTTCATGTGTTGACAGTACTCATCCATTGAGATTGGTCATGTGTTGAACGAAATATTTTAGTAATAAAATTTACATCTTTATCAATATAAAATAAAGGTTCATGTGTTGACAGTTTCATCCATTGAGATTGGTCATGTGTTGAACGAAATATTTTAGTAATAAAATTTACATCTTTATCAATATAAAATAAAGGTTCATGTGTTGACAGTACTCATCCATTGAGATTGGTCATGTGTTGAACGAAATATTTTGATAATAACAACTATTTTGAAAAAGAAATATTTGAAATAGAATATTTGAAAATAGAAATTTATGAAGCCATGTTGATTAGATTGACGCCATTTTGACGTGAACGATATTTATATCGATTTTATTCATTTGGAAATAAATTGAATTGAAAACGATTTCGAAATGAATTGAATTGAAAACGAATTCAAATTGAATTGAAAACGATTTCGAAATGAATTGAATTGAAAACGAATTCAAATTGAATTGAAAACGATTTCGAAATGAATTGAATTGAAAACGAATTCAAATTGAATTGAAAGCGAATTGAAATGAATTCAAATTGAATTGAAATTTGGATTGAATAGAAATGAATTTTAAAACGAATTTATAAAGGAGAATTCAATTTTGATTTGAATTGAAAAGAAAGTTGAAATTACTTTTGAAACGATTTTAAAACTATTTATATAATTCGTTTTAAATAGAGATCGACGAAGTATATATTATATATATAATATATAGGCCTGAATAGAACGTGCCGCGCCGCGGCAGTTCGTGAATTTCGATCATTTATTTCAAACGGACATTACGGGAGATCCGACCGTCGGATTCTCCTAAAACCGGAACCGTTGGGTTCGTATCGAAAAGAGCTTTCTAAAGAATATTAGAAATTAGAAATCTAACGGTTGGATTAGGAATTATGTCCAAATCAAATTTGAAAAAGGTCGCTGTAAGTGCAGTTCGATGGCCATTGATGGAAATCGACTATACGGGCCTTGATAAAATTATTAAAAATAGTAATAATTTATGTAAAATCATAAGAAATTATTTAGAAAGAATTGGGATGAAAAACTCCATATTTGAAAAGATAAAAATAGATTTTTATCGAAATGAACTAGTTTTGAACTAGAAATATAATTCTATTTATTTTTAAATAAATAAATTGAATTTGAAAAGGGTTTTAAAAATAACCAAAATTTCCAATGATTGCATTGGAATGGATTTGAATCGAAATTGTCTTCGGAATATTTCGATGTTGGATTTCGTGATTATACAAATGTTGTTATGGAAATTTGAAAGATATAGATATATATATCGTTATTTCCAATTCGATATTTGTTAGTCGTAGAATTTGATATTGAATATAAGCCGGTATATTTTCTATTCAGAGCCTTGTGCTTAATATCAAATGTGATTTGGGTCTGTCGTGAATGGTGTCTTCACTAACACTGTTCTTGAACCCAGTTGAGAAAGGATTAAATCTTCTTATTTAGATTTAATGAAGTGTACCAATTAAATAATATTTAATTGGAATTGAATTGATATTGATTTTTGGGTTTATCGTGAACAGTGTTTTAAACAACACTCGTTCTTTAACCCGATAATTAATGAATGTGATTTTGGGTTTATCGTGAACTGTGTTTTTAAATGACACTGATTCTTTAACCCAGTTAAAGATTAAAACTAAGTGGAGTTTTAATGAATCTTTAATTAGATTGAAATGATCGAGAATGGAGTAGCACCAGTTTTGCTCCAGGCGATAGTTAAATCTTTAATTAGATTTGAACGTGAAATGGTAATTGAATTTACCAATAACACCGTGGTGTTAGATATGAAGTAGGACCAGTTTTACTTCATGGGATGAATAGGTTGGGATTGGGAAATTAAAACTAATGATTACTTCGGTAAGGTTCGCTAATCCCGACTAGTTTTGAATTGATATTCAAAAATAGATTAAAGAATAAATTCAAGAAATTTATCTTTGATAAAATTAATGGGAACCTTTCCCTATGAATGTGAAATTTAGAAACTAACTGTCGGTTAGCTAAGCAGAATGGTTTTCTGGATATTGATCTGATGTTGGTTTCGGCCTTCGGGGTTAATATTTGGGGAATTATTCTCTTGATTAATTTACGGTTAGTGACTGATGAATTGGAATGAGGCGTATGTTGTGTTTGTGTAACACTTATTTAAAATATACGCGAGTTATTCGGAAAGTCCGGGTTTATCCCATTCTGAATAACTGATACGACGATAAGTCGAAGATAAAGACGATGGTCGAAGACCGGAGGTCTTCACGTCGTTTGGGTGATAACTGATGATCTTGATTGGGCTGTACACCCAAGAAGATGGAAACAGTTGGTGATCGTCCAGACGTACTTGGAGATCGATGGATATGCGGGGTACTAGGTGCCTCCGGTTTCGTTCAGACCCAGAACGGACTTGTAAATGGACTGTGTGTCTGACATTGGATTTTAGTCCGTGTGATTGATCTCTATTAAATATATATCTGTTTGGCGGCGGAGAATTTATTCTCTTGCTTAACGCCCTTCTCTGAGACGTACGAGCTCAGGGGTTATATATTGATGGATATCAAACGCATGGAGTGAATTGCCTGTGTGGCATGCCTAAGTGGCAATTGATCGAGGCTTCTGTTGAAAAGCAAAGTCTTGTGGTGATGATCAAAGCAAGGCCTTTGTGGCGTAGCTTTGTGTAACGTTTGCTTCGCGAGTTTCACACCCGGTATGAACCAAAAACGGGAGAGGACGTCAGGGAGGGCATGCGTTTCTTTCTAGCTAGAAGTGGCGTCAGTGGTTTTACACGCCCTGACGAGTTTGACTTATGTGGTTGTTGCTGTTGCGAGGCGCCTCGGATTGATCGGTCGTTCTCGAACCGATGGAGTCATTTAGTTGGCTCGTTTACGCCCCATAGGGCGGGGAAATGCATGTTCAGGGTTTAAGTTTAATCCACATCGGTGGACTGGCCCTGAGGATCCAAGGCTTGACTGAGTACTTGCCTGAGACACGGGCTAGAGCGTCTCGAATCGGTTGAGGACTATCTTTTGCCTCGGTTCATAGACGGAAATCCAATTTCCAAATACGTGATTTTGCGATTTTGATTGTATAACCTATATATGGCGACATAGTGGTATGGGGCATTCATGCCGCCTATGATTGATACTTATGATTTGAAGTTGTTTTATACACTATGCACTTATAATAGTATCAAACGATTTGTTTTAACCGTATCAAGCATTCTTTGGCTGTTATAAGGGAAAACCCTATCCTCGGCTGCGTTGCATTGTGTGATGGGACCTGGGTCTTATAACAGCTTCATTTTTCTTTATTTAGCATTGCACTGTTTGTTTTATGCACTGGTATTCTTGGGAGGAAACCCGTTCCGTGTTATACGGCGTGGTCCCTTGATTTACCTAACTTTTAAAATGAAGAATAATAACTGTTTTAGTTCTCACACCAGTCACATGACTGACCTGGAGTTTATTGTTTTAACCTAAACTCTGGGTGCCCCTATTTTGACACGGGCAGCTAGTAGTTTTGGTTTTGCAGATTTATATTCACAGGATCCTGGTTTACAGCTGGAATGATATCCGGAAAGCTTTGTATCCGTATATCTCTTCTAGTTGTGTATTGTATTATTTTCCGCTGCGATGTATTTAAATGTAATTTAAATCTCTGATATTTCTGTGTAATATTTATTCATTTATACTCTGTATATTCTAAAATCTGATGCATTGTTGTAATATACAATGAAATGTTCTTCTGTTTGTGTTCTGTTGTGGCTTGTTCTCGAACTATCCGACGCTTTCCTTTACGGGGAAGTTCCGGGTTTTTACAGTTGGTATCAGAGCTTTGGTTTACAGAGCTCGAGAACAAGGCACATTAGAACCATATGAAAGAATTCATCAGATATTGGATTAGTAATATCCAATGAGAATGACTCGTTAGAGATAGGATAAGTAGTATCCTAGAACGAGTGTGAAGAGTATAATTTTTTTTTGCAAGTGAAAACAAACTTTGTTTGAAAATTTAAATCAATTATTCGTATTTGATTATCTATTTATATTGATGTGGACAATCCAGTATATATAGATTTTGCGTATACGTCTGATCCGCGTATATTCGAAATTTTAATATACTGGATAGATATAGAATTACACTCTAATCGCCCGGAGATGATTTTGATGATGGAGCTCCATCATTAGAATTTATGTTCGAGTGACGAAAGTGGGCTTTCTATATATTTCCTATTGACTGGTGTGAGAACCAAAATTTGATAGGGCTTATTGTTGTGATTTGGCATCAAAATCTGATTTTTGTATATGTATCAAAATTATGAATTTGAAACGTTAAATTCACTAATTGATTGATGTTTGTGTTGTTTGTTCATTTGTTTGCTAATTTTGAACCATTATGCTTAATCGAACCAAATATTGAACTGTATTGAAAATTGGTTGTGTTTGCTTGCATATACATATACTTACATTGAACAGGTCATAGCAAGGAGGCTAGAGCCGAAGAATAAAATTTGTTTGCCCGACAAATAGGTACATGTTTACTACATAATTTACTGTTTTGTTTGGGTGATGATGATTTTATGAGCCTATTGGCTAGCCGCTTGGCTTTTTCTTTTTCTTTTTGAGATCTGAAGGACCGGGGAAGCTATTTGAAATTCCCCGATGCTCCCGGTGCAGGGGAGGTTATGGCGAAATTTTTCGAAAATTTAGGGTGTTAGTCAAATTTTTGAAAATTTGAAAATTCTCAGAAACTAAAGATTTGGAGAATGGAAGCCTGATCGATCGTAGAACTGAATAATCAAACCACTTTCGACTTTGTTCCTTTTCGGGGACGAAAAGTTTTAAGTGGGGGAGATTGTAACAACCCGAAAATCTGGGCCAGTTTAAAAATTTTATTTTGGCTATTTTAGCGAATTTTGAATATTTAAAATAGATTATTTTAAATAATATCGACGATAAATTTATTTTGAATATAATTCGATCGTATATATTATATACGTCGTCGTTAGAATATAAATAATTATATATAATTATAAATAGAATTGAAAATGGCGCGGTAGTTCGATAATTCGATTTCAAACTTCAATTGAATGTACCGGGTGCAAAACAATCCGGAGTTTAGTGAAACCAAAATCATTAGGATCTAATTGATGATATCTTTCCAACGAATCCGAAAAATCAAGATTTCATAGCGGGAATCAAAAGATATATCCAGTTGAAAATTCTGAATAGTCGCTATGGAATTCAGGCCCTTAAAAATAGACATTTTGCAAACGACCTCGGATTTCAACGAAACCACTTTTGTTGGGTCCGGGATGTGAAGTTATTGCTAGATTCCAAATTTCATAATTTTTCGAATCAATATGTGAGCGTGGCAAAGGAAAACGCGTTTGACCAGTTTCAGTTGATTTTAATCGACTGGAAAATGGCCATTTTTCTAACGGTCTCAGAATTCGACGAAACTAGTTTTGTTAGGACCGTATCGTCAATACAAAGCTAGAAAATATTTTTATGGAATTTTTAGAGGCAGTATGTGACCCCAGTAAATTAAAATGTGCATTAAAATTAAATATATACTGACTTATATTGTAATTTTGATAAAAACCTATCGAAACAGTCGAATTGGCTTGCGATACATATCCCATTGTGTTCAGAATGGGGGTAAAACGCTAGGGACGATAGTCGTTGGGTTGGATTTCGTGTCCGAGGAAAAAGTCAACCTTTTGGGAAAATTAAATTAAATTAAAATTATTATAATATATAAACCCCCCCCCCCACTACCCTCCCTTTCCCTTTCTCATTTCAGAGAATATAAAAAAAAAGAAAAAAAAGAGGGGAGATCGACGGAAACCCGTCGATCCCTGCTCCAGCACGCCACCAGGCTGCTGGTCGCGCCGTGCCACCGTCCAGGCGAGGGCCTCGCCTCCCCATCGCCTCTCCCCTCCTCCTTCTCAACGTGAAGATCTCCTTCTTCCAGCAATGACCCCGACGCCCTAAATCAGCAACCCCCAGTTGAAGAACACCGCCGACCACCCTGAAGTCCCCTTCCCCTGCAACGAGCGCTCAGGTCTTCTCCCCCCCCCCCCCCTTTTTCCAAAGTGAGTTTTCGATTTTATTTTCATTTATTTTTACATATAAGAAAACGTATGATTTTCCTATGTGAAAGGATTTGTTTTTTTTCGATATGAAATAATACGATTTTTCCATGAGGAAAGGACTGATTTTTTTTACAAAGAAAAGATATGATTTTTAATTGAAAACAATGATTTTTATCGTTTGAAAAGTTTGTTTCATATATGAAGTTATAATTCATAATTATGTAAAGATAAGAAATTTGTTTATATAATGATATGAAGTTTTCTTATGAAAAGATTAGAATTTTATCCTTAAAAAGATTTGATTTTTAACATATAAAAGATTTGATTTTTAGCATATAAAAGATTTGATTTTTATCATATAAAAGATTTGATTTTTAGCATATGAAAGATTTGATTTTTAGCATATGAAAGATTTGATTTTTAGCATATAAAAGATTTGATTTTTATCATATAAAAGATTTGATTTTTAGCATATAAAAGATTTGATTTTTATCATATAAAAGATTTGATTTTTAGCATATGAAAGATTTGATTTTTATACATAGGAAAGCGAAGATAAAAATTTGATTTATATATATAGCGGCATAATAAAAATATGATTTTTATATTTTTAAAGTATTAAAAATATGATTTTTATATATTTAAAGTATTAAAAATATAGTCTTTACTATATAGGTGATGTCAAAATATGATTTTTGTTTATGTAGAGAGTTAAAAATATAATTTTTACATGATCGGGATATTAAAAATGTCATCTTTATATGTGTAGAAAAATAAAAATGAGATTTTTTTTAAAGATGAAATCTTTAAATTTGAAAAAGCAAAGTCCATGTTTTTATAAAGGCGAAATCTCTATTTTAGAAAAGGCAAAATCTTTATGTGGAAAATAGCGTGATAAAAATATAATTTTTATCTATACAACATAGTAGTATAAAAATATGATTTTTATATATTGAATAGCAAAGTAAAAATTCGATTTTTACATATGTAGTGGCTACGGGCAGCGAAGGTGATAAAAAGGCGATAAAGATGAAGATTTTTATCAAAGAAGAGGCAAGATGTTTGGATAGCTTCCGGTGAGAATTTCTCACCTTTCAATTTCTTTTCTAGTTATGAATATATACTAGGATGCAGACGGTGCTTAGTAGCACCCGACACAATCGTCCACAGACCATGGACTTGTTTGTTTGGTTGCATAGATTAGTTATATGATTTGATTTGAATTTGGTTGTTTGGTGATTTTGATTGATGTGTGAATGGCGTGGGCCTTCACTAGACCGGGGATAAGGCTAGGCCTCGTCCCGTTTCTAGTATCGTGCCGTTATGCCGCCGAAATTTTCTAAAATAAGTTAGAAAAATAAAGATATCATTTTATTGAATAAATGAATTGAATAGAAATTCATAGGTTGAAATAAAATGCTTTATCGTTAAAAATATAATTTTTAACGGGAATGTGAATAAATAAAATATTCATTTACAAACCGAACGGTTTGTTTATGTACACCTATTTGAAGGACATTGATTGGGTCGATAAATTTTACACATCGCCCAACTGCACAACTAAAATCTGTGTTTGATTGTTTGAAAACCCCACACGGGTGTTAGGATGAAATATGAATTTCACTCATCCTGATTGATTAAATATGTCGATCGATTGATTGACAGGCTGTTACAAGCATTAGATACCAATATTTGATGCTTATACAGTGTAGTGCACTTTGGTTGATGGTTGATTATTTTTCAATGCTATTATACATGTGTTGTATGAAAATCCATATAATTAACCTTATATGGTGATTGATTGGGCCTCATTCCAATTTAGAAAATAAAGAATAATATAAAATAAAGGTTCATGTGTTGACAGTACTCATCCATTGAGATTGGTCATGTGTTGAACGAAATATTTTAGTAATAAAATTTACATCTTTATCAATATAAAATAAAGGTTCATGTGTTGACAGTTTCATCCATTGAGATTGGTCATGTGTTGAACAAAATATTTTAGTAATAAAATTTACATCTTTATCAATATAAAATAAAGGTTCATGTGTTGACAGTACTCATCCATTGAGATTGGTCATGTGTTGAACGAAATATTTTGATAATAACAACTATTTTGAAAAAGAAATATTTGAAATAGAATATTTGAAAATAGAAATTTATGAAGCCATGTTGATTAGATTGACGCCATTTTGACGTGAACGATATTTATATCTATTTTATTCATTTGGAAATAAATTGAATTGAAAACGATTTCGAAATGAATTGAATTGAAAACGAATTCAAATTGAATTGAAAACGATTTCGAAATGAATTGAAAACGAATTCAAATTGAATTGAAAACGATTTCGAAATGAATTGAATTGAAAACGAATTCAAATTGAATTGAAAGCGAATTGAAATGAATTCAAATTGAATTGAAATTTGGATTGAATAGAAATGAATTTTAAAACGAATTTATAAAGGAGAATTCAATTTTGATTTGAATTGAAAAGAAAGTTGAAATTACTTTTGAAACGATTTTAAAACTATTTATATAATTCGTTTTAAATAGAGATCGACGAAGTATATATTATATATATAATATAATGGCCTGAATAGAACGCGCCGCGCCGCGGCAGTTCGTGAATTTCGATCATTTATTTCAAACGGACATTACGGGAGATCCGACCGTCGGATTCTCCTAAAACCGGAACCGTTGGGTTCGTATCGAAAAGAGCTTTCTAAAGAATATTAGAAATTAGAAATCTAACGGTTGGATTTGGAATTATGTCCAAATCAAATTCGAAAAAGGTCGCTGTAAGTGCAGTTCGATGGCCATTGATGGAAATCGACTATACGGGCCTTGATAAAATTATTAAAAATAGTAATAATTTATGTAAAATCATAAGAAATGATTTAGAAAGAATTGGGATGAAAAACTCCATATTTGAAAAGATAAAAATATATTTTTATCGAAATGAACTAGTTTTGAACTAGAAATATAATTCTATTTATTTTTAAATAAATAAATTGAATTTGAAAAGGGTTTTAAAAATAACCAAAATTTCCAATGATTGCATTGGAATGGATTTGAATCGAAATTGTCTTCGGAATATTTCGATGTTGGATTTCGTGATTATACAAATGTTGTTATGGAAATTTGAAAGATATAGATATATATCGTTATTTCCAATACGATATTTGTTAGTCGTAGAATTTGATATTGAATATAAGCCGGTATATTTTCTATTCAGAGCCTTGTGCTTAATATCAAATGTGATTTGGGTCTGTCGTGAATGGTGTCTTCACTAACACTGTTCTTGAACCCAGTTGAGAAAGGATTAAATCTTCTTATTTAGATTTAATGAAGTGTACCAATTAAATAATATTTAATTGGAATTGAATTGATATTGATTTTTGGGTTTATCGTGAACAGTGTTTTAAACAACACTCGTTCTTTAACCCGATAATTAATGAATGTGATTTTGGGTTTATCGTGAACTGTGTTTTTAAATGACACTGATTCTTTAACCCAGTTAAAGATTAAAACTAAGTGGAGTTTTAATGAATCTTTAATTAGATTGAAATGATCGAGAATGGAGTAGCACCAGTTTTGCTCCAGGCGATAGTTAAATCTTTAATTAGATTTGAACGTGAAATGGTAATTGAATTTACCAATAACACCGTGGTGTTAGATATGAAGTAGGACCAGTTTTACTTCATGGGATGAATAGGTTGGGATTGGGAAATTAAAACTAATGATTACTTCGGTAAGGTTCGCTAATCCCGACTAGTTTTGAATTGATATTCAAAAATAGATTAAAGAATAAATTCAAGAAATATATCTTTGATAAAATTAATGGGAACCTTTCCCTATGAATGTGAAATTTAGAAACTAACTGTCGGTTAGCTAAGCAGAATGGTTTTCTGGATATTGATCTGATGTTGGTTTCGGCCTTCGGGGTTAATATTTGGGGAATTATTCTCTTGATTAATTTACGGTTAGTGACTGATGAATTGGAATGAGGCGTATGTTGTGTTTGTGTAACACTTATTTAAAATATACGCGAGTTTTTCGGAAAGTCCGGGTTTATCCCATTCTGAATAACTGATACGACGATAAGTCGAAGATAAAGACGATGGTCGAAGACCGGAGGTCTTCACGTCGTTTGGGTGATAACTGATGATCTTGATTGGGCTGTACACCCAAGAAGATGGAAACAGTTGGTGATCGTCCAGACGTACTTGGAGATCGATGGATATGCGGGGTACTAGGTGCCTCCGGTTTCGTTCAGACCCAGAACGGACTTGTAAATGGACTGTGTGTCTGACATTGGATTTTAGTCCGTGTGATTGATCTCTATTAAATATATATCTGTTTGGCGGCGGAGAATTTATTCTCTTGCTTAACTCCCTTCTCTGAGACGTACGAGCTCAGGGGTTATATATTGATGGATATCAAACGCATGGAGTGAATTGCCTGTGTGGCATGCCTAAGTGGCAATTGATCGAGGCTTCTGTTGAAAAGCAAAGTCTTGTGGTGATGATCAAAGCAAGGCCTTTGTGGCGTAGCTTTGTGTAACGTTTGCTTCGCGAGTTTCACACCCGGTATGAACCAAAAACGGGAGAGGACGTCAGGGAGGGCATGCGTTTCTTTCTAGCTAGAAGTGGCGTCAGTGGTTTTACACGCCCTGACGAGTTTGACTTATGTGGTTGTTGCTGTTGCGAGGCGCCTCGGATTGATCGGTCGTTCTCGAACCGATGGAGTCATTTAGTTGGCTCGTTTACGCCCCATAGGGCGGGGAAATGCATGTTCAGGGTTTAAGTTTAATCCACATCGGTGGACTGGCCCTGAGGATCCAAGGCTTGACTGAGTACTTGCCTGAGACACGGGCTAGAGCGTCTCGAATCGGTTGAGGACTATCTTTTGCCTCGGTTCATAGACGGAAATCCAATTTCCAAATACGTGATTTTGCGATTTTGATTGTATAACCTATATATGGCGACATAGTGGTATGGGGCATTCATGCCGCCTATGATTGATACTTATGATTTGAAGTTGTTTTATACACTATGCACTTATAATAGTATCAAACGATTTGTTTTAACCGTATCAAGCATTCTTTGGCTGTTATAAGGGAAAACCCTATCCTCGGCTGCGTTGCATTGTGTGATGGGACCTGGGTCTTATAACAGCTTCATTTTTCTTTATTTAGCATTGCACTGTTTGTTTTATGCACTGGTATTCTTGGGAGGAAACCCGTTCCGTGTTATACGGCGTGGTCCCTTGATTTACCTAACTTTTAAAATGAAGAATAATAACTGTTTTAGTTCTCACACCAGTCACATGACTGACCTGGAGTTTATTGTTTTAACCTAAACTCTGGGTGCCCCTATTTTGACACGGGCAGCTAGTAGTTTTGGTTTTGCAGATTTATATTCACAGGATCCTGGTTTACAGCTGGAATGATATCCGGAAAGCTTTGTATCCGTATATCTCTTCTAGTTGTGTATTGTATTATTTTCCGCTGCGATGTATTTAAATGTAATTTAAATCTCTGATATTTCTGTGTAATATTTATTCATTTATACTCTGTATATTCTAAAATCTGATGCATTGTTGTAATATACAATGAAATGTTCTTCTGTTTGTGTTCTGTTGTGGCTTGTTCTCGAACTATCCGACGCTTTCCTTTACGGGGAAGTTCCGGGTTTTTACACCTGCCTAGCTCAGGGTTACCAATAACTCTAAGTGGGTTACTATCTGAAAAGGGTCCCTACCGCTACTAGGGTTTTTCCTAGGGTTTATCCTAACCCGACCTATATTGGTTAAGTGTTATCTATTCACCCAGTTGACTTAACCCCGTCAACTTATCAAATCAATATATGTTATTGGTTAAGCTTGCTTTAACCCTATCCACTTTATTCATGTAATATTGACTAAGTTGTCATCTTACACATGTTAACTTAACCCCAACCACCCAAGTTTTAGGTATCATATTCATCTATGATCAGCATTAATTAGTTATTAATGCACATACCTCTCACATTAGGTCGATTGCTTGTGGCCACTGGATGTACCGGGCGGTTCCGGGCAGACTTCTGCCACAAGCCAGACTTAACCTCGTGTCTAAGCATCTTTTAGTTATGCCTACGACCTCTCACTTTAGACTGACCGTTTGCGGTTGCTGGTTAGGCCGGTTGGTTCCGGGCAGGCTTCTACCGCAAATAGAGTCTAACCTCGTGTCTCAGCATGCTTTTCTTAGCCAATTTATTCATTTGCCATTTATGCTAATTTCGGGCTAATTATGTCAATTACCCAAAATCCTCAATTTCATATCATGCCCCAAATTTAACGTTTGTCATGCCCAAATCAACCCAACATATATTATGCCAAATTTAACATTTGTCATGTTCAAATAAAACCAATTATATTATGCCACATTTCCCAACGTTCCCAAAATTACCGTTCGTACGTTCATCACTTATGAGATTTGGCCTAGGCTCGAAGTAGCCCGGTTATAAAAACCAAAAAGGGAAAGAGAAAAGGACAAGATAAAGAACAGGCATAATAATAGCAATAAAATAGGCATAAGTATGAAATGATCATAAAGATAAACTGATAAAACTGTTGATAATATCAACATGGGCATATAAGAATCACAGATCTGATGTATAGGCTAATGACATATAAGAATCACGAATTTGATGTATAGGCTAAGATATAACTGCTGAGATCCAATCTTATTATCATGTTTAATTCCCAAATCCAATTTACAACATGTCAAAATTGGTTTAGCATTATTTTAATCTAAAAATAATCAATGAACTCACAAAAATTGGATTAAGGAAGAGAATTAGGCGTTGTTTATGTTGTAGGTCCGTTCCCCTTACCCAATTCCCTTAGTTTGATTTGTTGATGAAGAAAGACTAGTTTTAGTTTAGGTTGAGGCAGCAAGGAGGCGACATTGATTTGTGTAATGAAATTAGGGTTAGGTCTAGGTCTGTTTATATAGGTGTATTAGATGAATTAGGGCCTTTAGATTAGGTTAGGATCCACCTAAACCATCCAAACCAGAAAAACACATTACCCAGCTAATCAGAGAACGCTACATAAGCCCTAATTCTCCAAAATTCGTCACTGCCCAGATATGGCCGATGGCATCGACCCCTACAGTGGGGTCGACACATATGCCGACACCCCTATAGGGGGGTCAACACCTATGTCGACTCCCCTAAGGGGTCCGACACCTTAGAGCAGGATAATTCCCACCCATCCCGCTTCTTGCTGATTTGAATTTTGAATTTTGATTCTAATTATTATTTTAATTCTAGTTTAAACTGAAATCTTCTAAGCTCCATAACTTCTTCATACTGTATCCGTTTTACGCAAACTCGGACTCTATCTCAAGCAGAATTCCGAGACGAACGCAATGGCCCAACCCATTTCCTTTAATTCTTCTTATAAATATCAAGTATTCTTTAATTCGTCAATTTTAATATTATAAAATTATGGGGTGTTACATTCTCCCCTCCTTAAAGGATTTCGTCCCCGAAATCTTCAAATTAGAAGAATGTATCCTACCATCCAGTCATCCATCTACTTATCCATCATCCACCAGCATCCATTGTTCTTAAAAGATTTCTAATGCTGTATGAACATATGCTAAAGTGTGTGTATATGTTCCTTATCTAATGCAAAGATCAGACGGTCTACTAGTTCAGTTGACCTCCTTAATGCAAAATATGATAGTGCCATGCGTCCATTATGTATGCAATTATTCCTAATGCACTTTATAACTTCTACATGAGTGCATAATCATTCAATCAAATGCAACATCCACATGATAGCGCATAAAATTTCCATCAATAAAAATATATATGCAATATGCAATATGAAAGTGACTGAGCCGATCTTAGTGCCTAAAATGTGTGTAAATGCATTCATGAGCAACCACTTGCATCCATTAAACATAACATGTTTCAAACACATGTTTACAACCATAAGATCTTCTACCTAAAGATCGAAGATGTAATCGAGAGGGTACACAAAACGGTAGAACAAGTATAAACAAAGCGGTAGAAAAAGGAGAAATTAAGAACATACCCTCAAATAGGAAAAGGTATGATGCACGTGTCTTATCTTCCATTTCCCAAGTCGCGTCTCCTTGATCATCTCCCCATTGGTTTTTATCCAACTTGACCTCTCGGTTCCGTAACTTCTTGACCTCCGATCCAAGTATGCAAGTAGGAGCTTGTCTAATTGTGGCATCTCGCTTTAGTTTCACTTCTCTAAGCATGCTCGGCTCTACTACTTCCGTAGTATCATGTAAACACTTCCTCAAATGTGACACATGAAAGGCATCATGCACAACACTAAGCTTCTCGGGCAACTTTACTTTGTAGGCCATCTGTCCAATTCGCTCCGTAACGGGGAATGGCCCTACGAATCTTGGGGCCAATTTCCCTACAGCTCCAAAGCAAACTACATTCCTCAACGATGATACTTTAATAAAGACCATGTCTCCAACGTCGAACTCAAGATCGGTCCTTCTCTTATCAGCATATGACTTTTGCTGGTCTTGTGCCGTCTTCATGCGTCTTTGAATCAAGTCTATCTTCTCTGAAGTTTCCCTAGTCATCTCGGGCCCAAGCAAAATCTTATTCGTAGATTCCCACCAAAAGTAGGTGATCGGCAAGGTCGTCCATATAGAGCTTCAAAAGGTGCCATGCCAATACTAGTCTGATAGCCGTTGTTGTAGGCGAACTCTACTAATGGAAGATGTTCCACCCATGTTCCTCCAAAATCCAAGATGCATAACCTCAAAAGATATTCTAGAATCTGATTCATTCTTTCTGTCTGGCCGTCTGTCTAAGGGTGATAAGCGGTACTCAAACACAATTGTGTTCCTACCGCCTTTTGCAAGCTCTTCCAAAACTCACTAGTGAAAATGGGATCTCGATCGCTCACAATTCTAGAAGGTATGTTGTGTAGACGAACTATCTCTTAGAGATAAACAGATGCACGCTAACCATGCCGCTGTTCTTTTACTCTTAATGGGAATGAAATGGGCACTCTTGGTAAGTCTATCCACTTCTACCCAAATCCCCGTATTACCCTTCCATGACCTCGGCAACCCATCAACGGAATCCATGGAAACACTTTCCCATTTCCACTGTGGAACCTCTAAAGGGTGAAGCAAACCACCAGGCTTCTTTTGCTCAGCCTTGACTTGCTAGCACACTAACCAACTAGAAACAAACTCAGCCACATCCTTCTTTATTCTGGCCCAAAATAAAACTCGCTTCATGTCCCTATACATCTTGTCTCCACCAGGATGTATGGTCAGCTTAGAACGATGTGCTTCTTCAAGGATTATCTTCCTCAAACTCTTGTCTCGAGATACGCAAAGTCTCCCATCCCTACGCAACCAACATTTCTCATTTATAGTATACCTACTAAGACGGCTCGAAGAATCCCCTTTTATGATCTTTTCTACTATCTCCATCAACTATGGGTCATCTCGTTGTGCCACACTTATCTTTCCCAAAAGCATAGGTCGCACCTCTAACGATGCCAACAAACCGGGTACATAATCAATAGAGGGTCTAAAGTCAAAGGTAGAGATATACTCTATGCTTTGCCGCTCGACAAACAAAGAACTCAAAGTCAACTTCTTTCTAGTCAAGGCGTCCGCTACAACGTTGCCCTTGCCAGGGGTATATGAAATCTCAAAATCGTAGGATGCTAAGAACTCCATCCACCTCTGTTGCCTTAAGTTTAGATCTTTTTAAGAGAATAGGTATTTAAGCGACATATGGTCTGTATACAACTCAAACCTCTCTCCAAGCAAATAGTGACGCCAAGACTTAAGTGCAAAAACTATGGTCGGTAATTCCAATTCGTGGGTAGGGTAATTCTTCTCATGGACTTTCAACTGCCTTCCACCATAGCATATCACCATTCCCTCTTGCATCAAAACTGCGCCAAGCATGTCCTGCAAGCATCGGTATACACTGCGAACGGTTTACTCCCATCCGGCAAAACTAAAACTGGAGCTGTCGTCAAAGCCCTCTTCAAACGTTGGAAAGCATCGTCACAGTCAACATCCCAAAAAAAGGTCAAATTCGTTTTCGTTAACCATGTAAGTGGGGCTGATATCTTAGCAAAGTCCTTGATGAAATTTCTGTAATAGCCCGCCAAACCATGAAAACTTCTTACTTCCGTTGCATTCCTAGGTTTCTTCCAATCTTGGATTGCTACCACCTTCGCGGGATCCACAGCTATCCCTTCCTTAGGGACCACGTGCCCCAAGAACCTCACTTCCTTCCTCCAAAAATGACATTTGGAGAACTTAGCTTTGAGTTGATGTGCTCGAAGGGTCTCTCTAATACTTCCCTAAGATGTAGGGCATGTTTTTCCTCGCTTCTAGAAAATATCATCCACAAAGGCCACCACAAACTTGTTTAGAAACTCCCTAAACACCCTATTCATCATGTCTACAAAATATGTGGGTGCATTCGTCAAACCAACAGGCATGACGACCCACTTGAAGAAACTGTCGGGAGACCTAAAAGTAGTCTTATCTATACTATCCTCAGCTACTCTCAACTGATGAAATCCTGTAGCTATGTCCAACTGCGAGAAAATCGAAGCACCAACCAACTGATTGAACAGATCATCTATCCTCGGCAATGGGTGTCTGTTTTTCTTTGTGAGCTTATTCAGCTCCCTATAGTCCACGCATAATCTAAGAGAACCATCAGCCTGCATAGAAAAAACAACTGGAGCACCCCACTCCGAGATACTTCTTCTTATGAACCATTTCTTAAGCAACTCTTTCACTTGTTTACTCAGCTCCCTCCTTTCACTTGGGGTCATGTGGCGCACTGACAATGCAACTGGCTTTGCATTGTCCACCAAGTATATATGGAAATCTATCTCGCGTTTTGGAGGTAAGCCTCTAACCTCCTCAAAGACATCTTCATATCACGGACTATTCAAACATATTGCAAATCATCAATAGATGTGTCAAGAGATTTTAGGTAGCTAAGCATAACAGAACCCTTAGGGTCGCATGAGATATCGAGAGTATTACCCAAACTAGTCTATAGTCTAACAATCCTCTTTTCACAGTTGAGAATGGCACCATACCTGGCCAGCCAATCCATTCCTAAAATCAAACCATAGTCCGTGAAGCCAAGCACATAAGTGTTGCATTCAAACTCAATGCCATACACATATATTCTCAAATCCTCACATAACATAGAAAGATGAGTCGTGCCCCCAATAGGATTTGAGACTACAATGGGATCCATAACTAGACTAGTATCTAGGTGCAGAGACTAAACAATAGAGGCAGATATAAACAAATGTGAAGTGCCAGAATCAAACAAGGCACGTACAGGATGATCGAAAAGGAAAATCAAACTTTCAACAGAAATGTTTCTACCTCTCTCTTGCGTAACTGCCATGAGAGCATGAACCTGCCCTCTAGATGTAGATCCTGTCCTATGTCCTTGCCCTTGCCCTTGCCTTCTGGGGCAGTCCTTGATCAGATGTCATGTCTCACCGCACTGAAAACAATCAATCTTCTTCGCCTTCCTCTTTCTACAATCTTTAGCTAAATGACCTGGTATACCACAGAAATGGCACTTCCTTTTATCTCGAGGTTTCTCACACTTCTTAGGATCCACTTGCTTGTTATGTGATCCTTTAGCCTTCTACTCTTTCTTATCTTGTGCCTTATCAACATTAGCACCTTTCTCCTCTTCATGCATCAGCGTCATGTCAACAAGTTTCTCGAAGGTAGCCCCCATTGGAATGTGGGACATAGCCAATCCGTGAAGCGGTTCGTTCAAGCCCTTAGAAAATCTCAAGGCCTTCTTATGTGGTGTGTTAACTAATTTCATACCAAATCTTGCTAACTGGTTAAACTTGTTAATGTTCTCCTTCATAGACAAACTCCCTTGTTTCAAAGCCAAGAACCTCTCCATGTATAAACTCTCCAATGCCTGTGAAAGAAATTTCAAATCGAACATTCGCCTTAAGTTTATCCACGTCTCCACTGGACGCCCTCCATTAGTTACTTCCCACCAAAAGGAAGACCTTCATCAACCAAGCAGCTAGCTGAACCTTCCTTCCATCGTCTATCTCAAAGATACCAAACAATTCCTCCACTTCCTTGAGCCAATTTCTAGCCTCAACAAACGTCTCAGTCCCATGAAACGGTTTCCCGCCCATCGCACAAAAGTCTTTTCATATCTTTGAAAAAGTGTCTACATGAGGAGGGGGAGGAGGAGGAGAGTTTGCTGGGCCTGCGGCATTAGCCCTTTCCTCCAGATACCTTCTGAACCAGCCTGGTATCTGTATGCCATCAGGTATTTCGGATTCTCCAGATATACTGAAAGGAAAAAGGAAGAGATTCAAAACAGAGAATCGAAAGATAGATATATGACTCTTATTGATTATATTTTTCATAATAAACCTTTCTCTTGAAAATACTCTCTTTAAAACATGTTTTTGAAAATACTTCTTTCTAAAAATGCTTTTGAAAATGGTTTTCCAAAATCTTTTATCTGTTCTGGTAACCTTCAGCTCTAGTGCCACGTGTAACACCCCATGTCCATTAATGTCGCTCACTAAGGGAATGCATTAACTTTCACGGAGTATTATAAGAGTATGGAACAGAATATCACAAGACAGATATATAAAATGGTGCTTAAGAAAATTTAAAATTTATTCATTGCAGCGGAAAAGCAAAATATGTTTTGTTTCAACATCAAAACCACAACTAGAGTCAAGTACATAAATATCCATCTTGAACGAACTTATTATCAGAGTACATAAAAGTAAAATCATAATCCCACTCCAAATAGCCATAATGGAAAAAAGATAAAGCTGAGCAATGCTTTTAACACTTCCAAGCACTTCAAGAAGAAAGAAATCCAGGTCAAGCTCCACTAATCCCAACCTGAGGACCTGGGGGAAAAAAAGAGGCGAAAAAAAGGTCAAACATAAAGTCTGAAGAGTCCAGTTATTTTCTGCAAGAAAATAAGTGAAGTATTATGACAGGAATAAACTGGATGAGGGATATAACTATAACATGAGGTAAAGCAGGGTAACAGGATGAATATAAAGGAATGTCTAGTGAGCTTCCCCGATTTCTTACTTAATTTAATTCTCTGCACAACCTACTAGTAATTCTTATCGAAATGATCCCAATCCCGTGATTGGTAGCCCTCAGGCGTAACATCTAGTAAGAAGTATCCACCCAATACAATCCTTGACAGCCTACTTGCCCATAACAGATACTAGGTGTCCCCACACTACCCATAATCGATCAACTTATAACTTGTAGATACCTTGCGGGTCCCAACTTAGGATGTATCACTCCCTAAGTGGCAACCCTTTGTTGCACAACTTTATACCTACTGGTGTACAGTGGCTAAATCTTCCAATGCCGGGAACACCTTTTTGCACGCTTAACGAACCCGTCGGAACCTGCACTGCTACACCCTCGCTCCTATTTGACAGCTTATAATCAACACAGTAAGCGTGCCCCAACCCTTCCTAGCTTAGGGTTACCGATACTGCTAAGTGGATTACTGTCTGAAAAGGGTCCCTACCGCTACTAGGGTTTTTCCCAAGGTTTATCCTAACCCGACTTATATTGGTTAAGTGTTGTCTATCCGCCCAGTTGACTTAACCCCATCCAATAATCAAATCAATATGTATTATTGGTTAAGCTTGCCTTAACCCTATCCACTTTGTTAATGTAATATTGCTTAAGTTGTCATCTTACACAGGTTAACTTAACCCCACCCACCTAAGATGTTCTAGGTGTCATATTCATCTATGATTAGCATTAATTGGTTATTAATGCACAAACCTCTCACATTAGGTCGATTGCTTGTGGTCGCTGGATGTGCTTGGTGGTTCTGGCCTGACTTCTGCCACAAGCCAAACCTAACCCCGTGTCTAAGCATCTTTTAGTTATGCCTACGACCTCACACATTAGACTGGCCGTTTGCGGTTGCTGGTTATGCCAGTTGGTTTCGGGCAGGCTTCTACTGCAAACGGATTCTAACCTCGTGTCTCGGCATGCTTATCTTAACCAATTTAGTCATTTTTCATTTATGCCAATTTAAGGCTAATTACGTCAATTACCCAAAATCCTCAGTTTCATATCATGCCCCAAATTTAACCTTTGTCATGCCCAAATCAACCCAGCATATATTATGCCAAATTTAACATTTGTCATGTTCAAATAAAACCAATTATATTATGCCACATTTCCCAAGTTCTCTAAATTACTGTTCGTATGTTCATCTCTTATTAGATTTGGCCTAGGCTCGAAGTAGCCCGGCTATAAAAACCAAAAAGGGAAAGAGAAAAGGACAAGATAAAGAATATGCATAATAATAACAAAAAAATAGGCATAAGTATGAACTGATCATAAAGATAAAACTGATAAAACTAATGATAATATCAACATGGGAATATAAGAATCACAAATCTGATGTATAAACTAATGATAATATCAACATGGGAATATAAGAAGCACAAATCTGATATATAAGCTAATGACATATAAGAATCACGAATCAGATGTATAGGCTAAGATATAACTGATGAGATCCAATCTTATTATCATGTTTGATTCCCAAATCCAATTTACAATATGTCAAAATTGCTTTAGCATTTTAATCTAAAAATAATCAATGAATTCACAAAGATTGGATTAAGGAAGAGAATTAGGTGTTGTTGCTCTTGTAGATCCGTTCCCCTCTACCCAATTCCCTTACTTCGATTTGTTGAAGAAGAGAGACTAGTTTTAGTTTAGGTTGAGGCAGCATGGAGGTGCCATAAATTTGTGTAATGAAATTAGGGTTAGGTCTAGGTGTGTTTATATAGGTGTATTAAGTGAATTAGGGCCTTTAGATTAGGTTAGGATCCATTTAAACCATCCAAACCAGAAAAACACATCATCCAGCCAATTAGAGAATGCCACATAAGCCCTAATTCTCCAAAATTCGTCACTGCCCAGATCTGGCCAATAGAGTCGACCCCTACTGGGGGGGTCGACACCTATGTCGACACCCCTATAGGGGGTCGACGCGGATGTTGACTCCCCTAGGGGGGTCGACCCCTTAGAGCGGGATAATTCCCGCCCATCCCGCTTCTTGCTGATTTGAATTTCGAATTTTTATTTCAATTATTATTTTAATTCTGGTTTAAACTGAAATCTTCTAAGCTTCATAACTTCTTCATACTGTATCCGTTTTACGCAAAATCGGACTCTATCTCAACCAGAATTCCAAGACGAACGCAATGGAGCAACCCGTTTTCCTTAATTCTTCTTATAAAAATTAAGTATTCTTTAATTTATCAATTTTAATATTATAAAATTATGGGGTGTTACATTTGTGTTCCAAAATTATCGGGGCTTTGTGTAATTTTAATAAATGTAGTCCAATTGGTAGGAAGGAATTGGAAATGACAAGGAATATGCCACTAAACTTAAGAATAATAAATATCCATTCTTTGTGATTTCTAGTTTCCCTCTTTCTATATGTATTGGATAATTTATTGAAATTATCACAACTAATCCTTGATATTTTAAGGTTTCAACATTTTTGAACATGAAAAGGTTTTTCAATTTATAATATGAACTGAAATAATAATAAATTGGATTTTTAGGTACGAAACCGTTGGTTTATAATAAATTCCGTTTTTGGAAAAGTTTTATATTTTTCTTCGAAACAGCTAAGGAAAATCCTTCGTCCGGATTTTTGGGGTATTTGATTTCATGAATCATTTGTTTGTTTGTCAGTTAGGTAGGGGGAAAATCCATTTTAATTTATTTACGGATTTCTAGCTGAATTATTTTGGAATTCGTTCGCTTTGTAGTCGCAGCATCATGGTTGAGGCCACTTTGAATCTTTGGAGACAGTTCGGAGTTGGACTACAGTCTTTGATACCGCCGTGATGAGGATAATTGTTTTTTGGGTCGCGTCAAATCTTGAAAGATGTCGCAGGACGATTAATATTTTAATCCGGCCTAATAAAGTCAAGGCTCAACCTTTTCCCAAAACCCATTTGGCATTTGACCATTAGTGTTATACCTAGGATGGCCAACTAATTGATGAGGTTTGGTACAACTTGGACCTAGGACTCAACCGTAAAAGTTGCTTCCAAACCACCCTCTTAACTTCTTTCATTCTCCCCACCTCATCTAACAGAACCATATCTCTATTCTTCTTCTCTTTCTTTGTCATCGCCTCGCCTCCTCCTTTTTCGCGCTTGTTTGCGCATTAGACTTGCCTCACTAGTACTCCAAGATCTAATATATTCTCTCCAACCATTTCTAAGTCCACAATACCTATTTGCACTACTTGATCTTTATAGTACCATTTAAGTCTCATCCTTAGGGAGAGATCATTTGGTTGGATCAGAATGAGCAAAAGGTCTCACCATTTTAGGGCTAAGAAAATTTGTCATGGC
The DNA here is from genome assembly GCA_030737875.1 of Allium sativum. Taxonomy (NCBI): domain Eukaryota; kingdom Viridiplantae; phylum Streptophyta; class Magnoliopsida; order Asparagales; family Amaryllidaceae; genus Allium; species Allium sativum. The sequence continues at coordinate 955,393,785 of CM060926.1, read as the reverse complement.
AGTTGGACTTACACTTGTCCATTGCTTCGAGATTTTAGAATAGGATTATTGTTTGTGCTGCATCCGCCTTTGTTTTATCTTGTTGGAATAAATTTTATGAGGGCTATCATTGTTTCGGAGATGAAGATTAAGCTTTCTTTGGATGGTTTTTCTGAGGAGAATCTCAATAAGATTTTAGAGGAATCCGTATTTTACCAGGACTTGTAGGGTCTTTTATTTGACCAACTTTGGAGATTTTATAGCAAATCTCTTTTTCTTAATGTCAAGTTTTGAGTTCGGGAATCTATGTTTGAACTGCCCATGAAGGCGTGTGACCCATTTAGCACATCGTTTTATTGATGGGAAGTTATGACTAGATTTGTCTCATGATGCGAAAATTAATCTCTTGCTTGATCGATGGCGTAGCCGTGATTTAGTACTGCATCATATTTGATTCAGCTTGTTGTTCTTATGTGTTGTCTCATGAAATTATTTTGTGGAAATTCACCTATCCATTTTCTTATCTCCAGACAATACTTGGTGGATTTCCATGAGGAGATGTTTTTTGTTAGGTTTCTTTTCTCATCATAAATTCTCTCTTTGAAGAAGTGGTGAATGGGAACCTCCAACAACACCAGCAGTGTTTGTAACATGAGAATGAGCATTTTGCCACCATGATATGGTTAATTAAAGAACATAAAAACTGGTTTGAGATCCAGCCATGGAGCAAGACATCTCGTTGTTAATAGACAATGTTTTGGGAGTTTCGGTGTTGTTGTTTTGTCGTCGTCGTTGCTCTTTTCCCTTTCTAGCATTTTATTTATCTTTGTTGTTGTAGTGCTTGTAACTGCTAGTGTTGATAAATCGCACGACGTTGGTTAATGAGATTTCTATGTTTGAAAATGTTTGTTTCAGTCACGCATATTTATTTGAATGAAATCTCACTTTTAAACTAACAGTTGTCCTAGAGTTGGAAAGAATAGAATTTTGTGTGGGAATTTTTTTAGCAAAGGACTGGTTTTGCGTTGTTTTTCGTCATGGGTATATAAATAAATAAATCACTGTTCCTTGTTAAGCTAAAATTTATTTTGATCTTTTTTGTCTGATTTCAGTTTTTGCGTTTTTGTGTGATTGACTTCCTTCTTCGCCAACATGTGACTTGAATCGTTTAAGTTTCCGCAAAAAAAAAAAAAAAAAAAAAAAAAAAAAAAATGAAGTTCATGGAAAATGTTGTTTGAAAAAAAATTATCATTTTTAATTTTTACAGGAAAGTGAAATGGTTTTGAAAAGAAATTTTCAAAATAAACATAAGAATTTTTCAAGTGGAAATTTATTTTTATGAAAAATCCGGTTTTTGGTCATATCAACAGAGTAAGGAATATGTTTGGATGGTTTGTGTGCATGTTTTAGTGGTGCAGTAGGACCGACAATATGATAAAAACGTTAATGGCAACAAAGAAAAGGCTGTTTTAGCCTTGGAAATGTTGTTTCCATACCTTGTCAACGATGCACGCGAGTTATTAATCAACCCGTTTTATGTTTTAGAGATTGTTTTAAGCCTCCTGTACATTCTACGGATGGAAATTTTTGGAGTATTTTGGGTAATTGAGGTAAAAATTCCACTATCAGGTGGGAAATGGAATATTTGCAAGTGAAGGAAACGTTAAAATTCTTTGCTTTGATTTCCTTTTTCGGTTTTGTAGAAATTAAATAAGAAGCGATTAGATTGCATGACGTTTCGGATGGTAGGGTTCGGATACAAAATTGTTTGCTTCACACTTCTATACGTAGTTGTGTGGAGGTATGGATGAAAAAGAATTTTCAAAATTTGCGTTCATATAGAACTGCCTATATATTTAGGATGTTTTGCATCACGTTTTCAAAAATATTTTTTAATTTCAATGCATACATATAGAAGGCCCGATTTAAAATCATCTTCCATGCATATTTTATGGTTGAAATGCACTATATACACCGTGCTCATATACACATGGTTGCAAAGTGGATGTACACTAATTGGTTGTGTAGGATAGGATAACTAAGTGTCAGAATTTCGGGATGAAATTCCCTTTAAGGGGGAAGAATGTAACAACCTAAAATTTTGACAAAGGATTAATTATTTAATTAGATCCTCAAAAATTGGAATTTCTGCAGATGATGGAATTTGACCACGAAACTTTAACTGATACGTTCGTCTCGAAATTTTGGTCTACTTTCATGTTTGGAGTTTTGCGAACGAAGTCCGTTTGAAAATTTTACGGATGAAATACGAAAAATGGACAAAAATAAATAAGTAGAATAATTAATATATATCTTACCTTTTATTAACAGCCTTCATTGGTCAAAAGGATCTACCCAGTGATAGTTATATTTTGAGAGGCTATTTCGTTATATTATATAATATAAATGGATAGATGTTTATTTAAATAAATCTTACAGTTCATGGCCAGTTATACACCTATAAATAAAGGGGCAAGGCCTCATTCTTTTCCACACAAATCTGTAGGCAGTAGCGAAGCTTTGTCGTTTCTCTTTCTCTTCCAATCAAATTTCTTAATCAAAATTATATTCATACACAATCAATCAAATATAAATCATATAGAATTGAAAGGGATTATCAGATCTAAATGGAAAAGAACATGAACTAACAACTAAGCTATTCTACATCAAATCCTCCCCTCTTTTACTATTTTCTTGCATATCTACAGATCTGAAAGTTTCCCCATTTCAGACTAATTGTAGATTTATAAGAATTTGGGAATTGTAGGCCAAAAATATTATTCAATTTCAGACTTGGATGCTTTCAAGTGAGTGAGAAATTTACATACATAATAGCTTATTTATCTTATGTGACTTAGATCTCAAAATATATGCCTGTTATCATTAGATCTGTTCATAATATTGTTGAATTTGAAATGGAAACTATCAGATATGTTAATAAATATTGTCAAAACTTGGAAATTGGGAATTGTGATTAGGAATAATATAAATTTTAGGTTTACTTAGATTGTTTATACATATTGCCTACAATTATGTTGGAAATTATACTATAGTTGTTGTAAAACACTGAAGATTTGGAAATTAGTCTCAATAACATTGTTTAGATGTTGTTTTCTTCCAAATCTTCAGTTTCAATGTTAAAATGATAAATTATGTGATTTTGATTAAAAAGATGCAATGTTGAATTATGCGATTTTAAATTAAAAAAAGACATATGCCTATTTGTGTTCAATGTTGTTGAAGTTTTGGTTTAATTGTTGTAAATATGTCGTTCTCCTCTTTTTGAACAAAAAGACATTATTTTTAATTCACAAGGAATATGTCAAAAAGATTGAAAAAGGGAAAAGGTGTGCAAATGTACCTATTAATATAAATGTACATATCTATGCATATTTTGCATCAACTATTCCAAAATATACAAAAACATACTTTTTTTGTGGTTTTAAAATATGTCTATTCCATTAATCAGGGATAAAATACAATAATTGTAGCTAACGGTCTTTTGTACAATTTGGAACCTTTTGGCAAGATTGAATGCAAAAAGGAACATTTGGTTATTAATTAAACAAAATTATTAAATTTAACACTAAATAATAATAAAGAAAGATAACTACGTTGACCACGTAAAAATATAAATACATATATATATATATATATATATATATATATCATCTGTCTGAATCTACGTAAAACGACAAAATATACATTATATTGAATGTTTGAGTGTTTGAACGGTATTCATTTTATGGAAACATAAACATAAATGTAATCCATATTAAATGAATATATTTGTGGTGACCATTGTAGCAATTAATATAATTGATTGCTATAAATAGGGCCACAAATAAAAATAACAATTGTAACCGACGTTGATCGGCGGAAGGTGAACTTAATGAGGTAATGGTTATTGTTAACCGACCTTTTGGTCCAGTTCCCAAAAGTACGCAAGGCACGTTTGGCTCAACATATCGCATGATATTATGGCCCGAAGTGTTGTCAAAGAGCTAGGGAAACAAGGCGGGAAAAGGTCACGCGGACTAGAACCTCACAGCTCCTCAAAACATTGCCAAATCTATGTTCTTAACCCCGAAAGTCTCGGGTCCCTCTAGCCTCGCCTCCTCGAGATCCATTCTCGAATCCCACATACCCCACGGGGTACGAAATTCGTACCCCACTGAGGGGAATGAATTTCCGAGGAGAGACGAGGGGTCCGAGTTTCTGGTTGCCTGTACCTTAGGATCTGATATGTAATAATGTGATCCCTTATTCCTACCTACTCCCACCTTACTACTTCACTATAAATACCCTCTAGCTCACACTTCAAAGGGGTTGGAAATTGGTGGATTTGACATATATTGAGAGCTCCAAGTGACCTCTTTAATGGCATCCATGCTTTGAGGAAGAAGAAGGGAAAACGTGTCTTTTTCCTAATATTCATACATAACAATTATGACCTCAAATAACTTAGAAATATTAGTAAAAGGATATCATGAGATAGTCCTAAGCTTGTAACTCTTTATTGTCAATAAAACATCAGCGACTCTTCCAAAGCCCCTCATGAGACCGAACCACTATAAACCTTTTGTGTTATTACTGCTTTTTGCACTTATATTTCCACGCGAAACTATAATTATTAAGTAATTAAGAATCTTGGGTGTTTACAACATATTTTGTCATCAACATTCTGGTGCTTTCACTGAGAAAACTCGGATTTGCATCTTTGCCGCACATCTCCATCTCAACTTCGACGTGCTTTAGGTTCCGTTCATAACCTGCCATTGGGTCCGCTTACGATGGTCAAGCGAACAAAGAATCAAATGATCGGATCTTCTGCTGCAGCCGAAGCCGGAACATTTCAGCAACATTAGCTGGCAGATATCCCGGCCAAGACTGATACCCTTCCTTCTGTGGACCCCGAAGCTCCCGCAACCCAAGCGCAAATCCATGCGCTTAATAAGAGGCACGAAAGTATAGCTCTTGAGCTCAATCTAGTGTTGAAGAATAACATCGACCTTATGCGCCAACTCCAAGAAATTCAATGCATCGTTGCTCGACTCCATCTCACTTAGAACAATGCCCAATCGCGGCGTACTATCTCGGAAACTTCTTCTTCTAAGTCAAGTGGCCCACATCAAAGTAGAAGGTTCAGCCTCATCAACAACGGTCGTCGTCTGCTCCAACGCCCATACCAATGGCAACAAAAATGGCGATCGGGCTACCGTCACTTACAGTGAGGGAACATAGTATTGTGGTCACTCCTGGTTTATTATCAATAACGAACTGAGTCCGAGTAACCGGCCCCCTCCTCGACAAAACCCAACTGTCTGCACATAGAACCAGAGGCTTACTCTACCAGCAGCCTAGCTAGCTCAAGTACTTCCGGATCAGCATGCACACCAACCTGCTCATCCTCACCACCCATGCCAAAACCAGACCATTGACATTGACGACATGGAAGAAGATGGCCCGGATATGCATAACAAGAGACATCCACAAAACAAAACCCTTGAAGTTCGTCAAAACCTGTAACACCATGTATTTTTAACAACACTAAAAGAGGATAAATTAAATTATAATTAATTTAATATTCAGAATTAAGGGAAACGGGATATGCCATTGCATCCGTCTCGAAATTCTGGTCAATATAGATATTTGGTTTGCGTAAAACGGATACCGTATGAAGAAGTTATGAGGATTTTAAGTTTGTATACGCGCAGAAGAATTATATATATGCCTATGAGTCAGAACCTTATCCACAAAGGGTTCGAAAATCAAATTCTCGGAAGGCGGGAAATTTCCTGCTCTACGGGGTCAACCCCCCTAGAGGGGTGTCGACACCAGGGTCGACCCCCCTTAAGGGGTGTCGACACCAGGGTCGACCCCCCAACATGGGTGTTGACACCCCTAGGGCTGAAGGGGCAGTCAGTTTCAGAGGTGCTGGCAACTATAAATAGGTGTCCACTTCTCCTGCTTTCTTCATTGGAAATCACGGAGGCCAAATGCTACCGGTGTTTGAACTGAGACGGATCCTTTCTTCAACAATGATCAACTTTGCAAACCGAACTTAGAGATTCGATTGTAGATCCAACCTCATCTATTTTCTACCTTTTTCTATTAATCCAAACATTGTGAGTTCTAGGTTACTTTTAGATTTAAATGATTAAAAGTAAAATGTGATAGTATTGTGATTTGGATCTGCCTTGAATCATGAATCTATGTTATTCTTGGATCTCAAATTTTATTATGCTAGATCTATTTTTATAGATCTAATCACCTATCATTTGTTTATCATGTCACCTTTGTGGATCTGAACCTTTGTCAAGTTTGTGGTTAATTTGGGATTACCATTATATGGACAATTGAACCTTTGTTCAGATCTAGATCATCATATTGTGATTAATTAAGATCTGTCATTATTGGACATATGAATTCTTATTTGGATCTGTTCATCCTAAGTATATTGGATCTAGTTTTATCATCACCCTTTTCACTAGATCTGTTTTTATGTCCACCTTATTATGCCTATTACTTCTCTATGCCAGTATATATGTTTATGTCACTTTTAGAATGATCACTATTGTCATTTTTCCCCATCACCATTCCCTTTTTATTTTCCATGGCTAGGCTACTTTCTAGCCTAGGTGCCGCCAAATATATGCGAATGCGCTAGTTAGGGAATAGGGGGAAAAGGTTTAAATTGGCATAATTTAAATAATGTTTATATGAATTAGACATATAATTCAAAATGGGAAAAAAGGGGCATAATCACCTATAAAGACATAGGTAAGTATTGGATAAGAATGAAATGTCTAGTAATTACAATTAGAAATTGTAATTGCACTTATGACATGAGGTTAAGTTGCATTAGTGGTGGAAGTCGACCTGGACACGACCGGCTTATCCAGCAACCACTAATGTTTAAATTAATGTGAGAGGTCTAAGTGTGCAAATACGAATCGGGCTATGACACGAGGTTAGGCCCAACTTGTGGAAGAAGTCTGCGCGGACCCAACCGGCATATCCAACATCCACAAGTTGTTGGCCTATTGTGGGAGGTTTAGCCCATTATAAACCATAAATAGACATGGTAATAAATTGGACTACTTAACTTAATCTAATCCATAAGGGATTTTATGAATATGAACTAAGGTTAGGGTTAAGTACAATTTGTTGGACAGGGTGGGTTAAGTAAATCTGAGGGGTGAGTAATATTTACATATAGGCCCACAAACTTATTCTAACAAGGTTATGTAATTAAAGACACCTAGTGGTATACATAACCGGTGGAAAAAATTAAGTTATGTAATTAAAGACACCTTTTGGGGTAAGCATAACTTGTAGAAATGATAGGGTTATGTAATTAAAGACACCTAGTGGTATACATAGCCAAAGAAAACCTAGTGGAGGATACAAGACAAAGGGGAAAGCTTGTATCATATTGTGTGGGACCCGTTTCATCCAGTAACCCAGAGTAGGTATCAAAACATTTACTCTGTACTAGGTCGGAGAAGGGGCATGCTTACTGGACTGATTGCAAGAGATCCAAACGTGGAGGACGTTGTGGGCGACGCAAACCGACCGGGCCATGTGCGTGCATGAGCCGGGTAGAAGGGGATAAGACGATCGTGACACCTGTAGATATGGGGTTGTGCATGTCAGCAAGGGGTTGCCACTTTAGGATGTGATACATCCTACGGTGGGGCCGGCACGGAGTACCTACGCGGAATAGGGAGCTGATCGATTATGGTAGTAGTTAGGGTACACTTGGGCATATGCCTAAGTCTACCACCTTATAGTAGAAGGGATCATCTCATTATGGATATATACTAGTAATAATGCAGAGTAATCATTTTAGGGAAGCATATACACCTTATCATGTTTGCCTTGTCACACCTGTCTTTTATGTAGTAATCTCTCTTATCCACTTTATATGCATGTCATTCTACTTTTATTTATTTACTTGTTAAAAGTAACTAGACTTGCTAAGCTTTATGTCTAACCCTTTTTGTTTCTCCTTCTTTCTTCCGTCCCCCTCCCCCCTCCAAGTTCTCAGGGAGGAAACACTCAGGCTTAACCGTGATTCTACTTACTTTTGCTGGAGCTGCTGATTTGTATGGCTCAAGCTCCTATCCTTATTGCTATGGCTATATTTTGTTTTTAGAGAATTTTATTTCATTTATGTGCTTTGACATTTTTGAAGTACAAGACAATAGTTTTTATGTTGTATTGGGCTTTTATATTTCATACATGTGATGTTTTTTGACCAGAGTATCTTATGATAAATAAAGTTTTTAATCCGTTGTTATTATGTATGTCTGTCTTGTAATATTTCCGTTCTGTTTATTATAACATTCCGCGAAACTTAATGCATTCCCTTTGTGAGTGACATTAACGGACATGGGGTGTCATTAGATAAAAAAATTGAAAGATATTTTCAAAAAGGTTTTAAAAGAAAGCATTTTCAAAAAGAAATGACTAATTTGAATAATATTCCCCCAAAATCCATGAGTAATATCTTTTGATCCCTTGTCTAAATCTCTTTCCTTTTCTTTTTCAGCATGTCTGGGGAACCCAACATTCCAGAGGGCGTTACAATACTTGGATGGTTCCATAGGTATCTGGAGGCCACGGCGCCTGCCGAAGGCCAAGGAAATGTTCCTCCCCTAGCTGCACATGTTGTCCCTCCTCCTCCTCCACGTGCAAACAACTTCTCAAAGATCTGCAAAGACTTCCGTGCTATGGGAGGGAAGCCATTCCACAAAAATGAGACATTTGTGGAAGCAAGGAACTAGCTCAAGGAGACCGAGGACTTGTTTGTAATTTTTGACGTAGAGGATCGAAGAAAGATTCAGTTAGCTGCTAGGTTATTGAAGGATGAAGCTTCATTTTGGTGGGAGGTAACCCAAGCCGGTCGTCCGGTGGAAAATTGGGATGACTTTAGACAGTGGTTTGAGATGAAATTCCTTTCCCAAGCTGAGAAGAGCACGCAGATGGAGAGGTTCTTAGCACTCAAACAAGGGAACTTGGCGGTTAAAGAGTATGTGAACAAATTTAACCAACTGGCAAGATTTGGACTGGAACTGGTAGACATGCCGCATAAGAAGGCTTTGCGGTTTGCTAAAGGGCTAAATGAACCCTTTCATGGGTTAGACATGTCCCATATCCTAATGGCATCCACCTTTGAAAGACTTGCTGATATGGCCTTGATATATGAGGAAGAGAAAGGAGAAAAGCAGGAGGTAAAAGCTGAGGAAACAACGCAAAATAAGAAGACATGGCCCAAGAAAGGACAACATCAATAGCAACAGAAGAAAGGAGGAAATAATGACAAGGGTAAGGAGAAAAGGAAGTGTCACGGTTGTGGGAAAGAAGGTCACTTGATCAAAGACTGTAAAAGAAGGAAGAACACTTGCTTTAATTGTGGAGAAGTCCAACACTTTGCTAGGGAGTGCCTGAAGAAACAGGGACAAGGTCAAAGGGTAGGAACTTTTGTGGGGCGGGTGCATGCTCTTGCGAGCAGTGCTCCTGATAAAGGTAGAAAAATTTCTATGGAAGGTTTAATTTCTCTTTCAAACCATCCTATTAGAACACTTTTTGATTTTGGTGCCTCACATTCATTTATATCTAGTTTCGTGGTTGAATCTCTGCACTTAATTACTAGTATAGCAGTGGATCCCATAGTTGTTTCAAACCCCATTGGTGGTTCGGCTCATTTATCTATGATTTGTCGGGATTTAAAAATATCTATGTTAGGCATCGAGTTTGAGTGCGACGCGTATGTGCTCGGGTTTGTGGGCTATGCGTTGATTATAGGAGTGGATTGGCTTACCACGTATGGTGCCATTCTGGATTGTGAGAAGAGGGTTGTTAGGCTTCTGACTTGTCATGGGAGGACCCTCGAGATTTCTTGTGACCCCCAAGGGTCTGTTATGCTTAGTTTCCTAGAGTCTCTTGATGCACCTATCGATGATCTGCAATATGTTCCAGTAGTCCGAGATTATTCTGGTGTTTTTGATGAGGTACGGGGTTTACCTCCGAGGCACGAGATCGAATTTCGTATATATCTGGTGGACAATGCAAATCCAGTTGCATTACCAGTGCACCATATGTCTCCAAGGGAAAGGAGGGAGCTAAGTAAGCAGGTAGGGGAGCTACTTGAGAAAGGATTTATCAGACGAAGCATATCTGAATGAGCTGCTCCAGTATATTCACAACTAAGGCGGATGGTTCGCTTCGTTTGTGTATGGACTTTAGAGAATTGAACAAACTTACGAAGAAGAATAGACACCCGCTCCCGAGGATTAATGATTTATTTGATCAGCTTGTTGGCGCCTCGGTATTTTCTCAGTTAGACTTGGACACGGGGTTTCATCAATTGAGGGTGGCTGAGGACAACATAGATAAGACTACATTTAGGACTCCGGATGGTTTCTTTGAATGGCTAGTTATGCCTTTTGGGTTGATGAATGCACTTGCCTATTTTGTTGATCTGATGAGTAGGGTGTTTCGGGAGTTCCTGAATAAATTTGTTGTAGTCTTTATTGATGATATTTTGATCTTCTCCAAGAGCGAAGAAGAGCATGTGCAGCATTTGAGAGAAGTTTTGAAAACTCTCCGTGACCATTGGCTTAAGGCAAAGTTCTCTAAATGCCATTTTTGGATAAAGGAGGTGAGATTCTTAGGGCATGCAGTCTCCAAAGAAGGGATAGTTGTGGATCCCACGAAAGTAGCTGCGGTGTAAGATTGGCAATCCCTAAAAATGCAACAGAGGTGATAAGCTTTCTTGGATTGGCAGGTATTATAGGAAGTTCATTAAGGACTTCGCAAAGATATCAGGCCCACCCACCAGGCTGACGAAGAAGAACATGGCATTTTCATGGGATATAGATTGTGACATTGCTTTCCAACGTTTGAAGAGGGCACTTACAATAGCCCCAGTCTTGACTTTGCCCGATGGGAGCAAAGTGTTTACAGTTTAGACTGATGCATGTGGTACAGGGCTTGGTGCAGTTCTGATGCAAGAAGGAAAGGTAGTGTTTTATAGGGGTAGACAGTTGAGAGTTCGTGAGAAGAACTACCCCACCTGTGATCTAGAGCTAGCTGCTATAGTATTCACGCTAAAGACGTGGCATCATTATTTACTTAGAGAGAAGTTTGAGTTATACACCGATCATAAATCTCTCAAGTATCTGTTCTCACAAAAGGATCTTAATTTAAGGCAACAAAGGTGGATGGAGTTATTAACTTCTTATGATTTTGAAATCGCTTATACCCTGGCAAGGGTAATGTAGTGGCTGATGCACTAAGTAGGCAAAGGATGGCCTTAAGTCCTCTGTTTGTGAAGGGGAAAAGCTTGGAGTTCATATCAACCTTTGATTTTAAATCCTCCAACGAGATTTTGCCTTAATTGTTTGCATCGCTAGAGATACAACCAACTCTTATGGATCATATAGGAGCTTAGCAGCAAAGTGACCCACAAATTTTAGACATCATGGATAAGCTTTGAAAAGGGGAGACTTCTAGTCACCTTAGTCGATATACAATAGATGAAAATGGGTGGTTGCGACGAGATGGAAGGCTTTGTGTTCCTCAAACTGGAAGCTTGATAAAGGCGATCCTAGAAGAAGCCCGCCATTCTAAGATGACTATTCATCCAGGCGGTGATAGGATGTACAGAGACATGAAGAGGGTTTTCTTTTGGGCCGGGTTAAAGAAAGATGTGGCCGAATTTTTTTCTCAATGTTTAGTTTGCCAGCAAGTTAAAGCTGAGCAAAAGAAGCCCGGTGGTTTACTTCATCCTTTGGAGGTTCCACCGTGGAAATGGGAGAGCGTCTCTATGGATTTCATAAATGGTTTGCCTACATCAAAGAAAGGCAACACCAGTATCTAGGTTGTGGTGGATAGACTCACTAAGAGCACTCACTTTATCCCAGTTAAGAGTAAGAGGACGGCATTATGGTTGGCAGCAATCTACATTCGAGAGATAGTTCATTTTCATGGGGTACCTTCCAGCATCGTGAGCGATCGTAACCCCATCTTTACCAGTGAATTTTGGAGGAGCTTGCAAGAAGCATTAGGTACAGAGTTATGCATGAGCACCACTTATCATCCTCAGACCGATGGGCTGACAGAGAGGGTAAATAGAATTCTTGAAGATCTTTTAAGACTGTGTATCCTAGACTTCGGAGGGACTTGGGAAGAGCACCTTCATTTAGTAGAGTTTTCCTATAATAATAGATATCAAGCCAGAATCGGCATGGCACCCTTCGAAGCATTGTATGGACGACCCTGTAGATCACCAACTTGTAGGTGGGATTCAACAGAAAGATTATTACATGGACCAGATATGGTTAGGGAAACATCCGAGAAGATTGACCTTATTCGACGGTGGATGAAGACAGCCCAAGATAGACAAAAATCCTATGAAGATAAGAGAAGGACTGACATCAAATTTGAAGGGGGAGATCTAGTTTTTATCAAAGTGTCACCTCTGAGAACTGTGGTTTGTTGCGGATCGGTAGGGAAGTTGACACTTAGATTTGTGGGACCATTTTCCATAACCAAAAGGATTGGCCAAATGGCCTATAGATTAAAGCTTCTAGAAAATTTATCTAGTGTTCATGATGTTTTCTACGTTTCTCATCTGTGGAAGTGTTTGCATGACACCGTGGAAGTTGTTGAGCCAAGAATATTGGAAGAAGTGGAAGTAGAGCGGGAGGCGACTGTCAGACGGGTCCCTACCCGTATTCTTGGATCAGATGTTAAGAAGCTACGCAATAAAGAGATCAAGATGATAGAGCTTCATTGGGGAGATAACCTAGAGGATGCGACTTGGGAGACCGAAGAAAAGATTTAGGCTTCGTACCATTTTCTTTTCAAATGTATGTTCTTAACTCATTTTCCAAAATTTTATCTGTGCTTGTTTCTATCATTTGAATATATTCTATCCATAGTATCTTTAACCTTTAGATAGGAATCCTATGGATGTAAACATGTGTTTGAGACATGTTATGTTTGATGGATGCAAGTGTTTTCTAGTGGCTATCTGTGGATGCATATACACATACATTAGGCACTAGATCGGCTCAATCACTCTCATACTGCATATTGATGTGTGTGCATCTTCTTTTCTTTTATGGATGGAAATGGATGTATTAGCATATGGATGTTGCATTTATACGAATGAGTGTGCATATATATAGAACTTATATGTTATAATAGGATTATTCGCATACATATTGGATACATAGCACTAGCATACATTGCATTAAGGAAGTCAACTGAATAGTAGACCGCCTGATCTTCGCATTAGTATTGGGACATATACACACACCTTTTCATATATTCATATAAGCATTAGAAATCTTTAAGGACAGTGGATGTCAGTGATTAATGGATGAGTGTAGGATATGCATTCTTCTCAACTTAGAGATTTCGGGGACGAAATCCTTTAATTAGGGGGAAATGTAACACCTCATAATTTTAGCAACACTAAAAGAGGATAAATTAAATAACAATTAATTTAATATTCGGAATTAAGGGAAACAGACTTGCCATTACGTCCATCTCGAAATTCTGGTCAAGATAGACGTTCGGTTTGCATAAAACGGACATCGTATGAAGAAGTTATGAGGATTTTAAGTTTGTATACGCGTAGAAGAATTATATGTATACATATGAGTCAGAACCTTATCCACAAAGGGTTCAAAAATCAAATTCTCGAAAGGAGGAAAATTTCCCGCTCTGCGGGGTCGACTCCCTTAATGGGTGTCGACACCAGGGTCGACCCCCCTTACAGGGGTGTTGACACCCCTAGGGCTGATGTGGCAGTCGGTTTCAGAGGTGCTGGCAGCTATAAATAGGTGTCCATTTCTCCTGCTTTCTTCATTGGAAATCATGGAGGCCAAATGTTGCGGGTGTTTGAACTGAGACGGAAACGTTCTTCAACAACGATCAACTTTGCAAACCAAACTTAGAGATTCGAGTGTAGATCCAACCTCAGTTATTTATAACTTTTTCTTTTAATCCAAACACTGTGAGTTCTAGGTTACTTTTAGATTTAAATGAATAAAAGTAAAATGTGACAGTACTATGATTTTGATTTGTCTTACATCATGTGTCTATGTTATTCTTCGATCTCAAACTTTATTATGCTAGATCTATTTTTATAGATCTAATTCACGTGGGATTTGTTTATCATGTCACCTTTATGGATCTGAACCTTTGTCAAGTTTGTGTTTAATTTGGTATTATCATTATTTGGACAATTGAACCTTTGTTTAAATCTAAGTGATTAACTGAGATCTGTCATTATTGGACATATGAATTCTTATTTGGATCTGTTCATCCAAAGTATACTGGATCTAGTTTTATCATCACCCTTTTCACTAGATCTGTTTTTATGTCCACCTTATTATGCCTATTACTTGCCTATGCTAGTATATAAGTTAATGTCACTTTTAGAATGATCACTATTGTCATTTTTCCCCATCACCATTCCCTTTTTATTTTCCATGGCTAGGCTACTTTCTAGCCTAGATGTCGCCAAATATATGCGAATGTGCTAGTTAGGGAATGGAGGGAAAAGGTTAAAATTGGCATAATTTAAATAATGTTTATATGAATTGGACATATAATTCAAAATGGGGAAAAAGGGGCATAATCACCTATACAGACATAGATAAGAATTGGATAAGAATGAAATGTCTAATAATTACAATTAGAAATTGTAATTGCACTTATGACATGAGGTTAGGTTGAATTAGTAGTGGAAGTCTGCCCGAACCCGACCGACATATCCAGCAACCCCTAGTGTTGAACCTAATGTGAGAGGTCGAAGTGTGCAAATATGAATCAGGCTATGACACGAGGTTAGGCCCAACATGTGGCTAAGTCTGCCTGGACCCAACTAACATATCTAGCATCCACAAGTTGTAGGCCTAATGTGGGAGGTCTATCCCATTATAAACCATAAATGGACATGGTAATAAATTGGACTACTTAACCTAATCTATTCTATAAGGGATTGTATGAATATGAACTAAGATTAGGGTTAAGTAAAATTTGTTGGACAGTGGGTGGGTTAAGTAAATCTGAGGGGGTGGGTAATATTTACATATAGGCCCACAAACTTAACCTAACAAGGTTAGGTAATTAAAGACACCTAGTGGTATAAATAACTGGTGGAAATAATAAAGTTATGTAATTAAAGGCACCTTTTAGGGTAAGCATAACATGTAGAAATGATAGTGTTATGTAATTAAAGAAACCTAGTGGTATACATAGCCAAAGAAAACCTAGTAGGGGATACAAGACAAAGGGGAAAGCTTGTATCGTATTGTGTGGGACCCGTTTCATCCAGTAACCCGGAGTAGGTATCAAAACATGTACTCCATACTAGATCGGAGAAGGGGCATGCTTGATGGACTGATTCTAAGAGATCCAAACGTGGAGGACGGTGTGGGTGGCGCAAACTGACCGGGCCAAGTGCGTGCACGAGCCAGGCAGAAGGGGAAAAGACGACCGTGACACCTGTAGATATAGGGTTGTGCAATCAGCGAGGGGTTGCCACTTTAGGACGTGATACATCCTACGGTGAGGTCGGCATGGAGTATCTACGCGGATTAGGGAGTCTATCGATTATGGTAGTAGTTAGGGTACACTTGGACGTATGCCTAAGTCTACCACGATATAGTGGAAGGGATCATCTCATTCTGGATATATGCTAGTAATAATACAGAGTAATCATTTTAGGGAAGCGTATACACCTTATCCTGTCTACCTTGTCACACCTGTCTTTTATGTAGTAATCTCTCTTATCCACTTTATATGCATGTCATGCTACTTTTATTTATTTACTTGCTAAAAGTAACTAGACTCGCCAAGCTTTTTGTCTGACCCTTTTTGTTTCTCCTTCTTTCTTCCGTCCCACTCACCCCATGTTCTTAAGGAGGAAGCACTCAGGCTTGACTGTGATTCTGCTTACTTTTGTTGGAGCTGCTGATATGTATGGCACAAGCTCCTATCATTGTTGCTATGGCTATATTTTTTTTATGGGGAATTTTCTCTCTTTTATGTACTCTGACATTTTTGAAGTACAAGATAGCAGTTTTAATGTTGTAATGGGCTTTTGTATTTCAGACATGTGATGTTTTTGGTCCACAGTATCTTAAATAAAGTTTTTATTTCGCTGTTATTATATATGTCTGTCTTGTAATATTTCCGTTCTGTTTATTATAACACTCCACAAAACTTAATTCATTCCCTTTGTGAGTAACATTAACGGACGTGGGGTGTCACAAAAACAATGGATTCCACTAGAAGACCTGCATCCAACATATCTCCCCGACATGGTTCAAAGGATCATGAGAGAAATGCGAGGGAACGCCAAAGACTCATGGAAAGCCCATTTGAGGTGTAATCCCTTCACAAGGATCGTACACGAAGCCAAGTGGCCCCGACGCTTCAACATGCCACAAATGGCCTTCTCTGATGACACGACCGATCCGTGTGCCTTCCTAAACCAGTATGAGTGCCAGATGGACTCCACTGGGCCACCGACGCGGTTAAATGCAAATGCTTTTTAGTATTCTTATCAATAATGGCATTACTTTGATTCTCTTGCCTTCCGCTCCAATCTGTTAACAACTTCGGCGAACTGGCCACAAAATTGGTTAAGCAATTCAGAATGCGCGTTCCGACTCCAAAGAATGCCCTCACACTTTCTTATCTATACCAAGGACCTACAAAGTCGCTCAAAAGCTACCTCTTGCGATTTAATACCACATTCGCCGAAGACGATGACCCAGAGCCTAGTACTGTGTTTTCCAGCTTACAGAGGGTGTCCTCCTTACTTCTAAGTTTGGAGCATGGATAGACAGGAAATAGCCTAAGAGTCTTGATGCTTTCTACGAAAAGGCCGAGTAGTTCTTGTTCCAAGAAGAAGAAAGACCTAATTGAGCTTCTCGCAGCAACCACTTTAACAACCCACAGGCTGGCACTGTCGACGAAGATACCAAAGGGAAACAGATTGGAGAACCATTCGGAAAAGATAAAGGAGCGATCCCCTACAAACTAAAGCCGAACAACGGTAGACAGGGCGGTCGCAACAACAACCAGGTTCCAGTAGATCCCAAGAAACCCGGTCGCTACCAAACGGGACCTACACTCTGCTGAATCAAGACTTGGAGACAATCTACTTGGAAACATGCAATACGCTCCAATATAAGGAGTCAAATACTAGGGAATCCACTGACCGCGAGAAGAACTTCGGTTTATACTGCCGATACCACGACAGACAAAATACTAATGATTATCATCAACTCAGGGACGCGATTGAAAAGCTCATCCACGAGAAGCGCCTGGAACAATACATTCAAGATCTTATTCCTCTCGAAACAACCACAAGTCCTCCTACACCCGCATCTCTTGCACCTTCCAATAAGGCTCCAGATCCATCCAATCAAAGGTGGGGCATCATGATTAATACTTTCTGTGGTGGGCCTTACCCTATGCATGAAAGCTTCCAGAAAATGGAAGAGTACATGAGCTCTATAAAGCACGCCATCTGCGAAGCATGCTCGACTTTGGACGAGTCCATCCCTGCCAAACTTCAGAACACAATGCAGGACGACATTGCCTTCTACGAAAGAGAGTCAATAGGAATTGAGATCCTAACCACAGATCCTCTTGTGATCACAGCTCAAATTGGTCCTATTCTGCCTCCATCCAAATGATACTGATCGGCTTGGGAATTTCAGTCAATATCATCTTCAAAGTTGCCTACGATTAGATAAAAATTGGAAACCAAGGACTTGAAACCCTGCCATGCCACGATCCACGGCTTCAACGGATCTTCCAATCACCCAGTAGGCATGGTTAACCTACCTGTTGAACTCGGAGACGGGGATCGAAGCCAGTCCGAATCCTCACTTTTTGTGGTTATCGACATCATCTCTCCCGACAACGTATTCTTTGGACATCCCTTCCTTGCACAATTCTAAATCTACATGTCACCATGTTCTCTCCTAATGAAGTTCCCGATAGAGAATGGGATCAACACGGTCAAAGGTGACCAGGCAACCGCTCAAGATACGCAAAAAAATGGAAGAACGCGCATAACAAGGATAAAGGCAAAATCGTGCCCCCGCCTTCTTGCGCCAAGACCATCTCTGCATCCCAATCAAAGGCGTCTGAGATTTGGCTCAGGCGCCACTGTCGTCTTTCTGATGATATCGATCCAAGGGAGGACAAAGAGCCCGACCATGAGAGGGCTACCCCGGTTGAACCTACCGTGGATGTCCCGGTCATCCCCGACGACCCGACAAAGGTCTTGAAAGCTGGATCGCAACTCTGGCCCGTAGTAAGAGAAGATCTTGTGGAATTCTTAAGGGCCAATCTCGACATGTTTGCCTGGTTCCACACTAATATGCACGACATCGACCCAGCGGTCGCTTGCCACAGGCTATCTCTCGACCCCTCGCAACCTCCGGTCAAACAGAAACGTCGATTCTTGGGGACCAAAAGATCGAATGCACTTAATAAAGTGGACAGGCTCCTCAATAATGATTTCATCCGAGAAGCTGACTACCCCGAATGGATCTCCAACCCGGTCTTGGTTAAGAAAGCAAACGACAAGTGGTGAATGTGCATCGATTTCTCTGACCTAAACAACGCATGTCCCAAAGATAGCTTCCCACTTCTGAAGATCATCTGGCTTGTTGACTTGAGCGCCGGATACCAGCTCTTATCACTAATGGACACCTACTCAGGCTATAATTAGATTCCAATTTACCTCCCCAAACAGGACCATACCCGGGCTCTACTTCTATCGCGTCATGCCCTTCGGTCTTAAGAATGCAGAAGCCACTTATCAACAACCGGTCAACTTCATTTTTAAGGAACAAATCCGGAAATCCATTGAGGTATATGTGGACTATATGCTCATAAAATCAAAAATATCGAACGACTATATCCATGACCTGTCCAAAATATTCGATATCTTCCACCGGTATGACATGAAACTCAATCCCCTGAAATGCTCTTTTGGTATTGCATCGGGAAAATTCTTGGGTTTCATCCTCAATTCCTGAGGCATCGAAGCCAATCCAGATAAGATCAAACTATCAGGGACATCCAAGCTCCTCAGGACATCAAGGATGTTCAAGGTTTAAATGGGAAGGTCGCTGCTTTAAGTCGATTCATCCCCAAAGCCACTGACAAATGCATTCCCTTTTCGAACTACTTCGAAAAGAGAAGCGTAACTTCACATGGACCCCAGGATATGTCACCGCATTCGAGGACCTTCTGAATCACTTAGAGCGACCACCAATCATGTCCAAACCTGTGGACCACGAGAATTTTTGTGTTTATCTTGATGTTTCTGTGCAGGCAATTAGCTCAGAGCTCATATGCATTGAAGATCGTGTCCAACGACCCGTTTACTACATTAACAAGAGATTAACGGAGGCAGAAAAGAACTACACAAAGCTCGAGAAACTAGCCTACTAATTGTTAATCTCATCCCGGAAGTTGCGACCACACTTTTAGTCTCACCCCCATTAAAGTCTACACTGATCATCTGTTACGATAGGTCATGCAATGACCTGAGGCATCTGGATGACTATTAAAGTGGAATATAGAGCTAAGTCAGTTCGAGATAACATTCATCCCTCGTCGAGCCATTCTCGGACAAGCCCTCGCTGATTTCATAGTGGAGTTCACCA
Organism: Allium sativum; assembly: GCA_030737875.1. NCBI lineage: Eukaryota > Viridiplantae > Streptophyta > Magnoliopsida > Asparagales > Amaryllidaceae > Allium > Allium sativum. Next base: position 955,374,082 of record CM060926.1, on the reverse strand, counting down.
TCCTAGAGGAGCCCCTTTCGGAAGATACTGAAACTCCAGACATTCAATGGAAATTGTTCTTCGATGGTTCTTCTAACAATAAGTGCTTTGGTCCTGGAGTCATGCTCATCACTCCAGAGGAGCACCCAATATGCTACGCTTTACGGCTTAACTTCCCTGCTACCAACAACGACGCCGAATGCGAGGCCTTGATCGATGGACTTAAATCCATGATCGAACTTAACATCAAGGCCATCTAGATTTACTCTGACTCACAGATTATCATGCGTCAGGTACGGGGAGAGTACCAGGACAAAGGAGCACGGCTCGCTTCCTATCTTGCTCAGGTTCGTGAGCCGCTCACCAATTCAACCACTACATCATCATGCATAAACCTTGAGAGTAGAACGAAAAAGTTGACTCACTAGCCAAACGGGCAAGCTCCGGGGATGCGCAACTAACGGGACTTTCCCCGGTCGAAGTGTTCGGCTCTCCAAGCATTGAACAGATACATACTGATTTGGTAATGACAATAGAGACGAAAATTGAGCCTGAGTCTTGGATGACACTAGTTAATAACTATTTGCAGCATGGAACCCTCCCGGGGCGTTACAAAGAAAGACGAGCGCTCACTTACTCTTCATCTTGCTAAATCATTTTGGATGGAGTGCTCTACCGTAGAAGTTTCGCTGTCCCATTACTCCGGTGCATAGCTTATGACGACGCAGGCCGAATACTGATAGACATACACGAAGGCAAGTGCAGTGATCACATGGGGGAAAACCTTAGCGAGAAATATCATCAAACACGGTTATTTCTGGCCGACGCTCGATCAAGACGCCGCAAACTATGCCTGCAAGTGAGACAAATGCCAACGCTACTCAAAGCTCCCAAGAGCCCCGCCTACCAAGTTAACGCAAATGTTTATCCCTTAGCCATTTTCCATGTGCGGGATAGACATCATCGAGACTCTTCCGATGGCTAGAGGTGGGGCGCATTACGCCATCATATTCTTTGATTATTTCACCAAATGGGCGGAAGTCGAAGTGCTCGCTACAATCACCACCAAGAAAGTAATCAACTTCGTCATCTGCAATATCATCACCCGCTACGGAGTCCCTTAGCCCATCATCTCAGACAATGGAACCCAATTTGAAAGTGTAGAGTTCCAGACTTTTTGTCAGCGACACAACATCGAAAAAAGATTCTCGGCGGCGGCTCACCCTCAGGCCAGTGGGCAATTCGAAGCTATTAACAAAGTGATTAAATCCATCATAAAGAAGCATCTGGAAAATGCCGATGGCTTATGGGCAGACGAACTCCCTCTGGCTCTATGGGCCTACTGGACTACCCATAAGTCAGCAACCGATCATACTCCATTCTCCCTTGCCCATGGATCTGAAGTCGTCATCCCTACTGAGTTAAAGCTTCAATCTCACTGAGTTACCTATTATGATACGAAAACCAATCAAGACTTACCTTTGGAATCGCTCGATTTACTTAAGGAAAAATTGAACGAAGTTGAGCTTAAAGTTGCCGCCCAGCGTCAACGATAGCCCGATACTTCTACTCTAAAGTCCTCCATAAGGATCTCAATATCAGCGATCTTGTCCTGAAGTGGATCTTATCCACACCGACTGGTCCCAGTCCTCGCTGGAAAGGTCCATACATCACAATGGAAGCTCGGAGATGGGACTTTCAAGCTAGCAGATGTGAATGGAGCCGAGCTTCCAAGGGCATGGAACAACGAATATACCCACCACTACTTCACATAACTTAGTGTACAATTTTTTTTGCTTTCCAACGATGTTTTGTTTTCTTCAAATTCATGTTTTGTTTTCTTCAAATCTGCATTTCACCATGTTCTCTCCTAATGAAGTTCCCGACAGAGAATGGGATCAACACGGTCAAAGGTGACCAAGCAACCGCTCGAGATCGTTACGTAACAGAATGGAAGAACGCGCGTAACAAGGATAAAGTCAAAATTGTGCCTCCGCCTTCTTGCGCCAAGACCATCTCTGCATACCAATCAAAGGTGTCTGAGCTTTGGCTCAGGCGCCACTGTCGTCTTTCTGACGATATCGATCCAACGGAGGACAAAGAGCCTGACCACGAGAGGGCTACCCTGGTTGAACCTACGGTGGAAGTCCCGGTCATCCCCGATGGCTCGACAAAGGTCTTGAAAGTTGGATCGCAAATCTGGCCCATAGTAAGAGAAGATCTTATGGAATTCTTAAGGGCCAATCTCGACATGCTGGCCTGGTCCCACACTAATATGCACGGCATCGACCCAGCGGTCGCTTGCCACAGGCTAGCTCTCGACCCTTCGCAACCTCCGGTCAAATAGAAAAGTCGATTCTTGGGGACCAAAAGATCGAATGCACTTAATAAAGTAGACAGGCTCCTCAATAATGATTTCATCCGAGAAGCCGATTACCTCGAATGGATCTCCAACCCGGTCTTGGTCAAGAAAGCAAACGACAAGTGGCGAATGTGCATCGATTTCTCTGACCAAACAATGCATGTCCCATAGATAGCTTCCCACTTCAGGAGATCAACTGGCTTGTTGACTTGAGCGCCGAATACTAGCTCTTATAATTAATGGACGCCTACTCAGGCTATAATTAGACTCCAATGTACCTCCCCGACCAGGACCATGCCTCCTTCATAACCGACCTCGGGTTCTACTACTATCGTGTCATGCCCTTCGGTCTTAATAATGCAGAAGCCACTTATCAACGACTGGTCAAGTTCATTTTTAAGAAACAGATCCAGAAATCCATTGAGGTATATGTGGAACATATGCTCATAAAATCAAAAATATCGAACAACTATGTCCATGACCTCTCCAAAATATTCGATGTCCTCCGCCGATATGACATGAAACTCAATCCCCTGAAATGCTCTTTTGGTATTGCATCGGGAAAATTCTTAGGTTTCATCCTCAATTCCTGAGGCATCGAAGACAATCCAGATAAGATCAAACTATCAGGGACATCCAAGCTCCTCAGGACATCAAGGATGTTTAAAGTTTAAACGGGAAGGTCGCTGCTTTAAGTCGATTCATCCCTAAAGCCACTGATAAATGCATTCCCTTTTCAAACTACTTCGAAAAGAGAAGCCTAATTTCACATGGACCCCAAAATATGTCACCGCATTCAAGGACCTTCTGAATCACTTAGAGTGACCACCTATCATGTCCAAACCTGTAGACCACGAGGATTTTTGTGTTTATCTAGATGTTTCTGTGCAGGCAATTAGCTCGAAGCTTGTATGCATTGAAGATCGTGTCCAATGACCTATTTACTACATTAACAAGAGATTAACGGGGGCAGAAAAGAACTACCCAAAGCTTGAGAAATTAGCCTACTAATTGTTAATCTCATCCCGGAAGTTGCGACAACACTTTCAGTCTCACCCCCATTAAAGTCTACACTAATCAACTGTTACGATAGGTCCTGCAATGATCTGAGGCATCTGGATGACTATTAAAGTGGAATATAGAGCTAAGTCAGTTCAAGATAACATTCATCCCTCGTCGAGCCATTCTCGGACAAGCCCTCACTGATTTCATAGTGGATTTCACCATCCTGGGGGAGCCCCTTTCGGAAGATACTGAAACTCTAGACATTCAACGGAAATTGTTCGTGGATGGTTCTTCTAACAATAAGTGTTGTGGTCCTGGAGTCATGATCATACTCCAGAGGAGCACCCAATATGCTACGCTTTAAGGCTTAACTTCCCTGCTACCAACAACGACGCCGAATGTGAGGCCTTGATCGATGGACTTAGAATCGCGATCAAATTTAACATCAAGGCCATCTAGATTTACTCTGACTCGCAGCTTATCGTGCATCAGGTACAGGAAGAGTACCAGGACAAAGGAGCATGGCTCGCTTCCTACTTTACTCAGGTTCGCGAGCTGCTCACCAACTTCGACCACTACATCATCATGCATATCCCCCGAGAGTAGAACGAAAAAGTTGACTCACTAGCCAAATGGGCAAGCTCCGGGGATGTGCAACTAACGGAACATTCCCCGGTCGAAGTATTCGACTCTCCAAGCATTGACCAGATACAAACTGATTTGGTAATGACAATAGAGACCAAAATTGAGCCTGAGTCTTGGATGACACTAGTTAATAACTATTTGCAGCATGGAACCCTCCCGGGGCGCTACAAAGAAAGACGAGTGCTCACTCACCAATCATCTCGCTAAATCATTTTGGATGGAGTGCTCTACTGTAGAAGTTTCTCTATCCCATTACTCCGGTGCACAGCTTACGACGGCGCAGGCCGGATACTGACAAACATACACGAAGGCAAGTGCAGCGATCACATAGGGGCAAACCTTAGCAAGAAATATCATCAGACACGGTTATTTCTGGCCCACGTTCAATCAAGACGCCACAAACTATGCCCGCAAGTGTGACAAATGCCAGCGCTACTCAAAGCTCCTAAGAGCCCCGCCTACCAAATTAACGCAAATGGTCATCCCTTAGCCATTCGCCATGGGCGGGATAGACATCATCGAGACTCTTCCGATGGCTAGAGGTGGGGCGCATTACGCCATCATATTCTTTGATTATTTCACTAAATGGGCGGAAGTCGAAGTCCTCGCTACAATCACCACCAAGAAAGTAATCAACTTCGTCATCTGCAATATCATCACCCGCTACGGAGTCCTTCAGCCCATCATCTCAGACAATGGAACCTAATTTGAGAGTGTAGAGTTCCAGACTTTTTGTTATCGACACAACATCGAAAAAAGATTCTCGGCGGCGGCTCAGCCTCAAGTCAATGGGCAAGTTGAAGCTATTAACAAAGCGATTAAATCCATCATAAAGAAGAATCTGGAAAATGCTGATAGCTTATGGGAAGACGAACTCCCTCTGGCCCTATGGGTCTACTAGACTACCCATAAGTCAGCAACCGGTCATACTCCATTCTCCCTTGCCTATGGATCCGAAGTCGTCATCCCTATTGAGTTAAAGCTTCAATCTCACTGAGTTACCTATTATGATACGAAAACCAATCAAGACTTACTTTTGGAATCGCTCGATTTACTTAATGAAAAATTGAATGAAGTTGAGCTTAGAGTTGCCGCCCAGCGTCAACAAGTAGCCCGACACTTCAACTCTAAAGTCCTCCATAAGGATCTCAATATCAACGATCTTGTCTTGAAGTGGATCTTTCCCACACCGATTGGTCCCAGTCCTCACTGGAAAGGTCCATACATCACAATGGAAGCTCAGACTTGGGACTTTCAAGCTAGCAGCTGTAAATGGAGCCGAGCTTCCAAGGGCATGGAACAACGAATATATCCACCGCTACTTCACATAACTTAGTGTACAGTTTTTTTGCTTTCCAACGATATTTTGTTTTCTTCAAATTCAAGGTGTTGGAAAGGCTTTTATTTCCATAGTTATTACTAAAGATGATGTTAAATTTTTTGTGTCCTTGTTGTGTTTACTTCCTGCATGATATGTTTGATTGACTATCTCCACTAGCTTGCACACACAGACATTCGAACACCATATCGGCACGCTGAGAACAGGAGCCGGTACCACCACTCAAGCCATAACAACAACAAGGTCAATCACAAATGGCCTCGATTCGACACCCTGAGCATGGGAGCCGGCACTACCACTTAAGTCATGAACTCTCGATGAGACCGAGTATAAACAACTCTACTTGAATCTCTACCTAGCACCGAGATCGAATATAAATCATTCTGCTTCCGAGTCCCTGGACTTGGGGGCAGCCCACCAGCCAACCTAGTGTGATACCGACCACTTGCGCGGCTCCATCCGACCCATCGGGTCAGGATCAGATACCTCTTGAACCTCGGTCTAGCACCAAGATTGAGCCTAAATCATTTCGCTTCTAAGCCTCCTGACTTGGGGGCAGCCCCTCGGCCGTAATCCGACCCTCCGACTCTGGATCCGGATCCGGGCACCCTTAGGCGAATAAACGACGCCTTCGCACTCTAAACCCGAAAGAAAAACGGAAAAGCCAGAAGTCAGATGAATTGTAATGTCCACGCCTTCACATAACTTAGGACTAACGAACTCCAGGCGGTCCAAGACAGAAGGCACGTGGCCTGGATTTCATGCCCCTCGGGACTCCTGAACAAAGGAAACCCCACGAACGGAACCAGCGCATAGTCTCCGCGGGACCGGGGACACCCTCAAAGTAGAGACTCCAATCACATTTCTGTTAGTGTAACAATAAGTATGCTTATGCAAGTACAGGATGTTGGAAGACATAAGATAAACATTCGAACACTTAACACGAAATGCCATTTAATTAACTAATCTTTCATTTTTCACACACCCAAAACAAACTACATATATAATATCTAGTCTTTCTAATAAAAAGGTGTACATGAAAACCACACCGTGTCTTTAAGGATCAAAAGCAAGGGTCATACTCGTGTGTCCTATTGGCCTACATAACCAAAATACCAGTAACATCTATTACAATTACTGACGCTACTAATATTTCGTCTTTTTTCTTTTTATGTACAGATTCGACACTAGACCGGTCAGCACTAGTGATGGACCACTTCCTTCCCGAATCGCTTCCACCTTTTCCTCTTCTACCCTTCGTAGGAGTAGGTCACTCGTGAGTAACCGAGGTGTGCTTTCCACTGTGATCCTGGCCACTCGTATTCTCTGTAACATCCCCAGAAGTTATACATTGCAATGGCTTAGGGGAAACGCTCGAAATAAGGGCCAGCACGGCGTCACCTCCACCCAGATCTTTCTTGGCCTCTGACTCGGCCTTCTTCTTATAGTCTTGGGAGTCCTTCCCATCGGCTAATTTCTTAGACTTGAGTTGCACAACTGTGTCCTCTTGAAGCTTTTTCCAGGTCACCTAGGCCTTTTTTTTAGCCTCAACGTCGGCTTTCTTCTTCCTCACCTCCACGTCAGCTCCCTCCTTCTCAGCTTCGGCGTCGGCTTTCCTTTTCGCCACTACAGCAGCGACCTTCTCCTCAGCATCCTTCCTAGCCTTTTCCTGTGCCTCCTGCCTGGCAACCTCATCCTTCCTTTCCTTCTCCTCCTGTTCTTTGGACTTTGCCTCCATTTGCTTCTTCTGAGTTTCCACCATCGCCTGCATTGTAGGGACATTCGACTCCACCAAGCCCGACAACTGGATACTTTGATCGTCCACAACATCCCCTTCGTCCAAGAGACCTTTATAAATTTGGGATCCCAACTCGACATCCTAAAACGTGTCCACGCGATAACTGTCCTGCCCGTTCTTTATTCATTGAGGTCCTAATCTAGACTCAGTTATTTGGGGAAGCAAAGGGGAGAGCCCCGGGGTCACATCAGCTCCAGAAGGGGCTGCACAGTAAAAACATAACTATTTAGTCCATGAATTCGGTAATTACATCATCTTTCTGTATTTGCGGCAACGAAAATTTACCTCTGGAAAGGAATGTTGTGGGTATGATAGGGAGTGTGCTCGCTGTAGCAGTCAAAGTAGACCCAGCCACTCCCAATCCTGGGTGCTCGGGATCATACTCAACTGAGGCCTGGGCCAGAGCAGTGGGACCGCTGGTTGTGGCGGATTCAGGAGTTGGTGGCCGATAGGAGCTTCCCTCCACAAATGTATCAGTGACGACCACGCTCTCCATAGGAACAAGCTTTCCTATTTCAGCAGCGCGCTTCGCCAGTCTCTCCCTCTTGACGTCCTCCGGTAATAGTCTTTTCCCTTCCTCTAGTTTCTCATGCTCCTCGTCAGTCAGGAGCACTATCATCAGTTGACACTCATTTAAAGTTCCCATGTCCACCTGACGTAGCCAAGCCTCATATGGAACTAACCTTTCCCAAGTTTGGGCCAACATCCGAGGGTAATCTCCGACCCACGAGATTCTGCAAAAATTTAAGGCCTTTCCATACACATCTCAAATATGCTCCTCTAAGGATTTATCCACCCGGGACTCTGCATCCTCGATCTCCTCCCTCAAGTTCTCCACTTCCCTTAGATGCTCAGCCTTCAACCCATCCAACGAGCTCAATATATCCTTACTACTGGCCTGGGCTTCCACCTTCTCCTTCTTAGCCACTTCCAGTTGCCTCGTAAGCTCGACAACCTCCTGTTGAAGCTTCTAAGTCCCCTCCTTCTCATCCCTCAACCTCTCATTCTCCTTCCTCGGTACCTCATCATCCATTTGAAGCCGAGATACCCATTCATTGTTTGTTTACAATTCAGCGTTCACTCTCTCCAACTCAGCTTTATCCCTTTTCATGGCCATATTCTCAGTTGCTAGTGAAGTCGTTGTATCTTTGAAGGTCGAAATACTGCATGCTTTGCCTCCTTCAGCCTCTCATACGCTTCCTTCAGCTCCGCTGCGACAACATCAATGAAAGTTACCATTCGAGGGTACAATTGCAAACAAAGAAACACTGACATTGTAGGAAGCAGATTTAGCTATCTCTTCTCCAAATTTCGGACAGTGGTTCTCTCAACATCAACAGTCAGCCCCCGACTTTGGATCTCCATGTTCTTCTTCCTAATCAAGTCTGAGAGGTGCAAGGATTACTTAGTGAGCTCTTTGGCCTGAGAATAAGCAGTTTTCCTGTGCATCCACACCTCCTTGGTATCTTCGCGAGGAATCAGGCTGATATCGGGAAGGAACACTAGTTCGTCAAAGTAGTGTTGGGGGAATTTTTGCTTTAACAGTGCTTTTCTCTCCTCGACAGAAATCTCTCGGGTCTCAAGCACCACCAGATCTTGCTTTTCTTCTTCACCATTTTCTTCTGATGACTCGACTCCAATTCTTTCCCTCTACGGGCATAGGTAGGAGCTAAAGCTACAGTATGGAGGGGAACCGTCGAGGAGGAATGTCTGGAGCCTGCTATGTCGAACTTAGTGTCTACCCCAGATGACCGAATCGAAGGTGGTGAAGTTGGAGACCATCGGGGTTGTTCTCTGTGACAGTGTTGATACCACGATCATGTGAACGCGTAGTGTCGGCAAACAAAATAGTCTCTCTTCTAAAGACATCAAGAAAAGTGTTCCTCGAGGACCGGTGACTTCCGTACCCATAGCCTCGTGCTTCTCATCCTCTAACCATGTCACTTGTCAAAGAAATGGTTTGAAGTTTAGACTCGAGCACCCTACATATGCAAAAAAAATAATGTGTCATGCAGTGATTATGAGTGTGTGTATCCTAAGTGTGTTTTCTCAACAGACCATATGACGGTCCTTCGGATGAAGCAAATTCCTCAATGACCAAATTTATTTTCTCCAAGCTTCTGACACTGGGACAAGAATACCCAACAAGCGAGAGCTGGTTTAACCCATCAAACTGGCCTTCTTTCTCAAGAAAGATAGCAGTCTCTGAGGGAGTCTCATGGGACTGACCTGGTCAACACTCCTACCCCTTCCTTTCCTATCATAGGCAGGACAAAGGCATTCGACGAAGCCTCATCCCTAGCACCTACCCCTTCACCGCCAATCTTGCCTCCATCAGTTCCCTCTTGAATTTTTGCTGCTTTGCTCGGCTTAGGCCCGACAGGGGGAATCTTCCTCTTCCAGCTAGGAGAACGTTCCTCTTTTCCAACATCCATTGTCTTTTCACCACCGGCGACGGCTGGTCTAATTATCGCTCAATCTCCTGGGAGAAGCCCTGCACGATGGAGATGGTCTTGACTTAGAATGTTCTCGGTGGAATGTGACCTGGCCGGAATTGCCAATAAGGTCTCAAGACGTCGTTGGTACTCAACGCCGGTAGGCGCCTCAGGATTTCCTACCACATGAAAACAAAGTCAAACATAAGTCATTGAACCAACGAGTTTAAAAATAAATGAAAAGTAGAGTGCTTACTTCCTTTCAACCATCTCCTCACGAATCCAGAGGGACAGCGCACGAAGAACCAGTCAAACTTGTATAAGGTCAGCTTGGGCCATTTCCCAACAAATAACTTGGTGCTGGGCGAAGCTTCCAGGAAGTAAAGAGACAGCGAGATATTAGCTCTCCTCTTCAACTGAAACAAATACCAGATGCCCTCTCCTGTGGGCTCTAGTAGTAGATACTCCCTATAGAGAATGTAGGTACCTAAAAGGGAAGCGTATGCATTCGAATGAAGCTACGGTTATGCAAGGCGAAAGTAGTGCAGCATATCCCGAAAAAGTTGGTAGCCTGGGGCACGCACCTAGTAATACAAACCTTCCTATTCAATGCAGTATACCCCTCCGGTGGTGTGTGAGCCCTGCTATCCATTCTGGGCATGAGAACATCTTCTTCTGGGAATGTGGAACAGCAATGTCATACGCCTTACCAATGTTGCATCCATATGCAATGGCACTGAATCCAGCGGATTTTCAAGTATAACCGCATCCGCCAACATATCTGGTGCCACCAACGCATTTCCCTCAACGATATCCACATGCCCTACCTCCTCATGCACAACCGAGGAGTGTTGTCCTCCTGGCTGCTCCCCATGATCAGACGCCTCCGGCAAACTTATCACTTGTGAATGAGTGGACCTTCTAGAAGTCTCAATCTCGCTGCCCTACGAGCTAGCAGTGCTAGTTGAATCAAATATGTGTGGCGAAGGCAAAGAATTCTCGGCTTTCGAAGTCTGCTATGTCATGGACCTTATCTTCTTTTTCAGCTATACTTTCAACATGCTAGCGTTAGACATCACAATTGTATAACATGTACCCCTCATGTAGGTGCAAGCTAGCACGTGCATGCGGTGTTGTGCAGAATCATGATAATGCAGTTTATGACTAGGAAAGTTAGGACATGGCGACAATGAGTCCCGAGGACTGTAACCATCGTCGTGGTCAACCAACGTTCCCGGGTTCACATCAAATCGCAACTATGACACGATTAGAATTGATATAATATTTTCAGCAGTTCGATAGTTCAGTTGCAGTTCAAGCATATGCTCTAATCCAATGTGCTGGGTCGAGTCATCGATTCAGTCATGACTAAATGTGAACTTCGACCCAATCGTTTAGTGTCGCGGATGCAACATTGACCCAGGGGAATGTTGTCCAAAAATCGAGTCTCGAGCGGGAAAGAAAAAGTATGATCGAGGTGTAATCGAAATGCCATAACCCTCGAAAACCCCGCACCCCTTAGGAGGTACAAAAATCTGCATCCCCTATAGGGGATACGAGAATTTGTACCCCTAAAGGGAACATAAGAATTTGTACCCCCCTAAAGGGTATGAATATTTATACCCCCGAGGGGGTACGAAAATTCGTACCCTCCAAGGGGTATAAAAATTCGTGCTCCCACTTAGGGGTACGAGCTCTAACAATCCGGACCACGCATCTCGACTCCCGCTAGTACTTCACTTTCCCTCGTCTTCTCCACTCGAAGCTCGACTCTCTCACTCTCTCTTGTGACCAATTTGTTTCTCACAAGTCCCATTGCGGGCCTAAGCGCGAGGGTAAGATCTAGGACCCCACTCTCGGGCCCTACTAACTGGGTTCGAATCGAAGCTCATGGTCAACCCTCCAGAACCCATTGCTAAGTTCAAGAGGATCGACAGAGCTCAAACCCGTTTGAACTTTAGTAGCAGACCTCGGGATTAGGTCCCGACACCGTCCTCGAGCCTGAGTCCTTGCGTGAGCATCAAACCTGGTTTTCCTCTACCCCACCCGTTCTCAGGTTAAGTGTTCAAGTAACTCGAATTCTAAGGTTGTAAGTCTTTGAGCCAATGGAGGCGAAAATGGAAAGTGAGAAGAAGAGAGAGAGTGGGAGGGTGGTTCGTATTTATAGGAGAAGGGTGGGCTTAGCCCATTGACTATTTGTGTCCCTTGGCGGAACATGAACTCTCGTTCCCAGTGGGGTACGAGATTTTTTACCCTACCCGGGCACGAGACTTCATACCCTGTTTGGAGTATGAAGTTTTCGTAACCCAAATGAGAGGTAAGAAATAAAATAATAATAATAATATACAATATATATGAATACATATATTAATATACTTATATATTTGTATATGTTAATGTGCATATATGCGTCACAATGTACCGTTGCAACACTAAGCATTTGCATACAGACGTATGCGCACATATAGGATAATGTATATAAAGAATGAACATTCGCAAACAGGCATCCTCGTACACTCCCATTCACTTTGCATATGTGATGCCGCTCAAAGTTACACAAAGAACATGTAAGCATAAGACACGATGTCGCGACGACAACGACTCATTTATGGTTACAAAGTAAATGAGGTCGACAACTATTGTTTATTTTCATGAGTGTACAGGAATTCAACAATTCAATAATACCCTTATACCAACTCAAAGCACATCATGTCAAGATAAGACATACTTTGGGGGGCAAATTTTAACTGACCTTTTGGTATGGTTCCCAAAAATGTGCAAGACACGCTTGACTCAACATATCGCATGATATTATAGCCCGAAGTATTGCGAAAGAGCTAAGGAAACAAGGCAAAAAAAGGTCACGTGGACAAGAATCTCACAACTCCTCGAAGCATTGCCAAATCTATGTTCTGAACCCCGAAAGTCTCGATTCCCTCTAGCCTCGCCTCCTCCGGATTCATTTTTGAATCACATGTACCCCACCAGGGGGGTAAGCTTGGGCGATTCAATCTACTAATCTATTTGTAGCGGTAAGCACTTGTCTTTGATACTCGTTAGTCGGCTAAGCTGGTGCTTTGATAGAGAGAACTGACTAATCAGGGAAAGGGCCATTAGAGATAGGGGCAAGCGACTCGTAGATTCCAGTTACGAGACAACGACTTTGAGGAAAACTCTTTCCATTCAGTACGCATACCCCAGTGAGGGGTACGATTTCCGAGGAGAGACGAGTGGGTTCGAGTTTCTGGTGGCATGTGCCCTAGGATCCGAAATGTACTAATGTGGTCCCCTATTCCTACCTACTTCCACCTAACCACTCCGCTATAAATACCCCCAAGCTTACACTTCAAAGGGGTTGGAAATAGGTGGATTTGACATCTCTTGAGAGTTCCAAGTGACCACTTTAATGGCATCCATGCTTTGAGGAAGAAGAAGAGAAAAAGTGATTTTTTTCCTAATATTCATATATGACAATTATGACCTCAAATAACTTAGAAATACTTGTAAATGGATGTCATGAGATAGTCCTAAGCTTTTAACTCTTTATTGTTAATAAAATATCAACGTCTCTTCTAAAGTGGATGTAGGCCCCTCATGATACCGAACCACTATAAATCTCTCGTGTTATTTACTGCTTTCTGCACTTATATTTCCATGTGAAACTATAATTCTTAAGTAATTAAGAATCTGGGGTGTTTACGACATATTTTGCCATCAATAGTTACAATTCTAAATTGACTAGGATTAATGTTGTAAACCCAGTTAGGAAATTTGAATTATAACCACATTAAGACACAAAGTTAAGCTCAACTTGTGGTAGAAGTCTGCCCGGAACCGCTCGGCAAATCCAGCATCCACCGGTGGTCAGCTTAATGTGAGGGGTCTAGTGAAAAAATATAACTGTACTAAGACACCAGGTTAAGTTGAATTTGTGGTAGAAGTCCACCAGGAATCGACCGACAAATCCAGCATCCACAAGTGGTCAACTTAATGTGAGAGGTCTAGTGCACAAACAAATGTGTATATATATAACAAGCAATAAATAAATAAAAAAGAATAGTAATGTCTATTGGGGAACAACCACTGTTTCAAATCTCGCAAATATTGCCCAAGATCTCCTCCAAGATCTCGTTTTGGGATCCTTTCGAAACGAAACAACAAATATCACTCTAAATCTCCTTTCGAATGTATCGCCCGAGATATTACAATATCGAATGATATATCGACCGAGACAAAATACTGGAATGTCATTTGAGATCTTAGTTTTTTTGGTTAAAATTTAAATTGTGCCTGAACTAGAATTATAATTAAAAAACTCAAATCTAGCCATATCAATCTTTTGTTATTTCACATTTTGCATGTTAAATGAATATGTTGTATGTTCGTATATGTTTTACAATGCTTATGATTTTCATATTTGTCTTTTTACATACATGTTACTTATGAAATTATGTATTTTATGGTCTATTTATGCTGGATTTTTTTAATGTTTGGATCCTTTTAATGTTTCCTGTCTAACAATATTCATGTTTGAAGAATATTATGATTTAGAGTATGAGTGATCTTTCACAAAATAAAGAATAATAAAGTTATTTTGAATTTTAAGTTTAAGTTACTATGTTTTTGATAGCTAAAATAATTTTGTTAAAATATCATTTTTAACATATCATGTACCCCGAGATTGTTCTGATATGAACTTTTAGACCTGAGATAAAAATCCGAGACGAACTCCCGAGTTAGACTCATCCTGTCCGCGATCTCCCACGATACGAGACCGAGTCTATAAAATCCCCGAGACGAAACATGACCGATATCCGAGATTTAAAACCTTGCGTACAACAAATATATACTTCAGGACTGATAAGATTAGGATATCCATTGTGAATTAATGCCTTAGAAAAATCATGGCCTCTAGGTATAAATGGCATTAATTATAATCAATGGTAATAAAAAGGAAATTAGGAATTTTATGATTACCTTAAGAAAATATGACAGTTATGGTTATAAATGGCAATTAATCTATAAACAGAAGTAAATGAAATAAAAAGGGGATAATGGGTATTGATTATTGTTTAAATACTAAGTCCAATTAGGGAAATGATCAAATAAATATCCTAGGGTAAGGATGATATAACTTTCCTAATTTATATTAATTAATATAGAACTTATAACTAAAAGTTAGGGTTGGACTTAGTAGGTTAATGATGAGAAACATTATTAACCATAGGAACCCGTGGCGATAAATCATGTGCGTATGGTATTTCCATGAAGAGAAACTAAAAGGGAAAGAATTAATAACATAGCCCACTTTATTCCAACAGGGAAAGGTATTAAAGCCTGATGGGGGTACGAACTTAATAATCTTCGTGTATAGTCCACTTCCTCGGGTCTTAAGTGGCTTGGGTCGAGGAGTCCACCTGGGAGTAGGTCTTTTAGTTTACGGGTCTTAAATGGCATGTGTGTGGGGCATACCCAAACCAAGAAACTAAAAATGTCAGATATGGCTACCTATCCTATGGAAAGTAGTAAGCGACTAAGGAGATTATCCAATAAGAGCAGCTAGATGGTATAGCGAGCGATAAAGTATCATCTCTCACCTTACATGGGGTATGGGTTAATGCATGAATGATGGAAGCCTTAACTAGTAGGCCCGTAGCTATTCCCCTTTAGTTTATGTTAACGTTGAATAAATCATCGAGCAATAGTAAGTGACTAACATGTCCACTAAGGGTCTTAAGTAATCAGGGAGAATCCACCCTATATATTATTAATAGTGAGGCATTAAATAAAAAAGAATGAGCGAATGAATATACATAAAAAACTCTATAATTAGGGGGTCTACCCTCGATAAAATAACAAGCCATGTTCTGGTATAAAGGCTTCACAAATATGTGTGTAAATGTTCTATCTCGGTATTATACTTTAGGAAAACTACTTTGGGAAGAGTAGTAGAGTCGTGCGTAAACATTTACAAAGTTAGGCTAGAATCACCAACCTTGGTAGGCATACATCATGGGTTGAACCAAACAGGATACATCTGTGTATTATAATCTGTGTAGTGCATTTCCTTTTCACCAGAATCTTGTTGTTCTGACCCCCCCTCCTCATTACAACCACTTAGGTTTTCTAGAGAAGACCGGGTTCTCATAAGTGTTTAAGTTTGGCTTTCGGTTCTCGTTTTCTCTCATGCTCAGTATTGGCAA
The DNA here is from genome assembly GCA_030737875.1 of Allium sativum. Lineage (NCBI taxonomy): Eukaryota > Viridiplantae > Streptophyta > Magnoliopsida > Asparagales > Amaryllidaceae > Allium > Allium sativum. The sequence continues at coordinate 955,358,316 of CM060926.1, read as the reverse complement.
AGTGACTTACTTTAAAAGGTAGTTACTCGAGTTAACACTAGTTTATCCTATTCTATTTCCACTGTGAGTTATCTTTTCATACTCTAATTATGCTCATTTATTGAAGTAACTAGATTTACACGCTCCATGCTTGGATGTGTTCAAGTTTCTATTTTTATCGAAATTTAGGCTTAAAAAAGTGTGGGGTGTTACACTCGAACCTATGACCACAAGGTTAAGAGCTTGATTTGGAAGATTTGAAGCGTGTTCTTTTACAATAGACCTGCAAGGTCTAAAACCCAGGTTTTGTTGAAAGGATTTTTGTAAAGACTAGAAAGTTATTTGACATTATGGAACCTTTGAAGAAGAATAGTAAATCTGCAAGAGCTTCTGGAAATGTTGTTGATGATGCCACGGTCTCTCCTCAAACTAATGACCTGACCATTGCTCAAACCCCGGGAGGTGGTATAGGTCGGGGAGAATTGGATGTAGTTGTAGCCGGTTTGAACCAACAGGTGGAAGCCTCAGATAAAATTTTGATGGATAAGTTGGATGCCCTTCTCGCCGCTCAGGCCCATGTTGCAAATTGTTGAGTTGAAATTGACTTGGAAGAGAATGCACATTCCTCTACTTCGGATCGCAATTGTGGTTTCCATGGCAAGGGAGTATATGAGTTGTCAAGAGGTAAGAATGACTTCGATATCGAGGACTCTAAGGCAAATGCATATATGCTTAATCAATCCCAGTCAAGAGAGAATAATTCCAGAAAGCATGCTTCTCAAAAAGTTGCAAGTCCCACAAAAAGGGAACCTCCCCCAAGATGGGGGTACAAAGCCCCGGTTCTCTAGTCGTGCTTGCTTGCCTAGACAAGCATCCAGTAAAAGGACTAGCGTCCGTCCCGTGGAACGACGCAATGATGAGGAGTGTATTTCGGAGATGTTTAAATAGATCATGAAAGAAAGTTTGGATAGAAATGAAGATGAAAGGGAATGGGACTTTGATCCAAGTAAAACTCCTTTTACTAAAAGGATTCAGCATGCTGAATTTCCAAAGAATTTCGTCCCTCTAACCATGTTCGCATGTAACGGAATCAGCGCTCCAAATTTGTTTTTGTACAAATATGAATGGCTATGAATGGTGTAAGGGTGATAGACGAGATAAAGTGTCTTTTCTTTTCCATCTACCTGGAAGGAGTAACATTGCAATGGTTCACTAAGCTGCCACCAAAATTCATAGATCAATACTCCGATTTGGCAAGGAAGTTCAAGGAAAAATTCAGACTGTACACCACAAAGGGCAATGATATTATGTCGATATTATGACTGGAGCAAAATCCAGGAGAGTCGGTGAAGGCTTTTCTTAGTTGTTTCAATACTATTGTGACAGAGTTTGGAAATCCAGAGCCCACGATGATGTTAATGGCATTGGTTCGAGCTGTGGATAAAAAGACCGAGTTTGGAAAATGGGTAAAGATGAAAGATCCCAACACACTCAAGAAGTTCTACAAAAAGTGGAAGAGTTCATTTGGTTCGAAGAGGAACCTTCTACCACTTAGAATATCACTGGAAGCAGCATTATGGAGGATAAGAAAGGTGATGATACTTGGAGCAATTAGGAAGATGCCAAAGGGCAGAAAAGGGGAAATGATGAGAAGGAAAAGAAGAATAACAAGGGGCTTCGCTTTTTCAAATCCGAAGAGTTGACCCTTTTAAGTGATACATCGGAGAATATCTACTTTACCACCAAGGATGCGGGATATTATCCGACTCCACGGTCGTTAAGAGTAGGAGATAAGGAAGTGAACTCTGGAAGATTCTGCTATTTCCACAACCAGCCTGGTCACATCACTAATGAATGCCGACATTTAAAGAGATTGATTAGGAAGAATAAGCTACAACAATATGTCAGGAAGCCGCAAATCGTCGATCCTTCTCCAGCTCCTCAAGGGAAAAATACATATGCCAATCAACCAGGTTTGAGTGATAGGGCTCCAACACAGACGAATGCGAGATCGGTGATGATTACCATATCCTATGGTTCTCATCCTACGAATAAGAGTTGTGGGGAGATGGAGAGATATGCCAACGCTCTTAAATACACTTCAAGGGAAGAGAGATTCTTAATCCTCAATAATACCATTCCCATGAAGCAGCAGAAAACCAGTATGACGACATTGTGTTCAGGGAGAAAGATGCGGAAGGTGTGGTAGCTCCAACTCTTGATCTGATGGTGGTCACAATCAGAATAGTTCCAGCAGTGGTCAAAAGAGTGCTAGTTGATTGTGGTGCTTCTGTCAATATCTTTTTTGAAAGACATTCAACGTGATGATCTCTTGATGTCTGATGTGCAAGCTTGTTAGATGAAAATCCAAGGGTTCACAGGCGAGCCAAAGCAGCCGATTGGAACAATTGACTTGCCTGTGGAACTAGGAGAAGGAGAAAGGAAAGCTATATTGAAGCAAACTTTTATACTTGTGGATGAAGTTTCAGCATATAATGCATTCCTGAGCAGACCTACATTGGCTGATTTCAGAATTGCGCTAGCGCCATGGTGTTTGACAATGAAGTTTCCCACAAAGAATGGCATTGCTGTAGTAAGAGGAGATTAGAATACTGCCAGGGAATGCTACATCACTGAGTTGAGAGAATCTAAGAAGAAGGATAAAGGGAAGAGTGTGGAGGGCCCCCTCTGCATTTGAGAGCCTGTCTTATAGCAGCTAAAGCACGACCCTTGCACTAAACAGCATAGTGGGGCTCAAAAAGAAATGGATCCACGAAAAAATAGTGTAGGGGATAATTAAACGGTGCCCGCGGAGATCACAATTCCAATAGCGGTCAATTCAAAGGACCTGATCGAGTCTTGAATATCGGATCTCAGTTGGCCCAGAAGTTGCAAAAGGAGTTAGTTGTTTTTCTTAAAGCTAATTTCGATGTGTTCGCTTGGAGTCATGCTGATATGTGTGGTATATTCCCAGAAGTGGCAGTTCATGCATTGAATATTGACCCCCGCGTCTTGCCCATACAGCAAAAGAGAAGAATCCAAGGCCGAAAGATCAATGGCTCTCAAAGAAGAAGTGGGTAGATTGATGGAAAATCACTTCATAAGAGAGTCAACATATCCAGATTAGGTGTCCAATCCCGTTCTAGTGAAGAAACCCAATGACAATAGCGTGTATGCATAGATTATTCGGATCTCAATAAGGCATGCCCTAAAGATAGCTTTCCATTGCCCAGAATTGGTCAGCTGGTGGATTCGATAACAGGGCACGAATTGCTATCGTTCATGGATGCTTATTTAGGATACAATCAAATAATGATGCGTGAGCTAGACCAGGATAATACAAGATTCGTCACAGATATGGGTTTGTACTACTATAAAGTCATGCCACTCGGGTTGAAGAACGCAGGAGCAACTTACCAGCGACTTGTTAATGCGATGCTTAAGTAACAAATTGGGAAGAATATGAAAGTTTATGTTGACGACATGCTAGTTAGGTCGAAGAAGGCGGCCGATCACATGGAGAATCTAGCTGAAATGTTCGATATTTGAAGAAGATATGCCACGAAGCTCAATCAACTCAAGTGTTAATTCAGAGTTGCATCCGAGAAGTTATTAGGGTTCATGGTAAATGCCAGGGCCATTGAAGCTAATCCTACCTAGATTTCGGCATTGAGAGAGGTGCGGGATCCTAGAACCAAGAAAGAACTCCAAAGTCTATTTGGGAAGATTGTTGCATTGAGTCGCTTCATCTTGAAAGTAACCGATAGGTGTATTCCGTTCTATGATGCACTGAAAAAGGGAAAGAAGGACTTCGAATGGACTCCAACTTGCCACACGGCCTTCGATGAACTGATCAAACACATGGAGTCACCCCCGATGCTTTCCAAGCCCAATGGTGGAAAGGATTTGTTTCTATATTTAGCAGTACTAACCCATGCTTTGAGTGCAGCCTTAGTGTGAGAGGATTCAAAGATCCAGCGGCCTGTGTATTACATCAGCAAAAGGCTTATCAAGGCACAGCTGAATTATCCCAAGCTAGAGAAATTAGCGTATTGTTTACTCATCGCCTCAAAGAAGCTCAGGCCATATTTTCAAGCCTATTCTATCAAAATGCTCACAGATCAGCCGCTAAGCAAATCTTGTTTCGCCCTGAAACTTTGGGTTGGTTGTTGAAGTGGACTATTGAGCTCAGCCAGTATGATATAGCATATTACTCCCGAAGAGCAATTAATGGGCAAGCCTTAGCAGATTTCATTGCCGAGTTCACAGATAGAGGTGATGAAAAGGAAGAACCTGTTGAAGTGGTGGTTCAGTGGAAGTTGTTTGTCGATGGAGCTATGAATGAGTACTGTTCAAGGGCAATGAAATCCCATCAACGAACAATAAACCATAATATGAGGCATCGATAGCTGGATTGAAGATAGCCAAGGAGTTGAATTTGAAATCCTTGTAGATTTTCCGTGATTCGCAGTTAGTAGTGTGTTGGGTCCGAAGAGAGTTTCAAGCCAAAAGAGGAAATCTTCCTACTTATCTGTCCAAAGCTTGGAAACTCCTAAACAACCTCGAATATTACACCATAACTCATATCCTTAGAGAAGAGAATATGAAGGTGGACTCGCTTGCCAAGTATGCCAGCACACGAGATGCTCAATTGTTGGGATTAGTGCCCGTAGGGGTCCTCTCCAATCTCAGTACTGAAGATATCGATGTTGATTGGGTCATGGAAACTGCCGAAGAGACAAAATCATGGATGACTCTGATAAGAGAGTACCTCCTCAGTGGAACGCTCCCAACAGATCCAAAGAAGCAAAAGAAGCTACTACAGAAAGCCCCTCTATTTCTCATGCAGGATGGTCGTTTGTACAGGCGGGGTTTCTCTATCCCTTTTCTTCGGTGTGTTACTAGAAAGGAGTCCAGGACAATTTTGGTGGAATTGCATGGAGGAGAAGGCAGAGGACATTCGGATGGTCAAACGTTAGCCAAAAAGATCCTTCGATATGGTTATTTCTGGCATGAACTAAACCGAGACTCTGTAGAGTATACCGGAAATTGTGATAGATGCCAAAAATTCGCTAAGATTCTATGAGAACGATCCACATAATTAACTTAAATGGTCAGCTCATGGCCATTTGCTGTTTGGAGGAATTGATCTGATTGGAGCATTATTGATTGCCAAGTCCAGCATGAAATATGTTATCGTCGTTGTTGATTATTTAATTCAGTTGGGCCGAAGCAGAGCCATTTGCCACCATTACCTCAAAGAAAGCTATTAATTTTGTGTTAAAAATATATTATTTACAGGTTTGGTGTACCTTATAAGATAATAACAGACAATGGAACTCAGTTCTAGAGTGAGGAATACAAAAGTTTATACGCCAAGTACAATATCCAAAAGAGCTTTGCAGTTGTGGCCCATCCGCAGGCAAACGGGCAAGTTGAGGCAGTGAACAAAATTATCAAATCAACCATCAAAAAGCGACTAGAGAAGGCTAAAGGTGGTCAGATAGATGAGCTTACATTTGCACTATAGGCATATCAGACGACTCACAAATTTGCGACTGGGCACACACCATTCTCTTTGGCATTTGGCTCCGAAGCAATGATCCCTATAGAATTGAAAGTTTCCAATCATTGAAGAATTCACTTCAATCAAGCAGAAAACGAGCAGCTATAATTGGAAGCTCTTGATCAGCTTGAAGGGAAAAGAGATGAAGTCGTGCTTCAAATCGCAGCACACCAGAGAAGGATAGCTTGGCACTTCAACAACAAAGTATGACAGAGAACTTTTGAAGTTGGATACTTCGTGCTAAAACGGGTGATGGCTGGCACTAGAGTATTTGGGCCAAATTGGGAAGGACCTTACATCATCAGCCACCTTGGATGGAACATTCAAGTTATTAATGGTTAATAGAGTTCCGATATAGAGAGCTTGGAACAGCTACCATTTGCGTCGATATTTTACTTAAAGCATTGTTTAATTCTTGTAAAAATTGTTTTAATTTTTCTTGTAAGTATAAACCTCCCATGTTTAAAAGGGGTGCTGTAATTAAACATCATCTCTATTAATGAAAGTTTGTACCTGCTTTTCTCATTAACATATTTGCAATTATCTATTAAATAACTCAAAATTTGCTTAAAATTGATTTGGCATTGCACGCTATCTACAAAGCGCTTGCTTGCTCATAGTCCAATAAAACCTGGTGACCCCTTACAACACATCCCAACAGAGATAGATCAAGTATCGAGTGTCGTAAACATCATTCTGCACAAATTTAAGGACGTAATACACCACTCTGTAGATAGAAGGGGGTGTCACTAAAAGTTAAGCAGTGAGAAGCACGACAAGCAAACACAAAGACAAAAGACCTCCCAAAGCGAGGCACGTAATGAAGTCTTCGACGCCTAATTACTTGGCTGGATTATAGACAAACATTGGGCCAATAAAAAGTCTTCCCAAAGTGAAGCGAAAGTCCTCCCAAAGTGAGGCCGAAGTCTTCCCAAAGTGAAACGGAAGTCCCCCCAAAGTGAGGCGAAAGTCCTCCCAAAGTGAGGCTAAACTCCTCCCAAAGTGAGGCGAAAAGTCCTCCCAAAGCAGAGGGAAAAGTCCTCCCAAAGTGAGGAAAAAGTCCTCCCAAAGTGAGGCATATAAACTCAAGACCTCTCCGGGGGCACCCAATGAAGTCGATATACATCAATTCGCTCGATATGTCAATTGTTAAAACCAAAAATCGATTGCAACACCAAAGGTGCAAAAGTTGCACTTCACCAATTTGGTAAGATTAGAATATGGAACCGCGTAATCACATAATAAAGAGCATAAAATGAAGACAAAGGAATTTTTATAGTGGTTTGATCCAAAATGGATCTATGTCCACTTTTCAATCATTTCTCATTACGATATTTCGTTTACAAAATGCATGAACTCTCGCTATACATTCATTTTCCTCTTTCCACTCTTTTCACTCTCTTTATGATCTAAATTGCACTTGAATTAGCCAATGAATTGGAGAGATCTCTTGCTTTGCGATGATGGATGTATGAATCTTCAATCACTTAGGCGATTTGATGCTCTTTCATGATTTGATAGGAATTTTGTGTTAGATTCGAATTTAGAGAGGATTGGATAAGATTAGAGATCCCTTGAATTGTGCTGGAGAGGCTTCTAATGTAGCTTGAATGAGATTTGATCCACATGAAGTTGGAGGGAAGTTGTTTGATCCATGGAAGCCATTAATAAAGTTGGAGGAGAGCTTCAAATTTGGCGGCACTTCGTGATAGGAATGGAATTAGATCCCCCTCAATTGCGAATTATGGGGTATTTATAGTTGGCGCTTAGGGGGAGTGGCACAGTTGTGTAGTGTATACCTATGACCTTAAATAATACATTGTGCGGACAAAAAGCCTTCACGTGATCTATCAGGGATTTACGACCTCACTCATTTTCCACGAGCTGATCATCGCTTTAACGACCTAAAGAAAAATGTCCTACGTCCTGCTCTGAGTACCATATATTCTGCTGCGCACATGTGATGCATACAATTATCAATGAATTGGCATACTTCATATTTAGAGGTCCTAATACGTAGAAAATGCCACGACCCAAGCATTCTCATAATAATTCATCTTTGTTTTATATTTAGAGATCGATCTGGTGATGCTTTATACGGGACCGATTTATGATAAGCTGATGTGGCACTTCTCCAATGGAAGCAAGCGAGCCATCTTTACACAATAATAATCGATCCATGTATATTTGTTATTGATGACGACCTAAACGATAGCAACTGCATACAATTGTTATCAACGACCTATCATATATTGCCACCGTGTTGATGTCCATGGATGACCTAACTAATGTATTAGGCTCACGACCTGGATATTATACCAGTAACGACCCAACGCTCTGCAGACAATCTGACGGTCTAGTTTATCCCTTCCATACGAATGGCCAATGACATGAATAGCTAACGATTCCCCTTTAGAACTATCCAAAAGCTGATTATATATAGTTGTTTATAGTTGTAGTCTATGTTTTATCATGTCGTTGCCACGTGGCCCTACTTTGCTTCTTCTCTAAGGAAGTCATCGAACACATCTTCTTAAACCACGTGTGCTTTATCTTAATGTCTTGACAAGGCTTAAACTGTTTACTTGCTGACGGGGCAACAACCTAAACATTGCCTGATGACTTGGAGAGACAAGAACGATCTAAAGTGGCATTACGAACCGGTTAAACATAGTGACACGAAAATGCTTTGCATTGTTCAGCATAGCCTCAGAAATTCCCCAAGTGAGCAAGTCTTTTACGGTTTATATACCACAAATGAACTCCTTTAAATGGCCATCACAAACCCTACTGCCTCCCCCATTGTACATTTGTGGTCTATCTGCTTATATAGATATGAACGACCCAAAGTGATAATGATGACGTGGCAATTCATGGAAGGTAACGATCTGACTTACAGTGGGGCGGTCCAACTCTATTAGATGGCTCGAATTATTGTATACAGTCTGTTGATGTTAAATATAATGAACGACCTAAAACTTGTCACCAGAAACATGGTCCAACTGTCAATCTATTCGCTGATGTAGTGATCAATACAATCTAAAATCTTTGTGAACAGCCTGATATTCATGCTGCGGTCTAACCTCAATTGCGACCTAAAAAGGCGGTGTTGGCACTTACGACCTAAATGATCTATGTAGTTGCTTCAACCTGACATATCAATGGTCAAGATGACCTTAGGAATGCTTTGTGTACTGTGCATGAGCTAAACCATCCTGACGAACTAAAGCACATGAGCGCTCCAAGATATGGAGAATGACTCAAAGCATAATAGACGGTCTGAAAAAGTTCCAGCGAGCTAAGTTATTGTGCGAGCTAAATGAAGCCGTGAGCTAAATGAAGCTCATGGGCTAAACGAAGGTCACGGGCTAAATGTAGTCGCATGTCGACGTTTGTAAATACCCCATTATTTCGAACCGCGTTTTCACAACGGGGTTAACATTTGCCCTCGAAGCTTGTATTTTTTGCTTGTGAAGAATGCGGGCTTCGAACTGAACATTATCGACATGGTCTGTGTTGGAACTCAGTCATAGATTTTATTTGCTATGGAAAATCATGCTTCAATGCTTTAACTAGTTGATTCCGAACGATCCAAGTTTTGTTCTTTGTTGATTGGATTCATATGTTTCGTAGTACCTATTCTATAGTGGAAACAAGCACTTGTATGATTTTGGACTTATACGCTGTTATTAATTGTCGACATCAATAACAGATTAGTTTATCATTAAAGAACGATTTATAGTAAGTTGAATGACATACCTATGCAGAAATATTTTTCTTAACGATTTAAGATTCATTTAACATTGCTTGCATAGTATTCGAATTTTAAATTCGCAATGGTACTCGAGTTCTTCTAATCCATATGTATATGGATTGCAGATTCCAAGTTACACCTTTATAATGAATTTTATGATCTTATATGATGGTACACGGCATTCCTCATTTGGGAAATGCGTATTTTGGATTCATTTTCTGCTTCTTCTTTGAGAAGCTTTGATATACGTGCCCCTTGTTTAAGAAGTCGTTATTAGTCTTCTCCAAGGAAGTACTTTGGATTTCATGCCCTTGCCTGGGCTAAAATTTAACACTTGTTGTATCTGAGATTTTTAGACATCACAAAGGTTAATTGGTTAAGATCCATACTCCGTCTACAATCCATCCTGGTTAATTCAGTCATTAGAGACTTTCGTCACTCAATTATATCGATTAATCCAAACACCGGTAGAGTCAGAAGGTGTTCCCCCAGAAAAGGAATTTGGTTAGAATCCTAATGTTTGTCGTGATCGAATCAGGTACTTCCTGATACTGACAATCAATTGGGTGCCCCCGGAGAGGGTTTTGGTTGAAACCCCAATGTTTGTCATTATCGCATTAGGTACTTCCTGATTCTGACGATCAATTGGGTGCCCCCGGAGAGAACTTTGGTTGAAACCCCAATGTTTGTCGTTATCACATCAGGTACTTCCTAATTCTGACGATCAATTGGGTGCCCCCGAAGAGGACTTTACTTGAAATATCAATGTTTGTCGTTATCGCATAAGGCACTTCCTGATTTTGATGATCAATTGGGCGCCCTCAGAGAGGAATTTGGTTGAAACCCCAATGTTTGTCGTTATCGCATCGGGTACTTCTTGATTCAGACAATCAATTGGGTGCCCCCGGAGAGGAATTTGGTTAGAACCCCAATGTTTGTTGTTATCGCATCAGGCACTTTCTGATTCAGACAATCAATTGGGTGCCCCGAACAGGACTTTGGTTAGAACTCCAATGTTTGTCGTTATCGCATCAGGTACTTCCTGATTCTGACGAACAGTTGGGTGCCTCCAGATAGGACTTTGGTTAGAACCCCAATGTTTGTCATTATCGCATTAGGTACTTCTTGATTCTGGCAATTAATTGGGTACCCCCGGAGAGGACTTTGGTTAGAACCCCAATGTTTGTCGTTATCGCATCAGCTACTTCCTGATTCTGACGATCAATTGGGTGCCTCCGGAGAGGACTTTGGTCAGAACCCCAATGTTTGTCATTATCGCATCAGGTACCTCCTGATTCTGACGATTAGTTGGGTGCCCCCGGAGAGGACTTTGGTTTGTGCTGGTCCTTCCAGCGTGTTTTCCAGTCCTTCCGGCCTGATGTTGTACTTCCAACACCAGGTTTGTCGGTCCTTCTAACATGGTGCTGGTCCTTCCAGCTTGTTTTTCGGTCCTTCCAGCTTGATGATGGTACTTCCAACATCAGGTTTGTCTCAATTCCTTTGTCGGATGCTTGACTTGGCGGGCTATTTCAGATTAGAAACTGAAGCTTTGGAACTCTCATTTAGGGGAGTGCCCCTTTAACGAAAGTCACAACATTCTTTTTTCTTTGTCATGGCACTTGTTCGTTGTTTGAATCTTTGCGACTTTTCTCATTCACTTTTCAAGGCGGTGCTTTTCTATTTTCTAATTTGTATATGTTGATATTTGCAGCATTTGAATTTGCCACTTGAACTAGCGTTGTTGGGGTCGCGATGTTACAAGGACAAGCACTCGACAGGTAGCCTGTAATATGAAATCATCTTTTCAATAAGTTTTGATTTGACAAATAATTTTGCTAGCTTGGAATTCATTCAAACAGATATGCTCTTAGTCACGGAGCAAATGTTCAGTGCATCATTTGCAGATTATTACATACCGTTTACAAGAAGTTTTGAATATAACAGAAAGTAAAACACAAAGTAAAGCATGAACTAAAGCGGGAAATAAAGCATGAAGTAAAGTGGTGGCAATGTTAATCACTTATTCTGAGCCATTAATATTGAAGAACAATCGACGATCATTAGTTGACGATAAGCCTTGGCATGGTCTGAACAAGAGCTTCGTTGCTTGTTGCCCCTTGGCCTTAGGGAATCGGAATAGCGTTTAAGGATTGTGGATTTTTCACATATTGTTGCAGACGATTCTTCCTAATCATCTCTTCGATCAGTGACCTTAGATGCCTACACTTGTTGGTATTGTAGCCTGGCTGATTATGGAATCGGCAGAATTTTCCAGAGTTTGCTTGATGGTCGCTTATTTTCTGAGGTTTAGGTATTGAAGATCTTCGATGTCCTTAGTTGTAGCAAAGATGTTTTTTGGAGTGTCATTTAAAGATGTTAGCTCTGATGGATTGGAAAAGCAAAGCTTCTTGCTATCTCAATCTTCTTTCCCGTCGCTTCCTCTTTTCTGACCTCCAGATTTTTTCTGATTGTACTGGGTAGGAGCGTTTTTGGGAGCTTCAAGGGGATGGTTTGCATCAACGGTTCGAAGAGGCGCAGGATTATTATCCAGTCTCATGTATTCCTCGGTCTTTTTATATAATTTCTAAAGTGTACTTGCCTCTTTCATTTTAATCCATTTACCAAATTTGCTATTCTTGTCTATGGCGCCGATTAGAGACATTAAGATCATGCGGGGCTCGGGATTCCCAATTCAGATACAACATCGTTAAATCTTTTGAGGAAAGCTATGATAGATTCTCCTAGATTCTGCTTCATGGATGTAAGAGAAATAACGTCCTTAGCCTTCGTCGCTTGCAACCTGAACTGCTCCTTGAATTTCAGAGTCAAATCACCAAAACGGTCGATGGATTTGAGTGCCAGTCTTGTGAACCATAACAATGCAACACTTTCTAGGTAGAGAGGGAAGCACAAGCATTTGATCTCGTCCATCGCCTTGGCTCCATTCATGTGTCACTCGTATTTATGTAGAAAGTGATTTGGATCAGAAGTCCTGATGTACGGAGGCAGAGTAGGATGGGTGAACTTTTTGGAGAATTCTACCTTGCAGATCCTCTTTGTGAATGGATTTTTGCCGAGGGAGAAATCCTATTCCCTTTCACTATCCTTGTGAGGCATGTTATCTTTCATGATTTGCTTTACCATATCCACGATATATTCCTTCGATTTGTGTTGTTCTGGAAAGCGGACTTCGATCTCTTTTCCGGATGCTCGTCGTGGCAAGCGATCGCGTTTAGAGGATCCAGGTCTTTTACTTCCACTATGGGAAGACGCCCCCGCATCGGGACTTGCAACTCGTCAGGTATTTGGATCGGAATGGTTTTTAGCTTTCATTTTTGAGTCTTCGATATTAGCATTGCTTTTGTCAACAAACCCTTCCATATTGTCATTATGATGATGATCAGTGGCCGATGAGTTTGCAATCTCCTCATGGTTGACACGAATCTTCAGGGGAGGAGTGGGATTCGGTTGAGCGTTTAGGAAAGCACTAATTTTATCCATTAAAGCTTGATTTGCATCCAGCAAAGTTTTATTATCTTCCACTAAAGCTTTGTTGGAAGCGTCCATGCGTTGACTCAAGTTAGCAACAACGACATCTAATTTGGCTTTAGTCACTCCAGCTCCGGATATTGAATTTTCTTCAACTTCAAAGTGCTTGGTGAGTGGAGTAGTTTCATTGTTAGCAACATTGTCGTTTTCTTCATCGGCTTTACTCGCGGTCTTTTTTGATTTAGCCATGATCTTTGACTTATAGAATTTATGATAGGAGTGGATTTAGAATTCCAATGCAAGGCCCTTGAGCTTGTGAAAAGGGTGAAAGGCAATGCGAACGCATCCTCACGGTGGGCGCCAAATGTTAAAACCGAAAATCGATTTCAACACCAAAGGTGCAAAAGTTGCACTTCACCAATTTGGTAAGATTAGAATATGGAACCACGTAATCACAAAATAAAGAGCATAAAATGAAGACAAAGGAATTTTTATAGTGGTTTGATCCAAAATGAATCTACGTCCACTTTTCAATCATTTCTCATTACGATATTTCGTTTACAACATGCATGAACTCTTGCTATACATTCATTTTCCTCTTTCCCCTCTTTTCACTCTCTTTATGATCTAAATTGCGCTTGAATTGGCCAAGGAATTGGAGAGATCTCTTGCTTTATGATGATGGATGTATGAATCTTCAATCACTTAGGCTATTTGATGCTCTTTCATGATTTGATAGGAATTTTGTGTTAGATCCGAATTTAGAGAGGATTGGAGAAGATTAGAGATCCCTTGAATTGTGTTGGAGAGGCTTCTCATGTAGCTTGAATGAGATTTGATCCACATGAATTTGGAGAGAAGTTGTTTGATCCATCGAAGCCATTTTTAAAGTTGGAGGAGATCTTCAAATTTGGCAGCACTTCGTGGTAGGAATGGAATTGGATTCCCCTCAAGTGTGAATTATGGGGGTATTTATAGTTGGAGCTTAGGGGGAGTGGCACAGTTGTAATTTGGTGTGTAGTGTATACCTATGACCTTGAATAATACACTGTGCGGACTAAAAGCCTTCACGTGGTCTATCAGGGATTTACGACCTCACTCATTTTCCACGAGCTGATCATCGCTTTAACGACCCAAAGCAAAATGCCCAACGTCCTGCTCTGAGTACCATATATTCTGTCGTGCACATGTGATGCATACAGCTGCCAACAAATTGGCATACTTTATATTTAGAGGTCCCCATACGTAGAAAATGCCATGACCCAAGCATTCTCTAAATAATTCATCTGTATTTTATATTTAGAGATCAATCTGGTGATGCTTTATACGGGACCGATTTATGATAAGTTGATGGGGCACATATCCAATGGAAGTAAGTGAGCCATCTTTACACAATAGTAATCGATCCATGTATATTTATTATAGGTGACGACCTAAATGATAGCAACTGTATACAATTGTTATCAATGACCTATCATATATTGCCATCGTGTTGATGTCCATGAATGACCTAATTCCTGTATTGGGCTCATGACTTGAATATTATACCAGTAACGACCTAACGCTCTATAAACAAACCGATTGTCTTGTTTATCCCTTCCATACAAATGCCCAATGACATGAATAGCTAACGACTTCCCTTTAGAACTGTCCACGAGCTGATTATATATAGCTATTTACAGTTGTAGTCCGCGTTTTATCATGCCATTGCCAGGTGGCCTTACTTTGCTTCTTCTTTAAGGAAGTCATTGAACGCATCTTCTTAAACCACGTGTACTTTATCTCATTGTCTTGACCAGGCTTAAACTATTCACTTGCTGACGGGGCAACAATCTAAACCTTGCCTGATGACTTGGAGAGATAGGAATGATCTAAAGTGGCCTTATGAACTAGTTAAACATGGTGACACGAAAATATTTTGCACTGTTCAGCATAGCCTTAGAGATTCCCCATGTGAGCAAGTCTTTTACGATTTATATACCATAATTGAACTCCTTTAAATGACCATCACAAACCCTGCTTCCTCCCTCGTTATACATTTGTGGTCTATCTGTTTATTTAGATATGAACGACCCAAAGAGCTAATGGTGACGTGGCAATTCATGGAAGGTAACGATCTGAATTACAGTGGGGCGGTCCAACTCTATTGGACGACTCATCTTATTGTATACGTTCTGGTGATGTTAAATATAATGAACAACCTAAAACTTGTCACCAAAAACATGGTCCAACTGTCAATCTATTTGTTGATGTAGTGATCAATATGATCTAAAATCGTTGTGAACAGCCTGATATTCATGCTATGGTCTAACCTCAACTAAGGCCTAAAAAGGCGGTGCTAGCACTAACGACCTAAATGATCTGTGAAGATGCTTCAACCTGACATATCAATGGTCAAGACAACCTTAGGAATGCTTTGTGTACTATGCATGAGCTAAACCATCCTGACGAGCTAAAGTACATGAGCCCTCCAAGATATGGAGAACGACTCAAAGCGTAACAGACAGCCTAAAAAAGTACCAGCGAGCTAAGTTGTTGCGCGAGCTAAATGAAGCCGCAAGCTAAATCAAGGTCACGGGCTAGACGAAGGTCATGGGCTAAATGTAGCTGCATGTCGACGTTCGTAAATACCCCATTATTTCGAACTGAGTTTTCACAACGAGGTTAACATCAATGAAGTTGGGCTTAAACCCAACTTCGTTGACAAGACCTATAATAAAAGAAGTTAACATCTTTCTTTGTAGCAGGGTCGGGGGACAGAATGGGAAAGACAATTTCATTATATTTTTGACCTGGAACAGGACTTATAACTAAAATATTTCTTTTATTAGGTCGATAACTCAGAAAAGACAGATTCCCTATCATTTCTTTCACCTCGAGAGAAATTCGATCGGTGGGAGCTAATTTGAATCCCTCGGGCAAAATAAGAATAGCACCCACGTTCAAAGCACCTTTTTTACCATTAGCAAGGACTTGTTTCATTTGCTTGACCGAATCTGTAACCTTCATTAGCAGACTCATTTTCAGTTGTTTCCCTGATTAAACTAGAGGTTACCAAGGAACCATGCATAACACTAAATAAGGAGCTGCCGAATACACCAGCTATGCCTAACATGTGAAATGGATGCATAAGGATGTTGTGCTCTGCCTTGAATACAATCATAAAATTGAAAGTACAGAAATTCCTAAAGGCATACCATCAGATAAACTTCCTTGACCAATAGGATAGATCAAGAAAATAGCAGTAACAGCTGCAATAGGAGCTGAATATGCAACAACAATCCAAGGACGCATACCCAGACGAAAACTAAGTTCCCATTGACGACCCATGCAACAAACTAACCAAGTAAGAAGTGTTAAACAATTAGCTCGGGACATTTTCTTTTCCAAGTGAAATCCCCTATTTTATAAAGAAAACAAATTATAGATATTTGTAACTTCTGATATATCCTATCGGGAAGGAACAATAGTATTTCATTGCTACAAATATGTATTATTGAAAAAATAAGACATGGTTTTTGATACTTCTCTTCAACTCTGAAGTAGTTTAGTTCTTATTTGATAAGAATAGTTGAAGTGGATTCTCCGAAGAGAGGATGGGTGGATTATGGGAGTGTGTGACTTGAACTATTGATTGGGCCATGCCGATATATTATTTTACACTGCCACGTTGAAATTCCTATGCAGTACCAAACTTGAGATAGATCGTCGAAAGAACAAGGCTTTTTTCGAATAAGCCAATTCATTTGGGACCCTGCAGATCCATTCTTTTTCCTATTCAAAGACCAGCCCTTTGTCTCTATGTTTTCACATCGAGAATTCTTTGCAGATGAAGAGATGTCAAAGGGATTTACTACTTCCCAAACAAATTCTTTTGCATCTATATATAAACACCGATTCATCAAAAATACGCAAGAAAAGCACTTCGAATTGTTGATTCATCACTAGAGTTGGCTTAGAACCAATAGTTCATTATCAAATGGATCTTTCCGTTATAATACTCCATCCGAGAGTTATCAGTATTTATCAAATCTCTCCCTATCTAACGGAACACTATTGGATCAAATGGCAAATTGTTCACGGGCAAAAATTGAGTTATTTAGGTCCCGAAGGATTGACGGGACGAACTGCTAGCTTTCGGATACGAGATATACACCCGAGCCACTATGGGCATATTTGCCCAATTGACACGTTTGAAGGAATCAATGTTGGACTTATTGGATCTTTAGCTATTCGTGTGAGGATTGGTCCTATAAGAAACAACAAATTATCTTTTAATTTCTTAAATTCATTTTTATTCCATTTTCCCGGAGTCCATTCTCCAGGGAATTCTATTCTGTTTTCGCTATTTATACTTATGACTAAAAACAAAAAATTATTATGATTTCCTTGTTCCTGAAAATATTCTACCCCCAGACATCGTAGAGAATTGAGAATTTTTATTTGTTTTAATTCTCAGAACTGCAATATTACGGGTAGAAATTCAATATTCTGTAATCAAAACAACATATACAACTGTGGACAATTTTTGAATATGGAAAAGCATCTTAATACATATACAAAGAAATTCATTAAATTCATTTTTTTTTCTTTGGCCCAATTTTTGATTAGAAGATTTACCTTGTATGAACTGTTATTGGTTTGATACCAATAGTGGCAGTAATTTCAGTATATAAAGAATACTAAGATATGCCAACTTCCACTAAGTATACAAATGGAACCTAACCACTGTTTCAAATCTCGAAAATATCGTCCGAGATCTCCTACGAGATCTCGTTTTGGGCTCTTTCCGTAACGAAACAACAAATATCACTATAATTCTCCTTTCGAATATATCGCGCGAGATATTACGATATCGAACGATATATCGACCGAGATGAGATACTGGAATATCGTCTGAGATCTTTGTTTTTTGCTTAAAATTTAAATCTGTGCCTGAACCAAAACAATAATTAAATAACTCAAATCTAGCCATGATAATCTCCTGTTATTTTACATTTTTTGTAACACCCCACCTCCGCTAGGGTCACTCGCAAAGGAATGCACTAGCTTTAGAGGGGTATTATTGGTAAACATGTACAGAAATATTACAAGACAGAACATATATATATAAAACAGCGGAAGTAAAACAAATTTCATTACCTTATAAAATAAGGTCTAAAAGCCTTTTACATCAAAATACATCAAAACCTGTCTTGCAATAATAAAGAAGCATAAAACCATTTCATAAATTATTCCCCAAGTAAAACAGTAAAGTAGCCATAGCCAAGAGGAGTCCAAGCCATGCGTGATGACCTTCAAACAGAAGAAGTCCAAACTAACAATAGCATTTCCTCCCTGTAACCTGGGGGGAAACGGAAGACAAGAGGCGAAACAAAACAGGGTCAGTCATAAAGACTGGTAAGCCCTATCTACTATCAGTATATAAACTAGTAAAGTTAACTGGCATGAGGAACTGAGATGAACATAAGTATGATGACAAGATAGATAAGCTAAACCAAAATAACAGGATGAACTACGGTACCAAAATAAACGAGTGTGTCATGATAAACTACGGTGTCAAGATAAATCAAGGTACCACATCGTCAGGTTTCTATCAAGTATACTATCCCAAGGTATTTATCATGTATAACATCCTAAGGTATATATCATGTATATGTGCCATCCGAGTTCCGTGCCAGGGCAAATCAAGAAATACGGGACTCGGTCGGGAGCTTTAAGTCGTCTGTTGATGCAGATATCAAGGTCTGTTTTTGTACCCGTGGCTATGGTCCCACGTGACCCCTCCCTCAACTACTGAAAGGCAATCCAAGAAAAATCATGTATGAGAACTACACTAAGGCCCATCGATGCCCACTTCCAGATAGCCAACCTCACCCATAACTTGATAGATAGTATATGGTCTTTTGGGAGTTCCCTGCCTTTCCGTACGTACACGATTGACTAAAGATGGTAGGTAGCCGGCGACATGCTATCCCGGGGCAAAATCAAGTACCGTCGACTCCACGCTAATCCATCCCAGTCTTTAGGTCGCTCACATAGCAACCAAGGCATACTCTTGGCTCTCCTACCGCAGACCTTAACCCCTATGAGGCCGGGTTTCATGGACCACTTGCCACCTCACAGAGGGATACCAAGAGTACCCTCACGTTCCCCGAAGCTTCCGCTTCGGCACCCAGTTCGCTGGAGCTTTTATCCAAGTCAGATAACTTGCTCCTCCTCGTATACTAAGCGATGACCTACCGTACCAGGTTACTCATCTCTTTATGAACAAGTCCCATGTCCTTAGCTAAGAATTATTACTTAGTTATCCTTAACTAAGGTTTACCACTTAGCTTCTCTTCCCGCTATCCTTGTTAACCACGATTTCCAACCTAGTCCCCTGAGCTAGGGTTTTGTCAAATGGGTTAAGAGTTGTGGTCCAAGTTCATGACTTAACCCACCTACGAATCATGTCAAGATTGGCTAAGTACTCAAGTCCAAGGTTTAGCCCTACAAGTTGGTTAAGTGTACTAAGAAACTCATGACTTAACCCTATCAAGTCAAATTGGTTAAGTATTTATTTGTCTTAACCCTATCAGATTATCATGTTAGATTGATTAAGCATAGATTATCTTAATCCCGTCAGATTGTCGAGTCGGATTGGTTAAGTGTAGGTTAACTTAACCCCATCCACTAATCGTATTACAATGGTTAAACCTAATTTAAAAGGTCTTGTGACTTAACCCTACCAGACCCACGTATTAGATTGGTTAAGTGTAGGTTGCTTAACCTCATCAAATCATCACGTATAATTGGTTAAGTATAAGTTACTTAATCCCATTAAATTATCATATTAAATTAGTTAAGTATTGGTTACTTAACCTCATTGGATTGCCAAGTTTAGATTGGTTAAGTGTTTAACTTAACCCCATCGAATTACCGTGTTTAGATTAGTTAAGTATAGGTTACTTAACCCCATCTAATTACCGTGTTTAGATTAGTTAAGTCTTAATTACCTAACCCCATCTAATTACCATGTTTAGATTAGTTAAGTCTTAATTACTTAACCCCATCTAATTCCCAAGTCGGATTAGTTAAGCGTAAATCACTTAACCCCATCCCCTAATTGTCTTGTATGGTTAAGTGTCATTAAGAAATCAAGCCCGGTCCCACTTAACCTACCCATTCGTGTCATATCGGTTAAATGTCATTAGTCAAATTTACTTAACCTTATCATGTGGCATTAATTTAATTAATGCACTCTCAACCTCTCACATTAGACCTTGTTGTGGTTACTAGTTAAGCCGGGCGGGTCCGGGTAGTTTTACACCACAACCTAGTCTAACCTCGGGTCTTAAGTGTGACATGACCAACTTCTCACATTGGATCCTATTGTTTGTAGCCACTAGTTAAGCCGGGCGGGTCCGGGTAGATTTATGCTACAAACTCAACCCAACCTCGAGTTGGTCACTTTCATGTTTGGTCTAGTGTCATATTACACTTACAACCCATACATGTCTAGTTTTCCAAGTTTCCATGTTCATAGCCAAAATTACATGTTGCCATGTTTATACCAATTTACCCAAATCATGTTCATGTCATTAAAGTTTACCCATAACGTAACCCCAATGCTTTTAAACTCGCATATACATTCGCAACAACGCATAATGGATTAAAAGAAGGAACTTGGCAAAGGCAAGACAAAAAGGGGTATAAGGCCACAAGTTAATCATGGTGGAAATGAGGTATAAATGTGCTCACAAACTTGCATGTTACATTGTCAAGCCTCAAAAACATGCATAACATTTAAACTTGGCAAATAGCTGATACATGGTCATAGATGACATGAAATGATGACAAGTAACTCGCATATAATATCACATAAGGGTTATGACTTCATATGCAAGTAAACCTAAAGGTTATGAGGGTTCTCATGTTGCATAATGCAACATTTCAACATAAAGGTTATAGCTTTTAACCCACAAGATCAAGGTAATGACTTTATAGACTTGCATAACATGATAGCATGTATCATACTTAATGATCAAACCCAAACTTGCAACATTCATTTAACTTTATAGTTAATATCTAAGAGTAGGAGGGGGCTTACAATGCTATGAAGGCACAAATCAACATATAAAACAAAGATTGAGACGAAGCCATTCATGCTATCACCCAAAAACCCCAAAAGAACAAGCTCCAAATGAAACCCTTGAGCAAATATCAATAAAAATCCTTGCTTTGTAGAAGAAAGGTTTCAACTTTGGCTTTGAATGAAGCTTATGAGCTCTCATGCAAGATCCTTGCTTTTTGGTCAAGAAAAGGTTGCAACTTTGGCTAGAATGCAACTTATGAACTCTCATACAAACATGAAATCACTCAAATGATCATAGAATCTCTCATGAATGAAGAAAAGAGGCTCCTTTACTTTGAAACTAGCTTAGAACACTTAAGCTATCATGAAGAAGAAGATGGAGGCCATGGGTTGAAGTGGAGGCCATGATGAGGAACCATTTTGGCATAGTTTAGTTGTAGGATCAATTTATGAGGGTTTTAGGAGAGGGTTAGGGGTCTTTTTATAGAAGACTAGGATAGTTTTAACCATAGGATAAACCCTAGTTTAGATCCTAGCCATCCAAAGCATGTCTTGGGGAAGAAGTCAAGTCTAAAAAATGGAGTGGTGTCTTAACCAGGCCTAAAAATGGAGTGGTGTCTTAATTGGGCTGAATTTCAAATCTGTTTTCGGATTTGAATTTTCGTGAAACTTTGTGAGGCCATATCTCGGTCATACGAACTCCGATTTACGAAATTTCGGACTCTATTTCGCGTATTTTTCCGAGACGAACGCAATGGCGCAACCCGTTTATCCTGATTCAGGTTTTGTAATTAAATTCTGCCTTGATTCTTGTCTTAACACGTTGTTAAAATTCGGGTTGTTACATTTTTCATGTTAAATGACCATATTGTATGTTCATATATGTTCTACAGTGCTTATGATTTTCATATTCTTTTTTTTTAATATACATGTTACCTATGAAATTATGTTCTACTTATGCTGAACTTTTTTATGTTTTTTATCATTTTTATGTTTTATGTCTAACAATAATTCATGTTCACGGACCATATGTTGTAGGAATTAATCTATGCATTGTGTTATATTTTTGTTTTAAGCATATTACGATTTAGAGTACGATGAATTTTCATAAATTAAGGATAAAAAAGTGATTTTGCAATTCAAGTTTAAGTTACTATGTTTTTAATAACAATCATAAAAATCATTTTGCAAGAGTATCAGTTTTTAACATATTATGTACCCCGAGATTGTTCCGATATGAACTTCAAGACCCGATATGGAAATCCAAGATGAACCCCCGAGTTTGACTCATCTCATTCGAGATCTCCCTCGATATGAAATCAAGTCTCTAAAATCTATGAGACGAAACACGACCGATATCCGAGATTTAAAACTTTTAACCTAACCGTACATGTCCTCCAACTATATCTTCTAAATCATCCACACTAACAATCCATCCTTCTCCTCCAAAAGGGGATTTTAGTCAATAATCAAATATAACACTTGTGCTAAGTGTCAAACTGGTAATTTTTCTTACATCTCCCCCCTCCCAACCTGGTGCCCAAGTATCATATATGCCTCCAAAATAAAGAGCCTTGAATACTAAAAGAAAAGCACCTATACGTAATAAAATTAAGTGTTATAGGATTTGGACTTCTACTTATTCCTGCAGCAACAAAAAATATTCGACGTATGTGGTCTTTTCCAAGTGTTTTGATGCTAACTATAGCTATGGTATTTTTTTGTTAATCTTTCTATTCAGCAAATAAACGGAAATTTTATCTATCAATATCTATGGTCTTGGACTGTCAATAATGATTTTTCTTTAGAACTCAGACACTTAATTGATCCTCTAAATTGTATTTTTTCGAAAATAATAAATTCAGAAAGTTCAAAAGTGAAAGTAAAAAAAAAAATGAATTAATAAAATCCTTACTGGATGAGAACTTGAGTAAAGAGTAGTTCTTTGCAGGCTTTTCTTTTTATCGAACAAAGTAAAAAAAAACTCCCTTCTTTATTTGGTATTATAAAATGACTTTTTTATTTTCAAAATAAAATTCATTATTTTTTGATTTGTCTTTTCTATTCTTTCTTGATTTGTTTTATCATTATAAATGTATTTAGTTAAAATTTTGTTTGTTGATTTAAAACTTGGAATCTTAATGATACATAGTAATAGATTCATGTATAGACCTCCCTAGGGGCACCCAATGAAGTCAATATACATTGATTCACTTAATATGCCAACGAAGTTGGGCTTAAATCCAAGACCTCTCCGGGGGCACCTAATGAAGTTAATATACATCGATTCGCTCGATACATCGATGAAGTTAGGCTTAAATTGAAGACCTCTTCTGGGGCACCTAATGGAGTCGATATACATCGATTTGCTTGATACGTCGATGAAGTTGGGCTTAAATCCAAGACCTCTCCGGGGCCACCCAATGGAGTCGATATACGTCGATTCGCTCGATATGTCGATTAAGTTGGGCTAAACCAAAGATCTGTCCAAGCGGGGACATAGGAACTAAAGACTTCTCCAAGAAGAAGCATATGGTCAGCCAATAAAGTCGGGTTTCCTAATACATTGGCAAGCTCAGAAGCTTCAAACAAAAAGAAAAAAGATTTCGCCAACAAAGTGGAAGCTTCTAGTACATTAATCAAAATCAAAGAAACTCGGCAAAGTTGATCACATCTAACTTATGTAGTTCGTGATGACCTATGGCCTGATGGCAGCACAACCACAATAGAATGGAACAATGCTTAGAAAACATACCACAAACTCATCACGACATCACAATAAACAAAAGACTTGTACTTGACAAAGAAGTGAAGACTTGCACTCAACAATGAAATAAATACATGGGAATACACAAGCTAGTGTATAATAAATAAAGCACAACTTCATTTCATTCATTTCAATGAGCATTTTTTCACAAAGTTCAAAAGCGAGGATTGACACTTGCACAAGATCCAACTAAAAGAAACTACAAACGAGTATGCTACATAAAGCAGAATAAGCAGCCAAAAGTCTTAATCCTTCTTCTTCACACCTTTGGAAGAGCTGCCCGACTTTAATGGGAATTTGCCAAGTCTGGTTGAAGGAGGTATAATAGTGGATTGGCTCACAACTTTATCTTCTTCATCATCTTCTGGAATGTCAAGAGAAGGCAAAACATGTGTTTTCTTATAGGAACTACGCTTCCTCTCATGCCTTTTCGATGGAGACTTAACATCTTTCTCCAAACAGTCCTTAACATCTTTCTCCGAGCTCTCTTCTGGATCTTCGACATCTTCTATTCCCCCTCCAGATAAGACAGTCGGGTCATCTAAACCATGAAGTGCAGCAATCTTCTCTGATTATGACCTAGGTTGAGAAAAGGAAGTGAGGCTAGACTCGAGAGCTGTAGAAGATCCAGGTGGAGGGTACGACCAAAGTGCTTGTTATCACTTGTATAGAAGGAGTGAAGATAGCTTCAGTTCCCATTCATTCAGGCACGACAGGAGAAGGCTACGGAGTGTCCAGGCCTAATTCAAATGAATAATAATCAAGGAATTCATTGTACTCATATGGAGTGAATAAGAAGTCCAAGTCCGGTAGGACTGGATCAATGCCAATTTTACCTGAGACGTAAGGGCTTCTGACTTTTACTTCATAGGCATTTAGGTCCTCATCATTGCCATCATCGCCTTTTGAATGTTCCTCAACTGCCTCTTTCTTTTCTCTAGGACTAGTAGTGGACTTAGTGGAAGGCACAACAGGAGGCTTGGGATCAAAAATGCTAGCGTCAATTAAAGTAGTGTCAACAGTGGTAGCAGCTACGCCTGGGACATGCTCCCCAGAAAATCTGGCTCCGACCGCTAAGCCATGCTCCCTTTTAAGTTCTTCTTTTCCCTTGGCAAGGGCAGCATGGGATTCATTATCCAGATAATGCCCTAAGAGCGCCTCTTAAGTATAACTGTTGCCCTCGAGTTGCGCAAGAGTTGCCTCCCAAACCTCGGCCAAAGTGATTGGATACTTATCTTCCAGGAAAGATAAACTCCCTTGCCCCATAACACTGAGAGGTAAAATTTAAATAAAGTGGAGTTTAATCCAACCTTGGTCTCAGCATGTGCTTGCTCAGCAACCACCCTATCTAAAAGGGCTTGATTCCTCTCTCGCTTAGGTTCTTCCACTCTGGCCTTCAACAAAGAAATTTCTAAATCATGAGAAATAACTTTTTACTGCAAACTGGTAGCGCTTTCTCGATAAGTTTCAATAGCTTTTTGCACCATGACCAATCTGTCTTCAACATTCTTTTGGGATGAGTGAGCATCCTTAACTTGGGTGATTAACATGGCTTCCCTCTGCTTATGGGAAGAAGAATCAGTAGAAAGCTCTTCCTTAACTCTCTGATTTCACCCTCTAGCTCCTTATTCCTCTTGGAAAGAAATTTGATGTCAGTATCGCGTGCTTTGAGTGTTTTGTCCCATTCAGCTTTGTTATTCTCCATGGTCAGCATGTTTTTTAATTAAGTTTGTTGACTCTTTGGAGTTCATCAACCAGTTTTTTCCAATTAGTCAGCCTCTCAACGTCATCTTTCATCGTCTTAAAATTCCTAAGCATTACCTCCTTATCCATCGGATTAATGTTCAAGTCAAAGCAAACTCCTCTTAAGAAACAATGGGGAAATCGTGTAGAGAATGTGCTAGGTGCTAACGGGAGAGAGTAGGTGGTCTTTGGATGATTTGGCGAATGTCAATAGGAGGGGAAGTAGTAACTGGAGGTGTAATTGGTTTAAGGTTTGTGGAAGTTGAATAGCATAAATAGGATCATTGTCTGTTCTGGCATGTTTATCATCTCCATCGTGATCCTTATCCTTGTCATCCCTTTCCTTCCTCTTCTTTTGGTCATCTTCCTCCTGCCTATCCCGGTCATGACGATCTTTATGGGCTTTCCTTCTTAGCTCATCCCTCTCCCGATGTCCCGTTCCTCTTGGGATTTTCTCGCCCTCCTTTCTTCGTCTGTCTCCCTATAAGGATGAGATGGCCCATAATGTCGCGGATTATAAGAACCCGTATAACAATTGTAGTCATCCAGATATGAATGGTTTATGGCTTGACTTGAAACAAAAGAAAATGGGAGTTCAATGTTTAAAGCAGGAAGCACTAAGGCAATACAGAAAGACATGCATGCAAGATATCAAAAGCCGTAAATGTGTGTTGTGTTTGATCTAACACACATGAACAACGAACCGATCGTCGTTTTCGGAGTCAAAGTGGCTGTAATAGAAGAAATGGATTTACAATATGGAGTAAGGGCTAAGTCAGAAGATGTCTTTGAGATCGACGTGGTCAGTCTAGAAGTCGCAATACCACCCATGAAAAGCTCGCCTGATGTTACAACAAGGTCGCTCAAACCCCCATATATGTCAGAAAATTCATCCTCAGTTGTGACTGGAAGCATTGGGTTGACGTTGCCTCTCTCAACATTAGAATCGCCTTTACTCGCGATCTCTCCTAATTCAAGCTGTTCACCAACTTTTGCGGGAGCTTTTCCCTCACGATGCGTAACTTCTCCTTGTTCAATTATGGAAGACGGTTTAGGCTGGGCAGATGATCCAGCTTCACCAATAGGATCTGAACACTTCTTTAATATGGACTCCTCGATAGAACTTTTCAATGCAACATCTTCTCCAGAGGCTAGAGAATCCGATGCTTCGGGTATAAATGAGAGGCGGAAGAAATTTCTCGAGAAAGAAAAGATCGAGACGGGTCAGCAACTCAAATTGACGAAGAAACTCTTCCTTAATCAAGAACATTTTAGTCCTCTCCTTGTCGCTAACAGCCTTCAGAGTCTTGAGAGTAGATTTACAACTATTGTAGTCTTTGACAAGAGATGGCAGTTCTGCAAAGGAAAGGATAAGACGACGATTTCGAGCACCTTCGACAAACACAATAGAAGGGTGTTCTTTCCTCCTTTTGAATACACATAAATATCAGATGTCCTAAAAAGTAGGCATACATTGCATTGTCCTCATAAAAAGCACATATAGCCCTATTAAAATGGCATAACAATTCGGGTGCAGCTGAAAGGAGGCAATCTCTAAGTGTCGAAGGACCATCTGCAGAAACGGGTTGAAAGGAGGAACGTCTCCACTCGTGCACATTTTTCTATTAATTGCAACAATGTCGAAGGGCAGACGATCGACAAACTCCTCTTTCCCTGGTAATCTTGTGTCAGTTTCGGGAATGCCAAATTGAGCACATAGTTGTTTAAAAGCATGCTGAGTTAGTGTTGAAGAGCATCTCTCCGGTGGATCATCCAAAGGATGGAAACAGGAAAAGGCTGATGTGCTTTCGACCCTGGAGCTGTAGTCGCTCTAGCTTCAAAAACTTCAGTAGAAGCTCCAACTTGAGAATAAGTAGTCACATCTTCAGAATGATGACGAGTCGTCTGTCAAGTATCCATTCTACACAAGGGATCTCATTTTTAAATAATTTACAGGTGCGTATTTCCTAAAGTGTGAAGTGTTGTGCAAGATTATATAAGTTATTAAAAACGAAGCGTGAAATCTGCAGTCGGCGTGTGTCGATTTGTGGATCTCAAGCGTCGCCGCGAATTCAATTTAGAATGTCGAGCCTATGCAAGTAATGTTCGACAAGTTATAAATGTTTGAATGAAACAATCTTGTATGGGCACTTCATTCAGTTCAAGTCAAGAAATTCTCAGTAGTTCATTTTTAATAATTAAACTAATATGTCATTGACGTGGGCTATCGATGATAAAATATTCGCCCAAAATGGTGCAAGCGTTCTTGTTATTATAGGACATCAACAAAAAAGGCCGGTTCAATTGGTTTGGTCGTTTTCAACTTGGATCGCTCAAAACTAATAATATCAGCTACTGTTTTCAAACTCAAGCCTATCGATGCAATTTTGGGTCTAGCGGTCCACAATCAGAGCAAACTCAACGACCAAAAACAAAAAAACTCGATCCACCGTGTAACTAAGGCATGTGACCCATGGAAAGTCATGACCCATTGATCGTCCAAGGCGTGCGATCCATCAATCGGTCGAAGCGCACGATCCGCAAGCCAGGGAGATCGAGTTCTGACACTCCAAGTCCAATTCAAAACACGATCCATCAAGAATACGTGACCAATAAAGGAATTTATGCATCACTCAAAGATTCTAACGATCGGCATGCTAAATCAAATCCACATGAACGTTGACAAAAATTCACATATCATCCGCAAGTCATGAACAATTGAACACAAGTCATTACACAAAAATTCGAATAACAATTCATCCAAAATGTGCATATCAACACAGGAGTTTACAACATCACATGTCGTTTTAAAACCCAGGATCACCGAAGCCGATCTAGAGCACGATTGATCAAGGAACATAACAAAAAAAACTGATTGTTTAAACATTTCTCTGAAAAATCCTAAGCAACTAATATGTAAAAACTTGATTCAACATGGAAACTGAAAAGGATTGACACATACAATAATTCAGATGACCAGAAACGATCGGATGTCAACGTCAGAAGTTCACCAAAAGCCGGCAAAGTCATGGTGGCATAGATCAGATAAAACGGTTGCAGACGAGGTCGAATTGCTCAAGGGATTGACAGTGATCGAGTTCGAATGAGAATTGAAGCACTCCGATGATCGGCAACACCTTAGATCAACGGCGGTGTGGACTAGTCAATAACAAGGAATCAATTTTTTATCGAAGTAAGTTTCTTGAGAAAAGGCTCTGGCCATTAAAGTTTGTTCTTAGCAGATAAAGGTAAAAGAAGGGAATAAATCTAATAAAATATATAAAGTAGCTGTTAGGAGATTAGGCGCGATCCATCAAACGGGACATCCACGGTCCTTTGAGATTTGCATGTGCCGACCCATCGGATGAATTGTTCACATCCATCGGAAGTCCCGCATCCGCGATCTATTGACAAGCAGTAAAGTCGTTCAATTCGATGCACGCGTTTTCTTCGATAACATGTACATTGAGGGGCAAATGTTGACATGGTTTAAAGACCTCCGACTCGGACAAAATATAGCATACGATCTAAAGAAAAGTCATGGATCGATGCAAAAAATGGATTGGGTCGTTCGTAAAACAATCATGGTTCGGATCGCATAAACAAGGACCGGGTCGCATAGGTCACACTTCGTGGTAAAAGCATTCAATACATGGGTCAGTAGAAGAATGGGTCGGCCATATTAAGACTGGATCGCAGGGACATTGATCGAGTTAAAGAAGTAAAGGCATAAGTCGGGTCGCTAATTTGTAGACCGCTCATGATGAGGGTTGTTCATATATAGATCTTTCATATTTGGATCACAAATGTACGGATCGTGTATAATGGATCGTTCATGCTTGCATCGACTTAATCACGTATGTGGATCGTTCGTATTTGGATCACTCACAATCCATGCACAAATACGTGTCAACCTGCTGCTTGAAGCCCTTAAACGTGGACCGCCTACATATGGTTGCTAATATCTTGCAAGTAAAGCTCATGATCCATGCAAGTGGAGCTTGCTAATATATGGTCAGATTGTTCATTTAAAGGCATGGAGCGTTGGCTATCACTTTGGGTTGTCGGTCAACATATGGATCGTCGATCAACGTGATGGATCGCCGGTTTATATAATGGATCGCCAGTTAACATGTGAGCACTGCATACAACCTAATACAAATGCTCAAAGACTCCCATCTCCACCTATAAATACTAGACCACCTCACACATAAAAGGGGTTAGAATTTCTCCCGCCGAAGGTCTGCCATTATCGATCTCAAGCTTCTCAAACATCGTTTAAGCTTCTCAAACATCAATCTTCTCCAGAACTCACCGAACTTCTTCACCGAGCTCGATTATCGAAGATCAAGTCCAATAATCATCGCTATTTATGGGATTCGAGTGTGTTTCTACTCTGAATATTAGAGAATCGTTGTAAATCATCGAGAATTATTGTAAATCGAGATCAATATTGTACTTTGTAATGGAGAAATCGATGAAGTGTACATTCAAAGTGGACGTAGGCCTAAATAGCGGTTGAACCACTATAAATCTTGTATTATAATTTACTTTTCTGCTAATTTCTGTTTTTGATCTTGTTTTTCTGCAATTGAAAGGTGCTTCTACACCTCTCTGGGTGTTGACCCGTTTTCGATGTTAACACTTCTCATAATAACCCACTTAAATGCTAATCCTTCTTCAACTATTGCGTGTTGCGTGCTCAACATATTCTTACACATATTCATACCAAAAACATGAATGCATTTCTTCGGATTTCTCCACTTTTAGTCCACTAGATCGATTAGCTTCACTCCGCATTCCCTTTGCACCCATACCAAAACGTGGAGCTCGATCACTTCGCTTGGATCGAGATCGAAAAATGCATGCTTCCCTGTCCATGGAAGCATTTTGCTAGGAACTCCAACGACGTTGAAAATTGGTGCGGAGGTGAAGATGGCAAGGCAAGAACCGTGGCAGTCTTTGTTTCTCGTATCGTCGCTTCAAGTTCTCGAAACCCAAAGACCTAGGTGGGGGCTCCAAAAACTGAACATGACCCGTGGCGATCGAACATTATGAAACTGATATTCATAGGAAGGCGTTTGCAATATGAGTCTAATGAAACTATTTCATAATTTTTAACCGTCTATACCCTGTAATAGGGTTGTCAATGGATATCCGAAAAATCCGAAATCCATCCGCCTCTGCCTCCGAAAAGCGGATAAATATCCAATATCCAGAAAAACGGATGTAGATGTGGATATAGGCACATCCGCACCCGAAAATTATCCGTTTGCTTGTTTCATGATTATAGCTTAAATTATGTGTAATTTAACAAAATCAAATATATAAATTTATTATTTTGTAAAGTTGAAGGTCTATGTGTTAATTACTCAAATTTATATATTATCATATTTATTTATTTTTAGCATTTTAATAATCAATTGGTTTGAAAAAACTTAATAGTAGTAAACTAAAAGATTTCATTAATGTTCATTGATTTGTCGACTGTTGGCGGAGCGGATAATTATCCGATATCCGTCCGTATCCGCGGATGTGGATATCCAAAAATGATTTTGGATGCAGGTATGACACCATCCGCATCCGAGAGTATCGTTGTCAGCCCTATCTAAAGATATCAATTTTCTTCCCAAGCAATGAAACAGTAACCCGAGAAAATGTTGTGTGAAGGAAAAGACAGCGGATCGGGTTTGAAATAAGGAGTTGGGCTCCATTCATTTTTAATATTATTTTATATCTTCCAATTTAAATTGCAACTAGAAACAATCGCGTGTTTTAATTCGCTGCGAACAAATGATGTGCCCAATTGCTACGAAACTTGGAAGCGTGCATCACCTCATCAATACGGTCCTGATATTATAAGTTTCATCGCATTCTGAGACTGTGTCCAGAAATTACAATTTACATGTATCTCGATATCATTTTAACCGCTGAAAGATCCAAACTTGAAATATATATATATATATATATATATATATATATCTTCACATAAAAAAAGTTTGGA
This sequence comes from Allium sativum, assembly GCA_030737875.1. Classification (NCBI taxonomy): domain Eukaryota; kingdom Viridiplantae; phylum Streptophyta; class Magnoliopsida; order Asparagales; family Amaryllidaceae; genus Allium; species Allium sativum. The sequence goes on along the minus strand of CM060926.1, from coordinate 955,326,937 downwards.
CTTAATCGAAACTAGTCGATTCCTTATTTAATAATTTGTGGAAATTTTCATCTTAAAACGGTCAATTGGGTAATTAACGATCAATATTTAAATATCTTTGTCGTTAAAATTGATTAATTAATATAACACATTATATCAAGTATAATATAGAAAAAAAAAGTTTAATTTCGAACAAAACAGATCAACGAGTTAGATATATGTATAAATTACATAATCTCCCATAACATATCCCTAACTCTATCACTTCCTTCGGGAAATCTTACTTCAATCTCATCCAGTACACAGATAATATTCAATATTTTTTACGTGCAATACCAGTTCATCGACTCGTGATTTGAGAAAGAAAAAGAAATGGCGGCGGTATCTTCTCTCTCGTTCAATTCTTTCCGTACAAATGCGAAACTTCCTCACTTTTTATCGGGTAAATCGCTCTCGATAGATAATAGGAACAAAGCAAGTTCAGATTCGTCTCACATAAATACTCAGATTCACTCAGGTGGTTGTTTTCGTTGCGGAAACAGAAACCACTATGCCAGAAATTGTACGAATCGAACTAGATGTTCCAATTGTGGAAGATGGGGACATCGGAATGCTTCTTGTCCAGATTATACTAGAGAGGTATATTTCAATGATTATCTTGCGAAGGTGGATTGGGGAAATAAAAATAATTCACAAGGGAGATTGTTTACTCAGTCCTCAGAAAATCCGCATCGAATTCTGGGTAATGGCATGGTACTTTTAAAGAATTTTATAAATATTAAGGATCAGATTCGGATTGTGAATACTTGTCAAGAACTGGGTATTGGAGAGGGTGGTTTTGGTAGACCCGGTTATGAAAATGGAGCGTTATTGAAACTCTTTATGATGTGTTTAGGCAAACATTGGAATTTACAGACAAAGCAATATGAAGATAGACGGAGCAGTGATGGTGTTGTACCTCCGGCCATTCCTTTTGAGTTTAAAAAGATGGTACAGGATTCAATGGACGCCGCTCATAAAACAATCCTAGTAAACGGTGGAAAACTTGATGATCTTCCTCCAATTTCTCCGGATGTCTGTATTGTAAATTACTATGATTTAGACGGGAAATTGGGTATCCACCAAGACATGGATGAGAGCTACGAAAGCATATTGGTAGGTCTTCCTGTAGTCTCCTTTTCAATAGGGGATTCGGCTGTTTTTGCTTATAAGATGGGAAAAGCAAATGAACCAGTTAAGAAAATAGTGTTAGAATCCGGAGATGTACTCATATTTGGGGGTGAATCCAGAGGTGTATTTCATGGCATAGAATGCATTTACAAGGATACGGCTCCAAATCAGATTCGTGAAATGACAAACATGATGAAACACCCCACCTCCGTTAGGGTCACTCTCAAAGGGAATGCCCTAACTTTGGTGGAGGTTTATAAGTACAAGTCACAGATATACAAGACAGATATAAGAACACATATTTGTAAACAGCGGAAGAACAACAAACTTTTATTTCATAAAGTCAAATATGTGTTACAACAACATCCTTTCAAAAAAAACATAGCATAACACTTTCATAATCTGTCTTGAGTACATGATTTAAAGAAGCATAAATAAAACATAGATAAACTGCAAAAGTCCCCATAGTAGATCGTCCAAAGCCATAGTTCAAAACAGGAAAGTCCAAGCAATACATTTCTCTTCTTCAAGCTGGATGTTGAGGCTGATCAAGCTGCTGTGTTCCCTCCCTGAGGACCTGGGGGGGAAACGGAAGAAAGAAGACGAAAGAAAAATAGAGTCAGACATAAAGCCTGAGTAAGTCTAGTACTACTTTGTCTATGAATAAAGAACTGGGTATGATAAGTATAAACAAGAAGTGGGCAAGCACTATGAACTTGGTTAAGTTGTCTAGGGTCGAATATACTATCGTACCCCATGTTAATCTCTGAACCCATATAAACTAGTTTCCAATTGGCACCCCATAATCAGGGTGATGTGATCCATTAAATGATGATCGGCTCCTACTCGCATAGTTACATGTGTCTTACGGCCCCCGATGTCTGTAGTTACCTATGCTGGTCCCACCATGGGGTGTATCAAGTCCCATAGTGGCAACCCGACACAACCTTAGAGTGCAAAGGTATGCTACTGGTGTCCAGTGCCTTATTTTTCTGCACCGGAGTGTGTGCACGCCCGCACTCCGTTAGAACCTACACTGCTACACCACCGCCGTCGCTTTGACCTCTTACAATCAGCCCAGTAATCGTGCCCCACCCTGCCTAGTTTCAGGGTATCATGATACACCTTTTAGGGTTACTGCTGAAAAGGGTCCCCCGTTACTAGGTTTTCTATCTCTAGCCAACATGCTAAGTTGGTTAAGTGTTTCTAACCTAACCCCCACCAGTCCTTTTAGTTTAGCATGTTCCATTTTGATTAAGTCTTTAGTCCACTTAATCCTAACAATCCTGACTCAGCCTTAATTGTCTTATTAAGGCCCTGACCTCTCACATTAGACAGGTATTGTTGTGGCTGCCTGTTGCCGGTTGGTTCCGGGCAGTCTTACGCCACAACTCAGTCTAACCTCGGGTCCTTATTGGGCTCCATGTTTAACCTCTCACATTGGATAGGTATTGTTGTGACTACTGGACAGCCGGGCGGTTCCGGGCAGGTTTACATCACAACTCAATCCAACCTCGGGTTAAACACATCGTATTTTCTACATTTACATATCTTGTCATTCTTCTTTATTTATATGTAAATATTTGCGGCCCATTATTAAGTAAATGGTGTAAAGGTTACACCAATCATGGGCCCAACCCATACTTGAATTTGGGCCCTTCTATTTTATATTTTCATTCATTAATTAATTTTAACCCAACGTTATTTCCCCCCGTTTTACACGTCCGTTCATATATATTGGGCTTAGCCTTTTAAAGCCCAATTTAGCCATGCGAAAGGGGAGGCTTATGGCGTATACGCAAAGAGGGGAAGGTGAGCGCATGAACTTGCAATACGACGTTGGAAATACACCAGTCCGTTTAGCATGTTCCATTTTGATTAAGTCTTTAGTTCACTTAATCCTAACAATCCTGACTCAGCCTTAATTGTCTTATTAAGGCCCTGACCTCTCACATTAGACAGGTATTGTTGTGGCTGCCTGTTGCCGGTTGGTTCCGGGCAGTCTTACGCCACAACTCAGTCTAACCTCGGGTCCTTGCTGGGCTCCATGTTTAACCTCTCACATTGGATAGGTCTTGTTGTGACTACTGGACAGCCGGGCGGTTCCGGGCAGGTTTACATCACAACTCAATCCAACCTCGGGTTAAACACATCGTCTTTTCTACATTTACATATCTTGTCATTCTTCTTTATTTCTTATATGTAAATATTTGCGGCCCATTATTAAGTTAATGGTGTAAAGGTTACACCAATCACGGGCCCAACCCATACTTGAATTTGGGCCCTTCTATTTTATATTTTCATTCATTAATTCATTTTAACCCAACGTTATTTTCCCCCGTTTTACACGTCCGTTTATATATTGGGCTTAGCCTTTTAAAGCCCAATTTAGCCATGCGAAAAGGGGAGGCTTATGGCGTATACACAAAGAGGGGAAGGTGAGCGCATGAACTTGCATAAGACGTTGGGAATACATAATAGGAACTGGTGTACTTGCATAGTGGTAACATAGGTGACATGAATCAAAGCATGTGAACTTGCATAGGTTTAACTACAACATGAACCTAATTTCTTATTTAGGCATAATGTCAAACATAAGCATGTCATAAATATTCCTAGCATAAGCATAGCATAATGTCAAACATAAGCATGGCATAAATACTTCTAGCATAAACATGGCATAATGTCAAACATAAGCATGGCATAAGTAAAGTTAACTTTGTTCATGGCATAAACATAAACAAGTCATGTTCATAAGGTTTCTACATGTTTACAAAGGGGATACTTTGTTACTAACACAAAAGCATAGTTCAACGTAATCATGGTTTAAGTCTAATCATATAACGATGGTATAAATATACTTATGCATAAATATTCCTAATCATGGTGTTTGCTTTAAACTTGCAAAAAAAGGGATTTTTGAGTCTAACCTAGCCATGTCTCACATATGTCATCATATAATTCTTTTAAACAAGATAGACTTAATCATAGATTTCAATTATGCCAAATATAATTCATAGCCTAGCCATATTCATAAGTTTTGCAAAAGCATGACTTAATACATGGATTATAGTGTCAAAATTCCAACATAGTTTCATATGAACTATAACAACCAAACTTGTCTCAATTACTTGCAAAATGATTTATGCACAAAAATATACATCATGATGGCATAATACCAAAGCCCAAACTTGCATAAATTTCACTCAACTATATACATGTAGCTTCAACATAGACTACATAATTTGCGCAATATTCCAAACGTATATTTGCATAGAACTACCGCATGTAGTTCTTTATAATGAATAACATAATTTTGCACAAATAAGAATTACTTCCATTGCCACAATTCAAGCATACACATCAACACAGTTGTTTATTTATACCAAAGTAATACTCTACTTACTATGGTTGCGGTGAATTCTCTAATTAAGAGATACGATTCCTTTGTTGAATTGATTGGCTTTAGGTTGCTTGAATTGCTTTAGGCTTTAGAACTTTCTTCCTAATTCCCTCTCTAGTTGGCGGCTACTCTTAGTCGTTCCTCGGCAACATGGCGGCTATGTTCTTAATTTGAATGAATAGATTAGGGTTTAGTCTAGGGTTGTTTATATAGAGGTTAGGAATTGATTAGGACCCTTGATGTTGCTTGGATAGATCGTAGCCATTCATTAGGAAGAGAGACCAATAAAAACCCGCCACCTAGCCCTAATGACAAAGCAGACCACAGAAATTCGACCACACACCGACCTGGCCAGCCAGGTTGACTGGGCTCGACCAGGTCGATACCCCTGTCGACAGGGCTGTCGACAGCCCTGTCGACATGGGTAGCCCAGGTCGACAGCCCAGTCGACCTGGGTGGCCTAGGCGGGCGTTTATTCGCCCTGGCCCACTGGGCCCGATTTTTTTTAATTATTTTATTCTGTTTGAATTTTAAATTTAATTCAAAACTTCCGAAGGCCATATCTTCTTCATACGGACTCCGTTTTTCGAAAACTCGGACTCTATTTCGCGTATTTTTCCGAGACGAACGCAATGGCGTATCCCGTTTCCCTTAGTTCTTTGATTTGAATTTGATTATACTTTAATTCATGAATTTCACAGTTACAGAATTCTCGGGGTGTTACACATGAAATATGGTAGATTAAACTTAACCTTTAGACAGTGTGAGTCTTTACTAGTCTCTGGTAGATCTTCAAATCAAAACAATATCTGTTTTAATCGGACTTTTGCTGAGGTGATTCAACAACCTTCACTCAAAATGTCAATATGGAATCCGGAGGGGAAGAAGAGCACATATAAGAAAATGGTTATTGATCGAGCATGTTTTCATAGTGGGGATCCTCATCACCTAGCAAAGGATTGCAGAAATTGGCTCCGGTGTTTTAATTGTGGTGGTATAGGCCATCGCAAAGCTAGTTGTTCAATGAAGTTTAATAGAAAGTCGGTTTGGGAAATATTGCATTTCAACTGTTTGAAGTTATGCCTGAATCTGATCGAGCTTGCGGATGAGTACAAAAACACTTCTCGGTTGACAGAAGTAATGGGGCTTATTTGATGGTGATGATGGGATGGAATTTAGAGGGGTTGGTTGATGGAATCCTATGGAGTAATGTTGTTGATAGATGTGAGGTCTTTCCTCCATTGCCGAGACAGTTGTCTAGAAAAGAGCATGCATTTTCCTTTAGCCTGTGTCTCACAAAATTAAGGAGAGTTTTCTATGATATGGGGAACACAATTAATAAGCTTGCTCTGCAGTTACTGGATGATATCCTAGCACATTTTGACTTTATAAATACTGTGATTAATTGTGAAAAGATAGGATTTCAACGCTCATCTGTTGGAAACAGGTGCGATCATGACTCATTGGCTAACATGAACCAGTCGGAGAATACAAAGACTTCGAATTGCTCAAAGTCTGGTCTATTTCATGATGGTGAGATGTTGGTCACAAGGGGTCTATATGAATATGGTGTGTTTAGTGATCCAATGCTAGTGGATCCATATATTCTTTTTTGTTTAAATCTCAACGTAGTCCAGGATTGTGTTGATAGTATACCCACTGGTGGGAATGGATTAGATGAGGGGATGGATGCTATGAACATGAATGGATATATTAATGTTGAGGTTGAAAAAGGTCGGATATCAAGTACAGGGGAGGATGCTGATTGGTATGTGGCAAAGAACATGGAGCTTTTTAATAGTTTCAGTTTACTGGAAAAGGACGTTGAAACTGTCTCGGAAAATGGAGTGATCAATGCTTCAGTGGAGGAACTGAACGTAGTCACTTCGAAGAAGAGCACTAAGGTGGGTAGAGTGAAATGCAGTAGAATGATTCATCTGAAGGCTGTGAGAAATGGCAAGAATAAGGGCTCTTGTTTCAAAAATCAGGTGAATCTATCTAAGCAGGAAAAGGCGTTTATAGATATTGATTCTCGAAAGAACAATATTGGTTTGCAAGTGGTGGGCACTGAGAACGTGGCTGCATTAAATGTGGGTGATCTCGTAGTATCTAGCAGTGTTCTTAATGAGGGGGACGTGCAATCTTATGATGGTATCAGTGAGCAAGTGGTTGGTGGTTATGAATGGAGGGGTTGCATGGGAAGTTTTGATAGCCGTGGTTATCAGTTTTCATTTAACAGGAATGTTGGCTCTTTGTTGGTTCGTACGATGGATGCGAGTTTGTTTATTATGGCTATGGGTCCGTGTAATGGTGTTTCACCTTTGATTTGTCTCATGCCTAAATCAGTGACGTTTTCGGAAACTGGTTCCAGTTTTGAGAGTAGTTGTGGACTGAGAGAGTATAGTGATGAATTGAACCGTAGTAGTGAAGTGTCTTCTTCAGCATTGAGGAGGAGGAGACGAAGGCGAGTGGTACCCAGTTCTGGAATGGTTCAGCGCAGTGCTAGACTGAGAAATGGTTCTCCTTTGACTCGAGGTAAGGTCCTGAATTCATCTACTACTAGTGGTAGTGGATGTGATTTGGGCTCAGGTTTGTCTACAACTTTTGGTAGTGATTACACTCCGTTTGCTTTAGGAAATCTGTCTACTAGTCAGTTATTTCAGTTGGCGAGTGATACTGCGTTTGTTTTTACTGATATTGAGTTGGATACTGAGTATATTAGGAGTAGAGAACTAGAGAGGGTCTCATCATTGCGTAGATGAGGATAGTTAGTTGGAATATTAGGGGTTTAAATGAACCGAAAAAATGTGCTGAAGTTAGATCTTTCTTTAGAGATAACCACATTGATATTATCTTATTACAAGAAACTAAAATTGAACGTCCTGACTTTAGATTTTATCTTAGACTAGGTGGGACTACTTTCCGTAACTGGGTGTGTCTACCGGCAATAGGTACTGCTGGTGGACTCATGATTGGTTGGAAAGAGAACCAATATAGACTCGTGCAGGAGTCTATAAAGACACATTCTTTAAACGTTATATTAGCTTCACATTCCGATGATTCTGTTTTATGTATATCCAATGTGTATGGTCCTCATACCAAGTTGGAGAGAAGAATTTTGTGGGATGAAGTATCTAGTTTCAGAAATCAATCCCCCAATCTTTGGATTGTAGGGGGGATTTCAATGTTACTAGATTTCTAGGGGAGAGATCACCCCGTGAAGGGGACTTCTCCGATATGGAGGAATTTAACGACTGTATTTTAGAAAATAATTTAATAGAGATTCATATGGATAATAGATCATTCACTTGGTCGAATGTTCGTGATACCCCTTCATTTGCACTATTAGACAGGTTTTTTATTAATTCTGAGGTAGAAGATAGATTTTCGATCTGTAGTGTCAAAGGACTACCTTTTTTGCTCTCTGATCATTGTCCTATCATTCTAACTTGTGAATCGAACATAACTATTAGTAATAGTTTTAAATTTGAAAAGATGTGGTTACTTGATCCTAGTTTCATAAATCTAGTCTCGGTCAAGTGGAAGTCTTTATTTTATTTTAATAATTTATATAGAGGAAATAGTGCTAAGATTTTTGTAGCTAAGTTAGGGAAGTTGAGATTCTTCCTTAAGCGTTGGAATAAATTTGTGTTTGGTAACGTAAGAATTAAGAAGAATAAGATAATGTGTGATTTGTTAGATTTGGATAAAATTAGTGAGTCAAGGATTCTCAATTTAGTTGAAAAGGAAAAATACTGTAATCTTAAGCAAGACCTTAAATTGATTCTAGAAAAAGAAGAGGTCATGTGGAGACAAAGATCTCGTATACAGTGGATTAAGGAAGGGGATAATAATACCAAATTTTTTCATAGTGTAGCAAATAAGAGGAGACGTGATAATATGATACATTCTATTTTTGTTAATAATGTAGAATTGATTACACAAAAGGATTTAAATGAAGCTTTCACCAGTTATTACAAGCAAATATTTGGTGCTAAGATTAAGAGGAGAACTAACGTTAGGTGGAGTGAGTTATATCCATACGAAGATAGGACCAATCTCGATGGTTTAGATGTACCTTTTACGGAGCAGGAGATCTGGAAGGCAATAAATGATATGCCTAGTGACAAGGCTCCTGGTTCAGATGGATTTTCAGTTAATTTCTATAAACAATTCTGGGAAGTCTTAAAATCAGATTTAATAAATTTATTTAATGAATTTTATAATTGTGAACTACGTTTAGGTAGTTTTAACATTGCAAACGTTATCCTGATTCATAAGAGAGAGGGTGCAAACTCTCTAAAAGATTTTAGACCCATTTCCCTTATTAATGTTTCTGTTAAGATCATATCCAAACTATTAGCTAATAGGCTCAGTACCAAAATGAATGATCTTATTGATCGTTCTCAAACTGCCTTCATTAAAGGTAGAAACATAGTTGATGGTGTGGCAGCGGTACAAGAATACATTAATGTCTGTTGTAAGTATAACATTACTTGTGCAATTTTAAAATTAGATTTTGAGAAAGCATTTGACTCTATAGATTGGGATTTCATATGCGAACTATGTCTTGCTAGAGGTTTTAGTATACGATGGACCAATTGGATCTTATTATTGTTAAGATCTGGTTGCTCTAATATAGTAGTTAATGGGATAGTGGGTAAGAAGATTCAATCTAAGAGGGGTCTAAGACAAGGTGACCCCTTATCGCCTTTTCTGTTTAATTTAGCGGTGGATGTCTTCGCTAGAATTATTAAAAGAGCGGGTAGGTTAGGTTTTCTGGGTAGTGTTGGGAATGAGGAATTTAATAATGAACTATCTATTCTCCAATTTGCAGATGATACATTATTATTATCTTCACACCTGCCAAAGCACATAATTACACTTAAGCTTATACTGTACTGTTTTGAAATGTTATCTGGTCTCAAGATTAATTTTGATAAAAGTGCGGTCATGGTTTTTAACGATGTTGATAATGTGGAAACATTGGTAGCTAATACCTTAAACTGTTCCATTATGAAGTTTCCTTTTGATTACTTAGGTTTTAAGATTAGACCTTCGAAGCTTAAAAAAGATGATTGGATAGTAATCATTGATAAGATCAATAATAGACTACTTAGTTGGAATAACAGATTCCTGTCAAGAGCAGGTAGGTTAGTTTTAGTCAATTCGGTGTTATCAGCTATTCCTACATACTGGATGGCTGTACATCGATTTCCGTTATGGGTAATAGAGAGGATTGATAGGATTAGGCGTAACTTTCTTTGGAATGGTGATGCTGTGGGTAGAGTACACAAATGTTTAGTTAGTTGGGACATCTGTTGTAAACCTAAAATAGACGGGGGTTTGGGCATTTTAAATTTACATAATTTTAATTCTTCCATGCTTGCCAAATGGTTATGGAAATTTAGAAGTCCTGAGGTGATGGCATCGTGGAAGTCCATTGTAGTTAAATCTTACTATTCTAGAGGGGAGTTTCTTTTTGGAAATGGTGGTGTATGGGAAAGTAGACTATCACACTTTTGGAAATCCATTCTGAATTGCTTTCCTTTTTTCAAAATAGGGTACAAAGTAATAGTGCACTCTGGGGATCTTACATATTTCTGGCATGACCCCTGGATCGCTAATGTGCCGCTAAAAATTGAATTTAATAAGCTTTATGATAATTGTAATTTTAAGAATGCATTTATAAAAGATGTTTTTAGGGCGGATCTAAACCCTCCGTGGGTGTTTTCTTTTAATAACATTTTAGAAGAAGATTTGTTAAGACAATTAGCACTACTTAAAGCTAAGTTAGAAATGTACAATTTAGACGAGTACGGGGATTCTCTGAGTTGGAGTCTAGATAAGAAACTAGTCTATACGGTTAACTCTATGTACAATTTTATTAACTTCTCCGGAGTTTCCACATTTCCTTTTAAATTCTTATGGAAGGCAAATGCTCCTCCCAAATCTAAGTTTCTTATGTGGTTGATCATACATAAGAAGCTTAATACGATTGAGCATTTGAAAAGAAAAAATATCTTAATTGATAGTAAATGCTGCTTTTGTTATATTGGTGAGGAGCACGTTGATCATCTGTTCTTCTCTTGTAATTGCACTTTTTCTATTTTTAACACGATTATGAAAATTTTCACATTTGATGGTTTTAATGCTCTAAATGATTGTGCAGTTTATTGGAATTGTACTAGATTTAGATTTAATACTATGCAGAGATATATATTGGATTCTTTAGTAGTAATCTCGTGTTGGTTTATCTGGTTGGAAAGAAACCAGAGATTATTTCATACTAAGTTTGAATTAACTGTTAATCTAACTATTAGTATTGTAAGATTTAGTCTGGATTGGATGTCTAATCTACATTATAAGCTTTTTGGTAACTTACGTTTTGGTTGTTTCTTGTACAAGGTTAGATCAAATTTGGGACTATTTATTAGATTCAATAGATATTTCAGAAATAATTCCTTTCGTCTTTGTTGATATTTGGTACTTGTTAGTACTTTCTCCATATATGTTATTCTGCTTTCTTCTTTTTCATGGTATATATGATTATATATTTGTACATATATACATGCTAATATGTACATATAAGTATAAGTATTTAAACGATTATGTACATATACACTTAATATATATGTATGGGTATATAATCATATATACAGCCTCGGTACTGATGTTTTTCTTTAGTATTTCAGATTACAGGTTTTTGGACTTAGCTGGGGAGCTTATGGGAGTGCCGTCTGGATTGGGATTTATTACTTGTTTAGTCATATATGTATCCAGTGTTGGAGTGTTGTATATTAGGAGAATGATTATTCTCATTGTTTAGTATTTTGATTGCCATATGTAAGGAAATAGATATACTTTATATTGGGTGGTGGCCTTGCCGGAACTTGATATGAAGTATGATGGGTGGTGGCCTTGCCGGAACTCATCTATCTATTATCCTCTACTTTCCTTTGGCAATCATATTCGGGTCGGTGTTTGGATATTGTATCTTATCATTGGTTCCTTTATATATATATATATATATATGTGTGTGTGTGTGCGCGCGCGCGCGCTCTTCCTATTGGAGGATCACACATTATTCTATTTTCAAAAAAAATATCCCTAACTCTATCACCCCCAAATATTTTATTCAAAGACGGACCTAAGAGGTTAAATTATAAGATGAATTTATTTTACTTTCAACTGAAATTAGGATGACTAAACAAGAAGCTTTTTTAAAATAAAAAAAAAAAAAAAAAAAGGGAGAAATGAGTACAAATTATTGGCAAATAAATATTTTTTTGAAAAAGGAAATGAAATCTTTAATATTCCCTTGCAAAAGGAAAGCAGACGCAATATATTTTTGTTATTGTAACAACTCTTGTTTCACATGTTCCTTTAAAAAGCTGTAAATTTTATATGAAACATTTGACGTCTAGCTCAATTTGAAGATATAAGGCATCTCGTTTGTGTTTTCCTAATTTTTACTCGGAATGCAAATTAGGATAAGAAATAATATACAAAAATATGTTCATTCGATGTTTTTTTCTGTAACAGATACATTATCTATTCATTATCTAACTCGTACCAACGATATTTGAACTTAAATCTTATCTGATCCATTTGAATTCTTTGTAGGACAAGACATGACATACCATCACCCAGTCAATCGTCCCGTATTGACGTTTACATCTATTTTTTTCTAACCATTTTGCCAAATCATTCATTATACAGCAACATTTATCTTTAGGTGTTTTGGCTTTGGTTCATGAGGTTGTATAGTCGAATCCTACCGTAGCTTAATTCATGTCACTAAGTACATGTTGACTCGTAGCATATCATATATCATACAAGACTTGCAACATAATATACTTATAACCTAAGTATTAGATTTTTCTTTTCTTTTTTCAGAGGGGGAGACACCACTCTTAAACCTTGCAAAAATTGAAAGAGCAGCAGAGGTGCGGGATGAAGAAACTTGACAGTTAACAAGTAGGCAGGTAACTTATTGAAAGTATAAATATGCACGATAGACATGCCCGGCCTGTTCACTTGTGCTGCCTAAGCCCAACCCAAACACCCAACTAGAAAAATAGGCATGTAAAAGTTGACGCCCCTACAGGAATCGCACATGGGCGTTCAAAACTTACAAGAAACCAATTGATCAAGCATACAATTAATAAAAGTTCAACACTAAGTTTCATAAATATAGATAAAATGTTATAAATATATATAGCTTGTTCAAATTGTTGCCCTCTAGCCCATGTGTCTTCTAGGCCCAGTCCTAGCTTGCCTATACCTTGGGCCAGGCCTGAATCAATCGAGAGGATGCTCGTAACCCCTTGTTCAGTTGTAAGCTTCGGTATCATTATTTAGTCACCACCTGCAGGAACATCAAAGGTTCAATACATAAATGCATCTATTTACCCAATTGACTAAATATATGAAAATGTTAGAAAGGTGCATATTTATACTTTCAATAAACAATCCCCAGTCCCCACTGCGTCCACCTATTATTGACCTATATGCATGTATTTATGATTTATCTATTTCTACCGCTTCTCCCCCCAGGACTGGCCACAAGTACCAATTTAAATAGTATCATTTTCTCTCGCTTTGAGCAAAAGTGAGGTGTAGTCCATTACTCACGGTATGTGTATGGAGAGTTGATGATTTTATGAATACAAGGTGGGAGATCACTAGGCGTATATTGGATGATGGATCTGGACCAGAAATAATCGTCTAGGTGTAAGATGTTTTTGATAAACTCATATGTTGCTACTGTAGATCTTCACGCAAAATTTATTTTTATAATTGTGAAAAAGAAAAGGAAAAAATCTGTATCTCATAGTTGAGATTCAGTTGTTATACAAAGACAAACGAAAACAAGTACGCCGCTCCTTGCTACATCTCATCTACATCACTATAGTTGTTAAAAGCTGCACAATTTGAAATGATAAGAAGTTCATAGATATGTTCCTTACATGATTCATGGTCATCTTCACAAAATTCTATTCAATTACCCTAACATAAATAATATTTCAAATCAAACATATATAAATAGTTCAGCAATTGAAATTGGCTCAAAACGTTGAACACGTTAAAATTTCGAAATGGTCTCATTTGTTGCGAACACGATATTGTAAGTATGCTCAAAGTTGCATTCGATTACAAATTGTGTAGCTCTAAAATCCATAAACGTGCAAAATGAGGTGTAGCGAAAGTGGGATTCGTCGGATTTTTACTCAATATATGGCCACTGTTGAGACACAAAATCTAACGAAGTATTTTGATTGTTGGGCTTTCTTATATTAAAATTTGAGATTGAAATCAGTGGGCAATTCGAGTTATTAAGATCTGTTGTATCTTAAATTTGTGTTTAGTAGACTTCCGTGTGTGAACGCGCACGTACAAACACACACGTGTGTAGGGCAAGGATCGATCACACCTCAATTTGCTACACCTCTAATTTATCTTAATATCAGCCACAAGTTCCGATTTAAATATTTTACTTTCTATTTCTAGTTCAACCAAATAACAGAATAGTGGAAAGAGAGAGAAAATATTATTATTTGAATCAGGATTTGTGTTGAAATTCAACGGATTAGAGGTTTAGCGAAATTGAGATGTAGTTGTTCGCACATGTGCGTGTGCATGTGACCTGTAGCTCTATTTATTTGACATCATCACTTAGCCTCTTGAAATCAACCACTAGTTTATATTTTAATAACTGGTATTTCTCTCTCCTCTTGCATAAGTCAATTTTTTTAAATATAAAATAGTGATTGATATCAGAGGGTTGGAGCATAAAGGTTGGGTGATGGTGCTAAACAAAGAAGATATGGATCCTGGCATATACATAGAGAGAGGGAGATAAGGGTACAATGACACCGCAAATAGTGCAGCAAGCCATATTATTTGATTTGGATTCTATGTTGAAATTCGAGAGCTAAATGGGGGTCGTACTACTTCGGTTGTCATTGAACACTATATACACACACGCACGCACGCACGTATATATGTATGTATATGTGTGTGTGTGTCTATGCATGCATGCACAAACACCCCCCCCCCCCCCCAAAAAAAAAAAACCTTCAACTCCGATTAATTTTCGGTTGAACCGTACCTAAACGATTATTTTTCTTAAACTCATCATCCAGTATACGCTGACCTTGTATTCATATAACCACTAACTACAAACACACATGAACGAGCGGTCAAGAATCGACTACAGCTCATTTTTGGCAAATCCCTCCTTATTTCAACCTCATGTTCCAAATTAAATAATATATCTTCCCTCTCTTCAAATGAGAGGAGAGAGAATGCAATTTATTTAACGCAGAACATACGGTTGGAAGAGGACTTGAGGTGTAACAAAGTGAGACGTAGCCGAATCTTATACACACACACACATATACACACACACACACATACATACATATATATGTATGTATGTATATATACATGGGCAGCGTTCCGCTACACCTCCTATATTGCACGTGAATTCTCACCCTGAATTTCAGCCACTCATTCCGATTTTAATATTTTTTCTCTTTTTCCACTAAGAAAGAATATTAAAATCGAAACGAGTGGCCGATATTCACGGAGAGAATTCACGTGCAATATAAGAGGTGTAGCGGAACGCTCTCCTTATATATGTATGTATGTATGTATGTATGTATGTATATATATATATATGTATGTATGTATGTATGTATGTATGTAATCTTCCTTTTGCTGGATTATTGCCAATGTAACCGTAAAAAACTAATTTTTCGAGAATTTAGACCAAGCAAACGATAAACTTAGATTTGCAGCTAGTCTGGCACCCACTCTTCTATATATCTCTTGTTGGAAGTATCCATGATCCCACAAATAACGAGTGGGATCAAATAACTCGATGGGGGTTGTTGTTGAAACATACCACATAGTTCCAACAACAAAAGCTGCAAAAAAACAGCAACGATACTACTGTTTTTATTTTGTAGCTCGCACAATAATCTGGATTATACCTATTTTTCACAAATACCCAGCCAATTTTCCATCATTAATACATGGAGTCCGATAAGCATATCTTGACCTGATACAGAGATGGAATCTCCAATAGTTTGAGACAAAAGAATCATATGGGAAAACATAAGTAAGCGGGCTTCCGTTTGAGCTTTCAAAGATAAAGGTACATGAACAACTATTTGATCCCCACAAAATCTACTTTGAACCCATTACAAATTAATGGACATAAACAAATAGCGTGCATCTCCACTAACATGGGTTAGAACGCTTGTATGCCAAATCTATGTAGGTAGGTTCTCTTTTCAACAATAGAAGATGCCCTCGCATAACTTATATACATACATACATATAAGGTTTTCAAAATGGGATTCAAATTGTAAATCGTAGAATTCAAACTATAAACCGAAACAGGATTTAATAAATCATGGATTCAAAAAATATATATATATATATATATATATATATATATATATATATATATATATATTAAAGTTTGCACACAGTTTGAAATTAATTTCGATGTTTAAACATCTACATCTAAATTCTAAACCTAAAACATCATTTTCTCCTTTGTTCCAATTTTTTTTTAAAACGATTAAAATTGAAACTATAGACCCAAATAGGTGTACTAAATATATTAATTTGGATTGAATGATTTTCTGAAGTGTGGTATTAGCTTATTTTGAATCGGAATATAAATTGAATCGTGAAGGAAGAGATTCGATATGAAATGAGATTCAAATCGTAGGATTTTAAGAATACTGACAACAATATATGTACACACACACACACACACACACAGACTGCTCTGAGAATCTGAGATACCCTTATTTTACAGCACCTCTATCATATTGTGAGCTACACCATTTCAAATCTAACAAAATTTTGTAGATATTCAATCTACATATAGAGGATCGTCTATGTAAATTTTGAACTCATTTCCACATTTGTAGCCTCTTCAAAATCTTAACTCAATCATTCATCATCCAAGCATTTATTTGAACCATTAAATTTAAACATCAAATATGCTACAAATACCATAATGAACCTGAATTTTACACAGATGATCATTATTTGTATATTAAACATCTACAAAATTTTGTTAAATTTGGAATGTTGAAGCTCGCGATATGACAAAGATGTTGAAAGGGTGCTGTAAAACAGGAGTGTCATACATACATGTATATACACATACTTACACATTCAGTGGCACCCAAACAATGGAGCACCATGTTTAAATATTTGAGTTGGTGCAAAAAGAAAGAAATAAGCATTATTTAAATGGGTAGATGTGGTGAAAATCAGAGGCAAATGGAATGCTCCATTATTTGAGGTGCCATAGAGCACTGTTTGTGTGTGTATATGTATGTGTGTGTACATGCATGGAATTTATGTATTTCTAACATTGATGCCTTTCAGAAAGAACTCGACAACCAAACTTCATGCATAAAGAACCAAATTAAGATGCAAAAACAATATAATGATACCTTTCTTTGAAGTTCCAGTAGCATCCAAAACTTTTGAGTCTTTGGGCAATTACAATTCCGGTAAATGAGACTTAGGAGTGTGCATATCAATACCAGAGACTTGAATGAAATCAACTTAAAGAATAAGCAATCCTTTCTTATAATTGGCTGCAGAAATCATATTATCATTAATCGGTTTCACAAGGTCACTCTTCTTCGTCAAAGTCCATTAAGAAGTCAGTCAGGTTCTCAGAATCGTCAATTGCCTCCTCGATCGTCATTTTACCTTCTTTTTTCTTTGTCTTTTCCTGAATATAAAAGGCGTTGATTGATAAGGAAGTTTACAAGACATATAAGCTAGGAAAGAAATAGAACTAGGCTATTCTCATTTCTCATCTCAGAAGCAGCTGATGAGACCTTCAATAAAATTATAAATTTAATCAAGATTGTTTAAGGTGGATACCTCTGTTTTGCTGAGCTCTGGAGTACTTTTTAACACACTCCAGTTTCTAGTAACCCTCTCCTCCTCGTCTTCTGTTTCCTCATCATCTTCGCTATCTTCATCATCCTATGTGGTATGATACAAATCAGTACTTCGATATATGTATTTCAATGAATAATTTTAATTAAAAAGGATATGTCCATGTAATAATATTAATTAATTAATTAAACACTCACGTCATTCTCTCCAATATCGACAGCACTTGCCATAGCTTCATCAACATCAGTAACCTGACACCATTTTAAGTGAACCATTACACATCCATAAAATATCATGTATGGAATTTCATAGATAAAGCTCAAACCTTTTCCCCCTTAGGGAAAAGAAAGTGTACAACTGACCTCAAGTTCCTGATTCTTTTCTTTCACCAATATTTTCTCAAGTTCTGCCCTTGATATAATATGCCCTTGCTGAAAGAAAGAATTAATAATGAAAATACACATAGATATTATATTTTATCAAACCAACTAAATGATGATGATGATGAATTATAAATAACAATCATTATAAGAAATGATTACAGTTTATTGCTGAGTTGCCAACAGGCTTATATTAACAAATGAGACGAGCACAGTAGGAATGGTAAGGTTAAAAGATGGCCTGAGAGGTTAGAAGATATATATTAAACCGTTACATCCATTGTTATTGGTTGTTTAGAAGCTCTCTTTATTCCTATTAGGAGAATCGCATAAAACTTAAAATTATTTCCTCTTCCTGACATTTGAGCTCCATTTACCTTTTATTAAGGCCTATTTATTTAACGCTAATTAATTTAAGAGAGACGGAAATAAAATAACAAAAACTCATAGGTAATGGTTTCTGCGGATATCAGAATGCTTGCACTTTTCAGCATACAAGCTTAAAGGATTGTTTTGTCAACTCCAGGGGGAGAATGACAATTATGACAGCACTGTAATCACATCAAATTCCGCTTTCCACCTGTCTGTGACACAATCACTTAAACCTTTACTCATTTCCTTTCCCACACAGTTAATCCAACAATTTTTACAGAAAATTTTCATAATGGTGGTGCCTTTTACGATGAATTTGATGGGTTATACTGACTTCTCTGATATCACGCTTTAATGAGTATTGTGGTTTTAGAGACACACATGAAGTATCCTGCTGTTTGGTTTAAAGTTGAGTATCTTGTTCTTAATGATTACATGGTTATATGTGGTGATGCTAGACACATGACGGATTCACACACTGAAGTGTGATGGTAAACCGGCTTACACGGGAGATCTGGGCAATCTATTTATAGCGCTCACGAGCACTCACTGCGAACTGTTGTCAAAAATCTTTAAATCCTACGATTTGAATCCCGTCTCAAATTGAATCACTGCATTTACGATTTGATTTATATTTCACAACTCAAATCCAATTAATACCGCAATTTAGGAAATCATTGAATCCAAATGAATATATTGATTGATACTTATTTGGATCTACAATTCCAATTCCAATCATTTCCAAAAACGGTAACTTGAACAAAAGACAAAAATGTTGTTTTAACGTTTAGAAATAGATGTTGAAACATCAAAATCAATTTCAAAATGTGTGCAAAATTTAAAATATAAATTTCTAAATCCACGATTTAAGATTTAAATCTCGTTTCAATTTAAAGTTTGAATTTGACGATTTACGATTTGAATCTCATTTTGAAAACCTTGTCTATTACTATTAAATAATAGTAAAGTAAAATAATTTCTAGCTCTCCTAATGATTCTAAGAGTTCTTTCATCTTCATGATTCTCTCTTTATATTTTATCTTCTTCCTTTGTTTTTGTATACCTATTGGGTAGTGCCTAGTACTAAAAATGGAATACAAGAAATGAATTCCACAGATCTCGCAAAAATACTATAGACAAAAAACAAAGCAATCTTTTAATTTGTCACTTTATACTTATTTTACTAATTCTCTTCATCATTTTATATCTCTAGATTGTTGTTTTGCAAGACCTAGGTTCGATCCTTCAACAACAACAACAACTAAGCCATAAATCTCAAACAAGTTGGGGTTGGCTAAGACATGAAACCCCAAAAAAAAAGTTAAAAGCTTCCATAAAAGTAAAATATAGTTTCAAAAAAAAAAAAAAAAACCTAAGATACTGGTACATGGATTGCTAACTTCCATGCACTCCTATCATATACCAGCTCTTAAAATATACTCTAATTTCTTATGTTTATTTGTACTATCTCCTCGCATGTCATTTTAGGTCGATCCCTACCTCTTTTTGAGCCTTCGGCGCAGCCTATAATTCCAACACGCACAGGTGCATCGTGCGATCTTCGTTGGAGATATCTGAACCATCTCAAGCAGTGTTGGACTAACTTCTCTTCCACAAGTGCAACTCCAAATTTGTCCCGAATATTATCATTTCTAATCCAATCTCGTCTGGTATGCCCACAGCTTCAACGCAGCATACACATCTCTGCTACACTTATCTTCTGGACGTGTTGCATTTTAGCAGGTCAACATTCTGCACCATATAACATCACATGTTTGATCGTTGTTCTGTAGAACTTTCCTTTAAGCTTATGAGGAAACTTCATATCACAAAGAATGTCAGATGCTAGTCTCATTTCACCCATCCTGCTTGAATTCTAAAACTAACATCTCTATCAATCTCTCCATCAAATTGCAACATAGATCCTAAATATTAGAAGGATTCCTTCTTGGGTACATCACCGTTGTACTAACTAAAATGGAAAAATTATTATGTTATTGGTTTCAATATATAAATCACATAAAATAATAAAAATAAATTTAATTTGTAATTCATTTATCTCAATAAATGTAACATGCCTCACAAAATAAATTTCTACTTTTAATTTCAAAAACCAACATACAAAATTACCACAATTATAATATAATATGTTACAAAATTATGTAATTTTTACTTCAAATGTTTTTATTTTAAAATTGCTAGCCCCTTTCATTTACCTTCTAATATTTTATATTTAACTATACATATTAAAATTAATTATGTAACCATAAAACCATTGAACAAATTCAACAAACTAACATTCGCTTTCTTCTCGATTAAATTATGAAAATATGATAATTTCAATATTTATATCATATTTATATCAATGAAAATGGTATAAAAAATTCATTTAGTTATATAAATACATCAATCGCATAGCATTATATATATATATATATGTACAAACACACACATAAATACTATGAATTCAATTTATGATCATTTATATCAAGATGTTTACACTAATTTGCACTGTAAATTTTATTTTTTAAAGTCAAGTACCTACATTTAAAAAAAAATACAATTATTTACATAACTCTCCTCAATATCACCTACTATTATACATTTAAATCAATAAATCTTAATTAATTGTGTAATTTTAAATTTAAATTATTTGAATAAATTCAATTAACAAATATTCATTACAGTGAATCCTAGAATATGTCAATATGACGATTCAATATCTAAAATTGCTTTATCATTCAAATACAAAACTACATAAATCATATAACCTAACATATGTACGTGAACAATACTAACAAATTTAACTGTTGCCTAATTATACCAATAAGTTTATCAAAACTTGCACTGAAAATTTTTGTTCCTAATTTTTCCTAATTTCAAGTACCTACATTTTAACATATATAAAATTATTTATAACCTCCATCAACTCATTCCTTATATCATTCCTAACATTTTTTAGTTTAAAACCATGTGTCTGAACTACGCTTATGTAATCTCAAATTTAATCTAATTATATAGTCTCGGTAAATAGTTAGTCTACTCTTTTACTAAATACCATATATGTTAGGATTGTCTCGCATGTTCTTAAGGAGGATTGATAGTTTGGATACAATAGTCCCACATCACGGAATATATTGAAGGAATTGTATACACATATGAGCTGGTAGGCACGTAACATCAGAGATTCCTTTTGTTATATGGGGGTTGTGTACCAGCTCATATGCGTGCAAGAAAGGGGGGTTTGTTCCGACCGTCGTTACATAACAGTGGTATCAGAGCCGGAGGTTCGGACTGGACCATGCAGGCAAGGCAGTGCTTCAAAAGATACTCGATGCGAGTCAAGGGAGACTGTTAAAATTGCCTCGCATGTTCTTAAGGAGGAATGATAGTTTGGATACAATAGTCCCACATCACACAATATATTGAAGGAATTGTGTACAAATATGAACTGGTAGGCACGTAACATCGGGGATTCCTTTTGTTATATGAGATTTGTGTGTTAGCTCATATGTGTGCAAGGAAGGCTTTGTTCCGACCGTCGTTACATAACAATATATATAATATATACATACATATATTAGTGTATACATATAAACAAAAATGGTAAAATGATTATCCATTCAACTATAATGATACAAAGACATACATTAATATGTACATAAACAATAATGACAACTAATTTGTAACTTATCATAACCACATTGCAAAATTTTCTTAACCTCAAGTAACTCCACCTTAAATTTTCCACAATTTTACGTGAAATTCAGATTAATTATTTTCTATTATTAACCTTTATGTACGGGTATTTCAACTAATTGCTTACCTTCAAATTTGACATATTTAAACAAAAATAGTTAAGTAATATTTAGGGATGACAATGAAGTAGGGCTACGACCCAAACTAGATAGACCCCCGCCCATGTTTCAGCGCATCCAGACATACTCCACTGAATCATCAAGGCAGGCAAAACCCATGACCCGTTCTTGAAACTTTCGGGTCTAGGTTCGGATCGAGGCTTAGCTGACCCACTCCAACCCGACACGTGCTATTGTGATCTCATTGAATTGCTTTATTAATATAATAATGATTTGTTAATCTTCTTAGACTAAAGTGATTATGATATGGACAGTATAATTTCTAATCAATAAGCTATTAAAAAATTATTGTATTAAGTTGCATCATTGAAAATTATATAACGACATATGCATATTTTTTGAATTGTTACCATACAACTTATTTTTATGGTCTTCTTTATCATTGTAAACACTATGTCATTTGTATTTAATGTATCGTATAAAGACAACAAATATAAATATACGGATTAGCACACAATCTTGAATTGATACATAGACCATCACCAGGTCAAGAGGCAGGGTGGGCCTACCCTGACCCATACAGGTTTCACGTTCGCGGTAAAACTCCAAACACATATCGGGTCTACAAAGCGGGTTAGAACAGGATTTTTAAAAAAAAAACCAAGACTGATCTGGAATACAAAAATCCCACCTTATTGTCATACCTAGTAATATTTGTTAATTAATTTAATAATCATTAGAAATATACCAGTTCCAGCATACCATACAAACTTAATTAAAAAAAATCGCACAAATATAAAAATATATAAGCTATATAACATAAATTATACACAAACATTAATACCAGTTCTAATTTATGATTCATTTCTTTCACTAAAATTTATCATACATTGCATAGTAAAGTTTAATTCTAATAATAAAAGTATACATACTATATTTTACAATATGACCACATGCAATACGAGGGTACACCGGTTAAAAGCGCATGCTTATCGCCGAGTTTGCAAAAATTAAAAGTTTACTGCATGTTGTAAGGTCCAAATAAAAATTCTTTCCTTTTGAAAGTAATTCACTACTCAGACTAAGTTAATAAATCCATTGTGCAATTCAAGAGAAATTCACTGCTTATATTAAGTTATAAACTCGGTTCTCTATACCAATTCAATCAAAAGATATTGATACATATGCATGAAACTTCTATTTACTCCGAAATGTTCTTTGAGTTTTCTTGTAGTCAGTGCAGAATCACTGGGTAACTATAATTAAACTTAAAGTTTTTCTTTCTCCTCACATTTCCACTTTCACATACCATTATTTATTGATCGATGACTGTTCACATTGTTAAAGAGACTATTTTTTTGAGTGTAAGTTAAAGAGACTATTTCTTTGACACGGGTAATTTTAAAAAAGAGAGATAATGTACTTCCATTTTCATCCTCTCTATTTCAGAAAATAATCCAAACAAAATTCACATTCTTGATCTCTTTCTCGTCAGACTAATACTTTTGAGCAATGCTTTTTACAAATGTTTAAATTATTCGAACTTGAATGCATAAATTTGAAGGATTGTTATGCTAACCTTAAGAAACACATGACAATTATTGATTGTACCGTAGTCATACCGAATTTCGTTTCCAACGCAGCGACACATTAACACAATAAGCTTTCATCTCTTGTTCCTTACCCTTCCCAATCCAAATTTCAACTTTTCTTGCTTCTAAATAAGATGAATTTGTGGAAGGAAGGCAACTAAGACTGTTAAGGGCATTGTATGTGTTAAGTCATTTTAGGGATAGAACTATGATAGCATTAATGACTTTCCATATGCACAATTTTGTAGTGGGATATTTCGGATGCCAGGATATTACCCAAGAATTATTATATACAGCACTGATTTTCCTTAACCATCTACTTACATTGTCCTAGTTGCTCATCCAAACATTACTTTGCAATATCAAGTTAATGTAAACAAATATCTACCAGTAATTGTTAGTACGATACATATGAAAAAGCTTTTTTTTTTTTTTTTTTTTTTTTTTTTTCTTTTTTTTTTTTTTTTTTTTTTTGTGTGTGTGTGTGTATTCCAGTGTCCGTGATCAAGGATAACTTGAACTTTTCATGTGTATGTAAGAACATGAAGCACATCTGAGTTTTCGTATTTATTGTATTTATTACCTCCATTAGATAAGATAACATATTTGGTGTGGGTTCATGAAAATCTGGACCTCTGTAATCAATGACTTCGTCTGGGTCTTGAATATAGTTAATAGTCGGATATACAGGATCACCACCCCATACTGCACAATAATAACATACAAAGCAATTAGAATAATTAGCCATGACATTTGTAGAGGCCAGGTATTCTAAAAAAGTAATGAAATATAAATTATTCTAATGATATAGCATCATACTCTCTTTGATTTGATCTTCCCGCATCCGCATTGCTAATGGATCCCGTTTAATTCGGATATCGGTACCCATCATGATGCGATATTCTTCTGCCGTTTGATGTTGGAACATATTAATTAGTTGAGCATTCTCATCTTCTCCGGTTTCCTCATAATGCTTTTGTATAGCCTCACGTGAAGTATCCCTATCCCATGCTTTGACCCATTCTGAGTAATACGCTATTGGCCCTATTTCTTCTAATCTCATTCTTTCAGCATGTAGCCTGATATTTATAGGGCAAAAATATATGAAAAGAAAATACTTTCATTGAAAGTTAAAAGATTACGTGATATCATTAATCAATTTACAGTGAATAACTATCATCTAATATCATGTTGGAATATCCAAGTTTAGATTACTCATTATAAAAGCAACATGCAAGTTAAGAGGAGAACAAATAGGTATGTATATACAGGAAGGAGCAAATACACCTCTAATGCTACATTTCAATAAATTTATAGCTGTACAATTTCAAATGAAACCAAACTTTGCAATTATATTCTTAGATCGTTAAAGGTATCTCAAGAAAAATCGAGTTTGTTGAGGGCAAGAAAATATGAAACTGTTTAAAAATAATTTTTCAAACTCATTATTAAATTCAAGGACCAATATCAACTTGCATACTGAATATGTAATTATATATAAAAATTCAAATGAGCATGATTTTTGCAAAGATGAATAAGAATATAAGCACTGGAAACTATCAAGAAGGAGCTCTTTTTGCACTTCCTATGTCATCACGTAGCTTGTTAGTGTAAATTTCATTGTACAATTTTTTTTCTATTTTTGTTAATTATTATTAAATTTACCTTTCTTCTTTAAATATATTTTTCCTCGCCCTTGCAAGAGCAGCTTCAGTCAATGTTGGATGATCTCCATATAGTTTTATTTGCCCAGTTTCTGCCATGGCTTTCGCAAAAACCTTCAAAAATAAATGTTTTAACATAAATTCCACGTGCATAAAAGGACTCTATATAATTAAAATCGTCCAATCTACTAACAGTATCAACATCAGGGCGCCTCCTTTGCCATCTTGACCATTGTTCTTTTTCAGGCTTTCTCCAATTCCACCACAGCTCCTCACTTGACTTAGGCTCTTCTATTGGCTTTGCAATAGCTGGATCGATGAATGGATGTGGTTTTCCGGTTCTTTTATCCTTCTCATAATCACTGCTGTTTTCAATCATCGCTGCTTCTTCTTCCGCTTGGGTTCTATAAACGACAAATTCTTCAGATGGATATTTTGGTTCTTCCATATT
The DNA here is from genome assembly GCA_030737875.1 of Allium sativum. Classification (NCBI taxonomy): domain Eukaryota; kingdom Viridiplantae; phylum Streptophyta; class Magnoliopsida; order Asparagales; family Amaryllidaceae; genus Allium; species Allium sativum. The sequence continues at coordinate 955,301,160 of CM060926.1, read as the reverse complement.
ATCATCTGAGTTCTCAAGCATGATAACCGCATCATCGCCATAATTGTCGCTAGTTTCTGCTGTATCTGAAGATGATGCTTGTCCTTTGTATTTCTTTCTTCTGCTTCCAGGGTTTTTCCCATATGAAGGCTTTCCTTCGGAGTTGCTAACGGGTTCTGGTGCTCGAGCAGCCCGTACCCGATCAATAGTGCCTTCAGGCCAGTATTCTTTACCTGGTATACTAGCTCGGGCACCTGATGCTGGTTCAAGCCGCCCTGATGTGGAATCCATGTATACATGATACGGAGGTTGTTCAACTGACGATGGATCAAATTTACCATCTTTACTTACACACTTGACACAATCATACAACCTTTCTTCTCTTTTAGAGTATCTTCTTTGTCTAAATAGATTGTGCAATTTCATCGGAGGATACGAGCTTAGATTGTGCGCCTGCAACTCAAAATGTTCGAAATGAATGAATTAATGAATGTGAATCATCCATCACCCTTGAATTACGCATGTCCTCTTCCACTGTTATGTGAACTTAAATAGTATTACAAAGAAATCTGTTGGATCACGTGTGAAAAGGGGGTTTGCATTGGTTTAGCATATGGGAATATGGGACAATCTGGCTCACATCCCTCTCAAGAGAAAAACAAAAAAACTACATTGCCCCCATTAAAACAAACTCCTGCTTACAAATTTATAAATTTGTTGTCGAAAAAGATGTCAATATAATCTTATACTTATTTTTCATTTCCCAATTATTACTGTATCTAATATAGCATGATTTACTCAAAAGTCAAAACTGCTAAATATATTTACAACCACAACCGAAGGTCTAAATATTTGTAGTACAAATATGTGACCAATATTATAACTTGTATCATTTAAAATCACAAATATTAGAACAAAACAAAACAGAAACTAAATTAAAAATATAAGCAACAATGAACGTCCAATCAACGGACACTCATATTTTAAAAGAGAATACAAGGAGTGCAATTATATGGATACAAATATTTGCAGTCGAGCCTGAAATGCTGAAGCTAAACGACTGGACCTGGAAAATAGTTTTCTGAGGAAACAAGCAATGTGAACTGATTTAGCACATAGAAAATTCCATGCCAAGCATATGAGCATGCAAACGACATCATTTGAATCCTAGCTATTTAAGTGGATGTATCACATATATCAGGGATCAAATTATACGAGCAGAACACCCCCTTGATTAATCAAAGCCCAAGTTTTATCAAAGGCACAAGCATTATCTTACACTGAACACAAATATGCATTTCTACTCTTTGACTAAAGTGAAATGGTGCTTATATCAAGTATTAATAGGCTAGATGAAAATGACAACAACAACAACAAAATTCATAGGATAACAAGTATAGCAAACTTGGATACAATAATTACATTCAGCTGTATGTATGGCAGTGAAATTCCTAATACCTGAATCCTTTGACAAAGATATTTCCTTGTACGGTAAGTCCCACCAAATCCATCTACAGAATAAAACATGATACATGACGGATGATAATTACACCTAAAAAATTTACAGAATTTTACCAGTGTCACTTTTTTCGGGGGCACACTGGAAACTATCACAGACATCCGAAATTGTTTACCGATATTGGTAGAGTACAAATGAAGGTTGATTTCCACACAATAATTCACCTCGGATTCGATCAAGCAACTGCCGACTTTCAATTTCTATTGACTGTGTGTCTCGTTCGTTTAATCAAACCCATGGAAAAATAATTAAATTTATTATGGTAAAATTTAAGATCGCTTTAAAGGCCAGTTAGGATTTCCGTGGTAAAATACATACTTAGTTAAAATCTAGTAAAAATACTGCCGGAATTAGCAACCCTCTAATATAAAGTTTTGACTTTTGAGACATCAGAAATGAATATTGAAAATAAGAGTAAGATTATGCGAACTTTCACCTTGAAAGAGAAAAGCATTTGATAGAGCTGCCATCTTTTGCTCTCGTTCTTCTATTGAATTGCCCTTAACACATGCATATACATTTGCAAGCATATAAGCAATACGATCACATTAACATGGTTACTTGCAAAAGCATACAGGCAATAATACTTCACTATGATTTCAACTTTTTAACGAACAATACAAATTGAACAAATATAGACTCACGGTAACTGGAAATCCAAAGAAAACATAATAAAAGAACGAAGAATTGTAGTCATCACCTGGAAACTGAGGGTTTAAGTATGGGTTTCGAAAAGGAAACAGGAGCTAGACGGTAGAAACGGAGACAGACAAGGATAAGCTTCTGAAAATTTGTAAATATAGCTTGTGCGGAGGTGTTTATTGTAAAATACGCGCTCGATGCTCTATTGGACCAATTTTAACTTAAAGCATTCATACACAATTCTTAGATGAAGTGGAAAATAGGCTTTTAAGGACAAATTTAACAAATTTTTTGGTGAAAAGTACGCAAAGTTTAGAATTTAGAGAGAACGACACATTTTAGTGTAAAAAGGAAAATGAAAGCGGACTCTTGAATTCCACTTTTGCCTTAAAACGTGTCGTTCTCCCTAAATTTCAAACTTTGCATACTTTTCATTCAAAATTTTTGCTAAGTTTGTCGTTTAAAAAAAAAATATCATTATTCTTGAATTTGGGCCCAGGCAGAACTTATTCGGTAGCTTAATTGGTGGAAATTTGCTGCAGTCATCCGCTAATAAACCAAGAAAAAGACTTCAATATATGAGATAATAGGAAATGTTTAAATAAATGTGAATGTGTTAACTCGTTAACTAAAAAAACAAAAAACAAAGAAGTGCCTGAAAATGAGATAAAAGAAAAGCGATTGGAAATGAGAAAAAAACATAGTGTTCAAATGAAATTAGATTGAATTAAACCATCAGTTAAAAAAACCCAACGAAACGCTTGAAAATGAGATAAAAGAGAGCGTTCAAATCAAATGAGAATGTGTTATTCCGGTCTTAAATTCATATATATTAGAGGATTATAACAAAAATAAATGAAAAGCATATTATCAAATTGTTATTGCATTGTTGATGTATTTATATTTGTATTGTTTTAAAAGAAATTTACTTAGAGAATATAACCTAGCCTAAAATTGTAAAATTTCAAACAAAAAAAGAAATGCAATTATGCTAATACAACACCTATGAATCATGGGTATAATAATAGTACAGGTATGATTACGCTACAGATACTTCAGTCATCTTTAGTTTCAACTTTCAATGATAGATATCATTTGATCTCAACATCAGACAACATGGGTGTATGGAAAATTTCACAAACATTCATTCATACAACCTTTCGTCCAACCCGTTCAGAGAAAATATAAGTTATTAAAAATAGCGTCGAGAGCAACATATAAAAATGTCCCCTCGGGTGATCAGAGCATAAATAACATATAAACCTCCATATGACCAAGAAAAAGACCCACAAAACTCACTCAACTAGCATAGCCTACAACCCAATCTGCTCCTCAGGCCATCAAACCGGTTCCACTAGTTGTAATCCTTAGCCTCATTGAATATCATAAAACTCATAAGGAACCAACACAACTAACATTACAATCTGAGATGTCAATTCTTTTCTACATTAGCTCACTGAGCTAGAGACAATGAACCGCAACCCCATTACAACTCAGTAAATAAAAGAAACAAATACTTAGTATACCAGAAAAGAGATGAAGTCGAATCGCGATACCATCACAAGGAAAAATGAAGTTGCTGCGACTAAAGACACACTGCGTAGAAATAGACAATCCATATTGTAACAACCCGCATTCTACGCATCGAAGGATCGTAGAAAATTTATTTCTTTCTCATACGAAGTCGTATGGTCATGTAGAGTTGGGGGACGACTATTGAGGTTATTTCTCATGTTCATGATTTTTGTCGATTTTTAAATGACCATTTTACCCCTAGCTGATCTTGTTTCGTCCATAACTTTTGATTGGAAAGGAGTTTTGACCTGAAACCACTTCCATTGGATTCGAATGATGGTTTCTCTTTCCGTAGAGTGGCTACATTAGCCAAACGGACTTACCGTTTGGGAGATATGGCTGAAACAAGGTTTAGAAGGTGAAAAACAGCTTAATTGGGCTAAACCGGGTAGTTAACAGCTAGGTCCATAACCCATTTCGGGATTAGGGTAATGGGGAGGCTGATAGGGTTTGGAAAATCATTTCATTTCAGTTTTTGAGCCGCTACTTTCATTCTTGAAACCCTAGTAATGGCCTCCACTCTCTAAATCTCTTCAAAACATCTTTTTGGCTTTCCTAATCACATATTAGCATGATCTACACCAAATCAAGGCGGATTAACATCAAATCAAGATAGGAGCTGCTGCTATAGAGAATCATTTCAGATTTATAGTTTACTTTGTGGCAAAGGTGAGTGATTTGCATTGTTTTTCACTAATTACGGCTAATTACGGTAATTAGCGAAGATTAGCGAAACTATGGCTCAGAAAAATCTAGAAAATTTCCTAAAATTCTAAAACATCATTTTATGCCTCTGATATGAATTTGGGTAATTTCGACTAATTTTGCAAATCCCGGAATTTGGGGGATTAAGGGGTGATTAGTGGAAATTAGCGAATATATGCATGATTAAAATATGGAAAAATATTCATAAATTCTGAAATATTGTTTTAGACCTCTGTTAGAAAATTTGAATAAGTTTTGCTAATTATATGCTTAAACATGATTAAGGGGGATTAAGGGAAAACATGGGGTTTTTTGCTATGTTTGATCCGTTTTAACATACCATATTGTTGTTTTGCTGTTTGTGGATGGTTGTACATGTTGCTATGACTGTATGGTATGCTTTGTGATTGATTAGAATAGTTAGAATGGTCGAAAACGCCGTCGAATGGCGTAAACAACTCGCTAGACAAAGTGCAGGAACTGCAGACAGGGACCGGATCGGATCCCCTTTATCCGAACCGAACCACTCTCCACGATCTGACCCGATCCGCTTGTGGTGATGGAGACCGACCCGATCCTCCTGGAAGCTCATGAACAGGTGGCCAAGGAGGTGCAACTCGCGAACCGAAACGCCCGTGGAGTATTCTTCTCCGACCCGAACCCGATGGCATCCTCCGATCCGACCAGAAGGAACTTGTCATGAACCGAGATGTTAAGTACGGCCTGGGTTGTATCCGAACTGATCCGGAGCTTGGCTACGATCCGAACCACCACGAGTTGGAGCATGGAGCACGACCCGACCCGATCCGGTGCATCATGGTGGGACTTGAGGAACTCGATCTGATCCGAGGCGATGAAGCAATCCGAACCGAACCAAGGAAGAAGGGGAAGACCGATCCGGTGATGACCAATAACCCGAGATGCAAAGGTAGTCCAAATGGAAGTTAGAGCTCAGGATCCAGTTGGGAACCAATGAGTTCACTTCATGGTTGGGCTTTGCTGCGGGACGTATGCAAAGGGGTTGTCGGTATTCATAACTTTGGTCCACCACTGAGAGATGGATAGTGGGCTTGTAGTGATAGTTACACGGGATTGGATTCCGTCATGCCCCAAAGTATTAGGAGACCAAAGTAGTGGATATCGTATGCTTTACGCACTGAGTGAGGGATGTGAGGATGATTGCTATGCTTGATTGTTTGACACCATTATGACATGCACACCCCCACCCCCGTATCTCTTACATAGTATGTTAGTGGCACCTTAGAGTATTGTACGGTATGTAGTGCTAACTCTTTGGTTGCAGATCCAGGTTCAGGTATGATTGGAGTATACCTGTTATTGTTATGTTTTGTTGCTTATCGCTCATACCAGACTTTTTGTCTGACCCAGAGTTTTATGTCTCTTCTTATTACTCTGGGTGCTCACACGAGCAGACTAGAGACAGGTTAGGTGGTGATGCGCGAGTAGCTGATTCGGAGGCGAGCAGGAGGCTTCCACGTATGATATATAGATATTCTCTGTGTGTCGTTGGTGGTCACTACTTGGGCATTAGTAGTGTACCTTTCTTATCTTGCTTTTTCTTTAGAGACAGTATTCTAAAAGTTGTAACAAGCTGTATTTTGGATTTCCGCTGCTATGATGCTTAGTTTGTTTCCAGCTTATGCACTGTCTCGCCTGTTTTATGTCAAGTATGTTATTATTATATTTTGTTCTATGCGCTGTGAGACATTCTACAGGTTCCTTGTTAGTTCATTTCCTTCTTTCCTTTCCTTCTGACGATCCGTCCCGTGCTGACTGGACATGTGTACAACGCACTTTTGGAGTAAATATCGGTTGGTGCGGGGCGGGCCGTCACATTTGGTATCAGAGCTCTAGGTTGCGTAGTTAACCTAGGGAAAGACACTAGGGAGAGATAGTACGTATATGAGAGTGCGTATTTGTGATTACTTTTGTTTTCAAAAGCTATATATATATATATATATATATATATATATATATATATACTATTAGTATAGCTAAGGATGAAGTCGTACTGCACTAGCACCACTATGGGGTCGTTAATCGTTTTCTCTTTACAGATTGAACGATGAGTAGAGACACCAGGGGTGCTGGTAGAGGGACCAACCATGGGAATGCTCCTGATATGAGGACAATGTTCACCAACTTCATGAGGGAGATGCTTAGGGATGTTCAGGGAGCAGTTCCCAATCCCGGAAATGGTGGTGGTCCAGTAGTGCAGGCGCCTAGGGCCGATTTCGCCAAGTTGTGCAAGGATTACACTAACCTTGGTAGGAAGCCGTTCCACGGAACGGAGTCGGCCACAGATGTTCAGGATTGGTTGGATAGCTGTGATCGTATCTTTGACGACTTGGGTATTGAGGATGCGATGAAGAGAAGGCTAGCGTCTCGTCAGCTGCAAGGGCGAGCGATGAATTGGTGGAATGCCATTAAGACATCTACTCCAGAGGATCAAGTTACTTGGAATCAGTTTGAGACTCGCTTTTGTGATAAGTTTATTCCAGCTGCTCATAAATCAGAATTGTTCAGGAAGTTCTTGGAGCTTAAGCAAAATGGTAGGGCAGTCTCGGAGTACATCGTAGAATTCGATACTTTATCGAAATATGGATGGTCCCTTATCGATATAGTCGAAAATAAGAACGAGAAGTTCATAACTGGCTTAGATGGGTACTTGGGGGAAAGACTTATAAACCATATCGATGAGACGTTCGAGTCTATTGTAGGAAAGGCATTAAGGTCAAAGAGCCTTTTCCCTAAGTCGAAGACCGAAGTTGCTATTGCATCTACAGAGGAGCCAAAGCCGCAAGCAGGCGGTGAAGGCAAGAAGAATTCTCAGAACAAGAGGAAGCAGAACCCGACCGAGGATGGTCAGAATAATAAAAATAGGAAAGATGGTGAATGCTTTAGTTGTGGCAAGAAGGGTCACTATGCCAGAGATTGTCGAGAAAAGCCTGGGGAAAGGAAGTGCTTTAACTGCGGCCAGGCGGGACATCACAAGGATGATTGCCCACAACCTCCTAGGGAGAAGCAGATCGTGAAAGCATATGCTATCAACGTTGTTCCTTCTTCGTCGAATGCCCCAACTGCGGCGCAGAAGGAAAAAGGTGTCGTTATTCGAGGTATGCTTTCTATTTAAGATGTTTTGATCGGGTTTTGTTTGACAAACCCGAGATAGTCGATAGACCTCTAGTTGTGACGAACCCGATTGGTGGTTCGACTAGTTTTGGCATGATTTGTTGTAACGTGGTCTTATCGAGTCATGGATGTTTGTTTGTTTGTGTTTGCTTTGTTTTGGGCTTTACTGGGTTTAGCATTATTATGGGGAGTCGATCTACTCCAAAGGAATAAGGTGGTATTAGGTACCTACCTAGTGATAGCGATAGTAACTGGAGTTAAGGAAGCTAAGAGGTTATCGTTGTAATAAGTTCTAGTTGTCTCTAGGAGGCAAATGAGTGCTCCAGTGCTAGATTGTTTCACTAGTATCACTTCACATGGATTGTCCGAATTCGGAGGAGATGTTCCTTAGGTGCTTGTCTGATATTGGTTTAGGCCTTTGGGGCTTGTGCTTGGGGAATGTCGATTTCGACTAGGATGGTTTGCGTGAGGGGTAAATAGTTGTTGTGATTTTTCATTGGATGATATCTTGGTTTACTCGAGGAGTGATGGGCAGACGGAACATGATAAGACTGTTTAATGGTATAGACTGCCCAGAGTTAGACTCGATAGGGTTATGAGATTGCTCGACTGGGACTCGAGAAAGATGCAAAGTAATGGATTGTTTAGAACCCTATGTTGATGTTCTCTTTGGATAGTAGGAATTTGAAGGAATAGGATGTGTTCGTTGATCATGGAGGATACAACGAAGATTAGGGCGATTCAAGTTGGACTTGAACTCGTAAAAGGAAAATGGGTGTTCGTTGATCTTGGAGATGCAACGAATAGGGAGACGACTCACGTTGGGCCAGAGTTTGTCGCTGATGGATACTCAAGACTAGGTATGAGTTATAGATTGACTCGAGTTGGACTCGAGAAGGCTGCAAGGAATTGGATTTGGCTCGAGTTGGACTCGAGAGGGCAGCAAGATAATGTACAGACTTGGGTTGGACTCAAGTATTTTAGGCAGACAAAAAGCAGGGGTATCTGGGGACGCCCGTTACCTTGGATCCGTTGGACGTGATCTAGTTATCCTTGGAGGATAAACGTACGTTGGACGTACGGTAGTCCGTAGGGAGGCGGGGGCTTCCATTGGCCTGGGATTGGTTGGACCAGTCAAGTAGGCATCGGTGTATGTATGGAGGATGGGCTTCCATTAGTTATTGATGTTGGTTGGACCAGACATACTAGAATCGACATATTGGGATTGGTTAGACCAGTCATGTAGGTGTCGATGTGTGTGAATTTAGCAGGTGATAGATAGGATTTGTTTGATGGATGTTATGGTTGCTATGTTGTTCCTATTTTTCTTCCCTTGAGTAGACTATCACCTGTAGGGTTCCAGCGATGGGGAACAAAGTGATTGTAGTAGGACTATGAGCCAGTGCAGTAGAGTCGTCATGACTCAAGGGGCAGAGTGGACATAGCAAAGGACTAGTGGCTGTGGATCAGTGCAGTGGAGTCGCCATGACTCCATGGGGCAGAGTGATCATAGTAAAGGATTTGGGTGCGGTAATAGTTGCATTGAGTAGGATACATGCCAGTTTAGGGGTTTTGTTTCTAGGATGGAAGCAACTAGAGTATATCACAGGATATGATTTCACGCCCAAGAGTGAATTGGATTCAGAAACACTAGTGAGCTTGACGATTAGATCGATTTTGCTTGAGTGGATTGGTTCCAGTTAGAAGGACGATCCTAACCTATTGGAAATCATCTCTAGGGTAGAGACGGGTATCGATGGAAAGAGAACAAGTCTCAAATGGATTATATTGATAGTTTACCAAGGACTAGGTCAGGTCATGATGGTATTTGAGTGAATTGTATATTAGAGAATGAAGGCTACCCAAGATAGACAGAAGACTTACCTTGATAAGAGACGAAGAGATTTGGAATTCTTCGTTAACGACTTGGTGTTCATCGAGATCTCTCCATTGAGAATGTGATTCAGATTGGTTGGAGAGGTAAGTTAGCACCAAGATTTGTTGGCCCATTCCCAGTCCTCGAGCAAGTTGGGAATTTGGCGTATGAAGTAGAGCTACCTGACAAGATAGCGGGAGTTCACAACGTATTTCATGTTTTCCAGTTAAGGAAGTTTGTGCAAGACCCTAATGTGGCTATTTCACCAGATCAGTTGGACGATATCGAGGTTGAACCCGAGGCGGTTGAGAACCGCAAGCCTATGCGTATTGTTGGGAACGATACGAAGCAGCTTCGAAGGAAGATGGTGAAACTAGTCAAAGTCCAGTGGGGTGAGAATGAAAAAGACTGTACTTGGGAAACAGAGGAGGATATAAGGAAGAAGTATCCAGAACTCTTTGCCTGGTAAGGTTTTGATAGTGATAGTTTCTTCCCTTGTTAGTAAACCGCATGCTAGGATAGACTTGTTTTGCATGTTGATTGTTGTTTTATGGTTGATAGACATGCGGGACCCTTTGTGTGTTTTGATTAACGAATTTCGGGGGCGAAATTTCTTAAGGGGGGGGGGGGGAGAAGGTAACAACCCGCATTCTACGCATCGAAGGATCGTAGAATATTTATTTATTTCTCATACGAAGTCGTATGGTCATGTAGAGTTGGGGGACAACTATTGGGGTTATTTCTCATGTTCATGATTTTTGACGATTTTTAAATGACCATTTTACCCCTAGCTGATCTTGTTTCGTCCATAACTTTTGATTGGAAAGGAGTTTTGACCTGAAACCACTTCCATTGGATTCGAATGATGGTTTCTCTTTCCGTAGAGTGGTTACATTAGCCAAACGGACTTACCGTTTGGGAGATATGGCTGAAACAAGGTTTAGAAGGTGAAAAACAGCTTAATTGGGCTAAACCGGGTAGTTAACAGCTAGGCCTATAACCCATTTCGGGATTAGGGTTATGGGGAGGCTGATAGGGTTTGGGAAATCATTTCATTTCAGTTTTTGAGCCGCCACTTTCATTCTTGAAACCCTAGTAATGACCTCTACTCTCTAAATCTCTTCAAAACATCTTTATGGCTTTCCTAATCACATATTAGCAAGATCTACACCAAATCAAGGCGGATTAGCATCAAATCAAGATAGGAGCTGCTGCTACAGAGAATCATTTCAGATTTATAGTTTACTTTGTGGCAAAGGTGAGTGATTTGCATTGTTTTTCACTAATTACGGCTAATTATGGTAATTAGCGAAGATTAGCGAAACTATGGCTCAGAAAAATCTAGAAAAATTCCTAAAATTCTAAAACATCATTTTATGCCTCTGATATGAATTTGGGTTAATTTCGACTAATTTTGCAAATCCCGGAATTTGGGGGATTAAGGGGTGATTAGTGGAAATTAGCGAATATATGCATGATTAAAATCTGGAAAAATATTCAGAAATTCTGAAATATTGTTTTAGACCTCTGTTAGAAAATTTGAAAATGTTTTGCTAATTATATGCTTAAACATGATTAAGGGGGATTAATGGAAAACATGGGGGTTTTGGTTATGTCTGATCCGTTTTAACATACCATATTGTTGTTTTGCTGTTTGTGGATGGTTGTACATGTTGCTATGACTGTATGGTATGCTTTGTGATTGATTAGAATAGTTAGAATGGTCGAAAATGCCGTCGAATGGCGTAAACAACTCGCTAGACAAAGTGTAGGAACTGCAGACAGGGACCGGATCAGATCCCCTTTATCTGAACCGAACCACTCTCCACGATCTGACCCGATCCGCTTGTTGTGATGGAGACCGACCCGATCCGCCTGGAAGCTCGTGAACAGGTGGCTAAGGAGGTGCAACTCGCGAACCGAACCGCCCGTGGAGTATTCTTCTCCGACCCAAACCCGATGGCATCCTCCGATCCGACCCGAAGGAACTTGTCACGAACCGAGATGTTAAGTACGACCTGGGTTGTATTCGAACCGATCCGGAGCTTGGCTACGATCCGAACCACCACGAGTTGGAGCATGGAGAACGACCCGACCCGATCCGGTGCATCATGGAGAGACTTGAGGAACTCGATCCGATCTGAGCTGATGAAGCAATCCGAACCGAACCAAGGAAGAAGGAGAAGACCGATCCGGTGATGACCAATAACCCGAGATGCAAAGGTAGTCCAAATGGAAGTTAGAGCTCAGGATCCAGTTGGGAACCAATGAGTTCACTTCATGGTTGGGCTTTGCTGCGGGACGTGTGCAAAGGGGTTGTCGGTATTCATAACTTTGGTCCACCACTGTGAGATGGATAGTGGGCTTGTAGTGATAGTTACACAGGATTGGATTCCGTCATGGCCCAAAGTATTAGGTGACCAAAGTAGTGGATATCGTATGCTTTACGCACTGAGTGAGGGATGTGAGGATGATTGCTATGCTTGATTGTTTGACATCACTATGACATGCACACCCCCACCCCCGTATCTCTTACACAGTATGTTAGTGGCACCTTAGAGTATTGTACGGTATGTAGTGCTAACTCTTTGGTTGCAGGTCTAGGTTCAGGTATGATTGGATTATACCTGTTATTGTTCTGTTTTGTTGCTTATCGCTCATACCAGACTTTTTGTCTGACCCAGAGTTTTATGTCTCTTCTTATTACTCTGGGTGCTCACACGAGCAGACTAGAGACATGTTAGCTGGTGATGCGCGAGTAGCTGATTCGGAGGCGAGCAGGAGGCTTCCACGTATGATATATAGATATTCTCCCTGTGTCGTTGGTGGTCACTACTTGGGCATTAGTAGTGTACCTTTCTTATCTTGCTTTTGCTTTAGAGACAATATTCTAAAAGTTGTAACAAGCTGTATTTTGGATTTCCGCTGCTATGATGCTTAGTTTGTTTCCAGCTTATGCACCGTCTCACCTGTTTTATGTCAAGTATGTTATTATTATATTTTGTTCTATGCACTGTGAGACATTCTACAGGTTCCTTGTTAGTTCATTTCCTTCTTTCCTTTCCTTCTGATGATCCGTCCCGTGCTGACTGGACATGTGTACAACGCACTTTTGGAGTAAATGTCGGTTGGTGCGGGGCGGGCCGTCATACATGTCCTAGTAAGCCAAAACCAAAGCATGCAAATTAACGGCCAGTTGACAAAACTGCACAGTTGCCCAAGAAATACCAAGGTCGTCTTGTTCCACCTTGCATAACCAGACTATCATCGGACATAAATTCACCTAGCAATGTATGTTATAGACTAGCTAGGGTACCTTGCAAAGCACAATACTGGAAGACGAACAATTGGGAATTTGCGTAGACAGACTACAATAGACTCGTCAAATAGTTAGTAAATCCTAGGTTTGGCCACTATGCCAAGACATAAAAGGGATTATTGAAGAAAGATCGGGAATAGAATGTAGCCGAGGAAAAGATCTAAAGAAAAAAAAGGGAGGTTGAGGGTGCGATAGTAAGATGGTTTTAGATTCGGAAGTAAAAAAGGGTTTGATGAAGGTCCTATGTTCGGCGAAAGGAAGGAAAAATGGGAACGAAAGACGAGATCTAGTGAGGCGTCAAGGTTGAAGGAGGTGATTGAGAAAGTTGAATGAAATAAAGCATAGGAAAGTAGAAAACGAGGGGCTTCTAAATAATGAAATAATATATATTGTGAATACCCTTAATTTAAAAAGATAAGTGTATGGCTATGGTTTTCAAGGAAATAAAAATAAGAGGTTATACTGGTTTGGAAATGGAAGTGGACGTGGGGAATTTAAATATTATTCCATAAGCGTTACTGTAAACTTTAATCGACAAAGTTTGAAGTTAAATAAAAATCATTTAGGTTTATATAATAAACAATGCGTCATATAACATTGTTTTGGCCCATATAAGATTTGCTGTTTAGATTTATAACAATTAGCTATGTATATAGTGATATTTTCGAAGTAAAGAAAATAAAGAGGAGATTTTGTGAATACATTTATTCTAAAGAGATAAGAGCATGGTTATTGTAGCGTTCCAAACTCGAGTACCGAACATCTAGAAAGCTAAAAGCAAGAAATTAAAGGATGAGAAAAAGATAAGAAAGAAATACTAGAATAGAAGAAGAAGAATAAAAAATACAGAGTCTCACTTCGCAGCGGAATAGAAATAAATCTTTATGAAGAACTTTTATAGATATGTACATTCATCAGAGTACAACAGATCAATCTGGACAGTTGTAATAATCTGTCCTCATGTACAATACATAGCGGGATAAATATTAATATATCTGGACTCCTCCAGCTTGTCTTTAGAGATTCGTAGCATTCTAACCTGAACCTGTACAACTCGGTCTGACCCGAGCATTACAAACGTCACGGATCAGTTTGGTGAACCAGCGTGAGTAAACTCGCTAAGTTTAAGGGTTTCATCAAAGTTGCTTAACTTTAGAAAATCATTTTTGAAAGAAAAGGACAATAGTAAGACCATCTCACACATAAACATGGATGGTTTTTACCTTACTATAACCCAAAACATTTTTGATATATCAAAATCCAGTGATATTATAATAGTGTAATCATAAATAAATAACCATCTAGCAGAACGCTTGTATCTCACGCTCTACATATTCATTATATAATCAAAAATCGCAGGGAACTTATTGGAGAATGGATTCTAACTATAAAAAGGTATGGGACTACATTTCGATCAGTGTACTCTAGAGGGGATACACTGGGGTTCAACAAGAACATCTTGCAACTCAGCCACACATGACCGACCACTCATTCAGCTTGAGTGTATCGAATATATTTTCACCAACTTTTGCTAGCAACTTAACCGTTCCCAGAAGATACAGAAGCGAAAGAAGAACAAATGAATATTCTCTAGATCGGTGACAATATACCCTTCTTGGTGCGACCCAACTAGCCATGCTACATGCCCGATTTTTGTCATTTCCCGGTTGTGAGGCTTGATGTCACAATTACGTTTTTTTTAAACAGCGCGCCACCATTTACTTTGAATGCTACGTCGTCAGATCCGTCAAATCACTAATTGACGTCCACAAATATATTATGGGTGTTAAGCAGGAGAATTTCTCTACCACCAAACTTGGTATATTTGTAAAAATCAACGTACGTGACTCTCAAGGAATACTCTGTCAGACATTCATCCATACAAATCATCCAGGAACAGGTCGAACCGAAAACACCCTCCTACCGCATCTTATATAGGAATCGTCCCAAGGATTAGTAGCAAGAAGTCCTTGCAAATCCGAAGATTTCAATCATGGTAGGATCACAATCAAAATATCTCTACCTGCAATCAGAGAAATTTATCAAGTAGTTCTTCCATTCATGAAGATCCCGGTCTTCAATTCTCCGTCTTTATATGTTTCCTGCAAGTTAGATTCGAACGTCTAGTCGGTTCAAAGTAGTTTTGGGTCTAGTTCTCATCCCAGTCTCTTCGAACTAACTCACCAAAAAGGTCCATCAATATTCATTGATATTCACTGTTTTAACTATCAACTCAAGCAATATAGATTAGTACTTTGGCAGCTCAGGTCCCTTTTATTTCAAAGTATCTTTTAAAACCATTCTAAAATCGATTACATAACTTGTCTTAAATAAATCTCTTTTGTTTTCCATTACTTGAAATACAATTAATATTCTCTCTTAACATTCTTCAAAACTCGTTTCTTTAATCCCTTTTACCTCAATTTTTTTGTTATAATCCCCAATATCATTTTATTATCAAAACACCTTTCATATTTCCTTACTTTGGAAATATATTCATATATATTCTCAAAATTTCTTTTATTTCCTTTACTTTCGGAAATATTATTATTATCATTATTATATATATATATATTGAAAGTGGGTAAACTTTTATTATGAGCATTAGCAGCCCAATAAGAAGTGATGTTGTACAAACTGACAGCACGTGACACAAACTGAACAACAGTTTACTTAATCCCACTTTACAACTTCACTTTCCCAAAATAAAACACAAAAGCACTAAAAATTACTCATGGATTTCGGCGGCGACGACTTCTTCACGCATGAATTAATGGAGGCCTTAGCTAGGTTTCCAGCTTCACTCCATGATGCCAGCATCTCCGATGGATCCCCAGCTCTAATACCAGATGGTGGTGCTCTCCCTGCTGACGTCAGCCTTCTTCCTCTACATCTGAGTATCAATTTGACTTCCGCCTCATTTAGCTTGTTGATTTCATTTACTGATCGTCGTTTATTGTGAAATATCCTCATGTTTCTTTCTTTCCATAACCACCAACATGCAGATATAATGCTAATGTCATATTCTTTTATGTAACGTCCCGTATTTTTAGCGATTTAATAATTAATTAATTTAATTATTGGTTTGATAATATAAATGGTTTGAATTCAAATATATTGAATATTTAATAAGTATAAACAGTGAAACAAAATATTTATTTCCAAAATAGTCGGAAATAACTGAATTGATAATATTGTGTAAAGCGGATAATTTACCCAATTCAATTCAGTCTAGAATTGAATTATTTTAATCAGTTAATTTATTTATAACGACGATTGAATGTATTAATTATAATATAATTTAAATTGAGCCCGTATCATCGCGATAGTTCGTAATTTTACGTTTTCAACTTCAACTGAGTTTACAGGATCCATTATAAGTCGGATTTCCTTGAAATAAGAAACGTTGGAATCTATTAATTATATTTTTCTAATACTAGTGAAAAATCAAGATTTCCGTATTATAGAATGGGATTTATATCCAAATCAAATTTTAAAATAGTCGCTATATGGACCATAACGGTTTATTTAATATAACTAGATATTGGTTTCGAATTTGTATAAGATCTTCGAGACGTTGTTATAATTTAATTTTTAGAATTTTACTGTAAACTTTAATTTGGAAAATAAGCAACTTTTTATCTGAAGTATTTTACACCCTATATCAGCATTTTGAGGTTTCACAGAATAAGATAACTAGTCTATTTTTTATATATCTGGGATCGTGGCACCTTTCTCGTCTCAACGGTATCTTTATTTTTGTGGATAACAATTCGTAAACAAATGGAATCTTAAATTAAACTAGTGTTTGATGAGTTATACTAGATATATTATAATATTTAATTTTATATCACTATAAAATTATCAATATATATACGTTGTAGTTGATACATCATTTGCTCGCATGTTTTATATAGCATATAATTGATCTGATGCAAAACTAATAATAAGCATTTAACGTACTTGTGTAATTCATGCATGTGGCTTTATATATTTTTTCCATAGTTTCCTGGTCAAAAGTTTATGTGTAGTATATTAGAAGTCAAGCAAATTACACCTTTGGGCAGAGCATGTGTAATATTTTCTACATTATAATCATCAAATAGTAATTTATGTTCCTAGTTGAAGAAATGGCCAGCACGACAAAAATGAAATGAGAAGCATTCCTTGTGGCAATTGTGTTGATTCATTTCAGTACATAGGAAATGATACACCACGCTGTGAAGAAATGGTACACCATACTATTTTTAAAGTATACCAGGATATCCTTGTTGCTTTTTCAAGCCTACCCCATCCCATTCTTTCTTTTTATCTTTCAAAGCAGTATTTATATATTTAATCACGTACACACATTCCTAGGAAAATAGATGCAGATCCCATACGTATGATTTAATGTAAGCACGGGAAACTGAGCCTTTGGTTGAAACCATACGTACCTACCTTGTACAAACTTGGAAACGACATGGTTTCTACCCCTTCATCTATATATAAAATAACTCTACCTCTCATTTTCTTTTCATTCAAACCAATGGGGAAACCCAACTACCCAGACTCTTTAAAATATTAAGTAAAATTAAATACTCAATCAAACTACAAAATCTTAGGTCCATTAGGCTCATTGAATCAAGGGCTTCCATTTTATGTATTTACGTTGAGGATGAGGCAAACTTCTGTCGCACCAAGGATTGGCAACGATAAACGAATGGATGGTGGGTTTCGATCACTAAAAGTAAAGCGAGTTTCAACTGGATTGTTGAACGACGTGGCTGGAATGAAGTTGTCGCGTTGGGTTAGACAGTGTGCAAGTGGGGTTAACGATAGACTCGTCAGCTCCGGCGTGATGTGGCATTAGCAGTAGTGGATGAACAACAGTCATTTTTATGTGGTTGCCAGCAAAGTGCAGGTGAATGTTTGATGTTGGGGAGGTTTGTGCTTGTGAAGTGGGATGAAGGTGGCGGCATGGTGTGGTATACAAGAAGGTGAAGCCTAATTTTTTTATATTTAATAATTAATGAAGGGTATACGGTGGCTTTAGTTTCCACTAGAAGAAGCATGCAGTAATAGGAGAAAGGAGATTTGCACTGTGTATCAATGTAAAGGGACGATGTACGTGAAGATGCATGTGTTAGATAGTGATGAGGGAAAAGGATCAGGAAACAAAACGCAAGGAAGAAAAGTGACAGTGCGACGGAGTGGGTGATTTTATATGAAGCAACAAAATAGAAGAATGCCGAGACAAAGATGCACTTGATTATCCTGAAAGTTCTCATCACTGTGGTTTGGGCTTAACGAAATGCTATTGTTTTTGGAATAAAAGAAAGATCATGGGACTGTCGAAATTTCACTTACTTCACGAAATTAGGAAAGGATTGGCTAATGCCAAGATTGTTCATTATCCAGGAATTTTGCAGGGTGTTTTCTAAGTGGTCTTTGTAGTCAACAGTTTTTACTTCTCGCTATGGCGGACGCATGTACAGGCATGCAAGGAAGGAGTGGGCTGTTTAAATAATATGAAGCCCATTTAAAAATAAAAATAAAAAGGAAAGTAGGGAAGTGAAGAGAATGATGTATAGAATGAAAGGAGGTTTAAAATGGGTCATGGCCATTTAAGTATTGTAGCAAGAAAACAGAGGATGTCAAGGGGGGATAACTTAAGCGACGAGTTTAATTTTAAACCGAATAGAGCAAGAGCGATCACTTTGAAATCTTAATGACGAGATCTTCGTTGTGGAACTACTATGGTTGAGGAAAGAGCTACTGGAATTGGGTGATAAACTCAAACGCCATTTGATTTAAACGTAATAGAAGCAGATTCATCAACCGCAGACCAAGATGAGTAAATTCACTAACTTTGTTCATTTTTGTAATATTAAAAACATTAATTAATATTGATAAATGATGATTGAATATTGTGTGATGGTTGTTTGGATGAATTGGTTAAGATAATACATATAGTTATATATAAATCGTTCGTTGAATACTAATTCTATTAGATATTGATATTATTTATGTTAACTAACATCTGTGGATGCAGGGAAACAGGTTGGAGGGATCCAAATGGATTCCTCAACAATTATATTGTTATTTTTCATATATTGCATTATATGATGTGATAAATAGTCTAGTGTTGATTATTGTATGTTTGGAATGTTGAATAACATTGGCCAGAAATAATTGGTATTTAAATATTTTGAATACATTAGAAAAGAAATTTGAGTTTTAAAAAGTAAGAAATATATTATTTATTATTTTAAATAATAGAAATCGAATCTTGACTGGGTCAGAATACAGTAACTTGTTGTAATTATAACAAGTAGTTGATTTGTAAAACAATGTTTCAAGATAGGTGGAATAGTTATTACCAAATAATTTGGAAATATTAGAAATAAGAAATGTGTAAAAGATGGGAATGCTTCTGAATGTTAATAACATATATTTTTCTGGAATATAGGGAAAATACGAGTTTATAATATTTGGAAATGTTTTCCAAGAAGTGTGAAAGGCTAAAACGGGTTTTTAGAAATATATGGAAAGTTGAGAAATAAATGAATATTAATTAAAAAGGGCTAGTGATTGTTTGAGGGATGTTTATTTTCCTTTGATAGTTAAAACACCAGCTATCAAAGATTTTATGACCATTGTTGTCAATACGGAGAGACCGGTTGGATTTATTATCCGTAAACCACTACGTATAGGCATAGGCGTTGCAAATTAGATTATGCTGAAGATAAATTGAAGACGGAGTAAAATGCAAGGGCTGTTCTGTTTGTCCAGTCCCACGACAACTTGTATGGACGAATGTCTGACAAAGTACTCATAATAGATCACATGAGACAAGCTTTTCAATTATTATGTCTAGTGGCGGAGGAACTCGTTTCTCTTAGCTTTTATACCCGTGATATTTTTGAGAAGATCAACTGGTGATTGACCGGTTTGATGATGTGGCATTCAAAGTGAATGGTGGCCAGATGTTTTGAAAAGATAGAGGTAGCCTCAAGCCTCACAACTGAGAAATGACAAAAATCGGGCAGACAATATGGCTAGTTTGGTCATACCCATATAGGGTGTATTGTCACCGATCTAGAGAAATATCATATTTGTTCTTCTTTCGATTCTGTATCTTACGGGTTATGGTTGGATGACCGACAACTGTAGGTGAAAATATATTCGATACACTCATGCTAGACGAGTGGTCGGTCATGTGTGACCGGGTTTTAAGATGTTCTTGTTGAACACCGATGTATCCCCTCTAGAGTACACTGATTGGAAGGTGGTCACATACCTTCTCATGGTTGGAATCCAATCTCCAATAAGCGCCCTGCAGTTTTTGATTTTATACTATATATATGGAGCGTGAGATGCAAGCGCTCTGCTATTTGGTTATTTACTTGATTAGACGTTATTATAACATCACTGAATTTCCTATCAAAAATATTTTGGGTTATAGTAAGGTAAAAACCGTCCATGTTTATGTGTGGGTTGGTCTTACTATTATCCTTTTCTTTCAAAAGTATTTTCAAAGTTAAACTATATGGTTGGAGTTTACTCACACCGGTCCCGTGACTGACCCAAAGATATTATCCTTTTCTTTCAAAAGGATTTCAAAGTTAAACAATATGGTTGGAGTTTACTCACACCAGTCCCATGACCGACCCAGAGTTTATTTTGTTTGTTTTTCCCTAAACTCTTGTGTGCCCAAATTTCTACGGGCAGACAAGTGTTTCAGGCTTTACAGATGCACTTGGAGGAGCTTGAAGCAGGAGGCTTCCCCGCTAGTTATTTAGATATTATTTCCGCTGTGATGTATATATGTTGTACTCTGATATGGTATGTATATGCAATACAATTTTGTATTTCAAAGTTATCTTATATAATATATTTTATGTAACAACCCAGATTTTCAGAACCAATTTTTTTTTTATTTTACCTATTTTAGTGGATTTTAAAGAGTTTAAAATGATTATTTTGAGAAATAACGACTAAAAATTTATTTTAACCGAAGCTAGAATGAATAAATTTATTTTAATTATAAAACGAGCCTGAAATGGCGCAATAGTTTGAAAATTCAATTTTAAATTTCAATTGAATGTATAGAATTCAAAATAAATTAGATTTCAGTAAAACAAGAAATATTTGAATCTGTTTAATAACATCTTTCTAACAAATGTGAAAATTGAGATTTCATAATATAAATTTAAAGTTATGTCCAGTTTAAAACTCATAATAGTCGCTATGGAATTCATATATATTTTAAACATATATAAAGCCCCTAAAAATAGCCATTTTGCAAACGACCTCCGTTTTTGATGAAACCACTTTTTTTGGATTCGGAATATCAAATTATTGCTAGATTCCAATTTTCATAATTTTTGGAATTAATATATGAGCGTGGTGCATTTAAATGTGTTTGGTCATTTCAGTTTGAATTTAATCGACTGGAAATTGACCTTTTTCAAACGGTCTCCAAATTCGACGAAATTAGTTTTGTTATGACTGTATCGTCAAAACATAACTAGCTTTATTTTTCTGGAATTTTTGGAGTTACTATGTGGCCCCAGTAAATTAAAATGTGCGTTCAAATTCAATTTATATTGATTTATATTTTAATTTAAAGAAAAACTGATCGAAACAGTCGACTTGGCTTATAGGGTGTATCCAATTGTGTTCGGAATGGGGGTATTTGGCTCGGGGACAATAGTTGTTGGGTTTGATTTGGAGTTTAAATGCAAAACCAAAATAAGAGAATTAAAATATTATTAAATAAATATTTTATATGAGTTTTACAACCCTTTAATGGTGGAAACAAACCACAATAATACGTCTACTTTTTCTCATCAAAACAAATCGATTAATACATCTTCATTCCTAGATAAATCTCATCCAAATGCAATTTCAAATCCTTTATCAACTTCAGATCTGGCTTCGGATCTGAGCAAACGGAAGCTCGAGTTTGTGCAACCAGCTAAAATCATGTTTTTATTCCTGAAAGTATATACAACAAATCTGAGATCTCATGGAAGAATACTATTGCTTTGATTCTGATCCACTTCATGTTATCTACTATAAAACTTAAGGAATATGTCTCAAAAGTTTGGAAACCTATTGGTACATTCAATGTTCATGTAACTCCTAGTTTTAACTTTGTGGTTCAATTTGATCTCAAAGAGGACTTTGATCGACTTAAAGAGTGTACTACATATTCTTACTTTGGTAGATTAATGTTTGTTGAGATTTGGTACCCTGGTTTTGATTTTAACAGTAAACAAAGTTCAGTAGTTCAAATCTGGGTAAGATTATTAGATCTACCTTTAGAGTTGTGGACAAATGTAGCTATTCAATGATGGCTAGTTTTATTTCAAAACCCCTCTTGATTGATGTTAATACAGCTGAGAAAAGTACACAAAATATGCTAGAGTCCTAATTTTAGTGGACACCTCAACTGAGCTCAAAACTGAAATTCCTGTTCATATGCATAATGGTCAGAATTTAATAATACAAGTTGAGTATGAATATGTACCTCTGAAATGTCATCAGTGTTGTTTATTTGGTCATGATGAAGAATATCATGAAGAATCCACAGATCCAAGATGGAAACCTCCTGACATTTATAATGAAACACAAAATAATGAATCTGAAGCTCAAAATGATAATTCTATACTTCAAAATGATATTCCTGTACCTCAAAATGATATGCATGATTCTCAAAGGAATGGAAATTCAGATAACACTGAAGCTCAAAAACTTGGCCAATCTCAATCTGTTAATCCCTCTGGCAATAATGTAGATCTAAATTCTTCTAAACTTCCAGAAACTCTGATTCCAGACATGATAAATGATGTTGCAGATCATATTGAGGAGACAGATAAAGTGAAAAATCAGGATAAAGGAAAGCAAGTTAAAGTTTATCTTTGGTTGACAAAAATGCAAATTATTTGCAAAGCTCAATACCTAAAAACCATACTCCTGCTAAAAGAGCTACGAGGAGTTCCTCATCTATTAAATGACACTAATCTCATGGAATGTTAGGGGTATGAATACATCTTTTCATATGAAAGAAGTATTCACACTCAGACTAAATCAACTATGGTTGGTTTAGTTGAAACCAAATTATCATCAGTAAATTTGGTGTTATTTTCTTCTTTATTACATAATGATTGGAAATATTTGACAAATAATTCTGGCTTGAGTTCAGGTAGGATTTTGTTAATTTGGGACTCAAAGATTTGGCATCTAGATCTGATTTCTTTTTCTCCACAACATTTGACAGTGAAGGCAGTTAATCAAGGTGGATTTATGATGTATTTCACAATTATCTATGGCAGTAATACTTTTGTAGAAAGATTAGTTCTATGGGAAACTCTTGTTAGAGAATCAATTTCTTATTCAAATGCTTGGATTTTAATGGGGGATTTTAATAATCCTTTATCACCAAATGATAAGAAAGGAGGAGCTCCAATTCCATATCAGCACACAAGAGAATTCCAAAAATTCTTAATACAAACAGGTTTGACTGATTTAAAGCCTTTGGGATTTAATTTTACTTGGAGAAGAAGAGGAGTTGCTATTAACATTGATAAAATTTTGGTGAATAATGTATGTCTGCATCAGTTTCTTAATATGAAAGCTCTCTCATTTCCATAAAAATCAAGTGATCATAATCCTGTTCTATTAGATCTTATTCCTACTTAAGAGGTTAAGGGATTCCCTTTAAGGTATAGAAATGATTGATGTTGTTATGATGGTTATAATGGTGCAATTCAAAGAGGTTTGAGTTCTAATGTTTGAGGTTTTTATAGTTATCAGTTTCTGCAGAAACTAAAAAACTGCAAAATAGATCTTAAAAATTGGAATAAAACCAGAAGTAGAACTGATTCTAATCTTACATTGGCAGAACAGAAAGTATCTCTTTTAGAATCAGATGTGGATCTTCATCCTGAGGACCTTCATTTGTATGATGACTACCTGCATGCTAAAAGAGAGTTTCATAATGTTCAGTTTATGGTATTCAAAGGTTTAAAACAGCAAGCAAAATTTCCTGGTTGCGACAAGGTGATACGAATTCTAAATTTTTCTATTCTAGAATGTCAAATAAAAGATATTTCAAACAGATTCGAGCTCTGATTGATTCAAATGGGAATCTGCTGTATAAACCTAATGATATAGAAACTGAAGCCATTGATTATTTTTCTTCTATGTTTAATGGATCAAGTTCATCTGGATTTCCAAGTTTTCAACCAATTTCTTTTATTAATGACCAAGGCCAAAGAAATGTATGAGGAATATTGAACTTGATGAAGTTAAAGAAGCTGTATTTTCTATCCATGATGATTCTAGTTCAGGTCCAGATGGTATTAGTGTTAAATTTTTTAAAGTGCATTGGGAAACTATAAAATCTGATTTGCTAAATGCTATATCAGATATTTTTTAAGTCAGGAAAACTTCCCAAAGCTTTAAATCATACTTTTATAACACTAATACCAAAAAATGACAGACCATCAGAAATTGCTCATTATAGGCCCATATCATGTTGTAATGTCTATTACAAAAAAATTTAAAATTTTTTATGTAATAGATTAAAACCTTTCCTCCCTTTTCTGATTTCTGAAAATCAGAGTGTATTTATAAAAGGAAGAAATATTGGTGACAATATTTTATTTGCACATGAATTATTGAGAGACTTTTGGAAATCAGGTATGCCAAAAATGAGTGTTAAAGTAGATCTACAGAAGGCTAATGACAGAGTGAATAGAGAATTCATTTGTTATGTGATGGAGTGTATGCAGTTTCCGACTCACTTTATAAATCTGATCTATGAATGCATGACAACAGCTACTTTTTCTATAATGATTCAAGGAATTCCATAGAGTTTCATTTCATCTACAAGAGGAATAAGACAAGGAGATCCTCTTTCTCCTTACTTATTTGCTCTGGCTATGCAATATTTTACATTTCTAATGGACGAAGCAATCATTTCTAATTCTTTTCAGCCTAACAGTCAAGTTCAGCCTATGATTTCTCATCTATTATATGCAGATGACCTATTGGTATTTGGAAAAGCTTCATGTCAAAATGCAAACTGTCTAAAGATGATTTTTCAGAAGCTTAGCATGTTTGCAGGTTTGAATGTCAATGCTACAAAAACTAAAATATTTTTTAGTACTTCAGTTTTAAATCATTCAGAAATAAGGAATATTTTGGGATTTGATCAAGGTACATTGCCAGTTAAATACCTAGGGTCCCTTTATCATCTAATTATCTGCACTATTCTGAGTGTAATTCACTGATTCAAAGAGTGCAGAGCAAGATTCAAGGCTGGGAGACTAATTTACTGAGTTTTGCAGGTCGTGCTGAGCTTATCAATTCAGTATTAACCCCAAATATTTTATATCGGCTACTTATATATCAAATTCCAGAGTTTACTTTGGATAAATTGCAGTCCTTATGTGCTGATTTTTTTTGGGGTGGAACTGCACATAAAGTAGCTTGGTCTACCTTGTGTAAACCTAAGAATGAGGGGGGGATTGGTTTGAAGAGATTTTCTAACCTAAAAAAGTTTGCTTGTGTAAAACTGTTATGGAATTTTCTATCTAATTCATCTTTATGGAGTAGATGGATCCATAGTAGATATTGCAAAAATGATTTTTTCTGGTCAATGGCTAGTGACCCAAATGCATCTAATATATGGAAATCAATTCTGAAATTAAGATCAAATTCAAGGCAATTATTTAATAAGAAAATATTCAAAGGGGAAAATACTTATCTATGGTTTGATCCATGGATAAATTGTAAATGTATGGTAAATCTTCTTGGTTATGATAGACTTTAGATCATTGGGCACCTAAGCAAACAGTGGATATAATTATTAGAAATGAGGTTTTCCATCCTGAAATTCACTTTACAACGAGAGAATTAATTGAAGAAATTAGCTCAATTCCAATTCATACTAATCAAAGCCAGGATCTTTACGAATGGTGTGAAGGAGGTGATTTCTCTTTTCATAAAACATGGGAGTATGTAAGATTTAAGGATGCATCTGATACTTTATTTTCAGTGGTGTGGCATAAGAAAAATAGTAGACGAATGTCCTTTATATCTTATCTAGCAGTACTAGGAAGATTAAATACTAAAGATCGTCTGCTTCATTTTAGTTCAATAGAGAATATCATGTGTCCTTTATGTGATAATCATCCCGAATCAATTTCTCATTTATTTTTTCAGTGTGAATATTTTTCTTATACATAGAAATCACTGAAAGGAAAATTAGAAATACCTTTAGATCTGCTTGCTGATGTTAAAGAGGAAGCACATAATTTATTTTTGCGGTTCCCAAACAAAGATCAAACCAGAGACATAGCTTTTGGAGCATTCACCACTCTTTGGAGAGAAAGGAACATGAGGATCTTTCAGAGCAAGAGATCTTCAATTTTACTTCTGAGAATTGAAAAAGAGATCGTGGATCTAGTTCAAGGAAATGGAACGAAGACTGCACGGAACTCGAGGAGCGTACAGCTGTTAAGCAAATGGGGTATTGAACTTACTGATGCCGGTTAAACTGTTGAGTTTGAACAAGTTTGTTGGCGGTGGGTTAATTGGGCTCAAGGTGGGCCGAGAGGATGGACCTTTTTTCTTTGTTTTATGTTATTATTTTGATGTATTTTCTTTCGACTATTTTAGCTAGTTCTTGTTTTGTATTTGGCTTATTTTATGAGTACTCTTTTTCCTTGTAAGGTACCCACTAGGGGGATTGCAAGGTTTTAACGAGGCTTGTAAAGTAGGTCTTTAATTTGATTTAGCAATAAAGAGAACCAATTTTCAAAAAAAAAAAGATCAACCCCCTCCCCTTTATCTCTCTCGTTCGATGTGAGAAAAAAAGAAAGAAAAAAAACCGCTCATCACTCATTCTCGCCCCCACTTCGTTCAGCCATCGATCCCCTACAACACCGCCGCCGGCCACCCTCCGTCTTTCCCATCTCCGGCGACCCCAACCCCCTTCTCTCTCCTCTATTCTTCCTCTCCAACGCAGACCCGCGCCCTAAAACCCCAAATCGACAGTAGCCGCCAAACCCTAGCCCACCACCGCGCGAACTTCAGTGCGCCGCCACCCTCTTGCGCAAGCCCCCCTCTCCATTTCTATTCGCAGAAAACCCCCCTTCGATGCTCGATGGATTAATGTCGTGGATTCGCTAATTTCTCGGACGCTTTGTGTTGCCTGTTCGATCGATTTGGAGCTGATCGAAACCCTAGAAAAATGTGAGTTTTTATTTTTATTTATTTATGTAAATAAAAATGTGATTTTTAAACGTATAACATCAGAATAAAAATGTGATTTTTGTACGTATAACATCAGAATAAAAATGTGATTTTCATATGTATAACATCAGAAATAACATTATAATAAAAATGTGATTTTTATACGTATAACATCAGAATAAAAATGTGATTTTTATATATATAACATTAGATTAAAAATGTGATTTTTATACGTATAAATCAGAATAAAAATGTGATTTTTATATGTATAACCTAGAATAAAAATGCGATTTTTATTATATAACATTGAAATAAAAATGTGATTTTTAAATATATATAGCATTATAAAAATATGATTTTTATATATGTAGTAGCGCTATAAAAATACGATTTTTATATAGAAAACTAATTTATAAAAATATGATTTTTATTATATAGATAGCATAATAAAAATGTTATTTTTATTATCTAGATAGCGTTATAAAAATATGATTTTTATCTATATAGCGTTGTAGTGAAAATGTGATTTTTATAA
The DNA here is from genome assembly GCA_030737875.1 of Allium sativum. Classification (NCBI taxonomy): domain Eukaryota; kingdom Viridiplantae; phylum Streptophyta; class Magnoliopsida; order Asparagales; family Amaryllidaceae; genus Allium; species Allium sativum. The sequence goes on along the minus strand of CM060926.1, from coordinate 955,273,607 downwards.
TGTAAACATCGTATTAAAAATGTGATTTTTATTATCTAGACAGCAGTGTAAAAATATGATTTTTAATATATACATAGCACTGTAAAAATATGATTTTTAATGTATACATAGCACTGTAAAAATATGATTTTTAATACATAGCACTATAAAAATATAATTTTTTTAATGTATACATAGCACTGTAAAAATATGATTTTTAATATATATATATATATATATATAACATTGTTAAAAATGTGATTTTTAATATAAACTGCGTGAAATAGATTGCGATGGAACTGACTAGAAGCGAAACGGAGTCCAGACCGTCCAATAAAGAATGACGGAGTGGAAACCAAAGGTGAGAACTCCTTCTCACTCAATTTATTTTACAGTAAAATATATACTAGGATGCAGACGGTGCTTAGTAACACCCGACACCATTTATTTTAAAAACCATGGATGTTTTGTTTGAATTGACCGTATTGTGGTGAAATGATTGTGAATTGTTTGGGATTGATTGTATTGATATGATTGTGTATGGCGCAAGCCAGTATCAGGAGAGAGGTAATACTAGACATTACTCCGGTTTTAATATCGCGCCGTTATAATGCCGAAATTTTCTAAAATAAAATGTGTTAGTTAAAAATAACATTTTTAATGTGTATATGAATTAAATAAAAGATTCATGTGTTGAATAAAATGTATGAGCAATAAAAATATCATTTTTATTGAATAACTAGACTATTGAAAATATTCATGTGTTGAAATAAATATTTTATCGTTAAAAATATAATTTTTAATGTGTATATGAATGACATAAAATTCTCCTGAAATGGAAATAAATATTCGTTTACAAATCGGTCGATTTGTCTATGGACACCCTTTAACTGATATTGATTGGGACGATATAGTTTTACACATCGTCCAACTACACAAATAATAATTTGTGTTTGTTGATTGAAACCCCACACGGGTATTGGAATGAAATTTGACATACACTAATCCCAATTGTTTAGATTTATGTCAATCGATTGGTTGACAGGCTGTTGTAAGCGTTAATTATTCATATTTGATGCTTATGCAGTTTGTAGTGCACTCTGGATGATGGATGATTGTTTACCATTGTTATTATATACATGTGTTGTAGGGAATTCATATAAATAACATTATATGGTAACTGAGTGGGTCCCATTCCAATTTTGAAAATAACGAATATTTTAAAATAATATTCAGAAAAAGGACTAAAAATACCCGTGTGTTGAGTAAAGTATTTATGTGTTGAATAAGACATTTAAACAATAAAAATATCATTTTTATTTAATGTAAAAACATTAAAAATATTCATGTGTTAAATAAAATATTTAAACAATAAAAATATCATTTTTATTGAATGTATAAACCACTAAAAATATTCATGTGCTGAATAAAAATATTCATATGTTGAATAAAATATTTGAACAATATTTTAAAATAATATTCCGTAAAGGATTAAAATGTGAATTTGATGTCCGATTTTGGATGGACACAAAATTATTGAAATATGTGAAGTCGTATTGATTAGATATGCGCCATTTTAACGCAAACGATATTTATATCGATTTGATTCATTTTTATAATGAATATCCAAAAGGAAATGATTTCAAAATCTGATATTTTTAAAATATTATCATTTACATATTATAATGATATAGATTATTCAATTTTGATTTAAAATTGGAAATGAAGTTGGAATCGTTTTTAAAATGAATTTAAAACGATTTATAAAATACGCTTTAAATAGAAATCGACGAAATATATAATATATATATATATATATATATATATATTACATTTAATGTCCTGAATAGAATGCGCCGCGCCATGACCGTTCGCGAATTTCGACCATTGACTTCGAATTGACATTACGGGAGATCCGACCATCATATTCTCCTAAAGCCGGAACCGTTGGGTTCGTATCAAAAAGAGCTTTCCAACGAATATAAGAGATTTGAAATCTAATGGTTGGATTGGGAATTATTTCCAAATCAAATTTGAAAAAGGTCGTTGTAAGTGTAGTTCGATGACCGTTGATGGAAATTGACTGAAAAGGCCTTAATAAAATTATTAAAAATATTAATAATTTGTATAAAATCATAATAAATGATTTGGAAAGAACTGGGATGAAAAATTATATATTTGAAAAGATAAAAATATATTTTTATCAAAATGAACTAGTTATTAACTAGATTCGAAATCCAATAAATTTTAAATAAATAAATTGGATAGGGAAATGGTTTTAAATTAACCAGGATTTTTCCAATGTACGAATTGGAATGGATTTGGAATGTAAATAGTCTTTCGAATTTTTCGATATTGGATTCCATTGCTATACGGATATTTTTATGGGAATTTGGAAGATACAGATATCGTTATTCCCAATACGATATCCGTTAGTTTCAGAATTTGATATTGAATATAAGCTGATATAATTTCTATTCAGAGCCTTGTATTTAATATTGAATTGGATTTTGGGTTGTCGTGAATGGTGTCTTCGTTAACACTGTTCTTAAATCCAGCTAAGAAAAGAATAAATCTTTTAATTAAGATTTAGTGAAGTTTTCCAATTAACTAATATTTAATTGGAATTGAATAAAAGAATTGGATTTTTGGGTTTATCATGGACTGAGTTTTAAATGACACTTGTTCTTTAACTCAATTAACAGTGAATGAGATAATTTAAATTATCAAATTTGGGAAATGATCGAGAATGGAGTATCACCAGTCTTTGTCGCTGGCTCTGTGTGGGCTGGGTACGCATGGTAGGGGGTTCTCAACATTTGGTTTGGTGGTGAATAGTGGGCTCTTACCCCTACATGTCCCTTTTCAGGGTTGGTAGATGTGTGCGAGCAGTCGAGAGGCTGGTCGTAAAACAAGTGATCGGGGGACTAAGTGGAAGCCACGGTGGGTATTACCTGCTGCTTTGGGGGATGAAGGGATGGTTGCAAAGCCTACCGGATTTCGTCGGGCTATTTCAGTTTGGTATCAGAGCTTTGGTTTACAGTGCTCGAGAACAAGGCACATTAGAACCAAACGAAAGAATTCATCAGAGATTGGATTAGTAATATCCAATGAGAACGACTCGATAGAGATAGGATCAGTAGTATCCTAGAACGAGTCTGAAGAGTGTTATTTTTAAAATAAAAATGAAAACAAATTTTGTTTTGAAAATTTAATCTAATTATACGTATTTGAGTGTATTATTTTATTTTATTTGGACAATCAAGTATATGAAGATTTTGAATATACGCGTAATTAATGTGTATTCGAAGCCTCAAATGTACTAGATAGATATAGAATCACACTCTAGTCGCCCGGGGATGATCCAAATGATGAGGCCTCATCATTAGAGTCTATGCTCGAGTTTTGAAAGTGGGATATCTATATATTTCCAATTGACTGGTGTGAGAACCAAAACGTAGTTAGAATTTATTGTGGTGTTTTAGCACTAAAAATATGATTTTTAATATGTATTAAAGTTATGTGTTTGAAAAACTAATCAACTAACTGATTGCTGGTTGTGATGTTTGACTATTAGTTTAACTAATAAAATATTGGAATGATAATTAATTTAACCAATATGTGAATGAATGGTAAATTTAGCCAAGTCGAATCAAATATTAAACTGGATTGAAAATTGACTAAAATTACATGCATATACATGTATATACAATGAACAGGTCATAGCAAGGAAGCTAAGAAGAGGAATAAAATTATATGCCCGACAAAAAGGTACATGTTTACCAGTTTCTTGGGTTTTGATGATTTTATAAGCCGATTGGCTGTTTCTTTTTCTTTTGGATTGGTGAGGGCTCTGTGAGGCTAGTTGTGGTTTTAAAGGTCTCCCCGTGCAAAGGAGGTTATGGCGAAATTTTTCGAAAATTTAGGGTGTTAGCCAAATTTTTGAAAAATTAGAAAATTCTTAGAAACTGAAAAGTTGAAGAATGAATGCCAGAATGAAAGTTGAGTTGGTTAGTTAAACAAATTTAAGCTCCGTTCCTTTTCGAGGACGAAAAGATTTTAAGTGGGAGAGATTATAACAACCCGGATTTTCAGAACCAATTTAAAATTTTTATTTTAGCTATTTTAATGGATTTCAAAGAATTTAAAATGATTATTTTGAGAAATAACGACTAAAAATTTATTTTAATCAAAGTTAGAATGAATAAATTTATTTTAATTATAAAACGAGCCCGAAATGGCGCGGTAGTTTGAAAATTTGATTTTAAATTTCAAATGAACATATAGAATTCAAAATAAATCGGATTTCAGTAAAATAAGAAATATTTGAATCTGTTTAATAACACCTTTCTAAAGAATGTGAAAAATTGAGATTTCGTAATATAAATTGAAAGTTATGTCCAGTTTAAAACTCAAAATAATCGCTATGGAATTTTTATATTTTTATACTTTAAATATATATAAAGCTCTTAAAAATAGCCATTTTGCAAATAGTCTCCATTTTCGATGAAACCACTTTTGTTGGATCCGGAATATCAAATTATTGCTAGATTCCAATTTTCATAATTTTTGGAATTAATATGTGAGCGTGGTGCATTTATACGTGTTTGGTCATTTCAGTTTAAATTTAACCGAATGGAAATTGAACGTTTTTCAAACGATCTCCAAATTCGACGAAATTAGTTTTATTAGGACTATATCATCAAAACATAGCTAGATTTATTTTTCTGGAATTTTTGGAGTAAGTATGTGGCCCTAGTAAATTAAAATATGCATTCAAATTCAATGTATACCGATTTATATTTTAATTTAAAGAAAAACTGATCGAAACAGTCGAATTGACTTACCGGACATATCCCATTCTGTTCGGAATGAGGGTATTTGGCTAGGGGCGATAGTCGTTTTGTTTGATTTGGAGTTTAGATGCAAAACCAAAATAAGAGAATTAAAATATTATTAATTATATATATATTTATAAAAGGTCAACCCCCTCCCCTTTATCTCTCTCGTTTGATTTGAGAAAAAAAGAAAATAAAAATAACCACTCGTTGCTCCCCCTTCGTTCAGCCACCGTGCCCCCTATAGCACCGCCGCTGGCCTGCCTCTGTCTTCCCCATCTCTAGCGACCCCAACCCCCTTCTATCTCCTCTCTCCTTCCTCTCCGACACAGACCTGTGCCCTAAACCCCCAAATCGATAGTAGCCGCCAAACCCTAGCCCACCACTGCGCGAATCCCAGTGCGCTGCCACCCTCCTGCGCAAGCCCCCCTCTCTATTCAAAATTCGCAGAAACTCCCCCTCTCGATGCTCGATGGATTAATGTCGTGGATTCGCTAATTTCTCCGACGCTTTGTGTTGCTTGTTCGATCGATTTGGAGCTGATCGAAACCCTAGAAAAAAGTGGGTATTTATTTTTATTTATTTGTGTAAATAAAAATGTGATTTTTATACGTATAACATTAGAATAAAAATGTGATTTTTATACGTATAACATCAGAACAAAAATGTGATTTTTATACGTATAACATCAGAAAAAAATGTGATTTTATACGTATAACATCAGAATAAAAATGTGATATATGTGATTTTTATATGTATAACCTTAGAATAAAATGCGATTTTTATATGTATAACATTGAAATAAAAATGTAATATATATATATATATATATATATGGCATTATAAAAATATGATTTATATATATGTAGTGGCACTATAAAAATATGATTTTTATATATGTAGTAGCGCTATAAAAATATGATTTTTATATATGTAGTAGCGCCATAAAAATACGATTTTATATAGAGAACTAATTTATAAAAATATGATTTTTATTATATAGATAGCATAATAAAATTATGATTTTTATTATCTAGATAGCGTTACAAAAATGTGATTTTTATCTATATAGCGTTGTAGTGAAAATGTGATTTTTATAATGTAAACATCGTATTAAAAATGTGATTTTTATTATCTAGATAGCGTTGTAAAAATATGATTTTTAATGTATACATAGCACTGTAAAAATATGATTTTTAATGTGTACGTAGCACTGGAAAAAATATGATTTTTAATGTATACAACGTTGTTAAAAATGTGATTTTTAATATAAATCGCATGAAATAGATTGCGATGGAACTGACTGGAAGCAAAACAGAATCCAGATCGTCCAATAAAGAATGATGGAGTGGAAACCAAAGGTGGGAACTCCTTCTCACTCAATTTATTTTACAGTAAAATACATAGTAGGATGCAGGTGGTGCTTAGTAGCACCTGACACCATTTACTTTAAAAACCATGGATGTTTTGTTTGAATTGACTGTATTGTGATGAAATGACTGTGAATTGTTTGGGATTGATTGTATTGATATGTTTGTGTATGGCGCGAGTCGGTATCAGGAGAGGGGTAATGCTAGACATTACTCAGGTTTTAATATCGCACCGTTTTAATGCCGAAATTTTCTAAAATAAAATGTGTTAGTTAAAAATAACATTTTTAATGTGTATATGAATTAAATAGAAGATTCATGTGTTGAATAAAATGTATGAACAATAAAAATATCATTTTTATTAAATAACTGGACTACTGAAAATATTCATGTGTTGAAATAAATATTTTATCGTTCAAAATATAATTTTTAACGTGTATATGAACGACATAAAATTCTCCTGAAATGAAAATAAATATTCATTTACAAACCGGACAATTTGTTTATGGACACTCATTTAACTGATATTGATTTGGACGATATATTTTTACACATCGCCTAACTGCTCAGATAATAATCTGTGTTTGTTGATTGAAACCCCATACGGGTATTGGAATGAAATTTGACATACAGTAATCCCGGTTGTTTAGATGTATGTCAATCAATTGGTTGACAGACTGTTCTTGTAAACGTTAATTATTTAGATTTGATGCTTATGCAGTTGTGTAATGCACTCTTGATGATGGATGATTGTTTATCATTGTTATTATATACATGTGTTGTATGGAATCCGTATAAATAACATTACATGTTATTTGATTGGGTCCCATTCCAATTTAGAAAATAACGAATATTTTAAAATAATATTCAGAAAAAGGATTAAAAATATCCATGTGTTGAATAAAATATTCAGTGTTGAATAAAACATTTAAACAATAAAAATATCATTTTTATTGAATGTATATACATTAAAAATATTCATGTGTTGAATAAAATATTCATGTGTTGAATAAAATAATTAACAATAAAAAAACCATTTTTATTGAATGTATAAATCATTAAAAATATTCATGTCTTGAATAAAATATTTATGTGTTGAATAAAATATTCATGTGTTGAATAAAATATTTGAACAATATTTTAAAATAATATTCCGTAAAGGATTAAGATGTGAATATGATGTCCGACTTTGGATGGGCACAAAATTATTGAAATATGTGAAGCCGTATTGAGTAGATATGCGCCATTTTAACGCGAACGATATTTATATCGATTTTATTCATTTTTATAATAAATATCGAAAAGAAATGATTTCAAAATCTGATATTTTGAAAATATTATCATTTATATATTATAATGATATAGAATATTCAATTTTGATTTAAAATTGAAAATGAAGTTGGAATCATTTTTAAAACGAATTTAAAACGATTTATAAAATACGCTTTAAATGGAAATCAACGAAATATATATATTATATATATTTAGTGGCCTGAATAGAACGCACCGCGCCGCGACCGTTCGCGGATTTCGACCATTGACTTCGAATTGACATTACTGGAGATCCGACCCTCGGATGCTCCTAAAACTAGAACCGTTGGGTTCGTATTGAAAAGTGCTTTGCAACGAATATAAGAGATTTGAAATCTAAGGATTTAATTGGGAATTATGTCCAAATCAAATTTGAAAAAGGTCGTTGTAAGTGCAGGTCGATGACCGTTTATGGAAATCGACTGAAAGGGCCTTAATAAAATTATTAAAAATATTAATAATTTGTGTAAAATCATAATAAATGATTTGGAAAGAATTGGGGTGAAAAATTCCATGTTTGAAAAGATGAAAATATATTTTTATCAAAATGAACTAGTTATTAACTAGATTTGAAATCCAATAAATTTTAAATAAATAAATTGGATAGGGAAATGGTTTTAAATTAACCAAGATTTTTCCAACGTATGAATTGGAATGGATTTGGAATGGAAATGATCTTTAAATATATCAATATTGGATTTCGTGGCTATACGGATATTATTATGGGAATTTGGAAGATACATATATCGTTATTCCCAATACGATATCCGTTAGTTTCAGAATTTGATATTGAATATAAGCCGATATAATTTCTATTCAGAGCCTTGTATTTAATATTGGATTGGATTTTATGGTGTCTTCATTAACACTGTTCTTAAACCCAGTTGAGAAAAGAATAAATATTTTAATTAAGATTTAGTGAAGTTTTCCAATTAATTAATATATAATTTGAATTGAATAAAAGAATTGGATTTTTGGGTTTAACATGGACTGAGTTTTAATGACACTTGTTCTTTAACCCAATTAGTAGTGAATGAGATAATTTAAATTATCAAATTTGAGAAATGATCGAGAATGGAGTATCATCAATTCTGCTCCAAGCGATAATTAAATATTTAATTAGATTTGAACGTGAAATGGTGGTTAATTTTACCAATAACACCATGGTGTTAGATATGGAGTATTACCAGTTTTGCTCTGTGGGATGAATAGGTTGGGATTGGGTAATTAAACAAATGACTACTTCGGTAAGGTTCGCTAATCCCGACTAGTTGATAAACCTTAATTTGGTTTAGAATTGATATCCAAAGGATGATTAAAGAGTAAATTTAAAAGAATTTATCTTTGATAAAATTAATGAGAACCTTTCCCAAAGTATAAGAATATTTGTATAAAGGAATATTCTGAATTGGAATGAGGCATATGTTGTGTTTGTGTAGCACTTGTTTATAAAATACGTGAGTTATTCGGAAAGATCGGGTTTATACCCATTCAAAATAACTGATTCGACGATAAGTCGATGATGAAGACGGTGGTTGAAGACCGGAGATCTTCACATCGTTTGGATGATTACTGATGTCTTGATTGGGTTGTACACCCAAGACAAGGTAATAAGTGGTGATCGTCTAGACGTACTTGGAGATCGACCAGATATGCGAGGACCTCTCTCTTGTATTGGACATATGGGACGAGGAATAATGTGCCTCCGGTTTCGTTCGGACCTGGAATGAACATGTAAATGGATGTGTGTCTGACACTGTATTTTATTCTGTGTTGATTGAACTCTATTAAATATATATCTGTTTGGCGACGGAGAATTTATTCACTTGCTTAACGCCTTTCTCTGAGACGTATGAGCTCAGAGGTTATATATCGATAGACATCAGTCGCATGGCATGAATTGCCTGTGTGGCAAGCTGAGATGCAAATGATCAAGGCTGCTGTTGAAAAGCAGAGTCTTGCGGTTGATGATCAAAGCACGACCTTAAAGGGCATAGCTTTGTATATAATGTTAATTCGCGAGTCTCACACCTCGGTGTGAGTCAAAAACGGGATAAGGGACAGCAGGGAGTGCATGACGTTTCTTTCTAGCTATGGGTGGTGTCATGGTATGGAGCCCAGACATTTATTATATTTTTACCTATGTGGATGATGGATAGTTAGGCGCCTCGGATATATCAGTTACTACAGAGCCAATGGATAGGTCCTATAGGACCGGGAAACGTGTGTTCAGGCATAACTAATCCACTAAGTGTGGACCGGTCCAGTATGATCCAAGGGTTCGCCAGCGTCCGAACCCTAAGGCATTTGCTAGAGTGTCTCGAAGCCGGCGAGGAGTACATCCCTTGCCTTAACTCATGACGGAAATCCAATTTCCAATAGGTGACATTTCGGTTTTGATTGTAGAGCCTAGTATGACAACATGATATATGGTATCCATGTTGTCTATGATTGATACATTTATATTTGAAGTTGTTTTTGACACTATACACTTATTATAGTATCAAATGATTTGTTTTAAACGTACCAAGCATGTTTGGCTATTATAAGGGAAAACCCTATCCTCCGGCTTGCATTGCATTGTGTGATGGGACCTGGGTCTTATAATAGCTTCATTTTTTCAAAAAGCATTGCGTTGTTTGTTTTATACACTGGTATTCTTGGGAGAAAACCTGTTCCGAGTTATACGGCGTGGTCCCTTGATTTACCTTATTTCTAAAGTAAAGTTTTAAATAACCGTTTTAGTTCTCACACCAGTCTCATGACTGACCTGGAGTTTATTGTTTTAACCTAAACTCTGGGTGCCCTTATTTTCCGCGTGGGTAGTTAATAGTTTCGGTTTTGCAGATATTTCTTTATACAGGATCCTGGTTTACAGCTGGAGCTATATTTGGAACGCTCTGTATCCGTGTATCTCTTTCAGTTGTGTTATGTATTATTTTCCACCGCTTTGAAATTTAATCTCTGATATTTATCTGATGTATATTACTTATTCATACTCTGCTATATTCTTATACTCTGGTATAATTGTTGTAATAAGCAATGAAATGTTCTTCTGTTTGTGTTCTAATTTGTCGTGTTCTCAACTCAATCTGGGTTTTCATTTACGGGTGAGTTTGGGTCGTTTTATTTTATTCGTTCCGCTATGAGATTAATGTTTACTCTGGTTATGTTCCGTTAAGTTCTTCTTCTTATATTCTAATTTTCTTTCTTTTTATTTCTCACCCTCTAACTTCTTTCCATTAATGACCCAGTATTTTTGATACTTGAATAGTCGACATGGGTTTATATCGATTTTTCGGGGCTGAAAGTCTCACGGGCCGTTATAGTGGTATCAGAGCTGAATGTTAAGTGATTACTTGGCTCTGTGGCGTAACTCAATAGAAATAGGGTTAGTAATACCCTAGATTGAGTTTGAGTGTATATATACGAGAGAACGTATTTGTAAATTGGTATAAAATTGTTGCATATTGTGTTGATCAGTTTGACAAGTGGTTTATGAATTCTGGTCGATACGATAGTACAAACTGTATCGATAGGTGTTTTTAAATTCTTGAACAGAGTAATTCGACACAATATTGTTTTAAAAGTTTGGTAGATGAAATAATTTTACCTAAAATATATTTTGGAATTAAAAAGAAGTATATATCTTGAGATTATTATAGATTGGATGTGTTGATCATTACTATAATCGAGTAAGATTATGACTGGGTTGGTTATGTAAATAACCAATTAAAATTCGTATAAGTATAATATACAAAATCTGATGAACTAAATCTGAGTTTAAATCAGATTTGGAATTTAAAACTTTTGGAAATCTGGAAAAGGTTTAAAATGGAATTTGGATTAAATATATTGGAATTTTAAAATCTTGGGAGATTTGAAATTGTTTTCCAAGTGCTATGAAAGATATTTTGAAATAATACCTATTAAAATCACTTTAGTCGCTGGAAAATAGCTCTGATGAGGGCCATGTCATCATTAGAGTTCATTTTCAAGTTTCTAAGTGACCGATTATCACCAGAGATTTTGTTTTGAATCATTTTTTCAAATATTTTTAATTTTTATTATAAGTAAATATATATGATTCCAAATTGATTTGAAATAAAACCCAGGAATTGGAATTCTGAAATTTTAATTTAAACTATGGTGTTAAATTGATAAAAGTGAATGAGTAGATTAGAATTTAACTTAAAACTATGTTAAATAAATTTGGAATTGAATTGAAGCCAATTAAGTGGAAATCGTATTGGAATAGGACTGAATTTATGAAATAAGATTTTGGATTGGAACCGAGCTTGGTTATGGAATTGGATTATTGAGAAAGAAATTGGAATTGAGATTGGGACTAGAGTTTGAAATAGAACTTGGCTTGGGTATTGGAGAATAATTGGATTTGCGAATGAAATGATTGGGGATCAAATGGAAATACATCTGTACATGCTGAAGTGATAGCAAATGGAATGGAAATGATAGAATTGGATGCCTAACAAAAAGGTACAAGTTTATATTTTATATGAGTATGAGATTTATCAGCCTGTTAGGCAAGCCACTTGGCTATTTGATTTTCTTTTGGATTGGAGAAGGCCCAGAGAGGCGAGTTGTATTTGTATTGATTGATCCATGCAAAGGAGATAGTGGGGAAATTTCTCAAGGATTTAAGGTATTAGAAATTTTTTAGAATTTTTGAAAATATTCGTTAATAAGAAGGAATTAATATTTTAATTAAAATTAATCTATTCAGCTGAAACTGAAAATAAGAGGTAAAACAAAAGACTTTTAACCTGGTTATAACTTGATTCATAACATTTTACCTATCTTAATAATTTCGGGGACGAAATTCTCTTAATGGGGAAGGAATGTAACGTCCCGTATTTTTAGCGGTTTAATAATTAATTAATTTAATTATTGGTTTGATAATATAAACGGTTGAATTCAAATATTGAATATTTAATAAGTATAAATAGTGGAACAAAATATTTATTTCCAAAATAGCCAGAAATAGCTGAATTGACAATATTGTGTAAAGTGGATAATTTAACCAATTCAATTAAGTCTAGAATTGAATTATTTTAATGATAACGACGTTTGAACGTATTAATTGTAATATAATTTAAATTGAGCCCATATCATCTCGGTAGTTTGTAATTTTACGTTTTCAATTTCAATTGAGTGTACGGGATCCATTATAAGTAGGAATTCCTAGAAATAAGAAATGTTGGAATCTATTAATTATATTTTTCTAATGGTAGTGAAAAATCAAGATTTCCGTATTGTAGATTGGGAGTTATATCCAAATCAAATTTTAAAATAGTCGCTATATAGACCATAACGGTTTATTTAATATAACTAGATATTGTTTTCGAATTTGGATAAGATACTCGAGACGTTGTTATAATTTAGTTTTTAGAATTTTACTATAATTTTTAATTTGGAAAATAAGCAACTTTTTATTTGGAGTATTTTACACCCTATATCAGCATTTTGGGGTTTCACAGAATAAGATAACTAGTCTATTTTTTATATTTCTGGGATCGTGGCACGTTGGTCATCTCAATGGTATCTTTGTTTTTGTCGATAACAATTCGTAAAGAAATGGAATCTTAAATTAAACTAGTGTTTGATGAGTTATACTAAATATATTATAATATTTAATTTTATATCACTATAAAATTATCAATATATATACGTTGTAGTTGATACATCATTTGTTCGCATGTTTTATATAGCATATAATTGATCTGATGCAAAACTAATAATAAGCATTTAACGTACTTGTGTAATTCATGCATGTGGCTTTATATATTTTTTCCATAGTTTCCTGGTCAAAAGTTTATGTGTAGTATATTAGAAGTCAAGCAAATTACACCTTTGGGCAGAGCATGTGTAATCTTTTCAACATTATAATCATCAAATAGTAATTTATGTTCCCAGTTGAAGAAACAGCCAGCACGACGTAAATGAAAGTATTCCTTGTGGCAATTGCTTTGATTCATTTCAGGACATAGGAAATGGTACACATGCTATGAAGAAATGGTACACCATACTATTTTACAGTATACCAGGCTATCCTAGTTGCTTTTTCAACCCTACTCCGTCCCATTCTTTCTTTCTATCTTTCAAAGCAGTATTTATATATTTAATCACGTACACATATGCCTAGGAAAATAGATGCAGAGCCCATACGTATGATTTAATGTAAGCACGGTAAACTGAGCCTTTGGTTGAAACCATACTTACCTACCTTGTACAAACTTGGAAACGACATGGTTTCTATCCCTTCATCTATATTTAAAATAACTCTACCTCTCGTTTTCTTTTCATTCAAACCAGTGGAGAAACCCAACTACCCAGACTCTTCGAAATATTAAGTAAAATTAAATACTCAACCAAACTACAAAATCTTCGGTCCATTAAGCTTGTAGAATCAAGGGCTTCCATCTTATGTATTTACGTTTAGGACAAGGCAAACTTCTGTCGCACCTAGGATTGGCAATGATTAACGAATGGACAGTGGGTTTCGATCACTAAAAGTGAAGTGAGTTTCAACTGGATCGTTGAACGATGTAGCTGGAATGAAGTTGCTGCGTTGGGTTAGACAGTGTTCAAGTGGGGTTGACGATGGACTCGTCAGCTCTGGCACGATGTAACACTAGTAGTAGTGAATGAACGACAGTCATTTTTATGCGGTTGCCGGCAAAGTACATGCGGATGTTTGATGTTTTGAAGGTTTGTGTTTTTGAAGTGGGATGAAGGTGGCGGCATGGTGTGGTATACAAGAAGGTGAAGCCTGATTTTTTATATTTAATAATATTAATGAAGGGTATACGGTGGCTTTTGTTTCCATTGGAAGAAGCATGCAGTGATAGGAGAAAGGAGATTTGCACTATGTATCATTGTGAAAGGGCGATGTACGTGGATATGCATGTGTTAGAGAGTGATGAGGGAAAAGGATCAGGAAACAAAACGCAAGGATGAAAAGTTACAGTGCGACAGAGTGGATGATTTTATATGAAGCAACAAAATGGAAGAATGCCGAGACAAAGATGCTCTTGATTATCCTGAAACTTTTCATCACTGTGGTTCAGGATGAACGAAATGCTATTGTTTTTGGAATAAAAGAAAGACCATGGGACAGTCGAAATTTCACTTACTTCACGAAATTAGGAAAGGCTTGGCTAATGCCAAGTTTGTTCATTATCCAAGGATTTTGCAGGATGTTTTCTAAGTGGTCTTTGTAGTCAACAGTTCTTACTTCTCGCTATGGCGGACGCATGTACAGACATGCAAGGAAGGAGTGGGTTGTTTAAATAATATGAAGCCCATTTAAAAATAAAAAGAAAAAAGAAAATAAGGAAGTAAAGAGAATGACGTATAGTGGGAAAGGAGGGTTTAAATGGGTCATGGCCATTAAAGTATTGTAGCAAGAAAACAGAGGATGTCAAGGAAGGATAACTTAAGCGACGAGTTTAATTTTAAACCAAATAGAACGAGACCGATCACTTTGAAATCTTAACAACGAGATATTCGTTGTGGAACAACTGTGGCTGAGGAAAGAGCTACTGGAATTGGGTGATAAAATAAAACTCCATTTGATTTTAAACGAAATAGAAGCAGATTCTTCAACCACGGACCAAGGTAAGTAAATTCACTAACTCTATTCATTTTTATAATATGAAAAATATTAATTAATATTGATAAATGATGATTGAATATTGAGTCATGGTTACTTGGATGAACTGGTTGAGATAATACATATAGTTATATATAAATCGCTCGCTGAATACTAATTCTATGAGATATTGATATTATTTATGTTAACTAACATCTGTGGATACAGGGAAACAGGTTGGAGGGATCCAACTGGATTCCTTAACAATTATATTGTTAATTTTCATATATTACATTATATGATGTGATAAATAGTCTAGTGTTGATTATTGTGTGTTTGGAATGTTGAATAACATTGGCCCAGAAATAATTGGTATTTAAATATTTTAATATATTAGAAAAGAAATTTGAGTTTTAAAAGTAAAAAATCTATATTTTATTATTTTAAATAATAGAAATCGAATCTTGACTGGGTTAGAATACAGTAACTTGTTGTAATCATACAAGTAGTTGATTTGTAAAACAATGTTTCAGGATATGTGGAATAATTATTACCAAATAATTTGGAAATATTAGAAATAAAAAATGGGTAAAAGGTGGGAATGTTTCCGAACGTTAATAACATATATTTTTCTGGAATATAGGGAAAATACGAGTTTATAATATTTGGAAATGTTTTCCAAGAAGTGTGAAAGGCTAAAAAAGGCTTTTAGAAATATATGGAAAGTTGGGAAATAAATGAATATTAATTAAAAAATGGCAAGTGATTGTTTGATGGATGTTTGTTTTCCTTTGATTGTTAAAACACCGGCTATCAAAGATTTTATGACCATTGTTGTCAATACGGAGAGATCGGTTGGATTTATTATCCGTAAACCACTCTGTATAGGCATAGGCATTGCGAATTAGATTATGCTGAAGATAAATTGAAGATGGAGTAAAATGCAAGGGCTGTTCTGTTTGTCCAGTCCCACGACAACTTGTATGGACGAATGTCTTACAGAGTACTCCTAATAGATTACATGAGACGAGCTTTTCAATTATTATGTCTGGTGGTGGAGGAACTCGTTTCTCTTAACTTTTATACCCGTGATATTTTTGAGAAGATCTACTAGTGGTTGGCAGGTTTGACGATGGGACATCCAAAGTGAGTATTGGCCAGATGTTTTGGAAAGATGGACGTAGCCTCAAGCCTCACAACCGAGATATGACAAAAATCGGGCAGGCAACATGGCTAGTTCGGTCATACCCAAGCAGGGTGTATTTCCACCGATCTAGAGAAATATCATACTTGTTCTTCTTTCGATTATGTATCTTACGGGTTACGGTTGGACGACCGACAACCATAGGTGACAATATATTCGATACACTCATGCTAAATGAGTGGTCAGTCATATGTGGCCGGGTTGTAAGACGTTCTTGTGGAACCCCGGTGTATCCCCTCTAGAGTACACTGATCGGAAGGTGGTCCTATACCTTGTCATTGTTGGAATCCAATCTCCAATAAGCGCCCTGCAGTTTTTGATTTTATACTATATGTGTGGAGCATGAGATGCAAGCTTTATACTATTTGGTTATTTACTTGATTAGACATTATTATAATACCACTAAATTTCCTATCAAAAATATTTTGGGTTATAGTAAGGTAAAAACCGTCCATGTTTATGTGTGGGCTGGTCTTACTATTATCCTTTTCTTTCAAAAGAAATTTCAAAGTTAAATAATATAGTTGGAGTTTACACACACCACTCCCTTGATTGACCCAGAGTTTATTTTGTTTGTTTTTCCATAAACTCTTGGGTGCGCAAATTTGTACGGGCTGACAAATGTTTCGGGCTTTACAAATGCAATTGGAGGAGCTTGAAGCAGGAGGCTTCCCCACTTGTTATTTAAAGATTATTTCCGCTGTGATGTATATATGTTGTACTCTGAGATGGTATGTATATAAAGTACAATTTTGTATTTCAAAGTTATGTTCTATAATATATTTTATTCGTTTCGCTGTGAGATTCGTGTTTACTCTAACAATGTTTCGTTAAGTTCTTCTTCTATTCTAATTTTCTTTCTTTCTATTTCTCACCCTATAACTTCTTTATCTATTAATGACCTAGTATTTTCAATACTTGAATAGTCGACATGGGTTTATGTCAATTTTTCGGGGTTGAAAATCTCGCGGGCCTTTACAGTGGTATCAGAGTTGAAGGTTAAGTGATTACCTTGGCTCTGTGACGTAACTCATTAGAAACAGGGTTAGTAATACCCTAGGTAGAGTTTGAGTGTATATAAACGAGAGAGCGTATTTGTGAATTGATATAAAACTATTTTATATTATGTTGATTTGTTTGACAAGTGGTTTGTTAATTCTGGTCGATACGGTACTGCAAACTATATGGATTGGTGTTTTGAAACTCTTGAACAGAGTATTTCGACACAATATTGTTTTAAAAGTTTTGTATATATATCTTGAGATTATTATGGTATATTTGATGTGTTGATCGTTACTGTAATCGAATAAGGTTATGACTAAGTTGGTTATGTAAATAACCAATCAAAATTCTTGTAAGTATAATATACAAAATCTGATGAGCTATATCTGAGTTTAAATCAGATTTGGAATTTAAAACTTTTGGAAAGCTGGAAAAGGTTTGAAATGGAATTTGGATTAAATATATGGGAATTTTAAAATCCTGGGAGATTTGAATTTGTTTTCCAAGTGCTATGAAAGATATTTTGAAATTACACCGTATTAAAATTACTTTAGTTGCTGGAAAATAGCCCTGATGATGGACCATGGCATCACTAAAGTTCATTTTCAAGTTTCTAATTGATGGATTATCACTAAAGATTTTGTTTTGAATCATTTTTTCAAATATTTTTAATTGTTATTATAAGTAAATATATATGATTCCAAATTGATTTGAAATAAAACCTAAGAATTGGAATTCTGAAATTTTAATTTAACCTATGGAGTTAAATTGATAAAAGTGAATGAATAGATTAGAATTTAACTTAAAACTAAGTTAAATAAATTTGGAATTGAAGCCAGTTAAGTGGAAATCGTATTGGATAGAATTAAATTTATGAAATAAGATTTTGGATTGGAACCGAGCTTGGTTATGGAATTGGATTATTGATAAAGAAATTGGAATTGAGATTGCGGCTAGAGTTTGAAATAGAACTTGGCTTGGGTATTGGAGAATAATTGAATTTACGAATGAATTGATTGGAGATCAAATGGAAACACGTCTGTACATGCTGAAGTGATAGAAAATGGAATGGAAATGATAGAATTGGATTCTTGACAAAAAAGGACGAGTTTATATTTTATATGAATATGAAATTTATGAGCCTGTTTGGCAAGCCACTTGGCTATTTGATTTTCTTTTGGATTGGATAAGGCTTAGTGAGGCGAGTTGTAGTTATATTGATTAAGCCATGCAAAGGAGATGGCGGTGAAATTTCTCAAGGATTTAAGGTGTTTGAATTTTTTTAGAATTTTTGAAAATATTCTTAAAATTAAACTGTTCAGTTGAAACAGAAAATAAGAGGTAAAACAAAAGATTTTTAACCTGGTTATAACATGATTCGTAGCATTTTACCTATCTCAGTAATTTCGGGAACGAAATTCTTTTAAGGAAGAAGGAATGTAACGTCTCGCATTTTTAGCGGTTTAATAATTAATTAATTTAATTATTGGTTTGATAATATAAATCGTTTGAATTCAAATATATTGAATATTTACTAAGTATAAATAGTGGAACAAAATATTTATTTCCAAAATAGTCGGAAATAGCTGAATTGACAATATTGTGTAAAGTGGATAATTTAACCAATTCAATTCAGTCTAGAATTGAATTATTTTAATGAGTGAATTTATTTATAATGACATCTGAACGTATTAATTATAATATAATTTAAATTGAGCCCGTATCGTCGCGGTAGTTCGTAATCTTATGTTTTCGACTTCAACTGAGTGTACAGGATCCATTATAAGTTGATTTCCTTGGAATCTATTAATTATATTTTTCTAATGGTAGTGAAAAATCAAGATTTCCGTATTATAGATTGGAAGTTATATCCAAATCAAATTTTAAAATAGTCACTATATGGACCATAACGGTTTATTTAATATAATTAGATATTGGTTTCGAATTTGGATAAGATCTCCGAGTCGTTGTTATAATTTAATTTTTAGAATTTTACTTTAATTTTTAATTTGGAAAAAAGCAAAATTTTATTTGGAGTATTTTACACCCTATATCAGCATTTTTGGGTTTCACAGAATAAGATAACTAGTCTATTTTTTTATATTTATGGGATAGTAGCACCTTACTGGTCTCAACGGTATCTTTATTTTTGTCGATAACAATTCGTAAACAAGTGGAATCTGAAATTAAACTAGTGCTTAATGAGCCATACTAGATATATTATAATATTAAATTTTATATCACTATAAAATTATCAATATATATACTTTGTAGTTGATGCATCATTTGTTCGCATGTTTGATGTAGCATATAATTGATCTGATGCAAAACTAATAATAAACATTCAACGTACTTGTGTAATTCATGCATGTGGCTTTATATATTTTTTTCCATAGTTTCCTGGTCAGAAGTTTATGTGTGGTATATTAGAAGCTAAGCAAATTACACCTTTGGGCAGAGCATGTGTAATCTTTTCAACATATAATCATCAAATAGTAATTTATGTTCCCAGTTGAAGAAATGGCCAGCATGACGAAAATGAAAGGAGAAGTATTCCTTATGGCAATTGCGTTGATTCATTTCAGGACATAGGAAATGGTACAACATGCTATGTAGAAATGGTACACCATTCTATTTTACAATATACCAGGCTATCCTAGTTGCTTTTTCAAGCCTACCCCGTCCCATTCTTTCTTTCTATCTTTCAAAGTAATATTTGTATATTTAACCATGCACACACATGCCTAGGAAAATAGTTGTAGAGCCCATACATACGGTTTAATGTAAGCATGGGAAATTGAGCCTCTGGTTGAAACCATACTTACCTACCTTGTACAAACTTGGAAACGATGTGGTTTCTATCCTTTCATCTATATATGAAATAACTCTACCTCTTGTTTTCTTTTCATTCAAACCAGTGGAGAAACCCAGCTACCCAGACTTTTTGAAATATCAAGTAAAATTAAATACTCAACCAAACTACAAAATATTAAGTCCATTAGGGTCATAGAATTAAGGGCTTCCATCTTATGTATTTACGTTTAGGATGAGGCAAACTTCTGTTGCACCAAGCATTGGCAACGATCAACGAATGGACGGTGGGTTTCAATCACTAAAAGTGACGCGAGTTTCCGCTAGATTGTTGAATGACGTGGCTAGAATGAAGTTGCCGCGTTGGGTTAGACAGTGTGCAAGGGGGGTTGACGATGGACTCGTCAGCTCTGGCACGATGTGGCATCAGCAGTAGTGGACGAACGACAGTTATTTTTATGCGGTTGCCGACAAAGTACAGGAAGATGTTTGATGTTGAGGAGGTTTGTGTTTGTGAAGTGGGATGAAGGTGGCAGCATGGTGTGGTATACAAGAAGGTGAAGCATGATTTTTTTATATTTAATAATATTAATGAAGGGTATACAGTGGCTTTTGTTTCCACTGGAAGAAGCATGCAGTGATAGGAGAAAGGAGATTTGCATTGTGTATCTTTGTGAAGGGGCGATGTACGTGGATATGCATGCGTTAGAGAGTGATGAGGGAAAAGGATCAGGAAACAAAACACAAGGAAGAAAAGTGACAGTGCGACGGAGTGGGTGATTTTATATGAAGCAACAAAATGGAAGAATGCCGAGACAAAGATGCTCTCGATTATGCTAAAAGTTCTCATCACTGTGGTTTGGGCTGAACGAAATGCTATTGTTTTTGGAATAAAAGAAAGACCATGGGACAGTCAAAATTTCTATTACTTCACAAAATTAGGAAAGGCTTGGGTAAGTTCATTATCCAGGAATTTCGCAGGGTGTTTTCTAAGTGGTCTTTGTAGTCAACAGTTTTTACTTCTCGCTATGGCGAACGCATGTACAGGCATGCAAGGAAGGAGTGGGCTGTTTAAATAATATGAAGCCCATATAAAAATAAAAAGGAAAATAGGGAAGTGAAGAGAATGGCGTATAGAGGGAAAGGAGGTTTAAAATGGGTCATGTCCATTAAAGTATTATAGTAAGAAAACAGAGGATATCAAGGGGGGATAACTTAAGTGATGAGTTTAATTTTAAACCGAATAAAACGAGATCAGTCACTTTGAAATTTTAACGACGAGATCTTTATTGTGGAACTACTGTGGCTGAGAAAGTGCTACTGGAATTGGGTGATAAAATCAAACGCCATTTGATTTTAAACGAAAGAAGCAGATTCGTCAACCGTGGACCAAGGTGAGTAAACTCACTAACTCTGTTTATTTTTATAATATTAAAAATATAAATTAATATTGATAAATGGTGATTGGATATTGTGTGATGGTTGTTTGAATGAATTTGTTGAGATAATACATATAGTTATATATAAATCGTTCGTGGATACTAATTCTTTTAGATATTGATATTATTTATGTTAACTAACATCTGTGGATCCAGGGAAATCGGTTGGAAGGATCCAACTGGATTCCTCATCAATTATATTGTTATTTTTCATATATTGCACTATACGATGTGATAAATAGTCTAGTGTTGATTATTGTATGTTTGGAATGTTGAATAACATTGGCCCAGAAATAATTGGTATTTAAATATTTAAAATATATTAGAAAAGAAATATGAATTTTAAAAAGTAAGAAATATATTATTTATTATTTTAAATAATAGAAATCGAATCTTGACTAGGTTAGAATACGGTAACTTGTTATAATTATAACAAGTAGGTTATTTGTAAAACGATGTTTCAAGATAGGTGGAATAGTTATTACCAAATAATTTGGAAATATTAGAAATAAGAAATGTAAATGATGGGAATGTTTCTGAATGTTAATAATATATATTTTTCTGGAATATAGGGAAAATACAAGTTTATAATATTTGGAAATGTTTTCCAAGAAGTGTGAAAGGCTAAAACGGGTTTTTAGAAATACACGGAAAGTTGGGAAATAAATGAATATTAATTAAAAAGGGCAAGCGATTGTTTGATGGATGTTTGTTTTCTTTTGATAGTTAAAACACCAGCTATCAAAGATTTTATGACCATCGTTGTCAATACGGAGAGACCGGTTGGATTTATTATCCGTAAACTACTCAGTATAGGCATAGGCATTGCAAATTAGATTATGCTAAAGGTAAATTGAAGACGGAGTAATATGCAAGGGCTGTTCTGTTTGTCCAATCCCATGATAAATTGTATGGACAAATGTCTTACAGAGAACTCCAAATAGATCGCATAAGACGAGCTTTTTAAGTATTATGTCTGGTGGTAGAGGAGCTCGTTTCTCTTAGCTTTTATACCCGTGATATTTTTGAGAAGATCTACTAGTGATTGGCGGGTTTGACGATGTGGCATTCAAAGTGAATGGTAGTTAGGTGTTTTGAAAAGATAGACGTAGCCTCGAGCCTCACAACCGAGAAATGACAAAAAATGGGCAGGCAGCATGGCTAGATGGGTCATACCCAAGCAGGGTGTATTGTCACCGATCTAGAGAAATATCATATTTGTTCTTCTTTCGATTCTGTATCTTACGGGTTACGGTTGGACGACCGACAACCGTAGGTGACAATATATTCGATACACTCATGCTAGATGAGTGGTCGGTCATGTATGGCCGGGTTGCAAGACATTCTTGTTGAACCCCGGTGTATGCTCTCTAGAGTACACTGATCGGAAGGTGGTCCCATACCTTGTCATAGTTGGAATCCAATTTCCAATAAGCGCTCTATGGTTTTTGATTTTATACTATATATGTGGAGTGTGAGATGCAAGCGTTCTGCTATTTGGTTATTTACTTGATTAGTCATTATTAAAATATCACTGAATTTCCTATCAAAAATATTTTGGGTTATAGTAAGGTAAAAACCATCCATGTTTATGTGTGGGCTGGTCTTACTGTTATCCTTTTCTTTCAAAAGGATTTTCAAAGTTAAACAATATGGTTGGAATTTACTCACACAAGTCCCATGACTGACCCAGAGTTTATTTTGTTTGTTTTTCCCTAAACTCTTAGGTATGCACTTTGAAGAGCTTGAAGCAGGAGGCTTCCCCACTAGTTATTTAGAGATTATTTCCGCTATGATTTATATATGTTATACTCTGATATGGTATGTATATACAATACAATTTTGTATTTCAAAGTTATGTTATATAATATATTTTATTCGTTCCGCTGTGAGATTCATATTTACTCTGGTTATGTTCCCTTAAGTTCTTCTTCTTCTTCTTCTATTCTAATTTTCTTTCTATTTCCCACCCTCTAACTTCTTTCTATTAATGACCCAATATTTTCAATACTTGAATAGTCGACATAGGTTTATGTCGATTTTTCGGGGTTGAAAATCTCACGGGCCATTACATTTTATCTCTTTATGTACCTTAGACCAGTCTCGAACCAGGTAATTTATGATATTCATAAGGTTATTAGATCGATCACTGATGTTGTATTTGAGTTGGATGCTGTTAATAATGCTCGCCGAGAAATCGCATTGAAAAAATAAATGTTGATGATTTTCTTTACTGTTTTCACATAGGGGACAAATGTTTTCAAAAATTATACCCCACTTTAATAATCTCTCTCGTTGGCAGTCGATGTAGTAGTGCTTTGTATATGTTATGTGATAACTTAGGAGGAATCAATCTATCCCAAACTACATTTTTTCAAACCATAGTAGTATCAACAACTCTACACGCAGACCAAGCATTTTTAACCAAAAAATCATTATTTGATGACCACTTCCATTTGTTAAATTCTCTATCAATGAGGGGAGGAGTAAATTGATCACATCTCCATTCACCACCAAAAATAATATGATTCACATTGTGATCAGGGCATCCATATGCAGAAAATGTGTCCCATCCCAGTCTATCAATCAAAGATTGACCCTTTAACCATGGGTCTCTCCATAAATCAGTTTCATTTCCTTTTGCAATTTCTTTTTCACAATTTAGAGCTAACATGTTTCTAATTCTAAGAATTGCTTTCCAAGTTGCTAAAGCATTACTATCAATAGGCATGGTCCAGAAATTAGTTCTTATACATCTTCTACTCATCCATCTAGCCCATAACCCTTGCTTGTTGATAACTTTCCACGCTTGTTTGAGAGTAAAAGCATCTCTCATCTATCTAATTTTCCTCAAACCAACACCACCTTCCTCCTTAAGCCTACACAGATCATCAAATTTAATCTTGTGCATCCTACCTCTCCAGATAAAGTCAGCACAAACACTTTCAATTTTGCTAATTGAAGCATCTAGAATTTGAAAAGTTTGTAACAAGAAATTAGCTTTAGCCTGAATAACCGTGTGCACTAACTCAATTTTCCCTACAAAAGATAATAATATGGAATTCCAGCCTTGTAATTTATCTCTGATTTTAGAAATAAGCTCCGCACATTCACGATCAGTAATTTTGTTAGAAGATAGTGGTACACCAAGATATTTCATAGGTGGTTCCCCCTCAGTCACACCAAAAATGTCAAGCGCAGTGTTCTTGGAAATACAAAACTTGTTGAAGTAGCATTTTGTTTTCAGTTCATTCATCTTAAGACCCACAAATTTATCCAAATTAAGGAATAATTCTTTTATCTTGAGAGCAGCTTTAACATTTGCCTTGACACAAATTATTAGCTTTATTATTATTACATATATATATGTGTATATATATATATATATGTAACACCCCATAATTTTAAAATATTAAAATTAACAGATTAAATAATACTTAATTTTTAGAAGAAGGATTAAGGGAAACGGGCTACGCCGTTGTGTTCATCTCGGAATTCTGCTTGGGATAGAATCCGAGTTTGCGTAAATTGGATATCGTATGGAGAACTTATAAGCCTTAGAAGTTTGTATACGCATAAGGAAGAACATATGTATATATATAAAATAATTCCAAAACCTTCAAAACAGTTCAAAAATCAAAATCCAACCAAATCAGGCTGAGTGGGAAAATTCCCGCTCGTGGGTGTCGCCCCCCCGGGTGTCGACCCCCCGCCCTCGGGAAGATATGGGCAGAATTCGTTTTACGTACCTGGACTTGATTCTAGGTATGATTCAGTTGTTCTAGGCTATAAATATGGTCCCCTATTCTCCTATTTCTTCATTGGAGATCATGGAAGCCATATGATGTCGGGTTGCAAACTGAAATAGAATCAAATCCTACAACAATAGTTTAGCTAATCAAATTCAGAGTTCAGATCTATTCTCTCTCAATTCTCTAAACCTAACGCTGTGAACTAGTCACTTTTAGGTTTAAATAAATAATAGTGAATCGTGAAAGACAATGAATTGGATCTGTTGTAAAGTATGAATCTATACCAGTATTAAATCTTAAACTATGTAGATCTGAAACAATTGTAGTTATTCTATGACGTTGCCTATGAAGATCTTGATAGATCTACTTCTCTAGATCTGAAATAATCGTGGTTATTCTATGATGTTGCATATGTAGATCTTGACTTGTAATTGTATTATGGAAAAGGTGAATATGTTAATTTGGACCAGTTATGACATTGATTAGATCTAGTTCTTTATGTAAATCACCTTTCACCAGTCAAAATGTGATAAATCTGGATATACTATAAAATTGGACATGTGAATTTATCCTTAGATCTAAACATGCTACTATGTCACCCTTCCTATGCTAGATCTGAATTGCTGGATATTTAAATGATTAGTTTAGATCTCATATTTGTTTACTTTGACATCATAGAAATTGTCACATGTTCATATGACAACCTTATGACCATGTTAATCTATGTTATGCCAAATCATATTCAATGGTCACTTGTGTTACATCCCTATTAGCTTTCCTTTTCACCGCTTATGGCTAGGCTAATTATTTAGCCTAGGCATGCCGTCAATTTTGTTAGGACATTAGTTAGAAAGGGGAAAAAGTGAATATTGGCATAATTGGGAAATAAACATTTTTGGACTAGTAATTCAACTTGTTGATAGAATGAACAATAACACCCAAAATAAGACTAATTAATTGGTAAATTAATTAATAAATGGAATGTTTAGCAATTATAATTAGGAATTATATTAACACTTATGACAAGAGGTTAGGTTAAATTAGTGGCGGAAGTCTGCCCAGACCCGACCGGCATACCCAGCAGCAATTAATGTTGAACCTAATGTGAGAGGTCTAAGTGTGTAAATACGATTGGGGCTAAGACACGAGGTTAGGCCCAACTGTGGAATAAGACTGCCCGCACCCGACCGGTATATCTAGCATCCACACATTGTAGGCCTAATGTGGGAGGTCTAGCCCAATATAAACCATAATTGGACATAGTAATGAGAAAGGACTATTTAACCTAATTTAATCCATAAGAATTGTATGATTATGAACATAAGTTAGGGTTAAGTAAAATGGATTGGATAGTGGGTGGGTTAAGTATAACTAAAGGGGGTGGGTAATTTTTCTATATATAGGCCCACAAACTTAACCCGGTAAAGTTATGTAGTTAAAGACACCCTTTTAGGGTAAGCATACCTGGTATTGGGCTATGTAATTAAAGATCACCCATTAGGCTATACGTAGTCAGTGGAAAACCTAGTGGGGATACAAGACAAGAAGGGAGAGCTTGTATCATATTGTGTGGGACCCATTCCAGTCCGTAACCCGTATTCGGTATCAGAGTAGTGAACTCCGTACTAGGCGGAGAAGGGGCATGCTTACTGATTGATTATAAGAGATCCAAAACATGGTGGGTGGTGTAGACGATGCAAACCGACCGGGTACATGTGCATGCATGAGCCGGGCAGAAGGGGACAAGACGACCGTGACACCAGTAGATATGACTGTACACATATTGGGTTGCCACTTTAGGGAAGTGATACCCCCTCCCATGGGGCCAGCACAGGGTATCTACAGAGTAGGGAGCCGATCAATTTGGGTAGTGATTAGGGTACACTCGGATGTATGCCCTAAGTCTACCAACTTATAGTGGAAGGGATCATCTCATTTTAAATTTTACTAGCAATAGTCCAGAGTAGCTATTAGTTAAGCATGTATACACCTTACCTTATCTGCCTTGTCACACCTGTCATTTGTTGTAACGACCCGCATTCTACGCATCATAGGATCGTAGAATATTTATTTCTTTCACATACAAAGTTGTATAGTCATGTAACTTTGGGAAACGACTATTGGGGTCATTTCCCATGTTCATGATTTTTCCCGATTTTTAAATGACCATTTTACCCCTAGTTGGTACTGTTTTGGCCATAACTTTTTACTGGAAATGAATTTTGACTTGAAACCACTTCCATTGGCTCCGAATGATGGTTTCTCTTTTCATAGAGTGGTCACATTAGCCAAACGGACTCACCATTTGGGAGATATGGCTGAAACAAGTTTCAGATGGTGAAAAACAGCTTAATTGGGCTTAACCGGGTGATTAGCAACTAGGCCCAGAGGGGAATTTCGGGTTTAGAGGTATAGGAGGACTGATTAGGGTTAGGAAATCACTTCCATTTCAGTTTTGAGCCGCCACAAACCTTCTTGAGACCCTAGTAATGGCTTCCATCCTCTAAAACAACTCCTAAACACATTTTTAGTGAAGATTAAACCTAAACTACATCAAAGCAAGGCCAAATAGCAACAAAGCAAGGTTAGAGCTGCTGCTATACATAGGAATTCGACCCAAACAGAGAATATTTCAGATTTTGTGTTCTATTTTGTGGCCAAGGTGAGTGATAGCATCGTTTTGACACTAATTACAGTTAATTAAGGGTAATTAGTGAAGATTAGCGAATTTATACACTAATAAATTCTGGAAAAATGTTTAGAAATTCTTAAATAATATTTCATGCCTCTGTTAAAAAATTTAGACGATTTGATTAAGTTTTACTAAGTATGTGCTTAAACATGATTAAGAGGGACTATGGGAAAATGTGAGGTTTTAGCCACTTTTGATCCATTTTGATTCATTTGAATTGTTGTTTGCTATTTGTGGTTGCTATCATGTGTTGCTATGACTTTATGGTATGTTTTATGATCGATTAGAATAGTTAAATTGGTCGAAAACGTCGTCGAATGGGGTAGAAAGCTCGCTGGAAAGTTGCAGAAATGTGCAGGTTCCGAACCGGTTCAGATCGGAGCAGGGGTCGGATCGGATTAGTGAACTGACCAAGGGAATCTGAACTGGATTGGGACTTGTCACTGGAGGAGGCTTGGCGAGAAGGAAGGCCGTTTACTTAGAGCTGGAGTGGACAAGGGGATCGGATCGGAAGAATAATGGAGGCCAGATCGGATCGACTCAAGAATGGAAGACTACGACTGGAGTAAGGCGAAGGGAGCGGATCAGATCGGAGTAGATGGAAAACGGGAGCGGATCGGATCGGAGTAGATGGAAAACGAGGGAGCTGATCGGAGAAAACTGAAAGGAAGACAGTAACCCGACCCGATCCGGAGGAGGACACCGACCCGACCCGAAGTGGAGTATCCGACCCGAACCAAGCTAGACGAGGACCACCGAACCGAACCGATCAGGAAGGTTACACCGAACCGAACCGAGCTAAACGAGGAGCACCAAACCGAACCGTACGTGGGCTATTACTACTACGCGACAACTCTCCTGAAGACCCACTCCAATTCGACCAAACCCGAGATGCAAAGGAAGTCCAAATGAGAAGTTAGAGCTCAAGATCCAGATGGGAATCAACGAGTTCGCTTCATGGTTGGGCTTTGCTGCGGGACGCGTGCTAAGGGGTTTACGATGTCTATAGCTTTGGACCACTATGGTAGGAGGTACGGAGGCAGATCCAGGGCCATTATGGCATTGGTAGAACCAAGGGCTACGATCAATGAAATGGGTCATTGAAATGTTTGGTCATGACTCCATATGTTTAGCTTGGTCACAGCAGGGTTTCTACAAGTCGGGATTCGTCGTTACCTCAATTTGTCTAGTATTCCAAGGTGGTAGATGTCGTATGTTTTACGCACTGAGTGAGAGATGGGAGGATGGTTGCTATGGATGGTTTGTTTGCTATCATTATGACATACACACCCCACCCCCGTATTCTTGCACTATTTATTATGGCACCTTAGAGTACTGTACGGTATGTGGTACTGACTCTTTGGTTGCAGGTCCAGGTTCAGGTATGGTTTAGTATACCTGTTATTATTCTGTTTAGATGCTTATCGCTCATACCGGGCTTTATGTCTGACCCAGAGTTTTATGTCTCCTCTTATTACTCTGGGTGCTCACACGAGCAGACTAGAGACAGGTTAGCTGGAGATGCACGGGTAGATGATCCGGAGACGAGCAGGAGATTTTCACGTAATATATATAGTATTCTCCCTGTGTTGTTGAAGATCACTGCTTGGGCATTGGTGGTGCATCTTCTACTTTAGTTTTCTTTTCTTAGAGACAGTAAATTTGGAAAGTTGTAATAAGCTGTATTTGGATTTCCACTGCTCTGATGTTGACATTGATTATTAGTTATCAGCTTATGCACTGTCTCACCTGTTTTATGTCAAGTATGTTATTATTATATTTTATTCCATGTGCTGTGAGACATTCTACAGGTTCCTCTTGTTAGTCAATTCTCTTCTTTCCTTCCTTCTGACGACCGTCCCGTGCTAGTTGGGCACGTGTACAGCGCACTCTCGGAGGAAATGCAGGCTGGTGCGGGGCGGGCCGTCACACTTGGTATCAGAGCTCTAGGTTGCGTAGTTAACCTAGGGAAGTTATCAGGGAGAGATAATATACGTACACGAGAGAGCGTATTTGTGATTATTTTGGTTTTCAAAAGCTATATATATATATATACTATTAGTAGTATAAGAATGAAGTCGTGCTGCACTAGCACCACTATGGAGTCGTTAATCGTTTCCTTTTTCAGATTGACGATGAGCCGATATGTTAGAGTTACCGGTAGAGGGGCCAATAATGGGAATGCTGCTGACATGAGGACGATGTTTACTGACCTCATGAGAGAGATGCTTAGAGATGTACAGATGGCAACTCCCAATGGTGAAAATGGTGGTGGTCCAATTGTGCAGGCGCCGAGGGTCGACTTCGCCAAGCTGAATAAGGATTATACTAGCCTTGGTGGGAAGCCGTTCCACGGAACGGAGTCGGCCATGGATGTTCAAGATTGGTTGGATAGTTGCGAACGTATCTTCGAGGATTTGGGTATCGAGGATGCGATGAAGAGAAAGCTAGCGTCCCGTCAGCTGCAAGGGCGGGCAATGAATTGGTGGAATGCTATAAATGCAGCCACTCCCGAAGATCAGATTACTTGGGAGCAGTTTAAGGCTCACTTTAGCGAGAAGTTCATTCCAGCTGCTCAGAAGTCAGTACTGTTTAAGAAATTCTTGGAGCTCAAGCAGAATGGCAGAGCTGTCTTGGAGTATATTGCTGAATTCGACACTTTGTCGAAGTATGGGTTATCTCTTATTGATACTGCCGAGAAGAAGAATGAGAAATTGATAACTGGTTTGGATCAGTACTTGGGGGAAAAGCTTATTAACCACATCGATGAGACGTTTGAGTCGATTGTGGGAAAAGCATTGAGGTCGGAGAGTCTCTACCCTAAGCCGAAGACTGAGGTTGCATCTGCAGAAGAGCCAAAACCACAAGCAAGTGGTGGAGGCAAAGGTGGTTCCCAGAGTAAGAGAAAGCAGAATCAGACTACGGATGGCCAGAAGAAAAAGAATAAACAAGATGTTGAGTGCTTCAGCTGTGGTAAGAAGGGCCATTATGCTAGTAATTGTCGGGCCAAGCCAGCGGATAGGAAGTGCTTCAATTGTGGCCAAATGGGACATCACAAGGACAACTGTCCGCAACCCCCTAAAGAAAAGCAAATGGTGAAAGCATACGCCCTTAATGCTAGTCCTTCTTCGTCGAATGCCCCAACTGCGGCGGAGAAGGGAAAGAATGTCGTCATTCAAGGCATGCTTTCTGTTTATGATGTTCCTGTTAGAGTTTTGTTTGATACCGGAGTTTCCAGTTCTTTCATATCTAGTGACCTGGTAGATAGGTTGGGATTGGAGCCCGAGATTGTCGATAGACCTTTAGTAGTGACGAACCCGATTGGTGGTTCGACTAGCCTTAGCATGATTTGTCGTAATGTGGTCCTATCGAGTCATGGATGCATGTTTGTTTGTGATTGTTTTGTTTTGAGTTTTACTGGGTTTGGCATTATTTTGGGAGTAGATTGGCTCCGAAGATACGGGGTGGTGGTAGACTGTGAGGGCTTTTTGGTGACAGCTAGAGCGGATGATGGGCGGAGGATAGTGTTTGGTGGTCTACCCAGTGAGGGGGTATTGGCTAGTTTTCTAAACTCCCTTGACATTCTGCATAGTGAGTTGTCAGGTTTGCCCGTGGTTGGCCAGTATCCGGATGTTTTCGAAGAAGTGACCGGACTTCCACCACACCGAGAGATTGAGTTCCGTATTGATTTGGTAAAAGATGCCAGGCCTATAGTGATGCCACTTCGTCGTATGGCACCAAGGGAGCAGCGAGAGCTCGAGGTGCAAGTCAGCGATCTTTTGAAGAAGGGATTTATCAGAAGGAGTGTTTCTGAATGGGGAGCACCAGTTGTGTTTGCTACCAAGGCGGATGGTTCCCTTCATTTGTGTGTAGACTACCGCGAGTTGAATAAAGTGACGAGGAAGAATAAGTATCCTTTACCGCGGATAGATGATTTGTTTGATCAGTTGAGTGGCGCGAGAGTATTTTCTCAGTTGGATCTCGCGACAGGTTTTCATCAGCTTAGAGTGGAAGCTGAGAGTATAGCTAAAACTACATTTCGGACGCCGTCTGGATTTTATGAGTGGTTGGTCATGCCATTCGGGCTGACCAATGCCCCAGCATATTTTGTGGATCTTATGAATAGGGTATTCAGAGATCAGTTGAATAAGTTTGTCCTTGTGTTCGTTGATGATATTTTGGTCTACTCGAGGACAAAGGAAGAACACAAGGAACATTTAAGAGTAGTGATGGAGGTGTCGAGAAAACACCAATTGAAAGCAAAGTTTTCTAAGTGTCACTTCTGGAAGAGGGAAGTGAGATTCTTGGGCCATGTTGTATCAGAAAATGGGATTGCCGTGGACCCGGCGAAGGTGGCTACGGTACAGGATTGGCCTACGCCCAATAATGCAATAGATGTAAGAAGTTTCTTGGGATTAGCTGGATATTATTGTAAGTTTATCCAAGGTTTCTCCAAGATAGCAGCACCGTTGACCCAGTTGACCAAGAAGAATCAAGCTTTTGTCTGGGACGAAAGGTGCGAGAATGCATTCAAGAGTCTAAAGGACAAGTTGACAAGCGCACCAGTGTTAGTCATTCCTAAGGGGGATGAAGAGATGACGGTATACACGGATGCATGTGGTACCGGACTGGGTGCTGTATTGATGCAAGGCGGTAGGGTTGTAGCTTATGCAAGTTCGCAACTGAAACCGCACGAGAGAAAATACCCTACCCATGATTTGGAATTGGCAGCGATTGTGTTCGCGTTGAAGATGTGGAGACACTACCTCTTGGGAGAAAGATTTGAGCTGTTCACAGATCATAAGTCGTTGAAGTATCTCTTCTCCCAGAAGGATTTAAATCTCCGGCAACAAAGGTGGTTAGAATTCTTGGCTTCCTATGATTTTGACATCGCATATACACCGGGAAAGGGCAATGCGGTGGCTGATGCATTGAGTAGAAGACATGCCAGTTTAGGGGCTATGTTTCTCGAATGGAAGCAACTGGAGTATATCGCTGGGTATGATTTCAAACCAAAGTGTGAATTGGATTCAGAAATGTTAGCAAGTTTGACGATCAGACCCACTTTGATTGAGCGGATCGGCTCTAGTCAGAGGGACGATCCTAATCTATTGGAAATCATCTCCAAGTTAGAGATGGACATCGATGAGGAGATGAACAAGTATGAGCTTGATCGAGATGGATGGCTTAGAAAGAATGGAAAGCTTGTTGTACCCAATGTCAATGGATTGAGAGATGAAGTGCTTAGAGAATGTCATCACTCAAAGCTGACTATACACCCCGGTGGTAATAAGATGTATCGAGATATGAAGCAGACTTACTACTGGGAAGGGATGAAAAGAGACGTTGGGAAGTTTATATCCAAGTGCATGAATTGCCAGCTAGCTAAAGCCGAGCAAAAGAAGCCTAGTGGGTTGTTACAGCCCTTAGAAATTCCCGAATGGAAATGGGAGCAAGTCTCGATGGATTTCATTGATGGATTACCAAGGACTAGATCGGGACACGATATCGTTTGGGTTGTTGTGGATCGACTGACTAAAAGTGCAAGATTCATACCAGTCAAATCGACCAGAACGATAGCCAAGTTGGCAGAATTGTATATGAAGTGGGTAGTGAGATTTCATAGAGTACCTAAAAGCATTGTGAGCGACCGAGACCCGTTGTTCACTAGTGGGTTTTGGAAGAGCTTACAAGAGGCTCTGGGGTCAGAGTTACATCGAAGTACCGCATATCATCCTCAGACCGTAGTCAGACAGAGAGGGTGAATCGTATTTTGGAAGATCTCTTGAGAGCATGTATATTGGATTTTGGTGGATCATGGGATGACCATTTGCATCTAGTAGAGTTTGCATATAATAATAGCTACCAATCCAGTCGGTATGGCTCCGTTTGAAGCTTTGTACGGAAGGCCGTGCAACTCACCATCATGTTGGATAGAGACTGGCGAGAAGTTTATGCTTGGACCAGATGTGGTGAGGGAAACTTCAGATAAAATCAAGACCATTCAACAACGAATGAAGGCTGCCCAAGATAGGCAGAAGAGTTATGCTGATAAGAGGAGAAGAGACTTAAAATTCTCCGTTGGCGACTTGGTGTTTGTCAAGATTTCTCCGTTGAAGAGCGTAATACGATTTGGCAGGAGAGGCAAGTTGGCACCAAGATTCGTTGGCCCATTCCCTGTTCTCGAACTAGTCGGGAATTTGGCATATAGAGTTCACTTACCAGAGAAAATGGCGGGAGTTCACAATGTATTTCATGTTTCCCAACTAAGGAAGTTCGTTCACGACCCAGATATAACTACTTCACATGATCAGTTAGAGGACTTCGAAGTAGAACCCGAGGCGGTTGGGAACCGCAAGCCGGCCCCTATTGTCGAGCACGACATGAAACAACTTCGAAGGAAGGCGGTGAAGCTAGTCAAGGTTCAGTGTGGCGAGAACGAGAATGATTGTACTTGGGAGACAGAGGAGAACATTAGGAAAACATACCCAGAACTCTTTGCCTGGTAAGATTTTGACTTCGATTTAGTTTTCCGCATGCTAGGATAGGCTCGTTTGCTTGTTTTGCATGTTTGATTCTTGTATGTGGTTGTTAGGCATGCGGGATCCTTTGTATGTTTTAGGTTAAGGAATTTCGGGGACGAAATTTCTTAAGGGGGGGAGAGTGTAACGACCCGCATTCTACGCATCATAGGATCGTAGAATATTTATTTCTTTCACATACAAAGTTGTATAGTCATGTAACTTTGGGAAACGACTATTGGGGTCATTTCCCATGTTCATGATTTTTCCCGATTTTTAAATGACCATTTTACCCCTAGTTGGTACTGTTTTGGCCATAACTTTTTACTGGAAATGAATTTTGACTTGAAACCACTTCCATTGGCTCCGGATGATGGTTTCTCTTTCCATAGAGTGGTCACATTAGCCAAACGGACTCACCATTTGGGAGATATGGCTGAAACAAGTTTCAGATGGTGAAAAACAGCTTATTGGGCTTAACCGGGTGATTAGCAGCTAGGCCCAGAGGGGAATTTCGGGTTTAGAGGTATAGGAGGACTGATTAGGGTTAGGAAATCACTTCCATTTCAGTTTTGAGCCGCCACAAATCTTCTTGAGACCCTAGTAATTGCTTCCATCCTCTAAAACCACTCCTAAACACATTTTTAGTGAAGATTAAACCTAAACTACATCAAAGCAAGGCCAAATAGCAACAAAGCAAGGTTGGAGCTGCTGCTATACATAGGAATTCGACCCAAACAGAGAATATTTCAGATTTTGTGTTCTATTTTGTGGCCAAGGTGAGTGATAACATCGTTTTGACACTAATTACAGTTAATTAAGGGTAATTAGTGAAGATTAGCGAATTTATACACTAACAAATTCTGGAAAAATGTTTAGAAATTCTTAAATAATATTTCATGCCTCTGTTAGAAAATTTAGACGATTTGATTAAGTTTTACTAAGTATGTGCTTAAACATGATTAAGAGGGACTATGGGAAAATGTGAGGTTTTAGCCACTTTTGATCCATTTTGATTCATTTGAATTGTTGTTTGCTATTTGTGGTTGCTATCACGTGTTGCTATGACTCTATGGTATGTTTTATGATCGATTAGAATAGTTAAATTGGTCGAAAACGTCGTCGAATGGCGTAGAAAGCTCGCTGGAAAGTTGCAGAAATGTGCAGGTTCCGAACCGGTTCGGATCGGAGCAGGGGTCGGATCGGATTAGTGAACTGACCAAGGGAATCTGAACTGGATTGGGACTTGTCACTGGAGGAGGCTTGGCGAGAAGGAAGGCCGTTTACTTAGAGCTGGAGTGGACAAGGGGATCGGATCGGAAGAATAATGGAGGCTAGATCGGATCGACTCAAGAATGGAAGACTACGACTGGAGTAAGGCGAAGGGAGCGGATCGGATCGGAGTAGATGGAAAACGGGAGCGGATCGGATCGGAGTAGATGGAAAACGAGGGAGCTGATCGGAGAAAACTGGAAGGAAGACAGTAACCCGACCCAACCCGGAGGAGGACACCGACCCGACCCGGAGTGGAGTATCCGACCCGAACCAAGCTAGACGAGGACCACCGAACCGAACCGATCAGGAAGGTTACACCGAACCGAACCGAGCTAAACGAGGAGCACCAAACCGAACCGTACGTGGGCTATTACTACTACGCGACAACTCTCCTGAAGACCCACTCCAATTCGACCAAACCCGAGATGCAAAGGAAGTCCAAATGAGAAGTTAGAGCTCAAGATCCAGATGGGAATCAACGAGTTCGCTTCATGGTTGGGCTTTGCTGCGGGACGCGTGCTAAGGGGTTTACGATGTCTATAGCTTTGGACCACTATGGTAGGAGGTACGGAGGCGGATCCAGGGCCATTATGGCATTGGTAGAACCAAGGGCTACGATCAATGAAATGGTTCATTGAAATGTTTGGTCATGACTCCATATGTTTAGCTTGGTCACAGCAGGGTTTCTACAAGTCGGGATTCGTCGTTACCTCAATTTGTCTAGTATTCCAAGGTGGTAGATGTCGTATGTTTTACGCACTGAGTGAGAGATGGGAGGATGGTTGCTATGGATGGTTTGTTTGCTATCATTATGACATACACACCCCACCCCCGTATTCTTGCACTATTTATTATGGCACCTTAGAGTACTGTACAGTATTTGGTACTAACTCTTTGGTTGCAGGTCCAGGTTCAGGTATGGTTTAGTATACCTGTTATTATTCTGTTTAGATGCTTATCGCTCATACCAGGCTTTATGTCTGACCCAGAGTTTTATGTCTCCTCTTATTACTCTGGGTGCTCACACGAGCAGACTAGAGACAGGTTAGCTGGTGATGCACGGGTTGATGATCCGAAGACGAGCAAGAGACTTCCACGTAATATATATAGTATTCTCCCTGTGTTGTTGAAGATCACTGCTTGGGCATTGGTGGTGCATCTTCTACTTTAGTTTTCTTTTCTTAGAGACAGTAAATTTGGAAAGTTGTAATAAGCTGTATTTGGATTTCCACTGCTCTGATGTTGACATTGATTATTAGTTATCAGCTTATGCACTGTCTCACCTGTTTTATGTCAAGTATGTTATTATTATATTTTATTCCATGCGCTGTGAGACATTCTACAGGTTCCTCTTGTTAGTCAATTCTCTTCTTTCCTTCCTTCTGACGACCGTCCCGTGCTAGTTGGGCACGTGTACAGCGCACACTCGGAGGAAATGCAGGCTGGTGCGGGGTGGGCCGTCACATTTGTATAGTGATCTCTCTTATCCACTTTATGCCTGTCATGATTACCTTTATTTATTTACTGGCTAAAAGTTACTAGACTCGCCGGACTTTATGTCTGACGCCTTTTGCTTTTCCTTCTCTCTTCCGTTTCCCCCCAGGTTCTCAAGGAGGAAATACTCAGGCATGACCGTGATTTTGCTTGATTGCTGGAGCTGTTGATATGTATGGATCAAGCTCCTATTCTCGTTGCAATGGCTATATTTTGTTACTGGGGAAATTTTCTTTCTTTTATGTACTCTGATATTTCTGAAGTACAAGACAGTGGTTTTTATGTTGTAATGGGTTTTTATATTTCAGATAAATGATGCTTTGGACCACAGTAATTTAATGATTAATAAAGTTGTTTATTTCTGCTACAAATTTTTTATATCTGTCTCGTAATATTTTGTGTCTGTTTACCTAAACGCTTCACGAAACTTGATGCATTCCCTTTGTGAGTGACATTAACGGACGTGGGGTGTCACACTTGGTATCAGAGCTGAAGGTTACCAGATTAGATAAAAGTTTTTGAAAATTATTTTCAAAAAGGTTTTAAAGAAAGCATTTTTCAAAAAGAAAAGTCTGTTTTGAAAATATTCCCTTAAAAGCCATATGTAGTATCCTTTGGTCCTTTATCTAAATTTCTTCCTTTTCCCTTTTTTTCAGCATGTCTGGGGAACAAAACATCCCTAATATCCCAAAGGGCGTCACTATACCCGGATGGTTCCGTAGGTATTTGGAGGCCACGGCGCCTACCAAAGGCCAAAGAGACATTCCTCCCTCAGCTGCACTAGCCATTCCTCCTCCTCCCCCTCCAAGGGCAGATAACTTCGCCAAGATCTGCAAGGACTTCCGTGCTATGGAAGGGAAGCCGTTCTATGGGAATGAGTCATTCATAGAAGCTCGAAATTGGCTCAAGGAGACCAAGGACTTATTCGTAATCTTTGAAGTGGAGGACGAAAGGAAAATTCAATTAGCTGCTTAGCTGTTAAAGGACGAAGCCTCATTTTGGTAGGAAGTCACCCAAGCTAAACGTCCGGTAGAGACTTGGGAAGACTTTAGACAGAGGTTCGAAATGAAATTTCTTTCCCACGCGGAGCAAAGCATACAGATGGAGGGGTTCGTAGCACTCAAACAAGGAAATTTGACAGTGAAGGAATATATGAACAAGTTCAACCAGCTGGCAAGGTTCGGGCAAGAGTTGGTAGACACACCGCACAAAAGGCCTTGCGGCTTGTTAAAGGGCTGAATGAGCCTCTACATGGTCTAGCTATGTCCCATCGTCCAATGGGGCCACATTTGAAAAGCTTGTTGATATGGCCCTAATGCATGAGGAGGACATGGGGGAAGTGAAAGCTGAGGAGTCATCGTAGAATAAGAAGGTGTGGCCCAAGAAGGGGAGCAGCAGCATCAACGGCAGCAGCAGCAACAACAACAACAGAAGAAAGGAGGGAAGAATGACAAAGGCAGGGATAAGAGAAAATGTCACCATTGTGGGAAGGAAGGTCACTTGGTTAAAGATTGCAAGAAAAGGAAGATCAGTTGCTTTAATTGTGGAAAGCTTGGACACTACTCTAAAGAGTGCCCAAAGAAATAGGAACCGCAGGGACAAGGTCAAAGAGCTGGAACTTCTGGAGGGCAGGTGCATGCTCTCACGATCAGTGCTCCTGAAAGAGGTAGAAAGATTTCCGTAGAAAGTTTATTTTCTCTTTCAAATCATCCAGTTAGAACACTTTTTGATTCTGGTGCTTCACACTCGTTTATATCTAGTTCTGTAGTTGAATCTCTACACTTAATTACTAGTATGGTAGTAGATCCCGTAGTTATTTCAAATCCCATTGGTGATTCAGCTCATTTATCGATGATTTGTCAGGGTGTGAAATTATCTGTTTTAGGCATCTAATATGAATGTGACGATCATGTGCTCGGGTTTATGGACTATGGGTTGATTCTAGGAATGGACTGACTTACTATGTATGGGGCCGTTCTTGATTATGAGAGGAGGGTTGTTAGGCTCCTGACTTGTCATGGGAGGACCCTCGAAATTTCTTGTGACCCACAAGGGTCTGTTATGCTTAGTTTCTTAGAATCTCTTGATGCATCTATAGAGTATTTGCAATCTATCCCAGTAGTTCGAGATTTTTCTGATGTTTTTGATGAGTTACGGGGTTTACCTCCGAGGCGCGAGATCGACTTTCGTATATATCTGGTGGACAATGCAAAGCCAGTTGCATTACCCATGCGCCACATGGATCCAAGGAAAAGGGGGGAGCTGAGTAAGCAAGTAGGGGAGTTGCTTGAAAAAGGGTTTATCAGACAAAGCATACCTGAATGGGATGCTCCAGTAGTATTCGCAACTAAGGCAGATGGTTCGCTTTGTTTGTGTGTTGACTACAGAGAGTGGAACAAACTCACCAAGAAGAATAGACGCCGACTTCCGAGGATTGATGATTTATTTGATCAGCATGTTGGTGCCTCAGTGTTTCTCAGTTAGATTTGGCTATGGGGTTCCACCAGCTGAGAGTGGCTGAAGACATCATAGATAAAACTGCTTATAGAACTCCAGACGGTTTCCTTGAATGGCTAGTGATGCCATTTGGGCTGACAAATGCACCAGCCTATTTTGTTGATTTAATGAGTAAGGTGTTTTGGGAATTCCTAAACAAATTTGTCATAGTCTTCATTGATGGTTTTTTCTTCTCCAAGAATGAAGAAGAGCATGCCCGACATCTGAGAGAAGTCTTGAAAACTCTCCATAACCATCAGCTTAAAGCAAAGTTCTCCAAATTCCACTTTTGGAGGAAGGAAGCGAGATTCTTGGGGCATGTATTCTCCAAAGAAGGGATAGCTGTAGATCCCGCAAAGGTGGTTGCAGTGCAAGATTGGCAGATTCCTAAAAACGCAAACGAGGCGAGAAGCTTCCTTGGGTTGGCAGGTTACTATAGGAAGTTCATTAGAGACTTCGTGAAGATATCAGCCCCTCTCACCAGGCTGAAAAAGAAGAATTTGGTGTTTTCATGGGATATACATTGTGATGTTGCTTTCCAACGACTGAAGAGGGCTCTGACAACAACCACTGTCTTGGCCTTACCCGATGGAAGTAAAGTATTTACCATTTACACTGATGTGTGTGGTACAGGGCTTGGTGCGGTTCTAATGCAAGAGGGGAAGGTAATATGTTATGGGGGTATGCAGTTGCGGGTTCATGAAAAGAACTACCCCACCCATGATTTAGGGCTAGCTACTATAGTATTCGCGTCAAAGACATGGCGTCATTATTTGCTTGGAGAATGGTTCGAGCTATACACCGGCCATAAATCTCTCAAGTATTTATTCTCATAGAAGGATCTCAACTTAAGGCAACAACGGTGGATAGAGTTCTTAGCTTCATATGATTTTGAGATTGCTTATACCCCTGGCAAGGGTAATGTGGTGGCAGACGTACTAAGTAGGCAGAGGGTGGCCCTAAGTCCTCTGTTTGTGGAAAGAAAGAACTTGGAGTTCATATTAGCTTTTGATATTAGACCCTCCATCGAAGTTTTGCCTGATTTATTTGCATCCTTGGATATACGACCGACTCTAGTGGAGTAGATAGGAGCTTCGCAACAAGGTGACCCACATATTCTAGACATTATGGATAAGCTCAGAAGAGGGGAGACTTCTAGTCACCTCAGTAGGTATGTCATAGATGAAAAGGGGTGGTTGCGACAAGTTGGAAGACTTTGTGTTCCTCAAACTGGAAGCTTGATAAAGGAAGTCCTAGAAGAATACCACCATTCTAAGATGACCATACATCTAGGCGGTGACAAGATGTATGCAGACATGAAGAGGGTTTTCTTTTGGGTTGGTATGAAGAAGGACGTGGCTGAATTTGTTTCTCAATGTTTAGTTTTCCAGCAAGTCAAGGCTGAGAAAAAGAAGCCCGGTGGATTACTTCATCCGTTGGAGGTCCCGCAGTGGAAATGGGAGAGCATCTCTATGGATTTCATAGATGGTTTGCCTAGATCGAAGAAAGTTAATACCAGTATTTGGGTGATAGTGGATAGACTTACTAAGAGTTCTTAATTTATTCCAGTTAAAAGTAAAAGGACGACACCATGGTTGGCAACAATTTATGCTCGTGAGATTGTTCGTCTCTACGGAGTTCCTTCTAGCATCGTGAGCGATCGTGACCCCATCTTTACTAGCGAATTTTGGAGGAGTTTACAAGAAGCAATGGGTACACAGTTGTGTTTGAGTAGCGCTTATCATCCTCAGACCGATGGCCAGACGGACAGGGTGAACAGAATTCTAGAAGATCTTCTGAGCCTGTGTATCCTAGACTTCAGAGGGACTTGGGAAGAGCATTTTCCCTTAGTAGAGTTTGCCTATAATAATAGTTATCAAGCCAACATCGGTATGGCACCCTTCGAAGCATTGTACGGACGACCCTATAGGTCTCCAACTTGTTGGTGGGAATCTACAGAAAGATTGTTACTTGGGCCTGATATGGTTAAGTAGACGTTTGAGAAGATTGACCTTATTCGATGGCGAATGAAAACAGCTCAAGATAAGCAGAAGTCCTATGCAGATAAGAGGAGAACCGACATCGGGTTTGAAGTGGGAGATTTAGTTTTCATCAAAGTATCACCTTTGAGAAATGTTGTTCGCTTCGGTTCAGTATGGAATTTGGCACTTAGGTTTGTAGGAACCTTTCCCATAACCGAGAGAATTGGCCAAATGACCTATAAAGTAAAACTCCTATAGAATTTGTTTGGAGTTCATAATGTCTTTCATGTTTCTCATCTGCGGAAGTGCCTGCATGACAGCGCAGAAGTCGTTGAGCCGAGTATGTTGGAAGAAGTGGAGGTGGAACGGAAGGCGACAGTCAAACGAGTCCCTACCCGTATTCTTGAATCGAAAATTAAGAAGCTGCGCAACAAAAAAATAAAGTTGGTGAAGGTTCAATGGGGATACAATACAGAATGTTGAGTCAAAGCTTCACGGATTATTTTGATTTATGACAAGAAGAAGCTTCTACATCGACAAAAAGAAGACGAGATGCCTTCATAGGTTAGAAGTTGATTATTTAGAGTCATAAATGTTAAAATCTATCCTCAAATAATCATACTTCTTTTTGGCTTTCAAAAATTACTTATAAGACCATTTTTTATGCATATCATCAAAAACATGTCGACCTACACTTTTTTATAGGTCAACAGGTTTTCAAAATATAATGGTCGAAAAGAGGTCGACCTATACTTTTTTATAGGTCAACAGGTTTTTAAATTACAATGGCTAAAAACATGTCGACCTATAATTTTTTATAGGTCAACAGCTTTTTGAAATTTTGTGAGAAGTCATCTTCTTTCTTGAAGAGTTACATCCATTTCTTCTCAAGAATAATCACTTCTTTTGAGAGCAACTTTTCACCAACAATTGCATCTTCTCGATTATTATAAATACATCGATTTTCATTCATTCAAACTACTGAAATTTCTCTCCATTCTCTTATCTATATCGTATTATTCTTAGCATTCTAAAAGCACTCAAAAGCATTCAATTATCGTTTGAATCTCCAAGCATATTTAACACACTTGTGATTCAACTCGATAATCCACTTCCAAATCTTTGCAAACATCAATATATATTTGAGGATAAGATTATAGGAAGGGTGTACTCAATCGTTGACAAATCAGTGTTGAAAGAAGAACACAATCAGAAGTCAAACTCTTGTAATTGTCCTGTGTGGGTAAGCTTGTAGCCCGTGAAATCAAGTGGGTAAGCTTGTGGCCCGTGAAATCAAGTGGGTAAACTTGTAGCCCGTAAATCAAGTAGTTGTGAACCTGTTCCTCCGGGTGAAGCGAGGGTGTTGTTTAGTGAAAAGCCGAAGAGGAGCTTCGGGACTGGACGTAGGATGGGAGGTCCGAACCAGTATAAAAATCTGGTGTCATTACTTTACTTTATCTACAGCATTTATATTTTAGTGATATATTTCTTGTTTGTGAATTTTTACCTGTGTAACTATTGAATAGCTTAAGTTATCACATACATTCCGCATAGCCATATTATAGATCCTGCTCAAGTCACGTACACACCCGACTTTTCAATTGGTATCAGAGCAAGGTCATCATATAACCATAACACAGTTATTTGATATATTCTAGTAATATGGCAAATAACGCAAGTACAAGTAACACCACTTACACAGAAGGTCAATTGACACAAAGACCTCCTTTCTTTAATGGCCTAAACTATAGTTATTGGGCAACACGTATGACTTTTTATATGCAATCAACTAGCTATGATGCTTGGAATGCTACTCAGAAAGAGATAATAAATCCAACTACTGAGTATGCAGAATGGACTCCTGCTGAGAAAACAGCAGCTACTGTAAATGCAAAAGCAATGAATATGTTGTTTTGTGCATTAGACCAAAATGAGTATAACCGTGTTAGTATCTGTACCACTGCTTATCAAATTTGGCAAACACTAAAGACCACTCATGAAGGTACTAACAAGGTTAAACAAGCAAAAATAGCTTTGTTGAAAAGTCAATTTCAAAATTTCAAAATGAAGCCAAATGAAACAATCAATGAGATGTATTCAAGGTTTCAAACTATTCATCATGCTCTTATCGGGTTAGGACAAAAATATTCTGACTTCGATGTAGTTTCAACAGTCCTACATTCACTGACTAATGAATGGGAAGGAAAAGTATTAGCCATAGAAGAAGCTAATGATCTTTCCACCATGAAGCCAGATGTATTGATAGGAAATCTTATGTCCTATGAAGCTAACTTGCAGGCTCGAAAAGAACAAAAAGAAAAGAAAAATGTAGCTTTTCATGCTGATGAAGATATCTCAGATTATGAAGATGAGGATCTAGCATTCATTGCAAAAGGATTCAAAAAATTCTTAAAGCAACGAAGAGCTAGTCGATACAACAGGAAAAAGTTCGGATCAAACAGACCATCATCATCGAATGTAGAATGCTTTAACTGTCATAAGAAAGGACATATGCAAAATGATTGTCCAGAACAAAAGAAGAAGACAGAAAATGACAAGTTCAAACACAAAACGGACAAGTCAAAGAAACGGGCATTCTCAGTAACTTGGGATGATTCAGATTCATCTTCATCCGAAAGTGAAAGCGACTCAGATAATGAACAAGCAAATGTATGTTTTATGGCAACAGAGGATGAGGTACAAATTCCTACTCTTGAGGATATGCTTGATATTTATGATAAATTAATGATTAAATTTAAAGATACAAAACATCAATTAAAAGAAGTCAAGGCAATGTTGAATAGATCAGAATTAGAACGAGATATGTTAAGAGATGAAAAAAACATATTAGAGGAGGAACTTGAAAAGGCTCAAGAATCATCATCTAAT
Source organism: Allium sativum (assembly GCA_030737875.1). NCBI lineage: Eukaryota > Viridiplantae > Streptophyta > Magnoliopsida > Asparagales > Amaryllidaceae > Allium > Allium sativum. The sequence continues at coordinate 955,228,940 of CM060926.1, read as the reverse complement.
AATAATTCTCAACTATCTCTTCTAAGTCAAGAAATTGAAATTCAAAAAGAGAAAAATGACACTCTTACTGCTGAGAATTATAAGCTTAAAGCTAAAGTGAAATCTCTAGACCTTGAAAAAGCTAGTTTTCAAACAAAGTTAGACGACATTTCTAAAAATGTTTCTAACTTTAACAAAGGTCGAGAAAATTTGACAAAAAATATTGAGAGTTCACAATCAGCTACAAACAAGCAAGGATTGGGATATAAGAAACAAGTTATCAAGAAACATCTTGGTAAAAGAAAAAGAAAAAATAAGAAAGTTCAAGAAACTGAAGCTAAGAAAAATCTTAGTTTATTATATTCCAAACCAAAACCGATTGTGAAATCTCAAAAGAAGAATGTCAAATCTATAAAAATATGGGTTCCTAAAACAAATAATAGTTTGATTAGGAACAAGTACATTCAATTTTTTTTGAATACTGTGCATTATAATCCAAATTATTTGTATAAAGGGGATACCGGACCCGTATGGGTTTGGACTCCTAAGACCTAACTCTTAGGACCCTATAAAAAGTGGGTACCATGGACTTAATTTTATTTTTTGCAGGTCCCACTTAAGAAAAGAGGAAAGTGGATATTGGACAGTGGTTGCTCAAAGCATATGACTAGAGACAAGAGCTTATTAACAAATATTACTTATTCGGATGGTGGCTCAGTCACTTTTGGAGATAATTCAAAAGGCTATATCATCGGCAAAGGCGATGTGAGCAATTATGGTAAATCTAACTTACCTCTTATCACAAACGTCATGCTAGTTAAGAATTTGAAACATAATTTATTAAGTATTAGTCAATTGTGCGACAAAGGTTTTACTATTTCCTTTTCAGATAATAAATGTAGTATACTAGATAAAGATCGAAATATAGCTTTTGAAGGAAATAGAGATAGAAACATTTATATTCTGAATATGAATATCAGTCATAATTCAGATATGTGTCTTGTAGCAAATGATAATGATCCATGGCTATGGCACAAACGTTTCTGTCACATAAACTTCAAAACTATTGACAAGCTAGCCAAAAATGATCTTGTTAAAGGTCTCCCCAAAATGAGCTTTTCGGTTAATAATATTTGTGATGCATGTCAATTAGGAAAATTGACTAAATCTTCCTTCAAATCCAAGAAAATCATATCAACATTACAACCACTTGAATTATTACATATGGATTTATTTGGACCAACACAGGTTCAGTCAATAAATCATAATAAATATGTGTTTGTAATTGTTGATGATTATTCTCGTTATACATGGGTTATTTTCTTAAAAAATAAAAGTGACACTTTTCATCATTTCAAATCCTTCGTCAAAAGAATTCAAAAGTTAAAAGGACTTAAGGTTAAAAATATTAGAAGTGATCATGGCGGAGAGTTCGAAAATAATGAATTTGAACATTTTTGTACAAAGAAAGGTATCAATCATAATTTTTCGTTTCCTCGAACTCCACAACAAAATGGAGTTGTAAAACGAAAAAATCGGACACTACAAGAATGTGCAAGAACATTATTAAACGGATCCACTCTACCAAAACATTTCTGGGCAGAAGCTGTTGCAACTGCATGTTATGTTTTGAATCGTGTATCTATTCGACCTCTGACTAAAAATACATCATATGAGTTATTTAATCAAAGAAAACCAAATATCTCATATTTCAAAGTTTTTGGTTCTAAGTGCTTTATTTTAAATACGAAAGACCATCTTGAAAAATTTGATCCAAAATCCGATGAAGGTATATTTGTCGGATATTCGGAAAGAAGCAAGGCCTATCGTATATTCAATAAGAGAACCAAATCTATTGAAGAATCACTTCACGTTTCCTTTGATGAATTCTTTAAACCATCTCATATAATATCAGATGACGAAGAAACCATAGTTACTGATAACCCTATCATCACAAATAATGACTCTGACTCAGAAATAGTTGATGATAACCCTCAAATTGATGTAATACCTTCTCCACCAAGATTTAGATCTCCTCCAAGAATTCTAAGAGAACATCCAGTTCAAAATATAATTGGAGAATTATCATCTCAAATAAGAACTAGAAGTCAACTTAACCAAATGGGACATGTTGCATTTATTTCTAATATCGAACCTAAGAATCCTAAAGAAGCTGCTACCGATGAATATTGGATTTTTGCGATGCAAGAAGAACTAAACCAGTTTGAACGCAATAATGTATGGGAACTTGTTCCAAGGCAAACCGATCAATCGGTTATAGGAACTAAATGGGTTTACAAAAACAAGGCTGATGAACAAGGAAACATAATTCGAAACAAAGCACGGTTAGTAGCACAAGGATATAACCAAGAAGAGGGTATCGATTATGAAGAAACTTTTGCACCTGTCACTAGACTAGAAGCAATTAGAATTCTTCTATCATTTGCTTGTCATCATAACTTTAAATTATATCAGATGGATGTCAAGAGTGCATTTTTAAACGGATTTATAAAAGAAAAAGTATATGTTGAACAACCACCTTTATTTAAACATGAAAAACATCTGGATCATGTGTTCAAGCTTAAGAAGGCTTTGTACGGTCTAAAACAAGCACCACGTGCTTGGTATGAACGACTACGAAGTTATCTAATTGATTATGGATTTCAAATAGGAAAGGTTGATCAAACATTATTTATTAAACATTCGCACAAAGATATACTTGTTATTCAAATATATGTGGACGACATAATCTTTGGATCAACAAATGAGAAACTTTGTAAAGAGTTTGCAAATATCATGACCAAAGAATTTGAAATGTCACATATGGGAGAGTTATCATACTTTCTTGGTCTTCAAATTAAACAACTTCCGAATGGTATTTTTATAAATCAAGAAAAATATTGTGAAAATTTTATTAAAAGGTTTGGTCTTGAAAATACTTCCGGAAAACCAACTCCGATTAGTACAACTAGTCATCTCGAAAAAGATGAAAGTGGAAAGAGTATAGACCAAAAGACGTATCGTAGTATGATAGGTTCTCTCCTATATTTAACAGCTAGTCGTCCTGACATTATGATGAGTGTTTGTTTGTGTGCACGTTTTCAAGCTAATCCTAAGGAATCGCATCTACGAGCAGTAAAACGAATTATTCGGTATCTTAATAACACCAAAGATTTCGGTCTTTTCTATCCTAAGGACTGTGCATTCGAATTAGTATCATATAGTGATGCTGATTTCGGAGGATCACGAACGGATAGAAAGAGTACAAGTGGTACGTGCCATTTCATAGGAAAATCACTTGTCTCTTGGTTTAGTAAGAAACAAAATTGTGTTTCACTCTCGACATGTGAGGCAGAGTATATCTCAGCAGCTTTAGCATGTACACAAGTTATATATATGCAATAAACACTTAAAGACTTCGATATGAACTTGTCAAATTCTATTATATATTGTGATAACGCAAGTGCGATAAACTTATCCAAAAATCCGGTTAACCACTCAAGAACTAAACATATTGACATCCGACATCATTTTCTTGGAGATAATATTGAGAAAGGAAATATAAAATTAGAATATGTAAGCACAGACAATCAACTAGCTGATATATTTACAAAGCCTCTACTAGAATCAAGTTTTGTCAAGTTACGTAGAGAGCTAGGCTTGGTTTCAAGAAGAGAACTCGAAGGATAATACTTTTTAATTTATAACAAGAGTTCACATTTTTTCCGGAAACCAATTCCTTTCCTTTTTACTATATAGAAAAGAGATTTTTTCTACGGTTAAAATACAAACCATCTTTTCTTTTTCTAAAAATAGAAAACTCTTTCTCTATATATACGTTTGTATTTTTGAGTGCTCTCAGACAATCACTCTCTCAAAATCTCCTTTAACTTTTTAAATTCATGGCACACATTTGTGAAAAATGTGCTGAAAACTCCCATATTTCAATCACGAGTTCCGAACCAACGGAATACAACTCTCCGAAAACACCAAAACATCCACCTGGATTTCATCCACCTTCTCGAACACCAGGAACCACACCAACTTCTAAGAAAAGCAAGAAAGTTTTGTTTTGCTCTCCACGAACAAAAGAAAAGATCGACGAAATGCATTATTATCAGCAGCAAATGTTCTATGAGCAAAAATTGACGACTTCTCGTTTGACGTATCTCGAACGACTAGCCTCTCTTTTCTGCAGCTCTGACAGGCATAACGTACATGAGCCAATACCTATACCATCATCTTCGCGAACTCCAAACTCATGGGATAGGAATTACAACAACAATGAAGGAGTAAGTGGAAAATACAATTCTTGGGAACCAACGAATCCTTGGGAACCAAGAAGATAATTTTTTCGTTTATATCGTTTAAATTTTATGAAAATAAATTTGTATTTAACCTTCTAAGCATCTGTTTTTGAATTCATATTGTTTTGAATAAAATATTTTATATATATTATGTTCATTTCATCTCAACAAACCAGAAAAACAATAGTATTCAGCACCTGTCGACCGCCCAGTTCTATGCTGTCGACCGGTACAGCCCTTTTTGTTTTTTATTTATTTTCAACCAGAGAATTAACCTGTCGACCGCTCAAAAAACTCTGTCGACCGATTAGGCTAAAAATATAGTTCATATTTCTTCCAGAACTCTTACCTGTCGACCGCCCCATATACTCCCTATCGACCGGTCATGATAAAATTATATGTTTATAATTTTCCAGAACCTTTACCTGTCGACCGCCCCATATACTCCCTGTCGACCGGTCAACATACAAATGGTAGCATATATTCTTCCAGAACTAATTCCTGTCGACCACCCCAAACTTTCCTGTCGACCGGTAGCGGGAATTGCTGTTTCCCCTTGCGTTAGACACGTCGATTCACTTTTTAAATCCTCACAACCTTTCGTTAAAATCTTATTTATTCTTACTCCTAATTCTCTCAATCCTACCCTCAAAAGGAATTTCAATTTCTCTAAACTCTAAAATGGCTCCTAAGCAAAAGAAATCAAAAACTTCATCCTCTCAAACACCAATCCAACCCATTGATTCTCAAATCAAAACAATGGCTTATGGATCCACTAGCGGTGAAAAGGTGGAACAAAATGAAAGACTATACAATTCACCATGGATCTTTCATCAATTTCCCTGATTTTGTCTACTACGAAGTTCGAGAGATATCAAACCGAGCAGGTATTGAATCTCTTCTTTCTTTTGAACACAACAATGTTGAGATTAGTCACATTTTGATAAAGCTATTCTACGCTAATCTCAACTTAGAGAAATTTAAACCCCACAACTCAGAAGATTGCTTATGGTCAGTAATATGTGGACAACACATTTTTCTTTCTAAAGATAGAATGGCAGAAATTCTATGATCTCACAATGATGGTATACAATTCTCTACTGATTTCTGCCCTATTCATATTCGTGATAAACATAGTCACTTATTCATTGAAGACCATAAGTCAAGTACCAAAGGAGTCAATTTGAGACCCTCGGCTAGAATTCTTCATCTTTGTATCACGCATTCTCTACTTCCAAGAACTGGAAATTTTGATGCTGTTTACAGAGAAAACTTTAAGGCATTGTACGCTATCTTTGGGAATATCAAGGTAAATTGGATTGAGATGATTTTTGACGAAATTTCAATGGTAAACAAACGCTCTAGGCCACATCTGTTTTATAACGAGTATATTATGCGTTGCCTCATGGACTGTGGAATAAGATCCCCCGCGTCCAAAATTTCAATACCAAAATGTATTGATAAAGCGTCTAAAAAGAGGATGAAGCTACCCGATCCGTGTTTTACATTATTCCTTTTGAGCAATATGTCGAACTAGGTCCTCCAGAGACTTCTTCTTCACAAATCCCTAGGCAAAGGCCTGAAGACGTTACAATTCCACCACCTACTTCTTCAACTAAAGAAACTCTTGAACAAATTGCACGTAATCAATTTTTACTCGAAGCAAGATTGAAACGAACCGATAATAAGCTTGACCGCTTGGACACTAAACTTGATAAGCGGTTCAACAAATTAAAGTCTTTCTTCGGAACAATTTGGGAAGCAATCTCCTGTGCCTCAATTTCAGCAACACTTGCACAAGATCCCGGAAAACGTCCTATGCCTCCTACTTTTACATGGTCCTCGTCGGAAGAAGGTACTAGTTCTGAAGCAAGTGCCCAACATAATCATGGTCGTGGAATGTCGCATATTGAAGAAGGAGCTCATGACGATGTTGAGAAGGACGATGATGACGGAAACAATGAGGAACAAGAGGAGGAAGGAGACAAAGACGAAGAAGAAGATAGTGATTCGGACTGGCCATCTCAATAGTCTTTACGTTTTTATCTCTTTATCTTCAAAAAAAAAAAAACTTAATTATGACTGGTGTATGTAATTATGCCACTATCTAGTACTTCTGGTGTGTTTGTTTTGGTTTGTAATATGCAGAACAATTTACTTATTATAATGCTAGCCTTATGCAGTTCTTCTGGACACCCTTTTTGTCGATGACAAAGGGGGAGAAAATATTACTAACGACTGTTGTCCAGATTATATATAATTCAGGGAGAGCTTATATACAGGGGGAGCATATATACAAGGAGAGATAACGGATTAATCCATGTTGTCATCAATCAAAAAGGGGGAGAATGTTGAGTCAAAGCTTCACGGATTATTTTGATTTATGACAAGAAGAAGCTTCTACATCGACAAAAAGAAAACGAGATGCCTTCATAGGTTAGAAGTTGATTATTTAGGGTCATAAACGTTAAAATCTATCCTCAAATAATCATACTTCTTTTTGGCTTTCAAAAATTACTTATAAGACCTTTTTTATGCATATCATCAAAAACATGTCGACCTACACTTTTTTATAGGTCAACAGGTTTTCAAAATATAACGGTCGAAAAGAGGTCGACCTATACTTTTTTATAGGTCAACAAGTTTTTAAATTACAACGGCTAAAAACATGTCGACCTATAAATTTTTATAGGTCAACAGCTTTTTGAAATTTTGTGAGAAGTCATCTTCTTTCTTGAAGAGTTACATCCATTTCTTCTCAAGAATAATCACTTCTTTTGAGAGCAACTTTTCACCAACAATTGCATCTTCTCGATTATTATAAATACATCGATTTTCATTCATTCAAACTACTGAAATTTCTCTCCATTCTCTTATCTATATCGTATTATTCTTAGCATTCTAAAAGCACTCAAAAGCATTCAATTATCGTTTGGATCTCCAAGCATATTTAACACACTTGTGATTCAACTCGATAATCCACTTCCAAATCTTTGCAAACATCAATATATATTTGAGGATAAGATTATAGGAAGGGTGTACTCAATCGTTGACAAATCAGTGTTGAAAGAAGAACACAATCAGAAGTCAAACTCTTGTAATTGTCCTGTGTGGGTAAGCTTGTAGCCTGTGAAATCAAGTGGGTAAGCTTGTGGCCCGTGAAATCAAGTGGGTAAACTTGTAGCCCGTAAATCAAGTAGTTGTGAACCTGTTCCTCCGGGTGAAGCGAGGGTGTTGTTTAGTGAAAAGCCGAAGAGGAGCTTCGGGACTGGACGTAGGACGGGAGGTCCGAACCAATATAAAAATCTGGTGTCATTACTTTACTTTATCTACAGCATTTATATTTTAGTGATATATTTCTTGTTTGTGAATTTTTACCTGTGTAACTATTGAATAGCTTAAGTTATCACATACATTCCGCATAGCCATATTATAGATCCTGCTCAAGTCACGTACACACCCGACTTTTCACAGAAGACACAACTTGGGAAACCAAAGATAGAATTCGTGCTTCGTACCCTTTCCTTTTCGAGGGTATGTTCTTAACTCCTTTTTCCAATGCTTTATATGTGGCTATTTTAGTCAATCGAGCATATCTTATCCCTAGTGTTTTCGACCTTTAGGTAGGAGTCCTAGGGATGAAAACGTGTGTTTGAAACATGTTATGTTTGATGGATGCTAGTGGATGCAAGTGTTTGCTAGTGGTTGCCTATGGACGCATATACACACACATTAGGCACTAGATCGACTCAATCACTCTCTCATACTGCATATGGATGCGTGTGCATTTTCTTTTCTTTTATAGATGAAAATGGATGAGTTAGCATGTGGATGTCACACTTGGATGAATGGACGTGCACACATATAGAACTTACATGTTATAACAGGATTATTTGCATACATATTGGATCATGGCACTAATCATACATTGCATTAAGGAGGCCAACTAGATCAGTAGACCGCTTGATTTTCGCATTAGTATTTGGACATATACACATACCTCTACATATACTCATATAAGCATTAGAAATATTTTAAGGACAATGGATGCTTGTGGATGATGGATGAGTAGATGGATGATGGATGGTATGATACGTTCTTCTTAACTTGAAGATTTCGGGGATGAAATCCTCTAAGGAAGGGAGAATGTAAAACCCCGTAATTTTAAAATATTAAAATTAACAGATTAAAGAATACTTAGTTTTTAGAAGAAGAATTAAAGGAAACGGGTTGGGCCATTGCGTTCATCTCGGAATTCTGCTTGGGATAGAATCCTGGTTTGTGTAAATTGGATATCGTATGGAAAAGTTATAAGCCTTAGAAGTTTGTATACGCATAAGGAAGAATATATATATATATATATATATACACACACACATACATATGTACACACAATAATTCCTGAACCTACAAAACAGTTCAAAAATCAAAATCCAAACAAAGCAGGCTGAGCGGGAAAATTCCCGCTCGTGGGTGTCGACCCCCCAGGGGGTGTCGACATGGGTGTTGACCCCCCTTAGGAGGTGTCGAAAGGGGTGTCGACCCCCCTGGTAGATCTGGGAAAAATTCGTTTTACGCACATGGACTTGATTTTGGGTCTGATTCAATGGTTCTAGGCTATAAATATGGTCCCCTATTCTCTTATTTTCTTTGTTAGAGATCATAGAAGCCATATGTTGTCGGGTTGCAAACTGAAACAGAATCAAATCCTACAACAACAGTTTAGCTAATCAAATTCAGAATTCAGATCTATTCTCTCTCAATTATCTAAACCTAACACTGTGAGTTTCTAGTCACTTTTAGATTTAAATAAATAATAGTGAATCGTGAAAGACAATGAATTGGATCTGTCGTAAAGTATGAATCTGTACCAGTATTAAATCTTAAACTATGTAGATCTGAAACAATTGTAGTTATTCTATGATGTTGCCTATGTAGATCTTGATAGATCTATTTCTCTAGATTTGAAATAAATGTGGTTATTCTATGATGTTGCCTATGTAGATCTTGACTTGTAATTGTATTATGGAAAAGGTGAATATGTCAATTTGGACAAGTTATGACATTGATAAGATCTAGTTATTCATGTAAATCACCTTTCACTAGTCATACTGTGATAAATCTGGATACGCTATAAAATTGGACATGTGAATTTATCCTTAGATCTAAACATGCTACTATGTCACCCTTACCATGCTAGATCTGAATTGCTGGACATTTAAATGATTAGTTTAGATCTCATTTTTGTTCACTTTGACATCATAGAAATTGTCACATGTTCATATGACAACCTTATGACTATGTTAATCTATGTTATGCCAAATCATATTCAATGATCGCTTGTGTTACATCTCTATTAGCTTTCCTTTTCGTCTCTTATGGCTAGGCTAATTATTTAGCCTAGGCATGCCATCAATTTTGTGAGGACGTTAGTTAGATACGGGGAAAAAGTGAATATTGGCATAATTGGGAAATAAACATTTTTGGACTAGTAATTCAAATTGTTGATAGAATGGGAAATAACACCCAAAAAAGGTAAGATTAATCAATTGGTAAATTAATTAATAAATGGAATGTTTAGCAATTATAATTAGGAATTATATTAACACTTATGACACGAGGTTAGGTTACATTAGTGGCGGAAGTCTGCCCGGACCCGACCGGCATATCCAGCAGCCACTAAAGTTAAACCTAATGTGAGAGGTCTAAGTGTGTAAATACGACTCGGGCTAAGACACAAGGATATGCCCAACTGTGGAATAAGACTTCCCGGACCTGACCGGCATATCCAGCATCCACACGTTGTAGGCCTAATGTGGGAGGTCTATGTAAAGACCCAGATTTTCAATGACTTTGGTTATCGACATAAGCTCGATGTCGATAACCAAAACACCGAAAAATCCTGGTAATTAGTGAAAGAAATTAGAGGGTGAGGAAAGATAAGATAGAAACTTAGAATAGAAGAAGAAGAACACAATATCAGAGTAACACGAATCTCACAGCGGAACGAATAAATATATTTCATAACATAACTTTGAAATACAAAATTGGTACTTGAATATACATATCATTATCAAAGTACAACACTTACAACACAGCGGAAATAACTATAGCTATATGATCCTGAAGCCTCCTGCTCCAAGCTCTTCCAGTATATCTGTAAATCTCGACTACTTGACTGCCCGTACAAATTTAGGCACCCAAGAGTTTAGGGAAAACAACAAAGTAAACTCCGGGTCAGTCATGGGACTGGTATGAGTAAAACAGTTTAAAAACAGTTCGAACAAGTAAACGATATCTCATAAGACCACGCCGCATAATGGAACGGGTTTTTCCCTTATGAGAATCCAAAATATCTTTATATCAAAAACCTTTTGATATTATAATAAGGTCTATCAACCACAGTATATATATAATCATCTAGCAGAAACGCTTTCCTCTCACGTTCTACATATATAGTATACAATCAAAACCGCAAGTACGTATTGGGTAATGGATTTCCAACTATGACAAGGTATGGAACCACCTTTCGCTTGTGTACCTCTAGAGAGGAATACACTGGGTTCAACAAGAACATCTTGCAACCCGGCCACACATGACCGACCACTCATTTCGCTTGAGTGTATCGAATGTATATCACCAACGGTTGGGATCAACAACCGTTTCCCGAATGGGACAGCATTAACAATAGATTTTTGGAAATAAATGAAACTCTAGATCAGGTGATTATACACCCTACTTCGGTGCGACCGACTTAGCCATGCTGCCTGCCCGATTTATGTCATTTACCGGATGATGAGGCTAGAAGCTGCGCTTTATCATCATACCAGATTCACTTTGAATGCCACATCGTTAAATCCATCAAATCACCGATTGACGTCCTCAACCATACATTACGCGTTAGCTAAAAGAAGTTTCCTTCTCCGCTTCCACTCTTGGTACAGTTGGAGAAGTCAATATACATGGTCGTCTGGAAATACTCTGTCAGACATCCGTCCATACAAGTCATCCAGGAACAGGATGAACCGAAGGCACTATTCTGTAAACAGGATAGCCCTTGCATAACTCCATCTTCAATTTCCTTTGGCATATATGATTCGCAACGCTTATGCCAATACAGAGTGGTTCTTTGGATAATAATCCAACCGGTCTCTCCATATTAACAACGTTAAAATGGTCAAAACTTCGATAGTCTGTGATTTAACTATCGAATAAAAACAAGTGTGCAAACAACGATATTATTTCCAAATGGAAATTATATCGATCAAACATCAATCAACATTTATCTCTTTATTTCATTAATTTACTTATCTCCTGTTTCCCTATATTCAATATTTCTTATTTTCTAAATTTGGAAAATATACGTTATTAACAATGGAAAACATTTCCATTTCTTGTTTTCTTTATTAGAAAACATTTCTGGTTTCTTATTAGGAAAACATTTCCAAAGCTTCTTCATTGGACTTAGACAGATGTTTAAACAAACCATCGCGATGCCAACTCAAACCATTTCCTTTACTGCCAAACCTTAACTATTCCTTAGTTAAAACGAAGCCAATCAAGTTGGGGTAGAACTACCTCTCAGACCTTAACTGAACAACCTTTCTAACTTTGAAATAGGCAAAGTTCACTTTATATTCCTTTTACTAACTTCCTTACTTAACCCTCCTTCGAATAGCTATATTCGACTAACTCTTTTCACTTAACTCTATTCGATTAACCCTTATCAATTAACTTTATTGGACTAACACTATTGGATTAACTCTATTTGACTAGCGCTATTGATTTACTCATTTCACTTAACTCCTTTCGAATAGACTATATTTGATAACTCCTTTTTACCTTAACTCTAATCGATTTACTAACATCGATTAACTTCTTTTAACATTATTCTCTAATCGATTAACTAATATCGATTAACTCCTTTTAACTTTATTCTCTAATCGATTAACTAACATTGATTAACTTCTTTTACTTTATCTCTAATCGATTAACTAACATCGATTAACTTCTTTTACTTTATCTCTAATCGATTAACTAACATCGATTAACTCCTTTTAACTTTATTCTCTAATCGATTAACTAATATCGATTAATTCCTTTGGACTAACACTATTGGATTAACTCCATTTCACTTAACTCCTTTCGAATAAACTATATTCGATAACTCCTTTTACTTTCTTCGAATAAACTATATTCGATTAACTCTTTTGCTTCTATTCGAATAAACTATATTCGATTTACTCTTTTGCTTCTATTCGAATAAACTATATTCGATTTACTCTTTTACTTCTATTCGAATAAACTATATTCGATTAACTCATTTTCTTTAACTCTAATCGATTAAACTAACATCGATTAACTCCTTTTACTTTAACTCTAATCGATTAACTAACATTGATTAACTCCTTTTAACTTTATTCTCTAATTGATTTAAACTAACATCGATTAGCTCCTTTATTCTATTCGAATAAACTATTCATTTATAAAGATTTACTTTTAGTAACAGTTCTTCACTTTACAAATGATTTCCCCTTTTATAAAACTCTATTCGTTTTAAAAACATTTTTCCCTTTTTATTTGCTTTTGAAATATTTCCTTTTATAAAATCTGTTGATTTTATAAACTCCCTTTATTTCAATATAGATTGAAATAAATCTTTTTACATCCTAGGGTCTTTATGATATTTACAATATCGAATAACAATGATCAACATCATTCCAACACACATAATCCATAACTGATTATATAACACATCATATATCACAATATATGAAAAACAGTAAAATAAATGTTGAGGAATCCAGTTGGATTCCTCCAACTTGTTTCCCTGCATCACAGATGTTAAACAATATAGATAACATCACTTTCAGTTCCATATGATATATTCTGTTAAACAGAATCAAATATAGAAATCAACTAACCGACTAGCAATTCAATCAAACAGTCAACATACAGTCAATCAGCCAATATCTAACAGTTCTAAAAATACAACATGAATTTATAAACTGTTCAGAGTTGGTGAGTTTTACTCACATTGGATTATCATCGTTAATTAACGATAATTGCCGTTGATTTAGATTGGACAATTTATTTCACTATAAATTGTAACAAGCTTGGATGGACTTCTAGTCAGTTCCATGGTGTAGCCACCGTCCCTACGATCCCAACGGATTTGACCGTTCGAATTTCTGATATCGTATGATCAAGATACGATAAAACAAAGTTCAATACACACTTTGATTTTAAATAAAACTTTATTTACTTAATTAATGGGCCTTAACCTCATTAACCAGCCCATCCTTCTTCCTCAAAAGCCCAGACCGAACGTCCTCTTCCCCAAATACCATCGCCCCCTCCAGTAGACAATACGCACCCAAAATTGCTATTTCCATCGACAGAAACTACATCGTCTCTCCATAGAAATTTAGGCCGACATCACCGTTGATCTGCTCTTTCATTTCTCTACACAACCACCATCATTTCATCAAACTCGGATCCTGCCTCTCAAATGTGTCGAAGCCCCTACGACGCAAAAACACAGTAGCTGATCGACACTTTTAGGTACAGAAAATTCCCAAATTTTGTAAGGTGGTGCGGTTCTCTGTAATAAACGCAAATATAAAACCCAATTATCACATCGTTGCTCCATTTTCCCGATTCTAGGAACCCTAGCTTCGATACCCCCTTGCCGTATGAATTTGAAGCGATGAAAACTTCTTAGAACGGTGTCGAAATGGACACCAGATTAAAGAGAACCTCCAGCTGAATCCAAATATATATCCACTTCAATTTATATAATTTCCTTTGAATTCTTTTCGATTTTTGAAATGTAAGAATTGGTTTTCCAGAGAAAAACTTGACGGCGGAAAAATCTTGAATGTAGAGGAAGTAAATTTAGGTTAGAAGGATTTTGTGGGGGTATTTATACACATATCTTTGTTCTTCACGTGGAGCATTCATAAACACATACTTGTTCTTCACGTGGAGCATTTATAACATATACTTTGATTTAAGTTTTGTATCGTGACAGTCACGTAAGATTTCATTTATGTCTGACTGCTATAGACAGAAATAAGTATATGGTCGTATCGAGCGATGTGCCTCGGTCCCAAAAATATAATAATACCGGTAGATGGACTCATATTTTGAAACTTCAAAATGTTGATTTCAGGGTGCGAAATACTTCAAATAAAAAGTCGCTTATTAAATTAATTAAAAATTACAGTAAAATTCTAAAAATTAAATTATCATTATGTCCCAAAAGAACCTCATCTAAATTCAAACCTGATATCTAGTTATATCGAATATATCGTTATGGTCGATAAACGATTTTATAGCGACTATTTTAAAATTTGATTTGGACGTACATCAAAATCTACACGATGAAATCCCGATATTCCTCTTCCACTAGAAAGATATACTCCACTAGCTCCACACGTTTCTTGTTTAACAGAAATCCGATTTAAAACGAACTCTGTACATTCAGTTGAAGTTCAAATCGCCAAAAAACGAACTGCCGCGCCATTTCGAGCTCTATTTTAATTACATTATAAACTATACGTTCAACTGTCGACGATTGAATATATTCGTTATTCAAATTCAATTCCAAGCTGAATTAAATATCACAGATGATCCGGTTCACACCATATCGTCATTTCGGCCAATTCTGATTATTTCAGAATTAAATATATTATTTAATTTATTATTTTAATTAAATATTCACTATTATTTAATTCAACGACCATTTAATCCTCTAAACCACCATTGATATAATTAAATAAATTAGTCATAATACCCCTGCCAATGCGGGTCATTACAATCTTCCCCACTTAAAATAATTTCGTCCTCGAAATTGCTAAAAGGTAGGGGACGACCTTATCGACTGGTTAGAACATATTTGTTCTCTTCTAATCTTCAGTTTCAACTGAACCAATTTAATTTCAATTAAATTATTAATTAATTCTTATCAACGAAAATTTTCAAAAATCCTGAAAATTTTCTAACGCCCTAATTTTTTTTGAATTTTTTTTGCCAGCACCTCCTTTGTACCGGTCAATACGTCAAACTCCAACTCGCCTCTCTGGGCCATCTCCAACCCAGAAGAAAATCAAACAGCCAAGCAGCTTTCCAGTTCAGCTCATAAATCTTATATTCAATAGAAATATAAACTTGTACCTTTTTGTCGGCATATCATTATATCCTTTCCACTTGTTATCCATTCAGCGGATACAAGGGTCATCCCAATCAAATTCTAATCTGCTTTTATCCACCACACAACCATTCGCTTATATCCGAGCCAAATATCATTTCAACTGGAGTTCAATTCTTGATTTTCAATTCCTTAACTCCTCAATCGAATACCATTTCAGATTCTAATTTCACAAATCCAATCTTAATCGATTTCAATTCAACTTCAGTTACCACTTAACTGACTTTATTTTAATACAAATTTGCTTTCACAATTTTTTTGTTAAATTCATTTTTAATTCAAACAGTCTTTTCCTTGGGAGTTTTCAAACAGTTTACTCTTTTCAAAAATCAAAATTTCCTTTTGAACATCTTACTGAGCCCTTAACTCATATTCCATTAGTTAAATCACTTCTCTATTTCTTTATCAATATTTGTTAACCAAATATTTTCAATAACCATATTGGCCTTTTATGTTATTTGGAAAACATGTCCGAATATCGCCTTCCTTTATTTTCTAAACTTTAGAAAATATATGCTATTTATAATTGGAAAATATTCCAATTACTTATCTCTTTTCCGATCTCGTTTATTTCTATACTTAGGAAATATTTATTATTCTATTTCCAAGCTTACACTTATTTGGGTTAAAACGGATGTTGTGTAAAACATCGTTACGACAATCCAAATACTATATTCGACTAACTCTTATTCAACATTGATCTTCGAGCCTGAAATCTTACTATTTATTTGTTAATAATGAAATTAATCAAGTTGGGTTATAATTACCTCTCAGACTTTGACTGAATAACATTTATAACGTCAAAACAGATAAGACTACTTACTCGAATAATCAATATCATACAACTACTGATTCACTTTTAAACACATATACACTTCCTCTTTCTATTTTTACTAGATTTTATTCTAGACTTTCTTTTTGATTCTACTATTCTATTTCTAAGTTCGTTTCCTTGTCGACTTCTATATATATATCGATACGTTGATTTTCTAACTATCAAATTATCTTAAAAATATTCTAACTCCTTAAATTCCCGGAAAAATTCGCCATAACCTCCTTTGTACTAGGAGCATCGGGATATTTCAAATAGCCTCCCATGGCCCTTACCAATCCAAAAGAAAAAGCCAAGCGGCTAGCCGATACGGCGCATAAAATCTCATATATATGAATTAAATACATAACTTTCCGTCGGGCATTCTATTTATAAACCTTTATACCTTATCCATACCTGCCTCATGTATATTTATACATTTCTAATTCATTTCAACTTAATCCAATCATTTTAACTTAGTTCGTTAAGTGATTTTCAAATTATTGGTTTGCCCATTTCACCTTCATATTTGAGTATAACATGTTCAAATATATTTTAACTTGTTTATCAACTAATTGAATTCCTTTTCAATTCTATTTGAATTTCCTATATTCAAATTCCATTTCAATTCTCTTATTCAAATTCTATACTTTAATTTCGTTTCAATTTCCTTAGTCAAATTCTATTTTTGAATTTCATTTCAATTCTATTTGAATCTTCTATATTCAAATTTCATTTTCACTTTCGATATTCAAATCCTATATTTGAATTCCTTTATATTTTCTATATTCAAATTCTATATTTGAATTTCATTTGAATTTCTATATTCAAACTCTATTTCAATTCCATTGAATTTCATATATTCAAACTCCCTTTGAATTTCTATATTCAAATCCCCTTTGAATTTTCTATATTCAAATCCCCTTTGAATTCTCTTATTTACATTCTATGTTTGAACTTCCTTTATTCAAATTCCTTTTCAAACTTTCTTTACTCATTCTTTATTATAAATCCCATTTGAAATTCAACACAACTTGTCTTTCCCAAAACAATTTCAAAACAGTATCTTTGGTAGTAATTCGTCACTTACAACTCGAAAATGAATACTGATGATGCAGCTGTCATCATCAGAATCTATTTTCCAGCGATCGAAGTGAGTTCAATACTATAAAACCATTTTTTTACCTTTTCCACTATGAAATTCATTTCAAAATATAATTCACACTGCTTGTAAAACAATTTAAAATCTCCCAGGATCTTAAATTTTCCTTACTATTAATCCAAATCCATTTACAAACACTTATCCAATTCTCCAGAGTTTTAACTTCAATTTCTGGTTTTAAATTTCAGGTTTAACTCATCTGATTTCACGTATTTCACTTATATGAATTCTGATTGGTTATTTACATAACCATTTAATTTATAATCTTTCTCGATTATAATAACAACCAATATATTCATTTATAATTTCGATATATATATCTTCTCTATATTAAGATGTACCTTGGGTAAACTTATTTTAATTTACCATTTTTTTTAAAGCATATCGTGTCGACCCGTCGTATTCAAGTGTTTAGTAACCCTTATCAATACAGTGGATCAAACTGATCGACCAGAATCCATAAACAACTCAACCAATGAATCACCACAATATAAAAACTATTTTTATATCAATAACAAATACGTTCACTCATATATATACACTCAAACTCAATCTAGGGTATTACTAACCCTATCTCCACCGAGTCACGCCACAAAGCCAAGTTAATCAATTAACCTTCTGCTCTGATACCAATTGTAACGACCCGGATTTTGAGCGACTTTGGTTATCGACATAAGCTCGATGTCGATAACAAAAACACCGAAAAACCCTGGTAATTAGTGAAAGAAATTAGAGGGTGAGGAAAGATAAGATAGAAACTTAGAATAGAAGAAGAAGAAGAACACAAATCAGAGTAACACGAATCTCACAGCGGAACGAATAAATATATTTCATAAAATAACTTTGAAATACAAAATTGGTACTTGAATATACATATCATTATCAAAGTACAGCACTTACAACACAGCGGAAATAACTATAGCTATATGATCCTGAAGCCTCCTGCTCCAAGCTCTTCCAGTATATCTGTAAATCCCGACTACTTGACTGCCCGTACAAATTTAGGCACCCACGAGTTTAGGGAAAACAACAAAGTAAACTCCGGGTCAGTCATGGGACTGGTATGAGTAAAACAGTTTAAAAACAGTTCGAACAAGTAAACGATATCTCATAAGACCACGCCGCATAACGGAACGGGTTTTTCCCTTATGAGAATCCAAAATATCTTTATATCAAAAACCTTTTGATATTATTATAATGTCTATCAACCACAGTATATATATAATCATCTAGCAGAAACGCTTTCATCTCACGTTCTACATATATAGTATACAATCAAAACCGCAAGTACGTATTGGGTAATGGATTTCCAACTATGACAAGGTATGGAACCACCTTCACTGGGTTCAACAAGAACATCTTGCAACCCAGCCACACATGACCGACCACTCATTTCGCTTGAGTGTATCGAATGTATATCACCAACGGTTGGGATCAGCAACCGTTTCCCGAATGGGACAACATTAACAATAGATTTTTGGAAATAAATGAAACTCTAGATCAGGTGATTATACACCCTACTTCGGTGCGACCTACTTAGCCATGCTGCCTGCCCGATTTCTGTCATTTACCGGATGATGAGGCTAGAAGCTGCGCTTTATCATCATACCAGATTCACTTTGAATGCCACATCGTTAAATCCATCAAATCACCGATCGACGTCCTCAACCATACATTACGCGTTAGCTAAAAGAAGTTTCCTTCTCCGCTTCCACTCTTGGTACAGTTGGAGAAATCAAAATACATGGTCGTTTGGAAATACTCTGTCAGACATCCGTCCATACAAGTCATCCAGGAACAGGATGAACCGAAGGCACTATTCTGTAAACAGGATAGCCCTTGCATAACTCCGTCTTCAATTTCCTTTGGCATATATGATTCGCAACGCTTATGCCAATACAGAGTGGTTCTTTGGATAATAATCCAACCGGTCTCTCCATATTAACAACGTTAAAATGGTCAAAACTTCGATAGTCTGTGATTTAACTATCGAATAAAAACAAGTGTGCAAACAACGATATTATTTCCAAATGGAAATTATATCGATCAAACATCAATCAACATTTATCTCTTTATTTCATTAATTTACTTATCTCCTATTTCCCTATATTCAATATTTCTTATTTTCTAAATTTGGAAAATATACGTTATTAACAATGGAAAACATTTCCATTTCTTGTTTTCTTTATTAGAAAACATTTCTGGTTTCTTATTTGGAAAACATTTCCAAAGCTTCTTCATTGGACTTAGACAGATGTTTAAACAAACCATCGCGATGCCAACTCAAACCATTTCCTTTACTGCCAAACCTTAACTATTCCTTAGTTAAAACGAAGCCAATCAAGTTGGGGTAGAACTACCTCTCAGACCTTAACTGAACAACATTTCTAACTTTGAAATAGGCAAAGTTCACTTTATATTCCTTTTACTAACTTCCTTACTTAACCCTCCTTCGAATAGCTATATTCGATTGACTCTTTTCACTTAACTCTAATCGATTAACCCTTATCAATTAACTTTATTGGACTAACACTATTAGATTAACTCTATTTGACTAGCGCTATTGATTTACTCATTTCACTTAACTCCTTTCGAATAGACTATATTCGATAACTCCTTTTTACCTTAACTCTAATCGATTTACTAACATCGATTAACTTCTTTTAACTTTATTCTCTAATCGATTAACTAATATCGATTAACTCCTTTTAACTTTATTCTCTAATCGATTAACTAACATCGATTAACTTCTTTTACTTTATCTCTAATCGATTAACTAACATCGATTAACTTCTTTTACTTTATCTCTAATCGATTAACTAACATCGATTTACTCCTTTTAACTTTATTCTCTAATCGATTAACTAATATCGATTAACTCCTTTGGACTAACATTATTGGATTAACTCCATTTCACTTAACTCCTTTCGAATAAACTATATTCAATAACTCCTTTTACTTTCTTTGAATAAACTATATTCGATTAACTCTTTTGCTTCTATTCGAATAAACTATATTTGATTTACTCTTTTGCTTCTATTCGAATAAACTATATTCGATTTACTCTTTTGCTTCTATTCGAATAAACTATATTCGATTAACTCATTTTCTTTAACTCTAATCGATTAAACTAACATCGATTAACTCCTTTTACTTTAACTCTAATCGATTAACTAACATTGATTAACTCCTTTTAACTTTATTCTCTAATTGATTTAAGCTAACATCGATTAGCTCCTTTATTCTATTCGAATAAACTATTCATTTATAAAGATTTACTTTTAGTAACAATTCTTCACTTTACAAATGATTTCCCCTTTTATAAAACTCTATTCGTTTTAAAAACAATTTTCCCTTTTTATTTGCTTTCGAAATATTTCCTTTTATAAAATCTGTTGATTTTATAAACTCCCTTTATTTCAATATACATTGAAATAATTCTTTTTACATCCCAGGGTCTTTATGATATTTACAATATTGAATAACAATGATCAACATCATTCCAACACACATAATCCATAACTGATTATATAACACATCATATATCACAATATATGAAAAACAGTAAAATAAATGTTGAGGAATCCAGTTGGATTCCTCCAACCTGTTTCGCTGCATCACAGATGTTAAACAATATAGATAACATCACTTTCAGTTCCATATGATATATTCTGTTAAACAGAATCAAATATAGAAATCAACTAACTGACTAGCAATTCAATCAAACAGTCAACATACAGTCAATCAGCCAATATCTAACAGTTCTAAAAATACAGCATGAATTTATAAACTGTTCAGAGTTGGTGAGTTTTACTCACATTGGACTATCATCGTTAATTAACGATAATTGTCGTTGATTCAGATCGGACAATTTATTTCACTATAAATTGTAACAAGCTTGGATGGACTTCCAGTCAGTTCCATGGTGTAGCCACCGTCCCTACGATCCCAACGGATTTGACCGTTCGAATTTCTGATATCGTATGATCAAGATACGATAAAACAAAGTTCAATACACACTTTGATTTTAAATAAAACTTTATTTACTTAATTAATGGGCCTCAACCTCATTAGCCAGCCCATCCTTCTTCCTCAAAAGCCCAGACCGAACGTCCTCTTCCCCAAATACCATCGCCCCCCTCCAGTAGACAATACGCACCCAAAATTGCTATTTCCATCGACAGAAACTACATCGTCTCTCCATAGAAATTTAGGCCGACATCACCGTTGATCTGCTCTTTCATTTCTCTACACAACCACCATCATTTCATCAAACTCGGATCCTGCCTCTCAAATGTGTCGAAGCCCCTACGACGCAAAAACACAGTAGCGGATCGACACTTTTAGGTACAGAAAATTCCCAAATTTTGTAAGGTGGTGCTGTTCTCTGTAATAAACGCAAATATAAAACCCAATTATCACATCGTTGCTCCATTTTCCCGATTCTAGGAACCCTAGCTTCGATACCCCCTTGCTGTATGAATTTGAAGCGACGAAAACTTCTTAGAACGGTGTCGAAACGGACACCAGATTAAAGAGAATCTCCAGCTGAATCCAAATATATATCCACTTCAATTTATATAATTTCCTTTGAATTCTTTTCGATTTTTGAAATGTAAGAATTGGTTTTCCAGAGAAAAACTTGACGGCAGAAAAATCTTGAATGTAGAGGAAGTAAATTTAGGTTAGAAGGATTTTGTGGGGGTATTTATACACATATCTTTGTTCTTCACGTGGAGCATTCATAAACACATACTTGTTCTTCACGTGGAGCATTTATAACATATACTTTGATTTAAGTTTTGTATCATGACAGTCACGTAAGATTTCATTTATGTCTGACTGCTATAGACAGAAATAAGTATACGGTCGTATCGAGCGATGTGCCTCGGTCCCAAAAATATAATAATACCGGTAGATGGACTCATATTTTGAAACTTCAAAATGTTGATTTCAGGGTGCGAAATACTTCAAATAAAAGGTCGCTTATTAAATTAATTAAAAATTACAGTAAAATTCTAAAAATTATATTATCATTATGTCCCAAAAGGACCTCGTCTAAATTCAAACCCGATATCTAGTTATATCGAATATATCGTTATGGTCGATAAACGATTTTATAGCGACTATTTTAAAATTTGATTTGGACGTACATCAAAATCTACACGATGAAATCCCAATTTTCCTCTTCCATTAGAAAGATATACTCCACCAGCTCCACACGTTTCTTGTTTCACAGAAATCCGATTTAAAACGAACTCTGTACATTCAGTTGAAGTTCAAATCGCCAAATAACGAACTGCCGCGCCATTTCGAGCTCTATTTTAATTATATTATAAACTATACGTTCAACTGTCGACGATTGAATATATTCGTTATTCAAATTCAATTCCAAGCTGAATAAAATATCACAGATGATCCGGTTCACACCATATCGTCATTTCGGCCAATTCTGATTATTTCAGAATTAAATATATTATTTAATTTATTATTTTAATTAAATATTCACTATTATTTAATTCAATGACCATTTAATCCTCTAAACCACCATTGATATAATTAAATAAATTAATCATAATACCCCTGCCAATGCGGGTCATTACAGTCTATCCCAATATAAATCGTAATTGGACATGGTAATGAGAAATGACTACTTAACCTAATTTAATCCATAAGAACTGTATGATTATGAACATAAGTTTGGGTTAAGTAAAATGGATTGGATAGTGGATGGGTTAAGTATAATTAAAGGAGGTGGGTAATATTTATATATATAGGTCCACAAACTTAACCCGGTAAAGTTATGTAATTAAAGATCACCCTTTTAGGGTAAGCATAACTGGTATAGGGCTATGCAATTAAAGATCACCCATTCGGGTATACATAGTCAGTGGAAAACCTAGTGGGGATACAAGACAAAATGGGAGAGCTTGTATCATATTGTGTGAGACCCATTTCAGTCAGTAACCCGTATTCGGTATCAGAGTAGTGAACTCCGTACTAGGCGAAGAATGGGCATGCTTACTGATTGATTATAAGAGATCCAAAATGTGGTGGGTGGTGTTGATGGCGCAAATCGATCTGGGATATGTGCGTGCATGGGCCGGGCAGAGGGGGCCAAGACGTCCGTGACACCAGTAGATATGACTGTGCACATATTGGGTTGCCACTTTAGGGAAGTGATACCCCTTATTGTGGGACTAGCACAGGGTATCTACAGAGTAGGAAGCCGATCAATTAGGGTTGTGATTAGGGTACACTCGGATGTATGCCCTGAGTCTACCAACTTATAGTGGAAGGGATAATCTCATTTTAAATTTTACTAGTAATAGTGCAGAGTAATTACTAGTGAAGCATGTATACACCTTACCTTATCTGCCTTGTCACACCTATTGTTTGTATAGTGATCTCTCTTATCCACTTTATGCCTGTCATGATTACCTTTATTTATTTACTGGCTAAAAGTTACTAGACTCGCCAGACTTTATGTCTGACCCCTTTTGTTTTTCCTTCTCTCTTCCGTTCCCCCGAGGTTCTCAGGTAGGAAACAGTCAGGCTTGACCGTGATTTTGCTTGATTGCTGGAGTTGCTGATATGTATGGATCAAGCTCCTATTCTCTTTGCAATGGCTATATTTTGTTATTGGGGAAATTTTCTTTCTTTTATGTACTCTGATATTTCTAAAGTACAAGACAGTTGTTTTTATGTTGTAATGGGTTTTTATATTTCACACAAATGATGCTTTGGACCATGGTAATTTGATGATTAATAAAGTTTTTTATTTCCGCTGTAAAAAAATTTATATCTGTCTTGTCAATTCTGTGTCTGTTTACCTAAACACTTCACGAAACTTAATGCATTCCCTTTCTGACTGGCATTAACGGACGTGGGGTGTCACAATATATATATATATATATATATATATATATATATATATATATATATATATATATATATATATATTCACAGAATCTCCTTTCTACTACTTATACCATTAGAAATTGATACCATCTCTCGATAATAGTGAAATCGTTCAAGTTGGATTATTTTAATTACATCTCAGACCTTGATTGACAACGTTCTTATCTTAAGATAAGTACTAGTTGGTAATTCAAAACCCGGTATTACTCGTAATATCAATCAAACTTTATTTTTCATTATCTTTAAAATATGGTTTTTATAAACCATATTCCTATTTATGAACTTTATTGTAAATTATGATCATTTTTATTTAAATCGTCGATTAAGAAATTTATGTACAAAAACACTTATCTTTCATTTAAAAGCCTCTTTCTAATTCCACTTAACTTGTATTATATTATAATAACCATTTTCCAAATCTTTTGCCAAATCATCAAATCTTTAATTATAAAACTTTATTTGGATTTCAATTGAAATCTTCCTTACTCTGCTTAATTTAATTTCAAATAAATGCCAATTTATAAATCATCAACCCATAGGTTCACTTCCGACTTTATAAACTTATAAAATTATTAAATTATCAAAAAAATGAATTATAATAAAATATTAATTTATTTTCATATAAAATATACTTTAAAACTCGATTCAGTTATAAAATAAATTTTATAACCTCAATTGGTCTAATTTGCCTGATGACAATCAACGTTTAAAAATACGATTTTTAGACCATTCACTTCCAGCTACTTAATCAGTATTGTCTTTTGATTTAAAATACAATGATCATAGAAATTTCAGTCCAACGATCAACATCTAATCAAAAATCAACATCCAATTAGATATAACTTTGCTGGGGTGAACAATTCATATATATGCATAAGATGAAACTATAACATATAATTTATGTAAGGAATCCAGTTAGGTCCCTCCAACCTGTTATTTCCTACATTCAAATAGGTTACCTAAATCATTCCAATTCAATATATTGTTATAATTTCAGCAACCAACCAATAACAACAATCATAACATCCGTCTTTATTTTGATACGTTTATATTACTATAAACGTAATCAACAAGGTAAGTTAATTCAATTGGAAATAATCGTTAAAATAATGATAGGGTTTTCAACTAAATTAAACAAATATTTAATTTAATCAGCTTAGTCAATATATATAAATAAACATTCAGTCATCATCCAAAAATAATCAACCATAGCAGACAAATATAAAACCCTACCTATATAAAATATAAATGTGACAAACTGAGTGAGTTATACTCACCTTGGATTTCCATTCATTGCTAAAATAGTTCGGTTAAATTAAATGGCATTTAATTTAATTAAAAACTCTAACTGCTTCCAACCCTATTCCAAAATGAAGCGCTCGTTAGGATGATTCCAACATCTCCGGTTTTGTCCCATTCTGATCAAGCAAATAAAAGTTATCGATGTTTAAGTAAATATGATTTTAATTAACATAACTAACTCCCTTAATTATCTTATTACAAACTAATTACTTTGGATAAGACAACACAACTATATATTTCACTAATAATTTATGATACAAAGTGAATAATACCATATTGACTTTGCTATATTTTTAATTGTCCTCTGTTCACCCTATAATATCAGTTTATTCATTATGATTTCCTAAGTTACTTAGATTAAAAGATATATTCGGTGCATCTGGTATAAGTTTTACACGAGGCCTAAGCCCAATCAACGTAGAATCTTATTCGGCCTTACCTTATATTTCCCTTTTTCTCTACGTTTCTAACATGACTTCAGCCTTTGATCATTATTTTCTTTTCTCTTTACCATCTGTTCACTATTGCATCTTCTTTTAAAATCTTACGTTCCCCCTTTGCCCATCTTCCTCAACCCACTGCAAATCACTCTCTGGCCCCGTGGCGTTCATCAGAGGCCACCATCTGCCTCGCTCTAGTCCCTCGACCACTGCCCATAGCCGCGACCCTCCAGTCTCCTCCAATCACCAACGACAAACCCAAAATCCTCACCACAACGCTAACTTGATCGAAGCCATCACACAACTCCACCATCTCACTGCCGCCGTCCATCTACGCCACCGATAGCCGATCCGAGGTCATTAGATGATGCCCCTCTCCCAGCTCTGTCTGCTCCTCAAGTACCATGCACCTCAATGCTGTCGTTCGTCGCCAGCACCTCTACAAACGTTGCACCTTCTTGATGCAAATCCGACCACCACGACTCATAAAAAATCATCACAGCCGTTCAACTTGAAGAGCTTGATGAGCTTAACATCATTGCAGAAGGAAGTTTGTAAAAATAGTTAATGGATTTAGAGAAAATTTGAGCGAAAGCTGGGAGATCTTCTGTCATCCGAAGTCAACATTAGAGGCAACTTCAGCTGTTTCGAATTCCAAAGACCAAATAATTGAGACTGGGCAAATATATATATATATATATATATATATATATATATAGGTGAAGCTAGGGAGTAGATAAGAACAATGTCTTTCAAAAGATAGGTCATAGTCTGTGCATGTAGCTGGTATTGTCTCCTCTCAATCCACTCACAAGATGTATATTTGCATGTGCGCAGCGAACATAATAGGTGGGATGGGCTTGTGTAGAAGGTAATACATACACTACTACAAAAGTGGGCAAATTCGACACTAGTTTTAAGTGGTCTTAAATCGAAAAAGCGTTGTCTTTGTCCATTTTTTCAAATAGGCAACACCAGAGGGGCGTGGCATCCGCGACCGTTGCCTTAGCCCTCTAAGGCAATGCTTTTGCCCATCTACTACCATGGAAAGAAAGTGTTACATTATAACCCTAATGCAACAATCCTTGCAAGTAATGCAGCAATATACAGCGTTGCCTTAAGCATTATTTTGAGTCTGGCTGCCAGGTCATGATAGCGGAGTCACGTCAGCTTTCCACATAAGCTGTCACATGTCACACGGCACGTCGGCTCTCTATGTCAGCTGCATATGTGTCACAACCACGTCAAGTGTAGAGACCACATGCGATGTGGGATTAATAATATTTTATTTAATACAATACCGCTATGTTATGTAACATAATACCATTATCTTGGAACGCAACATCAAAAAAAGGCAAACACAATAGTAGAACTTCAACTGAATTTAGATTCAAGCACTTCTGAAAGCTCTTGTTTCATCTAAATTTAGCATGCCAATTTCCATACAAAAGCCAATGCTCTAAAGAAAATTATTTTGCCTCTTCGTTTCCTGAAAAAGCAATTGAGGCTGCCTAATTTCAAAATGAGACACCCCATATGCTATGAGAAAAGTAGGGTCAAACTACTTGTCTGGCATGAAAATTTTCAATCATAATTTAAATAAAGGAACTTAATTGAAATTACAAAGAAATTCTATTTTGAATTCAAGTGTTAATTGTGCATGCCTTGTATCCTTATGCAAGTGCACACATATACTCTTACTTGAAACAGT
This sequence comes from Allium sativum, assembly GCA_030737875.1. NCBI lineage: Eukaryota > Viridiplantae > Streptophyta > Magnoliopsida > Asparagales > Amaryllidaceae > Allium > Allium sativum. The sequence continues at coordinate 955,201,095 of CM060926.1, read as the reverse complement.
AAATATTTTAGGATGAAGCACACACAAATATTCATAACTCATGTTAGTCATACACATCCATGGTTAAGACAATCTGATCATATCTTGAAGGAATATACACTTATGATCAGGTTTCCATAGAAGTTCCAGGAAAACTCAAGTTCCTTTCTATCCTTTTTTCATAATTTAGTTAATTTTAACCCTAGCCTCATCTGCATATGTAATGACCCGTATTTTTCCAAGGGTATAATTAATTTATTTAATTATATAAATAGTGATTTAGGGAATTAAATCGTCTTTTAATTAAATAAAGTGAATATTTAATTAATTTAAATAATAGAGTAATATATTTAATTCAGAAATAATCAAAAATATTGGATATCACAATATTCTTTGAACATGGTCATCTCCAGGATTTAATTCAGCTTAGAGTTGAATTGTATTGACGAATATATTCAATCGACGTCAGTTTGAAACATAGAATTATAATATAATTAAAATAGAGCTTGAAATAGCGCGGCAGTTCGCTATTTGGCGATTTGAACTTCAACTGAATATACAGGGTTCGTTTTAAGCCGGATTTCTGTGAAACAAGAAACGTGTGGAGCTGGTGGAGTATATCTTTCTAGTGGAAGAGAAAAATCGGGATTTCATCGTGTAGATTTTGACTTACGTCCAAATCAAATTTCAGAAAAGTCGCTATGGAATTCCTTTATAATTCGTAACGCTTTATATACGTTATAAAAGGATTTTTCAATGTAAATTGAATATCAATTCAATCTGGACTCGGAATAGAGAATATATAATTTTCCTGGAGTTGTATAGTATTCCACTGTGAATATATACGATAATATAAATTTATTTATATTTAATTTAATTTATTTAAATATATTTATATATTTAAATGGATTACTCAAGGGTCTAAAAATAGCCACTTTTGCAAACGAAGTCGGAATTCGACGAAACCAGTTTTGTTGGATCCGTAATGTCAAATAGTTGTTAGATTTCCAGTTTCGTGATTTTTAGAGTCAGTATGTGGCCATACGGATTTTTAGAGTGAAAAACAGTCGATAAATTGACCTTTAAAAATATGCTGTGTGAGCATACGGAGTTGGAATTCGACGAAACCAGTTTCGTTGGGACCGTAACGTCAAACTCTAGTTACATGTCCAGTTTGGTGATTTTTGGGTATCGTATGTGGTTGCAGGGATTTTTAAGGACCGCGGACGAGTATTAAATCGAGAAAATAAAATAAATAAAACCAAAATAAAATATCCCAATATTTTTCTTGGGTAATAGGAGGGCCACGCAACGCCTCTTCTCAGCCACAAACTCTACCTACCAAGAACTACCAATATAACCCAAATTACACCAAACACAGCAAAGTTTGCACCAAAAGAAAAATCAAAAGAAATCAAACTAAATTCCTAAAATCACAAAATCTATGTCTTTGAGTTCGTCTTCTGTTGCTCATCCCAACGAGGTGCTTTTTGATGAAGTCGGAACCAATACCGTTCGCAGCTTAAGGTACAGCGTGCCCTAGGGTTGTGTTCATCATCGAATCTAGGGGATGTGAGCTCGGTTCGAGTGGGTATTTAGGTTTAGGAGGTGAGGGAGTTGCGATTTGAGGTGGTATTGAGGGCTTCGGTGAAGTTCTGGCCACGGGTGTACATGCTGTCGCGACAGCACAGGGGGCGTCGAACTCAGGGTTAGGGGCATGAGTGGATAGGGCTTCGAAGGAGAAGGGATCTGGTAATTTTTGGGTGAGATTTCATGAAGAGTTGGAAGCTCGATTTGGGGTCAACGTGGTTCGAAGCTTATTGGGATTTTCCTGGAGTTCGATACGGTGATTTGGGGAAGATGGGTGGAAGAGGGATGCGGGTCGGGTATTTATATGGTATGTGGGCCGACATTCAAGGGTGAAGCCCAATAAATATTAGCCTAGTTTTTATATAAAATCCATTTAAAAGTGTATAACTTGTTAACGTCATATCATGGCCATACGGTGTCAGATTGACGAACCGTAAGTTGCGTTGGGATCGTATGGACGAGCACTCCAGAATGGAACTGACCGCGAGTCAATCGGTGTCCGTCACAATTTATAGCAAAATAAATTGTCCAGCTGAATAAAGCGATGGTTATCGTCATTGACGATGATCGTCCAAATGTGAGTAAAACTCACCAACTCTGAACAGTTTATAATTTCATGTTGTATTTTTAGAACTGTTAGAAATTGTCTGATTTACTGTGTGTTGACTGTTTGATTGAACTGCTAGTCAGTTAGTTGAATTTCTATATTGATTCTGTTTAACAGAATATATCATATGGAACTGAAAGTGATGTTATCTATATTGTTTAACATCTGTGATGCAGGGAAACAGGTTGGAGGAATCCAACTGGATTCCTCAACAGTTATTTTATTGTTTTTCATATATTTTAATATATGATGTGAATTATAACCTGTTGTTGATTGTGTGTGTATGGACGATATTGAACATTGTGATTTGATGTGATTGAATACCATAACATACCGAAATGTTGATAAGGGGATTTTCAATGTGATATTTATAAATAAGAGATATTTATAAAGTGGAATATTTATAAATAAGAAATGTTTATAAATTGGAATATTTATAAATAGGAGATATTTGAAAAGGAAATAAATTCAAAACATTTCTTTTTGAATGGAAAGGCCTGTGTGGCGAGTTTGGGATTTTCCCGATGCTCCCGTTACAAAGGAGGTTATGGCGAATTTTCCCGAAAATTTAAGGAGTTAGAATATTTCAAGAATAAATTTGAGAAGGAAATATTTGTAAACCATTTACAAATAGAATTGGAAAGGGAACATTATAAAAAGGAAATCATTTTTAAAGTGTAGAACCGTTATTTAAAAGTAAATCTTTTCAAATAAATAAAATGTTGTTAAAAAGGAAATCTTTATAAAGTGAATAAAGTAAATCGAATATGGTATTCGAAAGGAGAAATCAAATATGGTATTCGAAGTAAGTTAATCGAATATGGTATTCGAAAGGAGAAATCGAATATGGTATTCGAAGTTAGTTAATCGAATATAGACATTCGAAAGGAGTTAATCGAATATGGTATTCGAAGTTAGTTAATCGAATATGGTATTCGAAAGTTAGTTAATCGAATATGTTATTCGAAAGGGGTTAGTCAAGTCGAGTTAGTCAAATAGAGTTAACCAGTTAGAGTTAATCAGTTAGAGTTAACCAGTTGGAGTTAATTAGTTAGAGTTAATCGATTAGAGTTAAAACGAACTAGAGTTAATCAAATATAGTTATTTGAGACAGAGTTAGTCAAACATAGTATTCATGGTAAGTTGCCATCTTGTACGACTGCTAGCGTAATTCGCAGGTCTGTAAATAGCCTACGGCGGTCGGATGTTTCCTGTGGGAGTCAGGCGTAACCATTGTGATCGTTGCGATCTAGAGTCAAGCGAATGGAGTTTAATCGAATATTAGTTATTCGATAGGAGTTAATCGAGTTGAGAAATAAGTAAGTTAAATAAGTTGAGTTAATCGGGTGGTTCGACCAAGTTAGTCGAGCCTAGTTAATCGAATCGAATTGGTCGAACCAAGTAAGTCGAGTTAGTCGAGTCAAGTTAAGTAGTCGAGTTAAGTTCGTTGAGTTAAAGTTATCGATGTTAGTATCATCGAAGGAAGTTATCGATGTTAGTTTCATCGAAAGGAGTTATCGATGTTAGTTTCATCGAAAGGAGTTATCGATGTTAGTTTCATCGAAAGGAGTTATCGATGTTAGTTTCATCGAAAGGAGTTATCGATGTTAGTTTCATCGAAGGGAGTTATCGATTATAGTTTAATCGAAGTGAGATTTTCAAATGTGAGATATTTGAAAAGGAAGAGTTATCGAATATTAGTTATTCGAAGAGAGATTATCGAATATCGTTTATTCGAGAAGGAGTTAATCGAATATAGGTTATTCGAAGAAGAGTTAATCAAATAGAGATTTCTCGAAGAGAGTTAATCGGCAAATTCGATTATATCAAATTCGGGAAAGTACTTATACTTTCCAGTGTTTAAATAGAGATTTATTTATTTATAAATAAATAAGGGTTAGATTAATTATTCACTAATAAGAATAGAAGTTATAATTAACGTTAGATAATTCGAAAGTAGGGATTATAACGTTATCGTTATAACCAATGTTTTAAATATAGAAGTGGATTAGTAAAATTGGATCCAAGAAAGGCGTAAAGAAGTTGTTAAAGACTAAAAGATAAACTTTGACCATTTCGAAGTTATAACGTTGTTCAGTTAAGGTCTGAGAGGTAATTATACCCCAACTTGAGTGACTTCCTTCTTGACTAAGAAATGGTAAGGTTTGATCGTAAAGGAGTTTTGGAAATGTTTTCCAAACGAGAATCAGAAATGTTTTCTGATAAAAGAAAAATAAGAATATTGAATATAGGGAAACAGGAGATAAGTAAATAAATGAACTAAAGAGATTTATGTTAAATGATGTTTGTTCGATATAATTTCCATTTGGAAATAATATCGTTGTTTTGCACACTTGTTTTTCTTTGATAGTTAACTCACCGACTATCGAAGTTTTGACCATTTTAACGTTGTTAATATGGAGAGACCGGTTGGATTATTATCCATAGAACCACTTTGTATTGGCATAAGCGTCGCGAATCATATATGCCAAAGATAATTGAAGACGGAGTAAAATGCAAGGGATGTTGTATAAGTCTTAGATAACAGTGACTAAGATGGATATACGGAATAGTGCCTTCGGTTTGTCCAGTTCCAGGACAACTTGTATGGACGAAGGTCTGACAGAGTATATCCAATGGATCGCGTAAGTTGATCTGTTCAAACGTATTCACGTTTGGTGGCGGAGGAATTCGTTTCTCTTAGCTGTATACCCGTGTTATTTTTGGATAAGTCAATTTGTGATTTGGCGGGTATGACGATGTGACATTTTAAGTGAATGAAGATGAATGTCTGACAGAGTATTTCCAGAAAGGTCACGTACACTGATTTCTTCAACCGTACCAAGAGTGGAAGCGGAGAAGGAAACTTCTTTAGCTAACACGTAATGTACTGTTGTAGACGTCAATTAGTGATTTTCGATGGATTTGACAATGTGGCATTCGAAGTGAATCTGATGTAATGATAAAGCGTAGCTTCTAGCCTCATCAACCGGTAAATGACAGAAATCGGGCAGGCAGCATGGCTAAGTCGGTCGCACCGAAGTAGGGTGTATAATCACCTATCCAGAGAATATTCATTTGTTTCTTAAATCTATCAATGCTGTCCCATATATATACGGGAACGGTTGCTGATCTCAACCGTTGGTAATGTACATTCGATACACTCAAGCGAAATGAGTGGTCAGTCATGTGTGGCTGAGTTACAAGATGTTCTTGTTGAACTCCAGTGTATCGTTCCTAGAGTACACTGATCGGAAGGTGGTTCCATACCTTGTCATAGATGGAAATCCATTATCCAATACGTGCTTGCGATTTTGATTGTATACTATATATGTAGAACGTGAGATGAAAGCGTTTCTGCTAGTCGATATCTATTTGTACATAGACATTATTATAATATCAAAAGGTTTTTGATATAAAAATATTTTGGATTCTCATAAGGGAAAAACCCGTTCCGTTCTGCGGCGTGGTCTTATGAGATATCGTTTACTTGTTCATATACCTGTTTAAACTGTTTTACTCATACCAGTCCCATGACTGACCCGGAGTTTATTTGTTTTGTTTTCCCTAAACTCTTGGGTGCCTAAATTTGTACGGGCAGTCAAGCAGTCGGGATTTTACAGATACACTTGGAGAGCTTGGAGCAGGAGGCTTCAGGATTCTATAGCTATAGCTATTTCCGCTGTGTTGTAAGTGCTGTACTCTGATAAGTGCTATTGTATACATAACTGTTATATTTCAAAGTTATGTTATCTATTATATGTTATTCGTTCCACTGTGAGGTTCGTGTTACTCTGATGTTGTGTTCTTCTTCTTCTTCTATTCTAAGTTTCTATCTTATCTATTCTCACCTTCTAATTTCTTTCATTAATTACCGGGATTTTTCAATGTTTTGGTTATCGACATCGTGCTTATGTCGATAACCAAAGTCATCAAAAATCCGGGTCGTTACAGCATACATGAATCATGGGGACACACTGTAATGATCTTATTCACATCATTACACAAAGATTTCAAGACTTAATCAATCCATTTGTCAAACCTGCCGCTCAAGTGCAAGCCATTCAGCAACCTTCTTGACCAAAAATTCCTTAGTTTAATCACTAAGCGTTCTTCTGAAATTTTTAACATCATTCAAAATGAATGTGACCAGTCATAAACCATCCCATAACATTCTATACTAATAGTTAGTAGTTTGTATGAGTGGATTAATCAACCATTCAACCAATAAAACAAGCAATCAAATATTCAGGCAATAAGAAAAATCTAACGGAAGGGCTTTTCATAGAATAAAAAGGAAATGACTATATATATTTTTAGTTCATTTACACCTGACATTAATACATGGATTTTTGGGTATTTTTGTTTATTTATTCCACTATTGATAAAATGGTATTTAGAGAACTTAAATCCAGCTGAAGCATAGCTTTTAGCATATGACAAGAGTTCAACACATAGGAAACTCTATTGCACTCTAGATCATTTATCTTTAAGCCCCAGCACCTATACACTTGTACATTGTAGCCCATATTTTCTTTGATGAGGGTTTGCCATATACCAATATCATGTGTATGATCAGTTTGAGATTTTAAAACACTTTAAATCAGTGGATTAAAGTGATTTTGCATATTTTTAAACAATGATCTCACACCTATACCATAAAATCAGTCAATACATGTTAACATCCATATGCAGGTGAAATAGAAGGTTTAGCCCATGGTTTTAAACATAAAAAATATACTTGATATAAAACAATGGCTGCCTTTATATTAAGGGCTTATTTCCAGGTTATATGAGTGAGATTGCTCACCAATACCTTCTTCTTCTAAACTGAAAAACCCAGAAGATGTTGCCTTGTTTCTCAAGCCTTTCTCCTCTGTATTTAAATAAGTTTTATGAAATTTCCCTTGTTTTTACTAGGAAACTTAATTCTACCTGCATACCCTTACTTATACTATTCAAATTCCTTGGGTTTTCAGGTTACTCAAAGTCAGTTTTGCCCTTCCCAAAATCATGTTATTTGTGTGAATGTTGTATATGTTATTTCTACCTCATTTTTATGGAGTGCTCGAGGCACAAATTTGCTAGACAAAATCTGAATTACTTTTTAGAAATAAAGGAAAGGTTAAAAGAATTTTCCCTCCATATATCAACTCACGAGAAAATAGTGACTTACATAAAACAAGCTCTTTTACTAAATCTGCTTATACACACCTTTATACTTGCATAACACATTATTACCACCTACATGTATATATGCTATCTCAGATCAGATTGCTTAGTTTAATAATAATAATAATAATAATTTTTAATAAAATTCATATATATATTCATATTCAAATCACATTGTTTTTCCTGGAATTCATGGATCTTCCTTGTGTATGACCCCCTTGTACACATGTGCACACACATTCATACATGCATACAGACCAGATCTTCCCTAATTCCATTTAATTTTTTTGTAAATTTTTTTAAAAAGAATTATAATAATTTTTCTAATAATTTCTCGATCATTACAGATACCCCACCTTTAGGAATTGTGTCCTCACACTTTGTCACACTCGTGCATAAATGTCAATCAATTCAGAGATTCTAGCCCTAATCAAACACACTCATACATTCAGTCAAACAATAATTCAAACTTAACAATCATTTAAATACCTATATGTGAGGGATAATTTCAAAACTAAAAGTACCTTTAATTTGCAAAAAGTTTAGGATAATTCATCCTAACTTTGTCCTCTAATTCCGATGTGTAATCATTTGGATCTAGGCTCCGCTGCACTTTTACAAGCTTTAGGATTTTATTCCTTAAATTCTTTACTTCTTTGGCCACAATCCCACTGGTTCTTTTTCATAAATTAGATCTGAATTTATCTGTATCCGAGATGGTGTTTCCAGAAAATCTTGCTTGTCATGAACCTACCTCCTTAATTGTGATACATAAAAAACATTGTGCATTCCTTGCGTATTTTCAGGTAACTCTAACTTATATGCCAAAGCATCGATTCTTTCTAGAATCTTATAGGGTCCTATATACCTTTTTGTTAATTTTCCTTGCTTTCCAAATCTTAACACATTTCTCATTAGTGAAATTTTAATGAAGACAAAGTCTTCAACCTGATATTCAACTTGCTTTCTTTTTTATCTACAAACCTCTTCTGCCTATCTTGTGCAGCTGCTATTCTCTTCCTGATTATTGCAATCTTTTCAGTAGTTTCCTTTATATACTCTGGTCCTAAGATTTGTCTTTCTCCAGTTTCAACCCAACAAATAGGAAACAAACATGGTTTTCCATATAAGGCTTCAAATGGTGTCGTTCCTACGGTACTTCGATAGTTGTTATTATATGTAAATTCAGCCAAATTGAGGTGATCTTCCTAGTTACCCCAAAGTCTAAGATACATGTTCTTAACAAATCCTCTAACACTTTGTTAACCACTTCAGTTTGCCTATTAGATCGAGGATGGTAAGCAGTGCTCATGCAAAGCTAACTTCCCATGGCCTCTTGAATTTTTTTCCAGAACTCAGATGTGAAGATAGTGTCTCTATCACTTACAATAGTCTTGGGTATGCCATGCAGCTTTACTATTTCTTTCATGAATATTTGAGCCAATTTTGGTGCATCTCTGTCTGATTTTACTGGAATGAAATGTGCCACTTTAGTTAGCCTATCAACTACTACCCATATATTTGTATTCCCTCTCTTTGATCTTGGTAGACATCTACAAAATCCATGGAGATATCCTCCCACTTCCAGTGAGGTATACTTAATGGTTAAAACAATCCTGATGGCCTCTGTGTCTCTACCTTTATCTGTTAGCAAGTCATACATTTGGCCACAAATTCTGCTACATCACTCTTCATTCGTTTCCACCAATAATCCCTCTTAAGATTATGGTACATCTTGGCATTCCCTGGATGTATGGAGTACTTGCTTCTATAATATTCATTTAGTATTTCCTCCTTTAATTCTGAGTTTCCCGACATCCAAATCCTATTTTTATTTCCTTACATATCTCTTTCATCAATGTGCATATTTTTCACTTCTTCTCCTCTTTCCAAAAGAGTTTTCTTCTCAGATATAATAGGGTCATGATTTTGCATATTCCCCACTTTCATAATTAAATTAGATTGCAAGGTTATCATACTTAAATTCCCCACATTTTCCGGTGCACATGCACCTCTATATGCATGTCACTATTTTCTTTTATCTCCAGAACAGTGAGCAATGTTAAATTGTTAAATTCTTCAATCATCATTAAACTTACTTTAGCATGCTGCCTACTCAAAGCATCAGCTATTTTGTTTGCTTTTCCTAGTGTATACAATATATCAAGATCATAAACAGCTAAAAATTCAACCCGTCTATGTTGTCTCATATTTAAATATTTTTGTAAAAATAATTATTTCAAGGATTTGTGATCAGTGTAGAGCTCAAATTTGGCTCCTAACAAATACTGTCTCCAAAGCTTTAAACCATATACCACTGTTGCCAACTCTAAATCATGTGTTGCATATCTAACTTCATGTGGTTTCAATTGCCTTGATGCATATGCCACAACTAGGCTTTGTTGCATCAATACTACTCCTAAACCATACCCACATGCATTTGTGTACACTATCAAGTCATGGTTTCCTTCTGGCACTTTTAAGACAAGAGCATTTAACAACGCCTCTTTTAATTCCTCAAAGGATTTTTCATATTTTTCTGTCCAAACATAGGCTTGATCCTTCCTAGTTAAATTAGTGAGTGGTGCTGATATTTTAGAAAATCCTTAATGAACCTTCTATAGTACCCAGCAGTCCCTATGAACGATCTCACTTCACTCAGTGTTTTGAGTCTTTTCCAAGTTTGTATTGCTATAACTTTATTTGGGTTTACTAAAATACCCTATGAAGAAATAACATGCCAAGGAAAATTCACCTCTTTTTTCTAAAATGTGCATTTAGAAAATTTTGCTGTTAAATTATTTTTCCTTAGCCTGCACAAAACTAAATGCAAATGATTTTTGTGTTTTTCCATTTTTTTGAATAAATCAAAATGTCATCTATAAAAATCAGTACAAATTTATGCAAGTAATTTCTGAATGTCCTATTCATTAAATCGCCAAAATAGGATGGTGCATTAGTTAATCCAAAGGGCATCACTAAGAACTCATACAACCCATATCTAGTGTTGAATGCCGTGTACTTAATGCTAGACTCTTCCACTTTCATTTGATGAAAACCAAAGGCTAAGTCATGCCTAGAAAATACTTTTGACCCTGCTAGTTGATCAAAAAGATCATCAATTCTCGGCAAAGGGTATTTGTTCTTTATAGTTAACTTATTTAATTCCCTTTAATCTACACACAATCTTAGAGAACCATCGTGCTTCTCACAAACACTACTGGTGCACCCCAGCAAGAATTGCTTGGTCTTATAAAACCTTTTCCTTCTAATTCCTCTAACTGTTTCTTTATTTCTATGAGCTCACTTGGCCCTATTCTTGTAGGTTTCTTAATCACTGGACATGCTCCTGGGATTAAGTTAATCTGAAATTCCACTAGCCAATGGTGTAGGATACCTTCAACCTTCTCAAATACATCCAAGTATTCATTTACTATGGGTATTTTCTCAATTGAAAACTCAGAAGTTTCATTACCTAACCCACATAAATGAAATAACCTTCTTTCTTTGGCAGATTCACAAAGAACTATAACTCTTTGCTTCTTACTGTTTTGGAATGAAATGGTGGATATCTATAAATTAATTATAGTCTTATGTTGCTTTAACCGATCCATACCCAATATAACACCTATATCTGGGTAATTTAAAACATATAAATCAGAAATAAAAACATTTCCCTCTATAATTAACTCTGCATCCACACACATCATGTCCAAGGCACAAGAACTTCCTAATGGACTTTTGATGAGTAAAGGTCTTTCTATGAAAGTGCAATTCAGTTTTAATGTTTTAACTATATCATGGGAAATCAAAGAATGTGTTGCCCCAATATCAAATACTACAGGTATAGGCATTTGGAAAATAAATAATGTACCTTCCATTTGTCCCATGTTTTCTGCATTAGATTCCACTATAGATTTGCCTTTTGTTTCCAGAGTTACCACTTTTCTTATTCTCTAAGCAATTCCTCTTCAGATGTCCTTCTTTTCCACAATATAACACTTGAAAACTCCTCCTTTCAATTCTAGACATTCTGGTTTAATATGCACCTACTTGCCATAGTGATGACACATTATTTTCTTCTTGGTTTCACCAGGTTTAGCATCACTGGTTATCTTGCTTCCAGTATCTTCCTGTTTCTCGTCATATGGCCGATACCTTCCCTTACCCTTTTTATTATTATTGTTCTTAAAATTCCCGTATTTCTCTCTTTTTTTGTCATGTCGCTCAAAGCTTAAAGTTAGATCTATGACTTGATCAAAAGTTTTATCAACATAGGGTAACATAGCTCTACTCAAACCTGGATTCAGTCCTTTGATATACCTGCTATTTTTAGATGCTTCATCAGCTATTAGCATAGCTCCATACTTTGATAATTCCACAAATTTGTGAGTGTACTCAGTAACACTTAGATTCCCTTGTCTAAGCCTTATAAATTCTTCAAGCAAAGCTGTTTTAGCAGATGTAGGCACAAATTTGGCTTCAGTTAGCTCCTTAAATTAATTCCACGTAATGTCATTTTCAACCCTTCCAGCTATGATTACCTCCCACCAACTCAAAGTTGCATCTTTCAACTGCCTTGAAGCTACTTGCCTCTTCCTTTGGTCATCCAATTGCATGTCTCCAAAATTCCTATCCAATGTTCTAAGCCAAAATTGGATTTTTGTTACACCTTCAGTCCCTTCAAAGCTTTGCCTCCCAAATTTATGTAAGTCTTTAGCAATTTAGAGAGCTCTTCATGTGGATACTCAGGTCTATGCCATATCCCCTCTCTCAGAGCATTCACTAATTCTTGCATATTTACAGGTGGTGCTCTTACTCTTCCTGACATGTGTCTTAAGTAAAAAAGGATTTAGGTTAGCTAAATTTCCTATTCATACAAGTTGTTATTTTTCCTTATGTGTATATTTAGTATTAGTAACCAGCTACATATATGCAACCAATCATACAAGTCTAAGTAAATCATGCTATTATCCAATAAAAAATTTCACTGTTTGTGTTTTGCACTGACACAGCTCTAATAAAAAATGGAATGACCCTAGTTTTATCCTGTATTTTTGGTATGATTTTTTTTAACAAGCATGTGTGTGATACACATAATAAATGAGTTAAAAGTCGGAGCCATTCTTTCTCAATAAAATATCTAGAATCATAAAACTTTACCAGTACAAAAATATCAGTTTATATAAAAGAAACTTTGATATATATATATATATACACACATACATACATACATATATATATTTGAAGATATACGCATCCCTCTTGCTTGTAATCAGAGTAAAATAAAACAAGAGATCCAATGACCCCGTTTAGATCAATGTTGTACATAGATCATATTGATATACCTATGCTTATTGCATTCTTTATGGACTTGCTATATTATATTAATTATGTAAGGAGGATGGTTGACATAATAAGATGAATTTATGCCTTTAGGTAAGGCTTTTCACTGGTCTGTTGCACACCTAATATTAAAATGATGCATTCACCATTCAAGTAGGCTTAATATTTTTCTTAAGCTCTACTACATTTTTATAAAATTAAGAGAATTATGTTTATACTAGTATAGTGTCATTTACATGCTCAACATCCTGAATCTTCAGTGCATATGTCAAAATTGAACCCTTGGCTAGCCCTCTTTTGGTTTGTACTGAGCCATTTGGTGCTAACGTGCATCACTTTTGTATTATGAATTTAAACAAATGAATGCCCCAAACAACAAGACTTAAGAGACATGTACATACACACTTTTTCTTTATATAGTGACTCCAGATTGGCCAAAATACATAAAATTAGCAAACTTCTATAATTCAAAATATTTTTACCCAAATTCAGTTTGCAAAGTGGTCATAGAAAATACATCTTAAACTAAGATATTTTGCTGGATCATTAATTCCAGCTAAAGCACTACATAGACATAAGCGTAAATAACACTTTCTATAAATATTCATTACATAAATAAGAATAAAGTTATTTCTAGGAATTCATGCAGATTCAAGCACTTCTAAAAGCTCTTATTTCATCTAAACTACTAAAATATGGTAAGACTACTGGTCTAGTATGAACAATTTCAATCATAATTTAAATAACGGGACTGAATTTTGAAATTACAAAGAAATTCTATTTTCAATTCAAGTCTTAAGTGTGCATGCCTTGTATCCTTGTGCAGGTGCACACATGTACTCCTACTGGAAACAGTAAATATTTAAAGATGATGCGCACACAAATATTCATAACTCATGTTAATCATATGCATTCATGGTTAAGCTAATCTGATCAAATCTTAAAAGAATATACTCTTATGATCAGGCTGCCATAGAAGTTCCAAGAAAACTCAAGTTCCTTTCTACTTTTTTTTCATAATTTAGTTAATTTTAATCCTGGCCTCATCTGCATATATAAATCACAGGGACACACTGTAATGATCTAATTCACATCATTAGACAAAAATCTCAGGACTTAATCAAGCCAAGTGTCATATCTGTAGCTCAAGTGCATGCCATTCAGCAGCCTTCTTGACCAAAAAGCACTTAGTTTAATCACTAAGTGTACTAATTAAATTTTTATCATCATTCAAATTGAATGTGACTAAATATGCCAGTCCTAAGCCATCCCATAATATCCTATGCTAATAGGTAGCTGTTTGTATGAGTGGATTAATCAACCATTCAACCAATAAAAAGCAACCAAATATTCAGGCAATAAGAAAAATATAACTGAAAGGCTTTCGATAAAATAAAAAGGAAATGACTATATATATTTTTAGTTCATTTACACCTGACATTAGTATATGGCTTTCTAGGAATTTTTGTTTATTTATGCCACTATGGATAAACTCGTATTTAGAGAACTTAAATCCAGCTGAAGCATAAATTTGAGCATATGACACGAGTTCAGCACATAGAAAACTCTATTGCACACTGGATCGTTTATCTTTGAGCCTTAGCACCTATGCAGCTGTACGTTGTAGCCCATATTTTCTTTGATGAGGGTTTGCCATATACCAACATCATATGTATGATCAGTTTGAGACTTTAAAACACTTTCATTCAGTGGATCCGAGTGATTTTGCATATATTTAAACAATGATCTCACACCCATACTATAAAATCAATAAATACATGATAACATCCATACAGGTGAAATAGAAGGTTTAGCCCATGGTTTTAAACATCAAATTTATACTTGATATAAAACAATGGTAACCTTCATATCTATACTATACTATTAAAGCTGAGTTATCTTTCGATTCCTCACAAGCCTCCTCGCGTCTATGACAGGATTACATTCTAGCGTGACACGTGGAATTGCAGCTGAATCGTCTCACTCAAACGATGCGTATCTTCCTACTTTCCTTTTAATTACGTCAGTTTTTTCATCTTCCTCTGCTAAATTTGGCTCGATCCTCTGCGCCCATGTCTTCCCCTCCTTTCGCTTCACCTACATGATAACGTCCATCTGTAATTGATGCTTATCTATTCCACACTCCTTTTCTCCCACTAACCGTTGAATTTTTACGCCATCTTCCGGTTGCGTGAAATAGGTTCATCGAAAGTTTTAATGTTGGCTCTTCTCCTGATGTAAGCATCTATTGCTATTTATTTTTTGCGTTAAGTTAAATTGGCTACGTTCCTTTTGTCTGTATATTTTTCTCCGATTAGGGTTTGTCGATTTCTCCCAGTAACATTCAATTTTTTTACATTGTTAGGTTTGCCGATTAGGGTTGAAAACAAGGTATATTATCCAATAATTATATTATGGAATTGTTTATGACACGGAAATCGAGTAAGAATACATTGTGTACTTCTCAGTTTAGATGAGAAATGTCGATAGGCTGTAATAGCTATGACTAGTAATGTAAAAATTCATTTAGTTTTCCATTAAATAATCTGTTCACTTCTTGGGAATAGTTAGAGTGTGATCAGATGATTTACAAACTATTTTATGTCACCATAAACATTTGTTCTTTGCTTAAGATAAAGTGTGTTATGAAGTCAAAAGAGGGAGGATAAAAAATTGAGTATCTTTTTAGATTTTTAAGCGACAAGTTCTACTAAATTTTACTGTTGTTTTAGCTTTAGTTTTTGGGGTTTCCCCTTACATATCCGTGGTTGTTATCCAAGAATTTAATCTTTCTACAATGCCAAAAACCTCTGTTTTTTCTACGTAAACTGAGTAGATTTTTTGTGAACTTGCGGACAATGTTCGATTTTGATTCTTATAATATAGGTATTTTGCTCCATTTAGTAGCGTACAAGATAATGAGGATGACCTCTTTCTTCGAAATATGGAGAGATGATTATATGTTTGAAAAAATTTGTATTTAGTTTGGCTTTTGTATTATATAAAGTCGTGCTCTTTTCTCATATTTGTCCCCTATGCCATATACGTTAGCTGACATTATATTTGAAATGGTATATGTAATATAATCTTTTTTGCCGCCCTTAGATACATTCAGTAAGGCCTTTGACTATCGGAGTAATGTTCAATCAAATATTTTATACTTGAATAATGCTTTCCTTCCGTTCTTGATGTTAGTATGTAGAATATATGGACCGATGTTTTTGCAAATGCCATAAAAGATAGTCTTAAACAATTTCCTGTTTTATTTTCCTTGAAATACATTGATGCTTGGGATACTTTTGGTTAGATTTTGTTCCAGATTACTTTTTCTTCACAATTTCATAATTTGCAGGTTACATCTATAATTTTGAGTACTTTCCATTTTAAAAAGATATAGATTATTATTCCAAGACATACTTAATTAAACTTAGATGATAAAGACATTAATTAAAATTGGCTAATACTTTAATTGATCTATGATTGAGGCATGGTCGGAATACTAGGGTCATAATACTTTAACATATAAGTAATAATTGCATACTTTAAATCATAGATGGTCTGAATACTCGGATCATATGACTGTATAAAAATATATATTACTTTAATGTGATTATTGCATTGTAGTCCCAAGATTATGGTTGTGTGCGTAACATGGGTTTTCACTGATATTAATGAAATGCCATGGTTTGAATTTTTGAAAAAGGGAAGCTCGCTTGGTATTTTGGTATGTTATTTCCTCTTTGTACTAGGTTGAATAAATTTATTGTTATTTTCGATTATATATTTGAAGTAGAAGTTACTTTGACGTATTTATAGCCTTTGTTATGTGGTTTATTTGGTTCGATTGGTTTTTCAGGTATTTTATATCTTTTTTTGCATAGTTTACTTTATCAAGTAGGGATGTGCTTTTGTAAAAAGTGCATGTTTGATATTTGCTCTTTTTATTTTAGGTTAGGCGATTTCTGTGAATAAGTAAACTTTAGCATATTATATGCCATATCAATATAAAGGTGGATGTTTCACAAAATATGGAAGAATTAAAAGCTTCATTTTAGAAAGAAAAGATCCTACAGATTAAAAGTAATGGTAACTTTTTTTTTATTTCTTCTTATATGCAGTGCTATAATAGTTCTTTCACCATGGAGTGTTGTCCTCATTCCCACATATTTCCACCATTCCATTACTTTTGAATAATCTCAGATTAGGGATATTTCATTCAACACATTTGTCTGTCAGTGCTTCTTTGCAAGTAGATAAGTGATTGTAATGTATAAAATTCAACCATGTGGCATAGCAGCTTTAAGGCTTTCCCTCTTTCCATGGTTATTCATTAATATTTTTCTCTAATCTAGGTGATTTATCAATATTTTGCATATCCATCATAATGTGATTTATCGAAAGAAGTGTGTGTTAATCATCTATAAATTCAAAAGATGAAATGGGTTAGTTGTATAACCCTTTTAGGCTTAGATTATAGCTAGGCCCAAGGTAATACCATTACCTTAAAATGATGTATATTCTTATTAAATTAATTGTGATTAGCTTCATAGTCAGAGAATACTTACGTTCATCTTCGCCATGTATATGCTATATTTAAGCTTTTTTTATTTTACTACTTGCAAGAAGCATGCATCAATTGTAACATTCTATGACCAAGGAGGGGTAATTTTTATGTGTATCATGACCGTATACATAAATACTAGAAAATGTTTTGCATTATTTCATCTAGGTATTACATCATTTGATAGTTGCTCAGGCTATTTACATTTTCAACCCTTTCATTTCTCTTGAGTAACTTTTGGTTTAGGGATATTTTCCTATCCCGTTTGTCTATCCATGTTTCTGTGTAAGACGATGAGGGGTTGTACAGTAAAAAAAATCAACTATGCAGCATAATGAGTTTTGATATTTTATCTCTTTCTTTAGCTATTCATTAATATTTTAGCAATCTTTTCTTTGATCATTTTGTTGCTTATACAATTGTTTGGTTGTCCTGGAGATGCCCATTCATATTTAGTTATGCATTCATTTTTCTATCAACACCATTTGAAATTAGGATTAAGATTGAGAAAATTATGTAACCATTATTAATATGCTATGATCATGTTATATATTTCTCATACTCCTAAATGTCGAATTACATTGATCGACAATCTATTTAAATATATTTTTATACTTTAGCCAATGCATCTAATGGTGTTTTTTCCTCTTGCAATCTCCTTTTATAGGGTGGAGTACAGTTGGTTTTAGTTGAGTATTTTGTCGGTCTTAGTGCTCGAATATTTGTTTAAATGTTTTCTTTTTTCATAGATTTAACCACGTTTTAAAAAAAGATAGTTCTATAAACATAACAATGTCCATTGAATTAGAAGAATTAAAGCTTATGAACCTTTAGCGGTTAGCACATGCACATTTAAATTGAGGACATAGGCTAAACTAACACCAGGAGATTTTTATTTCTTGGATTCATAGTTGCTAAATGTGTGTTATTTGTTTTCCTTTTATTTAGAGAAAAGAACATACCTATTTCTTGGACTATTGACAAGTATATGGATAAATTTGAGGAAGCTGTCATTTTGGGTCAGACCAATAATTTGATTTCAAACTCCATATCCAAACCCCCCTCGAGCAGATGATCTCCCACTTATTGATCTAGATCATTGAGAAAAAATATTCAACCCATATAAAATGATAGTGTGAAGGTTTCAAATCTTCAAAATATGATAAACAATAACTCTCTTATACTACTTATCCTTTACTTTAGTTTCTTTTAGGATCAAATATACATGCACATTTACTTTTGGAGCCTTTTTGCGACTAAACGTTACAATGATCTTATTTCAAGAGAGCAATTTGAATTACAATGCATTTTCTCAAAGGGAATTTTTTTTTATTATTAACAAACCTGAACTTAAATTTTATTACTCAGACTTTAATCATGATATAGCAATATGATTATCCGAAAGAAACTAATATAATTTTACTAAATACATTTATATACCCGAGGTTTCCTTAATTCATACAATGTCAAAAAATAACATCATACATTTACATAATTAAATTTCTTAATGTCAGGCAGAAAGATAAGAAATTGTATGTATTTACAATACATGTTTAGAGAACTGGGCGTCATGGATATAATATACACGATGAATCAATTAAGTATGTAATAAACTATTGAAAAATGTCTACATTGCTTTGAGTTTAAACTATATACATTTGAATTTAGTATTAGGTCATGATTACCATAACATTCAATTGCTATATAGTCTAACAACCATAACTGGCCTAGAATAAGAAGCCTTATTTGTATTAACTTTATTCCAAACTATGATACCAATGGATTTTATAAAAGAAACTGGTTTAAGAGGATTTTCATTCTTATTCTTTATTATTTCTATTTTTTTTGTGTATATTGAACATTTAAACAGTCCATTAGGGAGTGAAATGCAAAAGTCATTTTGAGTAGTTTGTAAGACCCGGGTATCAATATTAAAAAACGGTTTCTTCTACAAAGTATTTCTTCTCTTTTTCCGTACATTCGTGATAAGTAATTGGAAATCTTCTAATGGATATAATTATCATGCTTAATATTCTTACTTTAACTACTGCCTTTTATATCCTATGCATTTTGCATATACCCTTTACCTTATCTAACTTTGTTGGATTGCACCAAAATTTTAGTTCTGGGAATTTGTGCAAATTGTTACTGTTACCATACCAAAAGGATTCATTTTAGGCCTTTCACCTAGAAAAGAATGCATATTTCTAACTATTTATTAGTTAGATTGATGTCTTCTTTTGTTACTGATTTTGATTTAACCATTTTCTAAAACTAATCTCTATTAATCGATACTTATGATTTACTGTAACTTCATATGCAAATCAATTTTTTTTAAAATTATCTATAAAGTTTAAATTTTGAACTCAACCATGTTGACCTTACTTTTTAATCTTTGTTTTCTCTTTAACTAAGCTTGGTTTGCAGAATATGCACACATTCGGTAAGTTTTCTATAGTTCTATTTCTGTATGGTTACATGATTATTTTAGGTTGTATATGTATAATTTTTAAACTGCTCAGATTGTTTTTCTTGAAGGTTATATGACTATTCATTTTTATGAAATATTCAATATTTTAAACCTATATATAAAACATATTCTTCCGTAAATCTAATTGTTATTCAATAGATGGTCTACTGTCAAGGATATAATTGTCCAGCACTATACTTCACTCATAGTGCTATGTAGCTGCACCAGAGTGGTATATTACCTTCTATTTCAGATATGAATAACAATAACAGAATGTTTCCAATTTTTAGGCATAGAGATGATGTCTATGTTGAGGTTAGTCTCATATTTTGAATTACCATACTAATTACGAATAAAAATTCTGTGCTATGTTGACAATGCAGATTAGTACATTCATATATGCTGACAAAAATATATTTATATCACATAAGGAGTTGTCTTATTTTTTCAGTAACTTTTATATTAGATAATATAACAATAATACAAAAAGATTACCCATCTACCCAATTTTGCAACACCAGCTGTGTATAATGAATGAGGTAAACTTTATTTTTGCCCTCTTTTTATATATTGTTTAGGTCCTGTTAAGTTCCTTAAGATTTCATGTTTCTTACAAAATTCTCTCTGAGTCATGCATAATTTTGGTAAATTGAATTCTTAAACAAGTGCATTAAATAAATAAACTACCATTGTAGGGTATTTTCTGGGAAGAATGATATTTCATCTTAAGATCGGTTATAATCACCACTTCTTCTTTTTTATGCCAAGCAACTTTATACCCAATGTATATTGATCTTTTAGAATCTTTGGTTTATTACATGAACCTAAAATTATGTTTGGAAGAACTCAAAGGGGGTGTTAGCATTTAAATCGACATGAAAGAAAAATGCTGAGAATGTTTTGGAGTATTTAAAGAGCTATTACAAAGATGGATAATCAAAATCTGGAAATGAGGTAAAGCTGATGCAAGCAATACATGGACGAGACACGTGCTCTCTCTCGAGGTACGACACCCTTTTTTTACAAATGGTATAAGCTAACAAATCACAATATGTATTGTTTAGATAGGTATGGTAACCTGCAACTCAAGTTTTTGATTTATACATAGGCCGGGATGAGATAATATTGAGTTATGTATTTTTTTTTCAAGATAGGACCAATTATTATTTTTATATAGGCTGAACGATAGATATGTGTTTTCATTAAAAGGAAGCTATAACAAGGTAGAAAAATAACACTAGCTTGACATAGCAATAATCCACCAATGCATATAAATGTAGAATTAATATTCTAAATTGACATAAATAGGAAAGTAGCTCTCAGATTTATTATAGGTTAGTGGCTTAGTATGTCCATTTGGCTTAGAGAGCTATTTTCCCTTTGGTGGAATTCATGATGTCTAATGTACACTGTTATAGGATTCAACTCTTCATCACATACATGGATGCTAGCTCAGATTTCGAGTTGGATATGTCACCAAACAACGGTGTCAAAACCTAAGTCAAATGGCCATTAATGTACATGTAGAAAGAGTCTTTCGTGTGGGTTTCTACCATCATGCAGATTGTTTAATGTTGTTCTTTGTGTTTTGATCCATAGTTAGATGACACAGAGCGGTCAGCGGTGCTTTTTTAAGGGTGATGTTTCTCTAGCCTTGGTCTTTGTTGCTATTGTTGGTGTGATGAGCTAGGTGTGCTTTTGATGAAAATTGCTATTTCCGTTTGCTGCCATTATGGTGGATCTGGCGCTTGGTTCAAGCTCTGCTTTTTTAGTTTGCAGGTGGTTTGTTAGGAGTGATGCGTGTATTGACTATTTTCAGTATTCTAATTTTCTTTTGATTTTGGTTGCGGTTGTTTATGCCATGTTTGGTAGGGAGCTTATCTATATATATTTTTGTATTTACACTGTAATTTATATATACTTCTATTTTTATTTGCAGTAAAGGTGAGTCTTTGCAAAAAAGAAAAAAAGGGTATACAGTTGTTAGGTCATTGTTTCCTGCTACACAGAAATAAGCTTTAAATGTAAGATATTAAATTTCCATCATCGTATCTTTTTTGTTATCTGGAAATCTACATTAACTAATACAATTTCATACGAACTAATTGGTATTCTATCAAAACAAGTCATTGCATATCGTTTCAATGCCAATTGATTTAATGTCTAAAGCATCTTCAAGAGCAATAACCGGAAATTCAACTTTTGTCTTAAAACTAATTTCTTTTGTCTTTTTTTAATCCTTATGTAAGCATATTCCACTATTTTTCATCTCAAGTTTAGTTTAATATTTTGATCGTAACAAAAAGTATAATGTGTTGGTAGATGCTCTTTACTTACTTTAACTTACATTGATCTACAAGTTGGATTATGGCACAGTTTGATGGAAGTACTGTTTCTGCACGCACAATTAGTTGTATTTTATATACCCCCCTTCCTTTATTATGTAAACATCTTCTAATAAAATGCTAAAAATATTAAAACCATGCAATAAATATCATGGAAAATGTGTGTGATTAGGATTAAGGTTATCATTTAGCACTTTAGAAAAATATAACAAAATGGTTTAGGATTTTAACACATACATAAAGTACAGATAATAACACCACTTTTAAAAGCAGAGCATAACAAGAAGGCGATGCTATATCCACTTTATGCGGAATGTTTGGTTTCACCCAAAATCAATATTGATTATATTTTTGTTTCATTTGTTATTGATATATCCCAAGTATTAAAAGTACTATATTGAAATTGGTTTTAACAAGAATGTAGATGTATAAATTTTAAAAAATCAAGTTATTTATCAATAAAATAAACTGACTCAACAGTTGTGTAGAATTTGTTAAAGCAAATTCAATCTCAAAAGATAATCCGAAGTATACAGAATTTTCAAGTCTATCTTAATATCTTTGTTTACAATGAGCAACATGCTTATGCCACGACATGTGGTCTTTAGGTCGGTTTTATTCCTTGACATGCATACATTTTCATATAAAACCCCGCTTATTATGAAATTTTTACTTTCAGTTTTTCATGTTAGCAAAGTCTTCTATTGGATACTGCATTTAAAGATATCTACTGCACGTCCAAAATTTTGATACTTCAACTACATAACTATATTTTTCAGTGGTTTTCACTAAATTTCATTACACAATACATATAATTGCTACCCGTGTGCGTAGCACGGGTTCACACTAGTTAAAGACTTATTGCCAGGTTATATGAGTGAGATTGCTCACCAAAACCTTCTTTTTCTAAACTGAAAAACCCAGAAGATGTTGCCTTGTTTCTCAAGCCTTTTCTCCTTTGTATTCAAATAAGTTTTATGAATTTTCCATTGTTTTTACTAGGCAACTTAATTCTACCTGTATACCCTTTCTTATACTATTCAAATTCCTTGGGTTTTCAGGTTACTCAAAGTCAGTTTTGCCCTTCCCAAAATCGTGTTATTTGTGTGAACATTGTATATGTTATTTCTACCTCATTTTCTTTGGAGTGCTGGGGTACAAAGTTGCTAAACAAAATATGAGTTACTTTTTAGAAATAAAGGGAAGATTGAAAGCATTTTCCTTCCATATATCAAGTCATGACAAAATTGTGACTTACATGAAACATGTTCTTTTATGAAATCTGCCTATACACACCTTTATACTTGCATAACACATTATTACCACCTATATGTATATATACTATCTTAGATCAGATTGCTTAGTTTAATAATAAAAATAATAATTCTTAATATAATTCATATCTATAGTCATATTCAAACCACATGGTTTTTCTTGGAATTCATGGATCTGTGTTGTGCGTGACCCCCTTGTACACATGTGCACGACCTCCTGCTACAATGTGCACGCACATTCATACATGCTCACAAACCATATCTTCCCTAATTCCATTTAAATTTTTGTAAAACATTTTAAACTAAATTAAAATAATTTTTCTAATAATTTTTGGGTCATTTCGACAATACATAGCGGAATAAATATTAATAAGTCCGGACTCCTCCAGCTTGTCTTCAGAGATTCGCAACATTTTAACCTGAACCTATAAAACTTGGTCTGACCCGAGAATTATAAACGCTAAGGATCATCTAGGGAATAGCATGAGTAAATTCAATAATTTTAAGGGTTTCATCCAAATTGCTTAACTTTAGATATCCTTTTTGAAAGAAAAGGATAATAGTAAGACCAGCCCACACATAAACATGGACGGTTTTTGCCATACTATAACCCAAAACATTTTTGATATATCAGAATTCAATGATATTATAATAGTGTCTATCAAATCACAAACATATAATCATCTAGCAGAACATTTG
Organism: Allium sativum; assembly: GCA_030737875.1. NCBI lineage: Eukaryota > Viridiplantae > Streptophyta > Magnoliopsida > Asparagales > Amaryllidaceae > Allium > Allium sativum. The sequence continues at coordinate 955,177,052 of CM060926.1, read as the reverse complement.
CATTTCACGCTCTACATATTCATTATATAATCAAAAACAGCGGGGCTCTTATTAGAGAATGGATTTCAACTATAATAGGCTATAGGACCACCTTCCGATCGTTGTACTCTAGAGGGGATACACTGGGGTTCAACAAGAACATCTTGAAACCCGACCACACATGAATATATACATATGTATATACACACACGCATTGAGTCGTGTTTAGAATTATGTTAAAATCTATCCTGAATTATAACACAAGTATAAAACAAAGCACATTATATATATTTCAAATGACATGAAACAATCTGACTGGGCAAAAATGCCTGAACCAGTCGATTGGTCCAAAAGCAACCAGTCGACTAGTCAAGCAATTTTTCTCTAGTAACGGGTAGTTTCTGAATATTTTAAATATATACAATTTCATACTTTCTAACCACTCGACTGATGATTTTTTAACTAGTCAACTGATTCGAAACAGCACATATTTTCTGAAAGGATGTCTTTATTCATGAAGAGAAATCTTTTCATTTCTAAAAGGAAATGGAAGCTTCTTTTGGTTAAAACTCTTCACGAAGAATTGCTACCTTTCTACTCTTACATAAACACTTCAATTATGATTTCCGAATTACCTAATCATTCTATTACTTATCTAATTTCTGAATTGCATTTCTATACTCTTATTATACAAAATATCTCATAAATTTAAATACTTGTTGAATCCTTGAATTGATTTAATATCACTTGATTCAACAAGCAATTTACTTCCTTCAATCTTCGCATTCAAATCATATACTCGAGGATAAGATTATAGGAAGGGTGTACTTAAACTGTTGACTATCTATGTTGATTCAAGAACACAAAGCAGAAGTCAAAACATTTGTAATTGTTGAAGTCCTGTGTAGTTGCTCAGGCGAGAGGCATCCTTGTTGGGGTTCGGGTGTACTGACCTATTCCTCCGGGTTAAGAGAGGGCATGATAGTGAACTCTGAAGAGGATCTTTGGGACTGGACGTAGGGCGGGAAGTTCGAACCAGTATACAATTCCTGTTGTCGTTTTTTATTGCATTTACTTTTAATTTATTTCTATAGCTTAGCTTTTTACTTGCGTAACTATTGTATATTGGCTAGTTAGTCTATCATCTACATTTCCGCTATATCCATATAGATCCTGCTTAAGTCATACACATTGACTTTTCATTTGATATCAGAGCCTGACATTCTAGAGATCGCAACAACATCCTATAACAAATGGCAATAAAGAAATCTAGTCAAAGCATTAAAAAGTTGAAGAACAACAAAGCAGAATCAAGAGAGCAAGGAAAAAAAATGTCTCATGGCTAAAGTCAGATCACAATCGGTATGTGTAGATCCATTATATAAAGATCTTTTGTTAGACCATGAAAAATTATTGAAAGATTTTAAAATTTTGGGTAAACTTAATACAGTCATTTTAGCTAAGTTAAAAATTGTGAGCAAGAAAATTCCAAATTAAAAGAAGAAAACAATTTTTTTTTGTAAAACAAGCTACATGTTTTGAAAATACCTTAGAAGGGCTTGTTTCTCAAAAAGATTTCCTTTAAAAAGAAAATGAGCGACTAGAAGATAAAATCAATGTACTTTTAAAGGAAATCAACCTTTTGCAAAATAGAAATAAATCATTAGAAGATTCTTGAGATAATTCTAGTTCTTTAATTTTGTCTCTTGAAAAAGAGAATGGAGTTTTAACTGAAAAGAATATAGAATTATCTAAACAACGTGAGTCTTTAAAGGTGAATAATAATATTTTGCAAAATGAAATTTATGACTCAAAAGAAAATTTTGAAAAATTACAATCTTCTCTAGTTAATTCAGGATCTCAAATTTGTGGTCTCAAAACTGAGAATGCTTTAAAAAGGTAGAACTCTGAATTAAATAAGGAAATTGTTTATTTTCAAAATAACAAAATTTCTTTTATCAGTCACGGCTTTGGAATTAAATTCGATAAATGTACAAATAAATTGGCGAAATTTAATAAAGGTCAAAATGATTTAAATATAATTTTATCTAGATCTCGACCTTTACATGACAAAAGTGGTTTAGGATAAAATCATAGAAATAGTACTAAATATGCTTTTATGTACAATAAGAATATCACTGCTAGTACTAATGCACATCCTAAATCCAGTTATTATTCGAATACATCTATGACTAGAGATGTTTATAATAAATCTAGAAGTACGAAAAGAAATATCAGTAGAGATTACTTAAATATTTGAGTTCTAGTAAATTGGAGAAATAGAGAAAAATATATCGATGATTACTTTGATTCAGTAGTTAATAATGAAAATTTTATCTTTAAAGGTTCCATTAAACCCTCTTGGGTATGGTTACCTTCCATCTAACCCCTGGATCCAAACAAAGTAAGTGGGTACCAAAGTATATATATCATTTTTTTTGTAGGTACACCACAACAAAAAAAGGCTATTTCTGTATCTCTAAATATATGTAAAAACAAAAATTCAGTTTATCGAAAAGCACATCATCCAATATCTCCTGAAGGTGCTATAATTATTTATGTTCTCTACTATGCTCGATTACTACTTTATCATGATACTTATGCTTTTTAATTGATGACAAAGGGGGAGAAATATCTTATGATTCCATGCAACTTGAATATATGTGCTAACATTTTTTGTTGCAGGAATCAAATGGTAAGTTTGTAAATTTATGAACTAACAAAATATTGCAGAAATTTAGGGGGTGCAAAATATTCAGGGGGAGAAGATCATAAGTGTTGTCATCAATCAAAAAGGGGGAGAATGTTGAAAACAAGATTTTGATTAATGTCAACAACGAGAAGTGCATTGGAAATCATGTCATAAAGATAAGGTGTTATATATATATATATTCGTGTTTAGAATTATGTTAAAATCTATCCTCAAGTATAACACGAGTATAAAACAAAGCATATATATATATATATATTAAATGACATGAAACAGTCTGATTGGGCAAAACTGCCTGAACTAATCGACTAGTCCAAAATCAACTAGTCAACTGGTCAAGCAATTTTTCTCCAGTAACGGCTAGTTTCTGAATATTTTAAATATATACGATTTCATACTTTCTAACCACTCGACTGATGATGTTTTAACCAGTCAACTGATTCGAAACAACACATATTTTCTGAAAGGATGTCTTTATTCATAAATAGAAATCTCTTCATTTCTGAAAGGAAATGGAAACTTCTTTTGGTTAACACTCTTCATGAAGAATTGCTCCCTTTCTACTATTATATAAACACTTCAATTATGATTTCCAAATTACCGAATCATTCTATTTCTTACCTAATTTCTGAATTGCATTTCTATACTCTTGTAATACTAAAGCTCTCATAAATTCAAATACTTGTTGAATCCTTGAATTGATTTAATATCACTTGATTCAACATGCAACTAACTTCCTTCAATCTTCGCATTCAAATCATATACTCGAGGATAAGATTATAGGAAGGGTGTACTTAAACTGTTGACTATCCGTCTTGATTCAGGAACACAAAGCAGAAGTCAAAACACTTGTAATTGTTGAAGTCCTGTGTAGTTGCTCAGGCAAGAGGCATCCTTGTTGGGGCTCGGGTGTACTGGCCTATTCCTCCGGGTTAAGAGAGGGCATGATAGTGAATTTCGAAGAGGAGCTTCGAGACTGGACGTAGGGCGGGAAGTCCGAACTAGTATAAAATTCCTGGTGTTGTTTCTTATTGCATTTACTTTTGATATATTTCTATAGCTTAGCTTTTTACCTGCGTAACTATTGTATATTGGCTAGTTAGTATATCATCTACATTTCCGCTATATCTATATAGATCCTGCTTAAGTCATACACATCGACTTTTCACATACAAGTCATCCAGGAACACGATGAACCGAAGGCACCCTCCTACCGCATCCTTATATATGAATCACCCCAAGGATCAGTAGCGAATTCCTTGCAAATCCGAAGATGTCAATCACAAAAAAATACCAATCAAAATACTCTGCTTGCAATTAGATAAATTTATCATGTAGTTCTCCGCTCATGAAGACCCACGGTCTTCAATGCTCCATCTCTATACGCCTCCCTGCAAGTTAAATTCGAATGTCCGGTCGGTTCGAAGTGGTTTTAGGTCTAGTTCCCATCCCGGTCTCTTCAAACAACTCGTCAAAAAGGTCCAATAACATTCATTGATAATTGGTGTTTTAACTGTCAACTCAAACAATATAAATTAGTACTTCGGCACCCCTTTTCATTTTAAATTATCTTTTAAAACCATTATATTGATTTAAAATCGATTACATAACTATCTTAGATAAATCTCTTTTGTTTTCCATTATTGAAACACAATCAACATTTTCTTTTAACATCTTCAGAACTCGTTTCGTTAATCCTTATTACCCAAAAAATTTCATTATTATCCCCAATATCATTTTATTACCAAAGCCCCTTTCGTATTTCCTTACTTTCAAAATATATTCATATATATTCTCAAGAATTCTTTTATTTCCTTTACTTTCGGAAATATTATATATATATATTCACAAAATCTCCTTTCTACTACTTATATGATTACAAAATGGTACCATCTCTCGATAATAGTGAAATCGTTCAAGTTGGAATATTTTAATTACCTCTCAAACATTGGTCAACAACATTCTTAACTTAAGATAGGTACTAGTTTGTAATTCAATACTCGTACTGTCAATCAAACTTTATTTTTCATTATCTTAAAAATATGGTTTTTATAAACAGTATTCTTATTTATGAAATTTATTGTCAATTATGATCATTTCTATTTAAATCGTCGATTAAGAAATTTATTTACAAAAGCGCTTATCTTTCATTTCAAAGCCTCTTACAAATTCCATTTAACTTATATTATATTATAATAACCACTCACCAAATCATCGAATCTTTAATTATAAAACTTAATTTGGATTTTAGTTGAAATCTTCCTTACTCTACTTAACTTAATTTCAAATAAACGCCAATTTATAAATCTTCAACCTATAGGTTCACATCCAACTTATATACTTATAAACTTGTTAAGTTATCAAAACAAATCAATTATAATAAAATATTAATTTATTAATAAAATTTCTATTTTCATACAAAATATACTTTAAAACTCGATTCAATTATTAAATAATTTTTATAACCTCAGTTGCGCTAATTTTCCTGACGACAATCAATGTTTGAGAATATGATTTTTAGACCATTCACCGCTATCTACTTAATCAATTTTTTTTGATTTAAAATAACAATCGTTGAATTTTCAATCCAACGATCGACACCCAATCAAAAATCAACATCCAATTCGATATAGTTACACTGGGGTGAAAAATTCATATATATGCATCAAATGAAACAATAACATATAATTTATGTGAGGAATTCAGTTGGATCCCTCCAACCTGTTATTCCCTGCATTCAAATAGCTTACCTTAAAATAATCTTTCCAATTCAATATACTGATATAATTTCAACAACCAACCACCAACAACAATCATAACATCCATCTTTATTTTAATACGTTTATATTACTATAAACGTAACCAACAAGGTAAGTTACCTCAATTGAAAATAATCGTTGAAATAACGATTGGGTTTTAATTAAATTAGACAAATGTTTGATTTAATATGCTCAGTCAATCTATATAAATAAACCTTCAGTCATCATTCAAAAATAATCAACCATAGCACGCAAATATAAAACCATACCTATATAAAATATAAGTGAGACAAACCGAGTGAGTTATACTCACCTTTGATTTCCATTCATCGCTAAAATAGTTTGGTTAAATTAAACAACATTTAATTTAATTAAAAACTCAAGCTGCTTCCAACCTATTCAAATCTATTCAAAAATGAAGCGCTCGTTAGGACGACTCCAACATCTCCAGTTTTGTCCCATTCTGATCATGCAAATAAAAGTTATCAATGTTTAACTAAATATGATTTTAATTAACATAACTAACTCCCTTAATTATCTTATTATAAATTAATTACTTCGGATAAGATAACACAACTATTAATTTCACTAATAATTTATGATATAAAATGAATAACACCAAGTTGACTTCGCTGTATTTTTAATTGTACTCGATTCACCCTATAATATTAGTTTATTCAATGTGAATTCCATAGTTACTTAGATTAAAAGATATATCTGGTGCATCTGATATAACTTTTACACAAGGCCCAAGATCAATCAATAAAGAATCGGGTTCGGCCTTACCCTTATATTTCTTTTTTCCTCTATGTTTCTAACATGCCTGCAGCTTATCATCATTATATCTTTTTCTCTTTATCATCTATTCACTATTGCATCTTCTTTTAAAACCTTCCATTTGCCCGTTGTTCATCTTCCTCAACCCACTGCCAATCACTCTCTTTGGCCCTCTGGCGTTCATCAGAGGCCAGCATCCGCCTTGCCCTAGTCCTCTCGACCATTGCCCATAGCCACGATCTGCCAGTATCCTCCAATCACCAGTGATGAACCCAAAATCCTCACCACAACGCTGCCTTATTCGAACCCATCAAACAACTCCACCATCTCACTGCCTCCGTCCATCTACACCACTGATAGCCAATCCAAGGTTACCAGATGATGCCCTTCACCCAGCTTTGCCTGCGCCCCCAAGTACAATGCACCCCTATGCCACCGCTCGTCGCCAGCACCCTGTGATGTTTATTCCCCGCTATTACTGTAACAACCTGAATTTAGACAGACTAATTTTTTTTTTCAAAATTCCAATCTATCGAAACTCGTGTTGGTTTGCTCTGGTATCCTACAGAAAAGACATAGACATAAAATATATCGGAGCTCAGAAAATATCTCACAGCGGAATGGATAAAATATAATGTAATCTAAACATAACCTTACCTATTAATAATACTGGCTAACTAGCATCTAAAGCTATCATGTCTCTGCCACAAATAAAACCTGCGAGTATGTTATGAGGGGGGAGGGTCAGAACACAAGTTCTGGTGACTGGATTTAAACTATACACTTTTAATAATCCTACATATATCGTTCAATCATATTTTCTTATTTATTAGCTTACTTGGGTTAGCAACGCTCAAGGCTTATACACACGTCGTACCCATTTACTGTCCAGCGGATTAACCTAATACAGTATATATGTAGTTACCCCCAATATTAAGGTACACCCCATGATACCCCACTCGCACAGTCCCCACCGTAATACCGTCGAAATATACACAGTCCCTCATCCTACGTCATAGTGATGTACGGATCTCTATATAACAATGTTACGTTCCACATATATCTGTTATTATTATACTACATAAGCGTACGGACTGCCACCTTCAATCGAATCAGATTCCGTACCAAAGTAATGCCCATAGGTCTACGATACACCACCAAGAGAAGACATGCATGTATCTAGACTTTCCCACGTATGTATCGTTAATTGTAGCTCGATGCCTTAACCGTACGTCCTCTAATGTGCACCGAGTTCCATGACAATGCGATACAAGAAACACAGAACTCGGTCGAGAGCTTTTCCATACCTGTACAGACCCGCCTTTAAGAGCCTCAAAATACTGGTATTCCTAGGGTCTATTTTTCATGGTGACTATGGCCCCACCTCGGTGCCTCCCTCAACTAGTAAAGACTGCAAGAGCTAAGCGACATGCCCCTAACAACAAATAAACTAAACTTCCAGTTGGCGTCTCCCCTCAACCATCGTACCTCGATAGTGAAAGGTGAATGGTCTATTGGGTTTAGCTCTAGTCTTTTCGCATCCCACTGGCTGCCGATGACGGGTATCCGACGATTTACTATCCTCATTGGTCGTGACCCTCTGCCTCCTTACTGAGGCGACTGCTGAATCACTCTGGTGTCACCACGTCACAGCATTCTGACTGCACAGCTACTTCTGTAGTCAAGGCCCACCCACTTTGTAGTTACGCGCAGACCCAACCTATGAGAGTACAGCTTAAACATCTGCCACCGCACAGAGGACTACCAAGAGCACCTTAGGTACCTCAGGAAGCCGCGTGCTTCCCCTTCCAGTCCTTTGGAGCCGACAGAATAATCAGATAATGTGCGCTTCCCTCGTGCCTTATGACACCACGATAATCTACCCCGTTGGGTTATTCACCCTCAAACGTGAAGACCGGTCCAAGCGCCTCACTGTAATATGTTATTAGACCCTATGTCCAAACATTCTTTTATGTGCTTGCTTTACCTCGTCAGGTTTCCATTTAACTTGGTTATCATCTTAAAATTTTATTCAGGTTTCCAAGTTCTTCCTAGCCCCTTATATCTCTAAGGAATGGGCCCCTCTCTCTTATTAATTTTATTCATATAACTTAACCCATTTAAGTTTATTAATAAGCTCATAACATGATATCCTCTAGATTGTGATCCAAGGTCTGTAATCCACATTCTCCTTATATTCTTGTTTGATTCAAGGTTACAATAACATGTTCTACTTAATACGTAATTAAGTACATCTCAATTTACATGTTTTCTGTCTAACATGTCAATTATCATTCATAATTAAATATAACTTATTTCATTTCATAAGTTTGCCTCACTCTTTCCAATTTAATCATAATTCCATCTTACATTGTTACTACAACTTATCGTTGTTTACTTATGAACTTATTTCTCTTAACTGAGATTCACTAATAAGTCTCCTTTCCATTTATTATAACCTATGTTATAATTTCCTCTTGTCCCTAGGACAAGCCTAAACATGTTATTCTTATCAGCAAATTTCAGACTTCCAAGTTTACATATTACTTAATTTATAATTATGTTCAACTTCTTACATTTCATAAATTTCCCCATTTTCTCTACTTGTTACAAGTAGCTGGTTTCAGGCTTCCTCGTTTACTGATTACTTAATTTACAATTAAGTGCCACTTATCTCATTTCACCACTTATCTCATTTCCTTACTAGTTTAATATAACCTAAGTTATATTCTTCACTTGTCCCTAGGACAAGTCTACCAATTATATAACATTCACATTAATATAATTTATTTATAATAGGTTATTATCATTCCCCTTTTATTTCCATTTCCCTTTACTGTTGGAATCATCTTTCATTCAATTCCATTCATTTTTATTAATTACAATTAATGTAATTTATCAATCCTGCCATATACATATATACATATACATATACATACATGTATATATATATATATATGCACTAAACCTCTCACATTAAGCCTACACTTGTGGATGCTGGATTTATCGGGCGGTTCCTGGTAGACTTCTTCCACAAGTTGACTTAACCTCGTGTCTTAGCACCGTTACATGTTTTATGTATGCACTTAGACCCCTTGCATTAGATTTACCGCTTTCGGATGTTGAATGTGCCGGGCGGTTCCCGGGCAGGCTTCTACCACAAGTGTAATCTAAACTCGTGTCTAAGCGCGGTTACAGTTTCTTATTACTGTAACTTTTCTATATAATATAAGCATGTCTATTCTTTCAAATTTCCACTGTAATTTTACATGTCATCATATTATGCCTATTTTATGTCATATGTTCCTTCTAACATATAATCAATTCTATTTTAACATGTAATTAATTAATCAGATAATTGTTCAACTTTAACAATAGCATGTGATCGCCAAATCATGTAATTATTCCAACTTAACATGTAATTTTCTCAATTTCTACCGTTATTGGTCCAGGTACATGAATGTCACCAGTTAATGGAATTGAAACAACAGTAATCACTACACATATTTTGGCAAATTTTCCAATATATTAATATCTTAGCGTATTAATATTCCAACATGTCATATTCGTCACTTTAATCTTTTTAACATATGTTTAAACAATTAAACGTATCATATTAAACATATCACAATAACATTTCAATACTTTTAGTTATTCTAGCAAATTTTCATTATACTATAACAGAATGTTAAACGATAATATATCATTATCAAAAATGATATAACTTAAATCCACTCACCTCGTTAGCTCTCCAAGTCATGGATCTGGTCGAGATCCAGTATTCCATGGTTTTTCCCTTAATTGGATTCAGAACCTAACAACCATGGATTTATAATTTTTACTGAAAGGAAAAGAGAAGAGGAAGAAAATAGACCAGATCTGGTAGGCATAGGCTTAGATCTAATTCATAGTTATATCAAAATAACTTTTAAGTATTTTAGATCTAAAAATAACGTAGACTTACTGCGACTGGATATAAGAAATAGAAGAGTGATTGTAGATGTTGAATCATAAATCTCTGAATCAGATTATATCTTGATTGTTGAAGAAGAAAAGGCTAGATCAAACTATGTTGGAGCAACACCTTGTCGTCGCCATTGAATTAGATGAATAAAACAATGGGTCTATGGTCCTATTTATAGCCTAGAATCAACGAATTTGATCGAAAAAGGTTTCCATGTTGAGAAAAATGAATTCTACCTCGGTTGTAGGGAGGGGGAGGGGTGTATACACCCCTGTATGGGTGTCGATATGGGTGCGTGGGTGTCGACCCATGGGTTGACACCCCCCTGATGGGGTCGATACCTATGGACGGGATTTTTGCTGCTCCCCTTTTTCTGTGATTTTGAATTATTTTGAATTGATTTTGATTGTTATTTATATATTTGTGTGAATATAAACTTCAATCTTTAATAACTTTTTCATACGATGTCCATTTTACGCAAACATGGTGTCTATTTTAAGCAGAATCCGAGACGGACGCAATGGCACAGTTCGTTTTACTTAATTCTCATTTTTTAATTAAGTCACTCAAAATTTATTATCTTAGAAATGCAGGGTGTTACATTCTCCCACCCTTAGGAAATTTTGTCCCCTAACTTTGATAAGGGTAAAATCAAATAACCACCCGCATAATATCCATCCATCATGTGTACATCTAATTTTTGCAACCATTGTGCACTTGTACAAAGTGTAATACAACATAATAATACATGTATGCCTAAGCGGTACCTTCTATGTGTATGTAAGTTTTTTTTTCAAAAATCCTTTAGAAACATGATGCTCACATCCTAAATATACTGGGAGTTCTACATGAATGCAATATTTTGAAAATCAAAATACATTTTCATCCAAATTTTCCCACACTCTTACTGAGTAAGAGCATAGTTCATCCAATTATTATATCCAAAATCCTACTAACCAACTTTATTTTTCGAATTTCAGAAAAATCTAATTTTCTAAATTCAGTTTCTTTTGTTGCAAAAAGGTGGAAAATGGAAAATTTCTCATCTTCCGTTTTTCATTTATGTACCCTTTTCCAATCGTACTTGGATTTTATGTAACTATTTATAAAGATTCCCTGTTTTTCCTATCTAAGCACAACCCACAAAAGAAAAAATTTCTTTGTTACAGATCATCTTATCTTGGAATTTTTTTATTCTTATCCATCTTTTCTATTAATTTATCATGTTTGTTGCTTTATTAAATTTGCTGTTTCCTTTTTTTTTAGTTGTACCATTTCTCTTTCCTTAGCATATTTAATCATCTGATCTAAGTTTAAATTTAAATAATCCTTCTAGTCTTTCAACTAAAATAGGAGAACAAACACCCTACACAGCTATTACTAAGGGCCAAGAATCTCAGGACTATGTCCCCCTCCAATAGAAAAGTCTAAACCATGGGTTCCACGACAGGTTTAGGTGTTACCCTAACTACCCAAAATAACGGAACGATCCAAACAGAAATGTAACAACGGGTTTTACCCCTAACATGAAAATTAACAATAAGGTCTAAACACTTACTTGCCCTCTCTTTTTCTCTATCTAGTAGTCAACACTAATTCTAGCTGTGTTCCAACAATTATTTCAAGCAACATCCAACGCTTTTCAATGCTTACGAATTCTACGGGAACTTACCATCATTCCAAGACAAGATAATTCTTGCTATCTACTTTATAGCCTCAAAACTCTTTCCCGTCTTTCCTATACACTAATCCTCACCTACTCCATACTTTTAAAACATGGTTTGGCCTTTTTATTAAATCTTTCTTCCAAAAATTAAAAGTGTCAAAACCTTTTTTTTACTCTTCAAAACTTATTTTTGCCAAACCATAAAACATTTCATTTTATAAAAATGTAAATCATTTTTTTTTTAAATCACAAAAACAAGAGTAGATAAGGATAACTATTTCTTAATCAGGCTTACGGCTTGCCCTTGCCTATAAGGTTAGTTCAGTCTCTAACTACAAGGTGCAAATATTTACTCAATTCTTAATTTCTACAACTTACTTTGTCCACTCAACAAAATTTCTTGCTAAAACAATTCATCAAAAATGATTGTCATAAGAATAGAGATTTCAAAACTTTCTATATTGAAAATTCTAGCTTTCAACAAAAGCAATATTTACTAAGAGAATTTTACTTTAGACGAAATTTTCACAATAAATCATTGTCCTAAAATATGCCCCCTTTTACTTTAAAACTCAACATGTGTACTCTACATATTTTAAAACTATAACTTTTAAGACTAAAACTTGTAAACACCATAATCCATTATCCTAAAACTTTTATAATTTCAAGCTCTTGAAAGTTAATAATGGGGTTAGACTCAAAGCAGGTTTCCCATTTTCTTGGCTTTCCTAGACCCTTCCACGAGGTCAATTCTCTCAACTATATGTATTCCTAATCCATTTTTTTTCTCTTTTTAACCATTTCCAATTTATAAGGTTTTACTGCCAAACCCACTAATATGAAACATTAACCTATGTGATCCGCCTTTCTTCCATACAAAGTATATTGTACACTTTCCATCCAAATTACCTAAGGGTCTCAGATTTCCATATTCATTCCTTTAGTGAACAAAACAAATATCCCATTTCTTAATCTTATCATGTTCTTTCTATTTAGTGGGTTCCTCTATTGATCTAGGTATATATTAAAGATATTTTTATTTTTAAAATTACAAATACTTTCACTCACTATCTATACAGGAATCTTAAACCTAAGCTCTGATACCAGATGTAACAACCCGAATTTCGACAGACCGATTTTTTTCTTCAAAATTCCAATCTATTGAAACTCGTGTTGGTTTGCTCTGGTATCCTGCAGAAGAGACAGAGACATAAAATATGTCAGAGATCAGAAAATATATCACAGCGGAATGGATAAAATATAATGTAATCAAAACATAACCTTACCGTATTAATAATACTGGCTAACTAGCATCTAAAGCTATCGTGTCTCTGCCACAAATCTAACCTGCGAGTATGTTATGAGGATGGGGGTCAGAACACAAGTTCTGGTGACTGGATTTAAACTATACACTTTTAATAATCCTACATATATCGTTCAATCATATTTTCTTATTTATTAGGTTACTTGGGTTAACAACACTCAAGGCTTACACACACGTCGTACCCATTTACTGTCCAGTGGATTAACCTAATACAATATATATCTAGCTACCCCCAATATTAAGGTACACCCCAGGATACCCCACTTGAACGGTCCCCACCGTAATACCATCGAAATATACGCAGTCCCTCATCCTATGCCGTAGTGACGTACAAATCTCTATATAACAATGTTACGTTCCGCATATATCTGTCATTAGTATGCTACGTAAGCGTACGGACTACCACCTTCGATCGAATCAGATTCCATACCAGAGTAATGTCCTCAAGTCTACGATACACCACCCAGAGCAGACATGCATGTATCTAGACTTTCCCACGTACGTATCGTCAATTGTAGCTCGATGCCTTAACCGCACGTCCTCTAATGTGCACCGAGTTCCATGACAGGGTGATATAAGAAACATGGAATTCGGTCGGGAGCTTTCCCATATCTGTACAGACCCGCCTTTAAGAGCCTCAGAATACAGATATTCCTAGGGTCTGTTTTTCAAGGTGGCTATGGCCCCACCTCGGCATTTCCCTTAACTAGTAAAGACTACAAGAGCTAAGCGACATGCCACTAACAACAAACAATCTAAACATTCAATTGGTGTCTCCCCTCAACCACGTACCTCGATAGTGAAAGGTGAATGGTCTATTGGGTTTAGCTCTATTCTTTTCGCATCCCACTGGCTGCCGATGATGGGTATCTGATGATCTACTATCCTTGCTGGTCGTGACCCTCTACCTCCCCATTGAGGCGACCGCTGAATCACCCTGGTGTTACCTCGTCACAACATTCTGACTACACAACTACTTCTACAGTCAAGGCCTACCCACCTGGTAGTTACGCGCAGACCCAACCTCTGAGAGTACAACATAAACATCTGCCACAACACAGAGGACTGCCAGAAGCACCTTACATACCTCACGAAGCCGCGTGCTTCCCGTTCCAGTCCTTCGGAGCCGACATAATATTCAGATGAACATTCGCTTCCCACGTTCCTTTTGACACCACGATGATCTCCCCCATTGGGTTATTCACCCTCAAACGTGCAGACTGATCCAAGCGCCTCACTTTAATGTGTTATTAGACCCTATGTCTAAACATTCTTTTGTGCGCTTGCTTTACCTTATCAGGTTTTCATTTAACTTGGTTATCATCTTAACATTTTATTCAGGTTACCAAGTTCTTCCTAGCCCCTTATATCTCTAATGAATGTGTAACACCCCGAATTTTAGCTAATACTAAAATTCTCTAATCATAGGATAAATAATCTCAGATGTCGGAATTGGGGGTAACGGGCTGCGTCATTGTGTTCGTCTCGGAAAAATACGCGAAATAGAGTCCGAGTTTTCGAGAATCGGAGTCCGTATGGTCCAGTTAAGGCCCAATGAAGTTTGCAGAAAAATTAAAGCTTAAAACAGATTTAGAAATTTAAATTAGGATTTCAAATTAGAACCAGCGGGGGTAGGCGGGAAGCTTCCCGCCCTAACCATGTCGACAGGGCTGTCGACAGGCCTGTCGACAGGGGTGTCGACTTGCCTGTCGACTTGCCTGTCGACAGGGGCGCAGCGTCCAGAGAGCCTGGGTGCACCAGGTTGGGTTTTAGGCTGGCTTGGAGGGTTGGGTTCTAGAGATTTCCTAAATCTGACGGACCTAAACTAATCTAGGGTTAATCTAAGGGCCTAAAACACTACCTAATCCTATAAATAAGACCCTAACCCTACCCTAATTCATTCATAATTAGATCTTGTAACTAAACTATGGCAAAATGAAACTTGATCATGGCCTCCACAAATCAATGAAGAGAGTTGCAAGCTAATCAACCCCTAATCATCTTCTTCTTCATATTTGGCAACTAGTTTTACTTCATAAGTTTGCTAATCTTGGTTTTGGTGAGTTCCTATGGCTTTAATAATCAATTGTTAAATTGATTATGGTAGGATGTGATAAGACATGGCTATGTTTGTGGATAAATGTGTTTATGCAAGTTTGTATGATATGTGATTTGCAAGTTTTATGTTATATGCAAGGTTAATGCCATGTTTTATGATGCAAAACACTATGTTGAACATTTATGCATATGTAACATGTTATGCAAACTATATGTGAGAGTATATGCAAGTTATATGTAACATGATATGCAAGTTATGCATGTGATTTTATACATGCTAAGTATTTGATTGTATGCATGCTAAGTGTTTGGGTTTATGCAAGTTAAGTGGTGTGTTTATGCATAACAAGTAATTGATTCTATGCATACTAAGTAAGTGGTTTTATGCATGCTAAGTGTTTGGTATTATGCATAAATCATGATATATAAGTTTACCCTTTTAAATGTGATGCATACATATGCAAGATGACACCTTTATATGCTATGCATGTTTACCCTCCTTTAAGATGCAAGTCATATATGCAAGCTCAACATGTTATGCAAGTTATGTGCATGATGTTATGTAAGTTATGTGCATGTTGTTATGCAAGTTTATATGCAAGTTATGTGTATGAGGGTATGCAAGTTATGTGCATAGTGTTATGCAAGTTAAGTTTATGAGATTATGCAAGTTATGTGCATGATGTTATGCAAGTTATGTATATGCTTAAATGCAAGTTTAATGTGATATGCAAGTATGTGAATGCTTATGCAAGTATGAGAATGCCTATGCAAGTATGTGAATGCTTATGCAAGTTATGTGTAGGCTTAAATGCATGTTTAACATGTTATGCAAGTTATGAGAATGCTTATATGCAAGTTCAACATGTGATGCAAGATATGGGTATGATAATATGCAAGCTCATATGCAACATGTTATGCAAATCATGTGTATGATAATGTGCAAGTTTGGGTTAAATGTAGTTGGGTTAATATATGCTCATATATGCAAGTTGACATCCTCTTAACCCATGACAAAGTTGTATGCTAAACCCATGATATTTGTGATGATCTTCCCCTTTATTATGTCATGAAATGAGAACGGTTTACGTGGGGAAACGATGGGGTTGGTAAATATGTTAATTAAAGTATGGTTGGGTATGATTAAGCATACCATAAAAATAAACTACCATAAGTGGGAATTTACCTATTGAGTTAGGTCTACCCCATGGGAATTTACCTATTGAGTTAGGTCTACCCATGTTATGGAAAACTTGATATTAATTAGGGACAATTAATATGGGGGTGATTAATTAGGTGTAATTAATCGACTAAGACACGAGGTTGGACTCATTTGTAGTGTAAAACTGCCCGGACCCGACCGGCCTAACCAGTGGCTACAAATGGCAGCCCAATGTGAGAGGTCTTGGCCATAAATTAAATACGTGATTAAAGTAAAGACACGAGGTTAGACTCTGTTATGACGTAAGACTGCCCGGACCCTACCGGCTTAACCAGGCGGTCATAACAGCCAGTCTAATGTGGGAGGTCTTTATGGGAGATCACGGTCTTAATTAATTAAGAAACACTTAACCATATTAGCATGTAGTGGGACATGAGGGGTTAAGTGGGTGCCTTGGGTGACATGTGGAAATTTAATGGGTGCCTTGGGTGGCATGAGGAAACTAGTGGGTTGCCTTGGGTGGCAATAGAAAATACGATTAGAATACTTAACCAAAGTGGAACATGTAATTAAACATGATTAAAGGGTTAAGTAAGTGCCTTGGGTGGCATGTGGGAATTAAGTAAGTGCCTTGGGTGGCATGTGGGAATCAAGTAAGTGCCTTGGGTGGCATGCGGAAATCTAGTGGGTGCCTTAAGTGGCAATTGAAATATAATTAGATGACTTAACCAAACCTTAACATGTAAGGGGGCATGATTATAAAAAGGGGTTAAGTGGGATGCACTAGATTAAATGACAAGCTTAAGTAGTAGCTTGTGGGGGCCCATTTCAACCAATATCCCAAACGTATCTTTGTGGGCTCGACCCATGTCGAGTGACGGGACACGCATATTGGGTTTGACTATAAGAGGCCAAAACGGGTTAGCGGTGGCAACGCGAGTCCAACGGGTTTCATATGCGTGTGTGGGCCCGGGCTGGTAGATAAGCCGTTGTTGCATCGTGTAGATATAAAGCCGTGCACCGTTGATATTATCAGGTAGCCACTTTAGGGGAGTGATACACCCCACTGTGGGACTAGCACGGGTATCTACGGTAGGGAGCCGATCGCTGGGGAGTAGTGGGTACACCTAATGAAGATAGGAGCAGACGGCACCTATGTAGGGGTACACGAAACTACTGGGTAAAATTACTAAGTACACCTAGTGGAGATAGGGGCAGACGGCACCTATGTGGTCAGCTAGGGGTACATGAAACTACTAGTTATATCTTTCTTTAAGTCCTTGGGTGGGATCAATCCTTGAGTGGGAATGACTGGTGTGGTGCAGTGTAGGAATTACCCTTGGGTGGGTAGATCTGGGGTGATGTAAGCTAGTAATTATCCTTGGGTGGATAAATACGTCGTTTCGGTTATCGTAGTACATCCTGTGTTTTGTTGGCTACTTAGTGTAGTCATTATCCCCAGAGGTACCGTATCTTGTTTATATCATACCCTAATTACTTTAATGGTTGTATTGTTAGGGTTATAGGACTCACTCAGACTTATGTCTGACCCCGTTGTTGTTTATCTTTTTCCCCACCCTCAGGTTATCAGAGTGGACCTGGCACTAGTGGGCTTGGACCAGACCGCTATATCTATCTTTTGGGGCTTGGACCGTAGAAGTAAAGCTCGGTTTATCTTTTGGCTATTATCTATGTAATGGGATTATGTACTTCTATTTTATCAGGATGGATATTATGTACTTGACTCTTGTTATGGTTTTGTGATGTAACCAAACATGTTTTGTTAATGAAATGATGTTTTAAATTTTCAAGTATTACTTATATCTGTCCTGTTGTAATGTTTCTGTTCTATACTCACTAAAAATACTCCACCAAAACTAAGGCATTCCCTTTGTGAGTGACCTTAGCGGGTGTGGGGTGTTACACGTGGTATCAGAGCTTAAGGTTACCGGAACAGATAAATTTTTTAAGAAAAACTATTTTCTAGGAATATTTTTGAAAGGAGTATTTTCAAAAACATGTCTTTTAAGAGAAAAGTTTTTGAAAGAAAAGCATAATCCCCAATAGCCATATCTATATCTTTCGAATTCTCCATTTTGAATCTCTTCCTTTCTCTCATTTTGAGCTTCCCCTCCGCGTATAGATGACCTTTCTAAGATAGATAAGGATGGAAAACCACTTCAAGGGACTTAGACGTTAATCAGATTAGAAGTTGGTTCAAGAAGGAGGAGGACTGGTAGGATAGACGATGAGAGGAAGGCTCAAATAGTTGTTTGGTTAATGAAGGATGAAACCTCATTGGTGGGAGGATACGAGTGGAGAATAGGGAAGAAAGAAGGCTAGTAGTTATCCTTTTGGGAGGAATAGGACACCTTATTAGGATTGTCCAAAGAAGCAAAGGGCAAGGCATGGAATCTTCTGGAGGGTAGTTGTATTCCCTCACGACTAGGGTACCAGATGGGGATAGGACCGGCTAGGTTGGAATTTGGATTTCTTTATTATCCGATTCGAACTTATTTGATTCTGAAGCATCGAGTTCGTTTATCTCATCATTGTTAGTTGAGTCACTGCACTTAGACACCAGTTTGGTAGATGATCCCTTAGTTGTTTCAAACCCAATTGGGCTCCATGATGTGTTTGGGTTTGAAAGTTTCTATACTTAGCGTTGAGTTTAGGTGTGATGCTTGTTGGGCTTCACGGGCTATGGGCTAGTTTTGGGCATGGACTGGTTATCCAGTAGAGGTGCCGTTCTTGATTTTGAAGGGAGAGTTGTTAGGCTTATGACCCGCTGGGGTAACACTCTCGAGATCTCTTGTAATCCCATAGAATTTGTTATGCTAAGTTATCTAGAATCGCTTGACACGTCGGTCTAGAATTTGTGATCTGTTAGAGCGGTCCGGGAATACTCGGATGTGTGTGAGGAGGTGAAGGGCTTACCTCCGAAGCGGGAGATTGACTTCCGAATATATCTGGTGGATAATGCTAAACCAGTATCTTGGCCAGTGTGCCACATGGCTCCTCGTGAGAGGAGGGAACTCCATAAGTAAGTAGGCGATTTGCTTGAGAAGGGGTTCATAAGACGAAGTATATCGGAGTGGGGCGCTCCAGTAGTTTTTGTTATGAAGGCGGATGGGTCCCTCAGACTTTGTGTAGGCTAAAGAGAACTAAATAAACTCACAAAGAAGAATAGACACCCATTGCCGAGGATAGATGATCTCTTTGATCAGTTGGCTGGCGCCTCAGTATTTTTGTAGGAGGACTTAGCCACGGGATTTCATCAATTGAGAGTGGCTGAGGATAGTATAGAGAAGACTGCCTTTAGGACTCCGGATGATTTTTTTATGAGTGGCTGGTGATGCCATTTGGTTTGACGAACGCCCCCGCATACTTTGTTGATTTGATGAGAAGGGTGTTCAGGGAGTACCTAAATAAGTTGTGATGGTCTTTGTGGTTGACATCTTGGTCTTTTCTAGGAGCGAAATAAGTTTTCGTATGTGCTCAAAAGGCTGAGCGAAGCCAGTATGGGATAAACGGTGGTTTTGGAGCGAGGCTGGCGAGGACATCCAGAATTGGACAAGGGCTTAATTATTTAGCCATTTTTACTAGTATCATCTCACGTAGGTCGTCTGAATTGGAAGGAGGTATCCCTTGGGTGTTTGTCTGATATTGGTTTAGGCCTTTGGGGCTTGCATTTGGGGGATGCCGAGTTCGACTAGGGTGGTCTGCGTGAGAGACAGCTGTAATGATTTTGGATGATATCCTGGTGGAGAAGAGCATGCCCTACATTTTAGAGAAGTGTTGGAGACTCTTCGAGCGCATAATCTTAGGACAGTAAAAGGGGATGGGACTCTTAGCATCCTATGAGTCTGAGATAGCATATAAACCTGGCAAGGGTAACGTGGTGGCGGACGCCTTGAGCAGAAAGAGGTTGTCCTTGAGTCCGTTGTCCGTGGAACAACGAAGCTTGGAATTTATCTCGATGTTTGATTTCAGACCTTCCGTTGATTATGTACCCGGTTTGCTAGCTTCCTAGGAAGTTAGACCTACTCTTTTGGGGCGGATTGGAGAAGCACGAAGGGACGACCCACAGTGGGTTGAGTTGGTGGAAAAGCTCATAAGGGGGGTAGTCGTCCAGCCATTTGAGTAGGTACACCCTAGACGATAGGGGGGTGCTTGCGTAGAGACGGTAGACTTTGTGTACCGCAAGGCGAGGGTTGGAGGAAGGTTGTTCTTGATGATGCACACCGTTCTAGGATGACCTTTCATCCCGGTGGGGACAAGATGTACCAAGACATGAAGAGGGTTTTCTTCTGGGCCGGTATGAAGAAAGATGTGGCCGAGTATGTCGCTCGATGCTTGGTGTGCCAACAAGTGAAGGCGGAGCAAAAGAAACCAGGTGGGTTGCTTCAACCATTGGAGGTTCTGCAATGGAAGTGGGACAGCGTCTCGACAGATTTTATTGACGGGTTACCCAGATCGAGAAAGAGTAATACAGGAATTTGGGTGGTAGTAGACAAGGCTTACTAAGAGCGCCCATTGTATACCTGTGAAGAGTAAAGGAACCGCTCCATGGCTATCTTCAGTTTACATTCGAGAGATTATTAGATTGCATGGTGTACCCTCCAGTATGGTGAGCGATCGAGGTCCTATCTTCACTAGAGAGTTTTGGAAGAGGGTGCAAGAGGCGGTAGGGACTCAGTTGTGTTTAAGTACCGCATATCATCCTCAGACGGACGGCCAGACCGAGAGGGTGAAACATATTTTAGAAGACCTTTTCAGGCTATGTATCTTGGATTTTGGAGGTACATGGGAGGAGCATCTTCCATTGGTGGAGTTGCCCGACAGACTTAGTGGTGTACATGATGTATTCCATGGGAGGAAGTGCCTACATAAGACCGCAGAGGTGGTAGAGCCGAGTTTGCTTAGAGAAGTGGAAGCAGAGCGTGATGCGACGATTCGACGAGCTCCTACTTGCATCCTTGGGTCAGAGATTTGGAAGTTGAGAAACAGAGAGGTTCAACTAGTCAAAGTACGAAGGGGAGATGAAGAGAGTGATGCTACCTGGGAGACGGAAGCGAAGATGCGTTCGAGGTACCCTTTTCTTTCGGAGGGTATGTCCTTTTGCTTCTCCTTCATCGCATATCTTGTGCTTATCTTATCCTTAGTATGTCCTCTCGTTAGTACCTTTGACCTTCAGATAGGATAGTCCTATGGTTGAAACATGTGTTTGAGACATGTTATGTATGATGGATGCAAGTGGATGCAAGTGTTTGCTAGTGGTTGCTCGTGGATGCATATACACACACTCTAGGCACTAGATCGGCTCAGTCACTTCATATTGCATATTGCATAAAATTGTGTGTAGGAAGCTATATCTATGGATGTATAATGATTGTGTTATCATATGAATGATGCATTTTGGTGAATGATTGTGCACTCATGTAGATATTGTATGTGTCGATAGGGTTCTCTCGCATACATAATGGATGCATGGCACTATCATGGTTTGCATATGTTCATACATTAGATAGGGAACATATACACACACTTTTTGCATATGCTCATACATCATTAGAAATTGTTTTAAGGACAATGGATGCCCGTGTTTTGATGGATTGAGTAGATGGTTGTTTGGATGGTAGGATATGCATTCTCCTTAGCTTAGAGATTTCGGGGACGAAATCCTTTAAGGAGGGGAGAATGTAACACCCCGAATTTTAGCTAATACTAAAATTATCTAATCATAGGATAAATAATCTCAGATGTGGGAATTGGGAGTAACGGGCTGCGTCATTGTGTTCATCTCGGAAAAATACGCGAAATAGAGTCCGAGTTTTCGAGAATCGGAGTCCGTATGGCCCAGTTAAGGCCCAATGAAGTTTGCAGAAAAATTAAAGCTTAAAACAGATTTAGAAATTTAAATTAGGATTTCAAATTAGAACCAGCGGGGGTAGGCGGGAAGCTTCCCGCCCTAACCATGTCGACAGGGCTGTCGACAGGGGTGTCGACTTGCCTGTCGACTTGCCTGTCGACAGGGGCGCAGCGTCCAGAGAGCCTGGGTGCACCAGGTTGGGTTTTAGGCTGGCTTGGAGGGCTGGGTTCTAGAGATTTCCTAAATCTGACGGACCTAAACTAATCTAGGGTTAATCTAAGGGCCTAAAACACTACCTAATCCTATAAATAAGACCCTAACCCTACCCTAATTCATTCATAATTAGATCTTGTAACTAAACTATGGCAAAATGAAACTTGATCATGGCCTCCACAAATCAATGAAGAGAGTTGCAAGCTAATCAACCCCTAATCATCTTCTTCTTCATATTTGGCAACTAGTTTTACTTCATAAGTTTGCTAATCTTGGTTTTGGTGAGTTCCTATGGCTTTAATAATCAATTGTTAAATTGATTATGGTAGGATGTGATAAGACATGGCTATGTTTGTGGATAAATGTGTTTATGCAAGTTTGTATGATATGTGATTTGCAAGTTTTATGTTATATGCAAGGTTAATGCCATGTTTTATGATGCAAAACACTATGTTGAACATTTATGCATATGTAACATGTTATGCAAACTATATGTGAGAGTATATGCAAGTTATATGTAACATGATATGCAAGTTATGCATGTGATTTTATACATGCTAAGTATTTGATTGTATGCATGCTAAGTGTTTGGGTTTATGCAAGTTAAGTGGTGTGTTTATGCATAACAAGTAATTGATTCTATGCATACTAAGTAAGTGGTTTTATGCATGCTAAGTGTTTGGTATTATGCATAAATCATGATATATAAGTTTACCCTTTTAAATGTGATGCATACATATGCAAGATGACACCTTTATATGCTATGCATGTTTACCCTCCTTTAAGATGCAAGTCATATATGCAAGCTCAACATGTTATGCAAGTTATGTGCATGATGTTATGTAAGTTATGTGCATGTTGTTATGCAAGTTTATATGCAAGTTATGTGTATGAGGGTATGCAAGTTATGTGCTTGGTGTTATGCAAGTTAAGTTTATGAGATTATGCAAGTTATGTGCATGATGTTATGCAAGTTATGTATATGCTTAAATGCAAGTTTAATGTGATATGCAAGTATGTGAATGCTTATGCAAGTATGAGAATGCCTATGCAAGTATGTGAATGCTTATGCAAGTTATGTGTAGGCTTAAATGCATGTTTAACATGTTATGCAAGTTATGAGAATGCTTATATGCAAGTTCAACATGTGATGCAAGATATGGGTATGATAATATGCAAATCATGTGTATGATAATGTGCAAGTTTGGGTTAAATGTAGTTGGGTTAATATATGCTCATATATGCAAGTTGACATCCTCTTAACCCATGACAAAGTTGTATGCTAAACCCATGATATTTGTGATGATCTTCCCCTTTATTATGTCATGAAATGAGAACGGTTTACGTGGGGAAACGATGGGGTTGGTAAATATGTTAATTAAAGTATGGTTGGGTATGATTAAGCATACCATAAAAATAAACTACCATAAGTGGGAATTTATCTATTGAGTTAGGTCTACCCCATGGGAATTTACCTATTGAGTTAGGTCTACCCATGTTATGGAAAACTTGATATTAATTAGGGACAATTAATATGGGGGTGATTAATTAGGTGTAATTAATCGACTAAGACACGAGGTTGGACTCATTTGTAGTGTAAAACTGCCCGGACCCGACCGACCTAACCAGTGGCTACAAATGGCAGCCCAATGTGAGAGGTCTTGGCCATAAATTAAATACGTGATTAAAGTAAAGACACGAGGTTAGACTCTGTTATGACGTAAGACTGCCCGGACCCTACCGGCTTAACCAGGCGGTCATAACAGCCAGTCTAATGTGGGAGGTCTTTATGGGAGATCACGGTCTTAATTAATTAAGAAACACTTAACCATATTAGCATGTAGTGGGACATGAGGGGTTAAGTGGGTGCCTTGGGTGGCATGTGGAAATTTAATGGGTGCCTTGGGTGGCATGAGGAAACTAGTGGGTTGCCTTGGGTGGCAATAGAAAATACGATTAGAATACTTAACCAAAGTGGAACATGTAATTAAACATGATTAAAGGGTTAAGTAAGTGCCTTGGGTGGCATGTGGGAATTAAGTAAGTGCCTTGGGTGGCATGTGGGAATCAAGTAAGTGCCTTGGGTGGCATGCGGAAATCTAGTGGGTGCTTTAAGTGGCAATTGAAATATAATTAGATGACTTAACCAAACCTTAACATGTAAGGGGGCATGATTATAAAAAGGGGTTAAGTGGGATGCACTAGATTAAATGACAAGCTTAAGTAGTAGCTTGTGGGGGCCCATTTCAACCAATATCCCAAACGTATCTTTGTGGGCTCGACCCATGTCGAGTGACGGGACACGCATATTGGGTTTGACTATAAAAGGCCAAAACGGGTTAGCGGTGGCAACGCGAGTCCAACGGGTTTCATATGCGTGTGTGGGCCCAGACTGGTAGATAAGCCGTTGTTGCATCGTGTAGATATAAAGCCGTGCACCGTTAATATTATCAGGTAGCCACTTTAGGGGAGTGATACACCCCACTGTGGGACCAGCACGGGTATCTACGGTAGGGAGCCGATCGCTGGGGAGTAGTGGGTACACCTAATGAAGATAGGAGCAGACGGCACCTATGTAGGGGTACATGAAACTACTGGGTAAAATTACTAAGTACACCTAGTGGAGATAGGGGCAGACGGCACCTATGTGGTCAGCTAGGGGTACATGAAACTACTAGTTATATCTTTCTTTAAGTCCTTGGGTGGGATCAATCCTTGAGTGGGAATGACTGGTGTGGTGCAGTGTAGGAATTACCCTTGGGTGGGTAGATCTGGGGTGATGTAAGCTAGTAATTATCCTTGGGTGGATAAATACGTCGTTTCGGTTATCGTAGTACATCCTGTGTTTTGTTGGCTACTTAGTGTAGTCATTATCCCCAGAGGTACCGTATCTTGTTTATATCATACCCTAATTACTTTAATGGTTGTATTGTTAGGGTTATAGGACTCACTCAGACTTATGTCTGACCCCGTTGTTGTTTATCTTTTTCCCCACCCTCAGGTTATCAGAGTGGACCTGGCACTAGTGGGCTTGGACCAGACCGCTATATCTATCTTTTGGGGCTTGGACCGTAGAAGTAAAGCTCGGTTTATCTTTTGGCTATTATCTATGTAATGGGATTATGTACTTCTATTTTATCAGGATGGATATTATGTACTTGACTCTTGTTATGGTTTTGTGATGTAACCAAACATGTTTTGTTAATGAAATGATGTTTTAAATTTTCAAGTATTACTTATATCTGTCCTATTGTAATTTTTCTGTTCTATACTCACTAAAAATACTCCACCAAAACTAAGGCATTCCCTTTGTGAGTGACCTTAGCGGGTGTGGGGTGTTACAGAATGAGCCTCTCTCGATAATTAATTTCAATCATATAACTTAACCCATTTAAGTTTATTAATAAGCCCACAACATGTTATTCTCTAGATTGTGATCCAAGGTTTGTAAACCACAATCCCTTTATATTCTTGTTTGATTCAAGGTTACAATAACATGTTCTACTTAATACGTAATTAAGTATTTCTTAATTTACATGTTTTCTGTCTAACATGTCACTTATCATTCATGATCAAATATAACTTATTTCATTTCATAAGTTTGCCTCACTCTTTCCTATTTAATCATAATTCCATCTTACATTAGCTCTATAACTTATCGTTGTTTACTTATTAACTTAGTTTTCTTAACTAAGATTCACTGATAAGTCCCCTTTACATTTATTTTTACCTATATTATAATTTACTCTTGTCCCTAGGACAAGCCTAAACATGTTATTCGTATTAGCAGATTTCAGACTTCCAAGTTTACATACTACTTAATTTATTTTAAAGTACAACTTCTTACATTTCATAATTTTTCCCCTTTTTCTCTACTTATTACAAGCAACTAGTTTCAGGCTTCCCCGTTTACTGATTACTTAATTTACAATTAAGTGCCACTTATCTCATTTCATCGGTTATCTCATTTCCTTACTAGTTTATTATAACCTAAGTTATAATCTTCACTTGTCCCTAGGACAAGTCTACCTATTATATAACTTTCTCATTAATGTAATTTATTTATAATAGGTTATTATCATTCCCTGTTTATTCCCATTTCCCTTTACTGTTGTAATCAACTTTCATTCAATTCCATTCATTTTCATTAATTAGAATTAATGTCATTTATCAATCCTTCCATTTGCATATATATATATATATATATTTATGCACTCGACCTCTCACATTAAGCCTACACTTGTGGATGCTGGATTTGCCGAGTGGTTCCGGGTAGACTTCTTCCACAAGTTGACTTAATCTCGTGTCTTAGCATCGTTACATGTTTTATTTATGCACTTAGAACCATCACATTAATTTACCACTTGTGAATGCTGGATGTGCCGGGCGGTTCCGGGAAGCCTTCTACCACAAGTGTAATCTAACCTCGTATCTAAGCGCGGTTACAGTTTCTTATTACTGCAAATTTTCTATATGATTTAGGCATGTCTATTATTTCAAATTTCCACTGTAATTTACACGTCATCATATTATGTCTATTTTATGTCATATGTTCCTTGTAACATATAATCAATTCTATTTTAACATGTACTCAATTAATCAGATAATTGTTCAAATTTAACAATAGTATTTGATCGCCAAATCATGTAATTATTCTAACTTAACATGTAATTCTCTCAATTTCTACCGTTAATGGTCCAGGTACATAAATGTCACCAATTAACATGGAATTGAAACAATAATAATCACTACACATATTTTGGCAAATTTTCCAACATATTAATATCTTAGTGTATTAATATTCTAACATGTCATATTTGTCACTTTAATCTTTTTAACATATGTTTAAATATTTCAACGTATCATATTTAAACATGTCACAATAACAATTCAATACTTTTAATTATTCTAGCAAATTCACATTATACTATAACAGGGAATGTTAAACGATAATATATCATTATCAAAAATGATATAACTTAAATCCAGTCACCTCGTTTGATTTCCAAGTCCTGGATTTGGTCGAGATCTAATATTCCATGGTTTTTCCCTTAATTGTATTCAGAACCTAACAACCATGGATTTATAATTTTTACTAAAAGGAAAAGAGAAGAGGAAGAAAATAGACCAGATCTAATAGGCATAGGCTTAGATCTAATTCATAGTTATCTCAAAATAAATTTTAAGTAGTTTAGATCTAAAAATAACATAGACTTACTGCGATTGGATCTAAGAAATAGAAGAGTGATTGTAGATGTTGAATCATAGATCTCTGAATCAGTCTAACTCTTGATTGTTGAAGAAGAAAAGGCTAGATCAAACTACTTTGGAGCATCACCTTGTCGTCGCCATGGAATTAGATGAATAAAACAATGGGTCTAGGGCCCTATTTATAGCCTAGAATCAACGAATTTGGTCAAGAAAGGTTTCCACGTTTAGAAAAATGTATTCAGTCTCAGATCTGGCGGGGGGAGGGGATGTAGACACCCCTGTGTGGGTGTCGACCCATGGATAGACGCCCCCTTGATGGGGTCGACACCCATGGGTGGGATTTTTTCTACTGCCCTTTTTATGCGATTTTGAATTATTTTGAATTGATTTTGATTGTTACGTTTATATATAATTCTCTTGTGCGTATATAAACTACAAACCTTAATAACTTCTTCATACGATGTCCGTTTTATGCAAACTTGGTGTCTATCTTAAGTAGATTTCCGATACGGACGCAATGACGTAGTTCGTTTTACTTAATATTAATATTTAATTAAGTTATTCATATTTTATTATCTTAGAAATGCGGGGTGTTACAATTACCCCTCTTTAACTCCGCTATATCATATAGCGGATTACTGCTGCTACGCTTTTTCAAAATAGCCTTTAATACAGCTTCTCCGCTTTAAGCCCCGCTACATTCCGCTATTCCTGATATATCCTATTATTCCCACTATATTACGTTATTTCCGTTATATCTTTGATGAAAGAAATGAATTAAAAATGACATTTATACATTATAAAAGTTATTATATTAGTTTTTTAACTGAATATTTTAATATGTATTTTTAAAATAAAAATACTCTAATACTCTATTACATTTAGCAAAGTTAAATAGTAGTTTACATTTATTTATAGATGTTTGCACATGTTTTTATTTATAATTAATAATGTACTGAATATTGTTAAACTGAATGTTAATTTTTCATTTATTTTTCATTTATATATTCGTAGAAACATTAAGAATGAGTTGTATGTGTTATTTTATAGTCATCTGCTATATCATGCTATTTCCTCACTTTATCTTTGCTATGACTTTTTGGACCCCCACCGCACTGAGTTCGCTAAGCGCTTTAACTGCACATCCAGCACCTCAATAAATCTGACCACCACGACTCATAAAAAATCATCACGACCGTTCAACTTGAAAAGCTCGACGAGCTTAACATCTTTGTAGATGGAAGTTTATGAAAATAGTTAATGGATTTAGAGAAAATTTGAGGGGAAGCTGGGAGATCCTCTGCCATTTGAAGTAGACATTGGAGGCAGCTTCGGTTGTTTCGAATTCCAAAGACAAAAGAATTGAGGCTGGGCATATTTATACATGTATGTATGTATGTATGTAGGTGAAGCTGAGGAGCAGATAGGAACAATGTCTTTCAGAAGATAGGTCATACTCTATGCGTGTAGTTGGTATTGTCTCCTCTCAATCCACTCATAAAATGTATATTTGCATGTGTGTAGCGAACATAATAGGTAGGATAGGTTTGTGCAGAATTAAATTCATACCGGGTACGCTATTTAGAGAATGCATAGTTAGGTATGCAAGGTAGCTATTCATCTGTTGTCTGTCAGTGTGTATATTATTTTCATATGTACAAGCTTGTACATTTTTGTTTATGAAAGGGTAGAAAAGAAAACAATAGGGTAGGCTAACTTTTGTTAGGTCGATTGTGTTTTCATTTCATTAGCTATGTTTAATGGAGAATTGCATGTTCTAATTTAATTCGATTTTGCTACAACATGTCCTTCATTTAATTTGAAATGAAGTTTGGGCAGCGTGAGGCTACTCTGATGTGAGTGTAATTTAGGTAAATATAGGGAAATGAAGTTTGGGCAGCGTGAGGCTTCTCTGATGCGAGTGTAATTTAGGTAAATATAAGGAAATTCATGTTTGAGATAGGCAAAACATACGTAGGTTAAGTTTATATTATTGTTATTTTATACAGTTAATTTTCCATTATTTAATGCCACTGTTTAATATTTTCACAGCATACACGAACTCCAAACACAAAAAATACACACTAGTATGTCTTGACGTTACGAACCCCAAGAAACTCGTTTCATCAAAATCCGACTCTGTTTGCGTAACGACGCTATTATAATTTTAATTGATTAGTCGATTCACATTTAAATTGCGTCTGCGCACTAAATAACGCAGATCGGCTCTAAACTGGAAATCTAATAATAATTAGCTATACGTATTCCAATAAAATTTGTTTCACCGAAAACTGAGGTCGTTTGAAAAACGGTTATTTCTAAGACCTATATAATATCGATGTAAATATAAATAAATTCCAAAAAAATTCTATTTAAATAATAATAAATTATTATCGAATATATCCAAATGAAAAATATATAACTTTAGTATAAATCAATATGGAATTATAACTTAACATAAATATTTCTGAGTTAAACGATATTCAAATTTTATCGAAATCCATTTAAATTTATTAAATAAATATTATAATTAAATGATTTCATAGCGACTACTTGAAAATTTGATTTTGACATATCTCAAAATCTATAAGATGAAATCTTGATTTTTCTCTTTCTTTAGAAAATCATAATCACATAAATTCGAACGATTTTCATTTCAAAGAATTCCAACTGAAAATGGATTCGGTATATTCAATTGAAGTTCAAAACGTTATATTACGAACTATCGCGACGTTATGAGATCGTTTTTAATTTATATAAACTATACGCTCAAACATCTTTTTATAAACGAATTCATTATTATAAATCCATTTATAATCCCAATTCAACATTTAAAATAATAAAATAAAATAAATATATGATTATCAAAAATACGGGACATTACATTTATTGTTTTTAAAGTAATGAAAACAGGATAGATTTGTTGAGATAAGTGCATGGAATCGACTTGTAAGAATTAGTAAAAGGGTTTTAATGAATGGTTTTAATAAAAAGGGCCTGAGCTGTTAATGTATATGGCTGTATTGTTTTGATCTGGTAATTAAAGAACTAACTATCAATAAATATTCCTTTTGAGTTATGACTTGTTAATTCGAGGAGACTGGAATGGGAATTGGACCCGAAACCACTTCGAACCGACTTTCCGTTCAAAAACTAATTTTGCAGGGATGCTTAGCGTATCGAGTGATTGAAGGAGTAGATCTTCGAGGAAGAAAGGTGTGCTCGCTGATGTCTCTGGTTAATTATCAGGATTAAACTTGTTGCAGTAACCCCTACAATTTGGGGTATCTTCGGTTTTGTTCAGTCCAAGAACAAACTCGTATGGATGGGTGTATGACATTGCATTTCTTAGATCATGTATGTTGATTTTACTAATGTACATCTGTTTCGTGGCGGAGAAGACAACTTCTCTTAGCTAACACCCTTCTCTGAGACATATGAACTCAGAGGTTGTATTTTTGTGGACGTCAATTTGTGATTAATGGAACGGTGATGTGATCTCCAAAGATAAGGATGTTCCATGTGTAAAATGTAATCATAGCCTCAAGCCTCATCAACTGAGAAATGATTGAAATTGGGTAGGCAACAGGGCTATGTGGGTCATACCCATTAGGTATATCATCACCTGATCTAGAGAAATTGGTTATCCCTTTCTGTATGCTTCAGAATGATGTGGTTGGTAATCCCAACTGTGGTGGTGATATATTCGGTACACTCAAGTTGAATAAGTGGTCGGTTCTATATGGCCGAGTTAAAAGATGTTCATGTTGAACTCCGGTGTTTCATCTCTAGAGAACACTGATTGAAAGGTAGTTCCTTACCTGGTCATGTATGGAAATCCAAACTCAAATACGAGCTGTACGGTTTTTAGATATAAACCAACTATGTCGAAAAGTGAGATGCAAGTTTTTCGAATATATTCCTCTTTTATCTATGGATTGATAGACATTATTATAATATTATTGGATGTATAATAACAAGTGATTAGGTTATTTTAAGGGAAAAACACGTGCCATGTTTATTTGTGGACGTGTCTTACGAGAGTTCCTTTCTTTCAAAGGATTTCTAAAAGTTAAGCAAGTTGTTTGTGATGTGAGTTTTATTACTGAAAGTATTCAAGATTGATCCATGTGATTTTGCTTTTCTAAAAATGTGCTCAGGTCGGACTAAGTATATTTCCAGGTTATTTCAGTTTTGCATAAAGCTTAAGGAGAGGAGTCGGAGTCCAGATGTATTCCCGTGTCTTCTGGTATAAATTTATTTCCGCTATGTATGTTGTATTTGTTAACATTATATAGGATGATCCTGTTGTGTACTCTGATTGTATAATCATATATATACAGTTTTCTCTTTGTGTAAAGAGTATCGATTTATTACATTTTTTTAGTCCCGCTATGAGATTCTATTCTACTCTGATTATGTAGTGTTGGTGTTCTTGTTCCTTTTCTTCTTCTATTCTAACGTTTCTTTATTCTTCTCACCTGCTAATTTGTTTCCCTTAACTATTAACTTTCCTATGCCTTTTGAGTTTGACATGTGTAGTTAAATGCCAGCTTAAACGGTACAGAAAAGTTGGGTTGTTACATTTGTTATTAGAGCTGAAGGTTTAACTAAAGGATAAGTTATAACCTTGTTTCTGTGGCGTAACTCATTAGAGATAGGGTTATTAACCTATATTGAGTTTTATTTTATATGAGAGAGTGTACTTGTTAGTGTTATAAAAAGTGTTTGTATCATGTTGATGTATTTGTTGAGTGGTTTACGAATTTTGGTCGATACAGAATGTACAACTATCTCGATAGGTGTTTATAAACACTTGAATAGAGCAATTCAATACAGTATTGGTTTTAAGTGGGTATATATTTTACACAGAATTATATTTTGATATAAAAGAATAATTTTCTGAAATTTTGATGTGTTTGGTTGTTATTATTATAATCAAATGAGATTTTAGTATAGAGATGGTTATATATAACCAAACAAAATTTGAATAAATGGAATATACAAATGAGTTAAATTAAAATTGGATTCAGACTAGAACTGAGAATTTAAATCTCGAATGTTTATAAAATATTTTCTGAAGTATTATAAAGTAATATAAATTACGTTGAAGGAATTTTGAATAAGAATTGGTTTAAATTGATTCTGAGAGTGATAAGTATTAATTCACTTCAGTAGCTGGAACAGTTCTGATGATGATGGCTGCATCATCAGTATTCATTTTCGAGTTTCTAAGTGATAGATGACTGCTAGTAAAATTATTAATGGATTTTTTTTGAGTAAATCAAGTTTTAAAAATTCAAATGTTTTGAATTTGCAAATGGTAATAAATATATGCATATTTACATATACATGTGTGTATATATATATATATCATAAATGATATTTTCATCAACACCAGTATTAGGTTTGAGGATGTGGACCTAGGGGAGGAAAAAGGATTATTTAGTTCCTACCAACCTGAGTTAGTTCACCGTTTCCTAGATATCAAGGTTTTGAGTCCGAAGATTAGTTACTCTTCCCTCAAGTGGTGAGTATCATGCTTGCGAGACTCAAAAACCAACAGTTACCTTGGGACAAAGGCTCCCTAAGCGCAACACAAGTTAGAAAGCTAAATGGCTTGTAGAAGTGTATTTTGGATAATTTGGCTTATGCATGGAACATTACCGCGAAGAAAGCTTGAAGAAACTAACAACATAAATGATGAAGAAATTCACGACATTGATCTCAAGTATTGACTCACTTTTTATTGATCACTTTGTTGAGTACATAGAGGTATCTAAGTAAAATCCCCAAATCGATTTAGAAATTAGGGTTTACTCTATAAGAAAAGTTTACAAGAGTGGGGAATGAGAAAAAGTCCCCTAAAATGAGACCCCTAGGGTCTTATTTATAGACAATTTGGGCCTCCTTTTAGCTTCGATCAATAGAAACCTAATTATTAGTGCTTTCGACTTTGGCGGTTACTCTTTAGGCTTGGTATCAGCCGCATTATAGGCTTTCGGTGTCAGCTTCTCAATTTTGCCCTTCTTTTCCTTGCTGAGCATTATTATCGGCTCTATCTTGCTTTTAGAGTATCGGTTTCAGGAATTCAGGAGTAGCTTCCTCCGAATGTACTGATACCAATTCAATTGGTATGGATAACTTTGAGAGTTTCTTTCGATCTTGATGATAAGCTTCGGTTTTGATAACAAGTCTTCAGAATATTTCCCCAATGCTTGTGCTGCTTACGACTTTGTCATCTTCATTTGTTTCGGTATTGACACTAAGCAGATTAGTGTGGATATCCCCTCTCCTTATGGCTTCAGATTACTTCAGTGAATTCTTGGGTTTAGTTTAGGCTTTGCGATATCATGCTTTCGGTATGCCTTTCGGTGATTTTGAATTTGCTTCCTGGTGCCGGTATCGATACCAGATATCGATCGCTCTTTGCTTCCTCCTCGATTGACTTTGTATCTTTCTTTTGTGGTTCCAGGTTTCGAGTCATAAGCTTTCGACCATCCCTTTTTATCTGCTTCCAATTTCATGTTGTACGCTTTCAGTGTTGGACCCATGTTTGTTGCTTTCGGTGTCGGCACTGCCTTACTTCTATCTTCTTTCGTATCGGTACCAAGCCTCTGCCTTCTATGTTGGTACCTGTAACTGCCCACTTCCGTTAAGGTCACTTACAAAGGGAATGCCTTAACTTCGATGGAATGTTATAAGTAAACAGAACAGAAATTTACAAGACAGATATGTAAAGTAGTACTTGAAAAATTTATAACTTTATTACAGCAGAAACAGAAATAAGTTTGCTTACATCACAATACCAAAACCCAAGTACACAAATATCAGTCTTATACAAGATTCTTCAGAATGCATAATTTTAAAGTCATAACCCCCAACAGAGAATGCCATAAATAGGTAGAATCAAAGCCAAGCAATATTTCAAGCACTTCTTGCACTTCAAGCAGATGGAACCTGAATCAAGCTCCTATGTTTCCACCCTGAGAACCTGAGGGGAGGGGGAAACGGAAGAAAAGAGGTGAAACAAACTAGGTCAGACATAAGTCTGGTGAGTCCAGTGACTTTCAGCATATAAACAGGTAACAGTATCATGACGTGTAAATAAAACTAGATGAGAGATAACATAACATGAGTAGCAGGTTAACAGAAGAGACAGAATGATATAGGATAAACAAAGCATCTTACTTGGTTTTCACTTCTCTGCACTAATACTAGTATAACAGAATTAGGTGTTGTCCTAATATCTAAACAGAAAACAGAACGATCTCTTTAGAAACACGATGCTAGTGATGGGCCTTTACCACCCGAACAGAGACAGATGGTTTTAGAAACAGAATGCTAGTCATGGGGCTTTACCACCCGAACAGAGACAGACGGTATAGAAACAGAAGCAGAAATGGAATCAGAGACAGAAATAGAATACTCCCTACGGAAACATAGTGTTAGAATTTGGTGTACACTAGTGATGGGACTTTACCACCCCAACTGACGGTACCACACAAAAACAGACAGGTGTTACCACCGCAACAGAAACTGATGGTACCCCAACAGAAACAGACAGAACTAAGTGTACCCTAAATTCTACCCCAAGCGATCGACTCCCAAATACATAAATACCCTGTGCCGGCCGCACAAAAGGGTGTATCACTCCCTAAAGTGGCAACCTATAGACATAGACCTATTTCACGGTGTCATACGTCCTCAGAGCAGACCGGATCCATGCACGCACATGACCCGATAGGAATGCACCATCAACACCCCTCGCTATTATCAGAGTGAACCTCTTACAATTAGTTCAGTAAGCAAGCCTTGGACCCCTACCTAGTGTTGGGTCATAGTTTTGATGCCGAAAAGGGTTACTGACTAATATGGGTCCCGAACTACAGATGACACAAGTAATTACCCCTCTTAACCTTGTGTCCCCAGACTAACATATTTCAGATAACTTGCTTACAGATTTCAGATGTACAAAGTTCAGATTAACTAGTTCTCAGATCAGACATACAAGTTAACAAGTTTTCAGACTAATAGATCAGATATACAGATTAACAAGATTTCAGACTTACAGATCAGATATACAGATTAACGGACTTACAGATTGTTTCACCTAACCTAGTATTGGGCCTGTAGATTTTCAAACGGGTTTATTAGATTCATCAGTCCGGTTGATTTAACCTTATCTACACAATACGTTTTAGGCATCATGTTTGTCTTAGATTTGCGTTAATTAAATATTAATGCACATACCTCTCACATTAGGTCGGTAGCTTGTGGCCGCTGGATGTGCCGGGCGGTTCCCGGCAGACTTCTGCCACAAGCTAGACCTAACCTCGTGTCTAAGCATCTTTATGCCTACGAGCTCTCACGGTAGACTGACAGTTTGCAGTTACTGTTTATGCCGATTGGGTCCGGGCAGGCTTCTACCGCAAACAGAGTCTAACCTCGTGTCCTAGCATTCTTATTTTAGCTAAAGTATTCATTCACAGATTATGCCAATATCTGACTAATTATGCCAATTCAACAAATTAATTTCTTTACAAGTTATAGCAGATTATCCAAAGTTCTATTAACATGTTTTGCTCAATTTTTAGATCGTGTCTAAAGATTTTCATACCGAGATTACCGTATTCAGTTTCAACAGATTAGGCAATTTAACAGATTTAATCACACCTTAAAATTCCATTGACATACCTCGCTTAATCATAAAATTAAGACTAATTTTACATGCCTAAATTATGGTCATAATTCACGATATAACATATGCCCCAAATTTCTAGTTAAATTTACATAGTATAGAGTATTCTCCAAAAACCCCAAATCATGATATACAATACGAATTATGCTAAATTATAGCCTTTGGTTTCAGCGTATGTCAAATATCCAAAATCCCCATTTCGGCGTATTCACAATTAATAGTTATCCTATTTTAATATAGACATTTTTCGCCTAAATCATATTCTTTTTTTTTTCTTCCAAGTCATAGATCGTTATATAAAATATGCCCCCAAATCTAGATCTTAAATTACAACATATATTATGTCCTCAAAATCAGATCTTGAATTATAACATGCATTATGTTCCTAAATTACAAGTCATATGTTGTCATATAATAATTCTCCTTCTTCCAAATCATAAATCATCATATATAGTATGCCTAGATCTAGATCTTAAATTACAACATATGCCCTTTTCTTAAATCAGTCACAAATCAGTCATATCCAATTATGCATCATTCATTATTTTCCCCAAATTTAGCGTTCGTGCGTCAATCTCGTATGAGATTTGGCTCAGGCTGGTGGTAGCCTGGCTATAAAACAGAAGGAAGGAAGAGATACAGAATAGTTACAATAATTAGATAGATCTACACAGAAAAACAGATCTGATAAACAAGAATATGCATAATCTCCAATTCAGATTTATAACCATGTCAAGATCATAATTAAATTCCATATCTGAAAATATCTGTACTCACAATTCGTGGTTTAAGAAAGAGAAGAACAATTCCGGGATCTGATTTTCTGGAGTTGAT
Organism: Allium sativum; assembly: GCA_030737875.1. Lineage (NCBI taxonomy): Eukaryota > Viridiplantae > Streptophyta > Magnoliopsida > Asparagales > Amaryllidaceae > Allium > Allium sativum. The sequence continues at coordinate 955,139,822 of CM060926.1, read as the reverse complement.
TTAGCTTTCCGTTGATGTAGGCGTTGATTTGTTATCTTTTAATACTATTTAGATTGGAAGAAGAAGAAGCACTAGTTCTAGCTTAGGTCTCAGCAGAGTAAGACGCCATTGATTTATTTTAATATGAATTAGGGCAGTGTATAGGCGAAATGAAGTTGTGTGGAGAGAAAGTGAGGTTTGGGGGTATTTAAATAACTTAGGAGCAACGAATCTGGTCAGAACGGGCGTCTAAATGTAGAAGAATGGATCTATCCTCGGATCTGGAAAAGGAGGGGAGGTCGACCTCATGGTCGACCAGTTCTACCCAGGTCGACCCCCTGGTCGGCTGGGTCCTGGGCGGGAATTTTCCCGCCCAGCCCAGATGTGTGATTTGAATTTTTAAACTTTGAATTTGAATTCGGGTTGGTCTTTATTTTAAATTCCTGAAACTTCTAAGTGCCATAACTTCTTCATACGGAGTCCAATTTACGCAAACTCGGACTCTATCTCAAGCAGAATTCCGAGATGAACGCAATGGCGTAACTCGTTTCCCTTAAATCTTCTCTTAAAAATTAAGTATACTTTGTTTTGCAACTTTATGTTCACAGAAAATACAGGGTGTTACATTCTCCCCTCCTTAAAGGATTTTGTCCCCGAAATCTTAAAATTAAGAAGAATGTGTCTTACCATCCAATCACCCATTTACTCAACCATCATCACCAGCATCCACTGGCCTTAGAAAACTTATAATGTTGTATGAACATATGCAAAATGTGTGTATATGTCTCTTATCTAATGCAAAGATCAGGCGGTCTACTGATTCAGTTGACCTCCTTAATGCGAATTATGTTAGTGCCATGGGTCCACTTATGTGTGCAAGAAATCCTATTTGATACACATCATCTTTATATGAGTGCACAACCATTCATACAAATGCAACATCCATGTGATGAGTCAATCATTTTGCATCCACAGATATTAAAAAATGCGCACACATCCATATGTAGTATAAGAGTGTTTTTGAGCCGATCTAGTGGCAAGTGTGTGTATATGCATCCACGAGCAACCACTTGCATCCACTTGCAACCGTCAAACATAACATGTCTCAAACACATGTTTACACCCATTAGTTTCTACCTAAAGGCAGAAGAATCGATCGATAGGATACAACTAAGTGATTGGAGCAAGTACAAAGGTTCCGTTCCTATTAGACATCGGTTAAGAGAATAAATCCCTAAGTATCAACCCCGAGGACCGAAATCAACATTAGATTGACACTCAGAGAATTACTCCCATTAAACAATGTCAAAACTGGAAATCTACTTCACGCTTCGAGTAAAAACCCCTTTCCTTTTCAGAAATATTCAGATACTCACAGATTACTAGTACATATCGGATTATCAAATGATTCTCAGGAAACTAAGCATGATATATCCCACAAAAACCCAGAATGTATGCGTCATAGTCAACTTAACGCCCAACGTAGATGCCCTCAAACACCAAGTTATCACAAACAGATGAGTCGTAACCCTTATGGGGTTTGAGACTATCGTGGGATCAGAAACAAGACTAGTATTAAAGTGCAGAGTCTCAATTACAAAATCAAAATGCCAAAATCAAAACGAGTTTTATCTGGATAATCAGATAAGACTCTTAAACCTTCTACAGAAATTTTTCCTATCTCTACCCTATCTACCATTGACGTGAGCATTCGCCTACCCTCCAGAAATAGGTTCTGCCCTCCGCCCTTGCCTAGGTTTCTTCGAGCAGTCCCTGGTGAAGTGTCCCATTTTTCCACAGTTGAAGCAAGCGCCCTTCCTCTTTCTACAATCCTTATTCAAATGAGTCAAGCTTCCACAAGTAAAGCACTTTTTCTCCTTCTTATCTTCAGACTTTTCATTCTTCTTTTGTGTTTCCTTTTTGGGCCACTCTTCCTTGTTTTGTGGTCCTTCGAGCTTTTCTTCTTTCTTCTCACTTTTGGCTTCCTCTTCGTGCATTAACGCCATGTCAACCAATTTCTCGAATGTAGCCCCCATAGGAATGTGGGTCATAGCCAACCCATGTAGTGTCTCATTCAATCCTTTAACGAATCTCAGGGCCTTCTTCTCAGGTGTGTTCACTAAGTCTAAGCCAAATCTCGCTAATTGATTGAACTTGTTGACGTACTCCTTCACTGACGAATTCCCTTGCTCTAATGCTAAGAACCTCTCCATGTATAGATTCTCTTCCGCTCGTGAGAGGAATTTCATCTCGAACCTATGCCTGAAATCCATCCATGTCTCTACCGGACGCTCTCCATTCGTGACCTCCCACCAAAACGAGGCTTCATCCTTCATTGACCAAGCAGCTAATTGGACCTTCCTTACATCTCCTATCTTGAAGATACCAAAAAAATCTTCCACCTCCTTAAGCCAATTCCGAGCTTCAACAAACATCTCTGATCCGTGAAAAGGTTTCCCGCCTATTGCCCGAAAGTCCTAGCATATCTTCAAAAAAGTATTAACGCAGGGAGGGGGAGGAGGAAGAGGAGTGTCTGCTAGGCCTGCGGCAGTGGCCCTAGCTTACAGATACCTTCTGAACCAAGTTGGTATCGGTATGCCCTCGGGTAACCCAGAATGCTGAAAAGAAAATGAAGAGATTCAAAATGGAGAATTCAAAAGACAGATATATGGCTTTTGGGGATTATGTTTTTTAAAATAAACTTTACTTTTGAAAATACTTCCCTTTTAAAACCTTTTTGAAAATAGTTTCCAAAAACTTTTTATCAAATCTGGTAACGTTCAGCTTTTATACCAAGTGTAACACCCCACTTCCGTTAAGGTCACTCATAAAGGGAATGCCTCAACTTCGATGGAACGTTATAAGTAAACAGAACAGAAATTTAAAAGACAGATATGTAAAGTAGTACTTGAAAAATTTATAACTTTATTATAGTAGAAACAGAAATAAGTTTGGTTACATCACAATACCAAAACCCAAGTAAACAAATATCAGTCTTATACAAAATTCTTCAGAATGCATAATTTTAAAGCCATAATCCCCAACAGATAATGCCATAAATAGGTAGAATCAAAGCCAAGCAATATTTCAAGCACTTCTAGCACTTCAAGCAGATGCAACCTGAATCAAGCTCCTATGTTTCCACCCTGTGAACTGGGGGAGGGGGGAGGGGGGAGGGGGACGGAAGAAAAGAGGTGAAACAAACTAGGTCGGACATAAGTCTGGTGAGTCCAGTGACTTTCAGCATATGAACATGTAACAATATCATGACATGTAAATAAAACTGGATGAGAGATAACCATAACAGGAGTTGCAAGTTAACAGAAGAGACAGAATGATATAGGCTAAACTAAGCTTCTTTCTTAGTTTTCACTTCTCTGCACTAATACTAGTATAACAGAATTAGGTGTTGTCCGAATATCTAAACAGAAAACAGAACGATCTCTTCAGAAACACGATGCTAGTAATGGACCTTTACCTCCCGAATATAGACAGACGGTTTCAGAAACAGAATGCTAGAAATGGGCCTTTACCACCCGAAAAGAGACAGACGATATAGAAACAGAAGCAGAAACGGAATTAGAGACAGAAATAGAATATTCTCTACGGAAACAGAATGTAAGAATTAGGTGTACACTAGTAATGGGCCTTTACCACCCCAACAGACGGTACCACACAGAAACAGATAGGTGTTACCAACCCAATAGAAACGGACGGTACCCCAACAGAAACAGGCAGAACTAAGTGTACCCTAAATTCTACCCCAAGCGATCGGCTCTCTAATACATAAATACCCTGTGCCGGCCCCACAGAAGGGTGTATCACTCCCTAAAGTGGCAACCTATAGGCACAGACTTATTTACAGTTTTCACAGTGTCTTACATCCTCAGAGTAGACCGGATCCATGCACGCACATGACCCGGTTGGAATGCGCCATCAACACCCCTCGCTATTATCAGAGTGAACCTCTTGCAATTAGTTTAGTAAGCATGCCCTAGACCCCTACCTAGTGTTGGGTCATAGTTTTGATATCGGAAAGGGTAACTGACTAATATGGGTCCCAAACAACAGACGACACAAGTAATTACCCCTCCTAACCTTGTATCCCCAGACTAACAGATTTCAGATTAACTTGCTTACACATTTCAGATGTACAAAGTTCAGATTAACTAGTTCTCAGGTCAGACATACAAGTTAACAAGTTTTCAGACTAACAGATCAGATATACAGATTAACAAATTTTCAGACTAACGGATCAGATATATAGACTTACAGATTGTTTCACCTAACCTTGTATTGGGCCTGCAGATTTTCAAACAGGTTTATTAGATTCATCAGTCCAGTTGATTTAACCTTATCTACCCAATATGTTTTAGGCATCATATTTGTCTTAGATTTGCATTAATTAAATATTGATGCATAGATCTCTCACATCAGGTCGGTAGCTTGTGGCCGTTGGATGTGCCAGGTGGTTCCAGGCAGACTTCTACCACAAGCTAGACCTAATCTCGTGTCTAAGCCTCTTTATGCCTATGACCTCTCACATTAGACTCACATTTTGCGGTTGCTGATTAAGCCGGTTGGGTCCGGGCAAGTTTCTACTGCAAACAGAGTCTAACCTCGTGTCTCAGCATTCTTATTTTAACTAAAGTATTCATTCACAGATTATGCCAATATCAGACTAATTATGTCAATTCAACAAATTAACTTCTTTACAAGTTATAGCAGATTGTCCAAAGTTCTATTTACATGTTTTGATCAATTTTTAGATCGAGCCTAAAGATTTTCATACCCAGATTACCGTATTCAGTTTCAACAGATTTAACAGATTAAGCAATTTAACAGATTTAATCACCCCTTAAAATTCCATTGACATACCTCGCTTAATCATAAAATAAAGCCTAATTTTACATCCCTAAATTATGGTCATAATTCACGATATAACATATGCCCCAAATTTCTAATTAAATTTACATAGTATAGAGTATTCTCCAAAAACCCCAAATCATGATATACATTATGAATTATGCCATATTACAGCCTTTGGTTTCAGCGTATGTCAAATATCCAAAATCCCCATTTAGGCTTATTCACAATTAATAGTTATCCTATTTTAATATAGATCTTTTCCACCTAAATCATATAACTTTTTTTTCTTCCAAGTCATAGATCGTTATATAAAATATGCCCCCAAATCTAGATCTTAAATTACAACATATATTATATCCTCAAAATCAGATCTTGAATTATAACATGCATTGTGTTCCCAAAATTACAAGTCATATGTTGTCATACAATAATTCTCCTTCTTCCAAATCATAAACCATTATATATATATATATTATGCCTAGATCTAGATCTTAAATTACAGCATATGCCCTTTTCTTAAATCAGTCACAAATCAGTCATATCCAATTATGCATCATTCATTATTTTCCCCAAATTTAGCATTCGTGTGTCAATCTCTTATGAGATTTGGCTCAGGCTCGTGGTAGCCTGGCTACATAACAGAAGGAAGGAGGAGATATAGAATAGTTACTATAATAAGATAGATCTACATAGAAAAACAAATCTGGTAAACAAGAATATGCATAATCTCCAATTCAGATTTATAACCATGTCAAGATCATAATTAATTTTCATATCTGAAAATATCTGTACTCACAATTCGTGATTTAAGAAAGAGAAGAACAATTATAGGATCTGATTTTCTGGGGTTGATTTAGCTTTCCGTTGATGTAGGCATTAATTTGTTACCTTTTAATCCTATTCAGATTGGAAGAAGAAGAAGCACTAGTTCTAGCTTAGGTTTCAGCAAAGTAGCGACGCCATTGATTTATTTTAATATGAATTAGGGCAGAGTATAGGCAAAATGAAGTTGTGTGGAGAGAAAGTGAGGTTTGGCGGTGTTCAAATAGCTTAGGAGCAACGAATCTTGTCAGAACGGGCATCTAAATGCAGAAGAATGGATCTGTCCTCAGATCTGGAAAAGTGGGGAGGTCGACCCCCAGATTGACCTCATGGTCGACCAGTTCTACCCAGGTCGACCCCCAGGTCGACCCACTGGTCGACCTGGGTCCTGGGCGGGAATTTTCCCACCCAGTCCAGATGTGTGATTTGAATTTTGAAACTTTGAATTTGAATTCGGGCTGGTCTTTATTTTAAATTCCTAAAACTTCTAAGTGCCATAACTTCTTCATACGGACAATTTACGCAAACTCGGACTCTATCTCAAGCAGAATTTCGAGACGAACGCAATGGCGTAACCCGTTTCCCTTAATTCTTCTGTTAAAAATTAAGTATACTTTGTTTTGCTACTTTATGTTCATAGAAAATACGGGGTGTTATTGTACCGATAACTTTTGTGCCTGTAATACATCGATTCCCTTTCACCATTATCTGGTTTCGGTGTCAAGTTTGATAGTAACATTTGGCCCCATGTGAAGGTATATTTTCGACTTTTCAAGTCAAACTTTGACTTTCATTTTTGTACTTTATTTCCCGCCTTTTGGTGTCCCTGAATTGATCTACATTGTTGATCAACATTCACCTATGCGATTAGGGTTGAGAAGCTCTTTTGATATGCAGTCTTTCTTCTTCTTCTTCTCCACTTTCTTACCTGCAAATAGCCCGTTTTACACAAGATCACTGTTCTTCGCATATTTTCAAGATCACTAATTTCAAACGTGTTTCTGTAAGTATTTTGATAGATTTAAGCTAGAATTCTAAAAGAAATCATCTTTCTAGTTTGACTATGAAATTGATTAAGATCTACAAGTTGGAGATCTTTATTATAACGAACTGGATCAAACAGGGCAGCTGCAATGGTCATTAATGGTGGATGGTATGAATTTATCATCTATCCCTTTACCATATTTTATAGGGTTTAAAATGCAAGGTTTTGTATATAAAGGGTTTATCTTTAATACGGGGCGGAGCTTTCCTTATGATATCGATGTACTCAACATTAACGCTACCACCCCTCTCAGCTTTGGCTTTATAATCACCGAATCCAACGCCTATTTTTGGCTTTCAAATAGGTAGTACTAAAAAAAGGACATGAATCGCGCTGAAGGTTATACCGTCTTTTGTTCGAGCATCAGCAAAAACCTTTACTAACATAGGTGCGTGGTAACGTTTTCCTCGTCGGTACTTGGCCTTTGACTTTTAACTTTTGTGAAGCTAGCTGAGTCTTTGGTAGCTATAGTAATCATCTGGTTTCGGTTAGGCTAATATCACGGACTTGGGTTTTCCTAATCTTAACCTTACCAATACTGGAGTTTTTATTTACTTTTGGTTTCAGCGTCAAAACAATTGATACGTTCGCTACCAAATACTTAGTTGTATCTTAGACATGAAAACATAATGGACACATGTGCATTATGTTAAAGGTTTTAAATTTAATACCTCGTGGCATATTCTAACTTTTTCATAAGATTATGGGGCAACTTATGGTAAAGAGTTGATATGACAGTTCTAAACTTGTGAAATTAATGTGGTAATGTAATTTTGGGGAATAATATCACCTGGCAGGATTAGGTCTAAAAAACAAAGTGTTGATACATTGAACCAGTCAACTTTTCTTCCTTCAACCCCGTGATGGAATGCTCTTTGCGACATTTTTTTATTCAGACTCAGGATGAGGTGAAAGCCATTCTTGAGAGTTATGGTATGACTGGAGTTGATACCCTTCCATCTTCTGGGAAGATACCGTTCAAAATCCTCCGAAAGGATTCTTTGCATATTCCACCGTTCATATCTGGCATGGTGGTTTCTTCCCTTTTCCAGACTTCATCGTGAGGTTCTTACGACACTTGAAACTAGCTCCCATTCAACTGACTTCAAATACATATACTTGCCTCTTATGCCTTGAACTCCTAACTTTAGAGTCAGGGTAGTCTTCTCTCAGTTCTCGCCTTCAACACTATTTGCAACATTTGTTAGCAGTCAAAGGGATTAATCCGCCTATTCTTCATGCTAACTTTCGAAGAAGTTGTTTAGTGATAACTTCACTCAAGTTTAGGACTGTGATACACAATTTTTCTATATCAGATGCCCTTAAGTATCACAGGCACTTTTACTACTCTGGGTAAGTTGTATTCTTCAGTGTCCATTACCTTGTTTCTTAGGCTTTGTTTAACTTTTGTTATGTCTCAGCTTCTGTAAGGAAAGACCTAAATGTCAAGGAAGCTCAAGCTTTTAATGCTATACTTAAAGCTTTCGAGAAACTGGGAAAGCGATCACTTCTATGGACTTTGGGCAACCTTCAGAAGTTTGGTTTTCTTCCCTCGGGACAAAAGATTTTGGGAAGTCCTCCCTTGCACTTTCCTGGCACTAAGCATATATTCTTGGGTTCTGATGTATTCACCAACCCATCTCCTTTAATTCCTGGATCTTTGTGTAAGGACATCTTTTCAATGTAATTTTGAAATTCGATTCCACACCTAATATGTTTAACTCCATGTTTGTTGCAATCATCTTCCCACGCTCTTGATGGGGAGTCTAATCTGGATGCCTTGTCCCGATATAACGTTGCGTTTAAGAGAAATCTTTCCACCATTATTGACGAATCAGCCTCTAAAATATGCAAGGATGAGACCTCTTCCCTTTTCTTTTCCCGAGGCTGCTATTACTAAGTCTAGTGAGGATCACACTCCTGATCCTACTAACCCCTCTACTGGTGTGACCCATAGTAGTACTCTTCAAACTGTGACTTCGAGTAGTGATTTGCTTCATTGTATCCAGACACCTGATACTCCTGGATTTTTAAATTTAGTGGAGCGAGAGCTAAAGACACATTCTTTACCCAGACATGCTTGTTCTTTCAGATCTCCTCCAATGACTCAAAATTTTGATGAAGTTGCATAGCTTGCTCTTTCTTCTGACAAAATTGCCAACATTTCATTGTCGTCCTCATCTTCAGACTTAATAAGCTTGCGACGATCACTTGCCTAACCACAACTCCTGGTATAGCCTTGTTTCTATTTTCTTATCTTATTTTCACATAAGCTTTGATTCTTGTTTTCTTTTCCCAGATTATCAAGAAATGGTTCTCTTTTTTGGAGAAGGTCGTCTCACTTTCCTCAGAGATTACAACACTTAAATAAGAGAAAGTTGCATCGGATCTTAAAATTAAGACTTTGACGGAGGAGCATAAGAAAGAGTGTGTAGAATTGAGGATATTTCTTAAGAGGGTTGAGTTGGAGTTTGAGGATGAGAGGAAGTCTAGGTTCCTTTTGAATGACCAAGTATCAGCACTGGAGTTGTTTAAACAGGAGGTGGAAAACCAAAAGTCTAGGATGGTAGCTAATCATGCCAGAAGGCTAAAAGAGAGAGATGACCAACTTTCTATGACTCAGGATGCGCTACCTAATGCCAAGCACATAATCTATGAGGCTAGAAACAGAATCTTTTCTTTTCTGGAATCTCATTATCAAAAGGCGACGATAAAGTTTTTTGAAGATGCCTTATTGTTGGAATATTCTGATAATTTCCAAAAGTACCCAGCGATTTCTCTTCCTTCAGTTCATCGTTCTATTTCGGCTCATGTTATGCACAAAATTGAGTAGCTCAAGAAAGGCATTGATGTTACGAAGGAGGCTACAGAGAAACCAGAAAATCTTTTTTATGTTGAGCACCTTCCGAATGATTCTGACTCATGTAAAGAAGATGGTGACACTACTAATATTGATGATGACTGGGATGATGAAGGTGGTGACCATAATCTCAATTGTAAAGAAATTCCCGACAATCTAAGTGGAGGAAAAATCACTCCAGCTCCTTTTGCCAGTGATATTCGAGCTTCTGAAGAAATAGTTCCCAGCCCTTCGAATGTTCATCTTGGCTTGGATTTAGCTGAGACTCTTTTCCAAAGATGATGATTCCTCGAGCGAAGGACGTAAACGAATGGTGCACATTGATGAACCTGGAACCTCTACTGCTCAGGTATGGCTTTTGCTTTAGTAACATCTTTTTTTTCTTTTTAATTCTGGGCAATCAATTTCCTATAACAACACGTAGATAGGAGAAAACATTGTTTGCCAATATGATTCGAGATTAGATAATGATCGGAAAAAATATAACTTATCTTTCCTTAGAGTAAGTAAAGTTGCCGCTAAAATTAAAACGTCTCCAGCAAAAACTTCTTATAGATTAAAATTCCTACCTTGTTTTGTGCTGTGGCAGAATCTTACCCTACTTGAAGATGTACTTTAAAGAGATCCTCTATATCCATATTCTAACCAAATGAGGAAATGTTCATTGCGAACTATTTCTCAAGCAACGTCTGGACTGGGAAAAGACCCTTTAATATGTGATGTTCGACGTATTTGTGTAAAATATAAGTTTCCCCTAGATTTTCTAGGTGACAAACGGGAAGCTGTTCTAAAAGAAACTTAAAATTCAACCCATCGAACCTAATCATACATAAGATGTATTTTGATTAATAGGCTTGCCGTTGTAACCCTTAATGTGTGTACTTTTGTAGCAAACCCCTTTGTTAATGAAAATTACAATTCGTTAATATCACTCTTTTGAGGCTGGATTTGTAAATAACTGTGTTTGGCCTTTTGCGCAATTAGAGGAGTAACCCTAGAGTTTCACCTTCTCGACTTGGAGAGGAATCACTAGCAATTGCAAAGACAAAGAGCCTTTTTAAATATGCCCCTACTTCAAAATGGGAAATGATGTATCTTCAAAAAGTGGAAATTAGGAATCAGGATGAACAAATGTTCACTCTAGAAGGCTATTTGAATGAAAAAGACAAGATCATTCTTGATTTGTAAAAGCGACTAAGGGCCCATCCTTCTACCAATTCAGATGAGGAGATAAGTAGATTGCTTTTACGAATCAACGAATTAGAGTCGAATAGGATGGTGCCAAAGCAAATTATAAATCTTTAGAATATGCTTTAAAGCATCCTGACTCAGATTAAAGGGCCTAGTTATTACAAATTTTTTCTAGTTGATAACTATGGCATGTACGAGAATGGTATGAATGTAAAATGATGATATCTTGTATGTGGCAACTTTTGGGATGATTTTGTAAACAAGTGTATGTGGATATCACTTGACACCTGATCTTGTGAATTTCTGAGAACACTCTCTTTCAGGAGCCTTATTGGACCATGCTGCACAAACTTAATATGTACTATTTGGTGATAACCTTGTAGGACATGTAAAATAACCTTCTTATCCTTTATGAGACAGTATTTGCATTGCAATCAAACAATAAATGAATGTCTGATAGGATAATATGTTTATTTATATTTCATGTTTTGGGAATGGCCATTCTTTTAAATAGGTGTTTTTAAAGAGCCTCCCTATGCGAGGTATTGAAGAAAATATAACCTTTGTCATAAGATTCTATTTGAAGGGCTCAAGGTACCTACTTGAGTATCTATTAGGAAAATTCTTTTTTCAGAAAATAGATAATAATTTTGAGGCCCCTATTTGAGCATAGTAATCGAAGTCTGAAAGTCTTTCCTCCTTTAAAACAAGGTTTGGAAATCTTCACCTATCTTTAGGTGCTTGAAATATACTTGATCTAGGAATGGATCCAAGACCCTGCTTGGAAAAAGTAGTTTACCGTTATAACTTGAGTTGCCCCTTCAGTAGAATTCCAATTGCACTACTTTTGTAGTAGAATCACGTGATTGTTTGGACCATATATTTTGTTAGAATAACGAGTAATGATTTTTGTGTATACGGGTTAAGAAAATCTCTCTGAGCAAGATGGAAGGTCGCAATCCTTGTTTGAAGGTTTTTGGATGGTAGATTCGTGATATCAATCCGAGTATTGATAGTGGATTCTTTTCCTAAGGACAAGAATTAGAGTCTCTTGACCCAGATTAGGGTACTTGGTTGGAAGTCCAAGTTTCTTTTCTGGAAACATAAATAGGATCACCGGAACCCATGTTCTGGAATTCCATGAGAGCTGACCAAAAATCCACATCTAGCGATAGTAATTGGAAGCTTCAAAACCCAGATTCTTACGTTAATGAGAGAAGACCAGAATTCCGCTTCTGGCAATGATTAGAAGTTCTGAACCATAAACCAGATTCAGGTATTTAATATTAGGCCAGAAATCCAATTTTGGTAATAATTGCAGTCCCGAACCAACCCAGATTTGAGTATTTAATAGTAGACTAGATATCCACATATGACATTTATTAGAAGTCCCGAACCATAACCTAAATTCGGGTATTTGATAGAAGACCAGAAATCACCTTCTAGCAATTTATAATTTTGTTACCCCCTTTAGGTTTTATTTGCAAAACAGAGGATATGCGTGCCTTGCTAGCCACTCTTTGGGCTTGTGATTATCAAAGCAGAGGACGTATGTGATTTTTTGGCCACTCTCTGGGCCTGCATGTCTAGTGCAGTTGGCTAACTTATTCTCAATTAGGACCCAAGGACTTACTTGACCCACTCCAGGAGGCGCTTTACTCTGGCTATCATAGGTGGTGATAAGGACTTAGATTCTTTAACCTGGCCATCGTAGGCACAATTAAAGGCTTACACTTTTGGTGCTCTACCCTGGACATCGTAGGCACGGATATGGGTCCTTTTGCGGGATACGAGGAACATATGCACTGGTAGGACATGCTCTTCTGCGAGCAGAGGCAGGATGTGCTTAATTCGAGCAGAGGTAGGACATACTCTTCTACGAGCAGAGGTAGGGCGTGCTAATTTACATGCTCTTTCCCGACCATTTCTGGCATGGATAGGAGGCCTACTCTTTTGATGCTTTAACCTGGCCCTTTCAAACTTCGGTGCGGTTAAAGGCTTACACACCACCCCCACTCCGAGGGGTGCCTTACCCTGGTCTTCTTGGTGGTGACAATGGTCTTCTACCATCGTAGATAGCTTCATCCATTTTGGATGGTTTCGAATTTTTAGGGAGATCGTACCCCAAACCATGTATTCAATCTTGCTTCATAGAACCTACTGTTGTAGATGATTAAGTCTTCTTTATATATCTATACATTTGGACTGGTTGAAAAACCTGGTGATCATCCCTTCCAGGACTCGACAATGCTTGGTTTCATGTCCATTCATCATATGATAGTAGCAGTAAGGTCCTCCTAACCTGACTTCGTTCTTGGGCTTCTTCTTTAGTGATGGCCAAAAGTTGAGCTCATGCTTGGTTAGCAAGTAGATATTCTCAATTGTTGTAGTGAGCTTGCATTCTTGGGGCAACCTTGATCGGAAGACCCCCTTTCGTCATTGTAGCTCAACCCTTTTGTTACTTGATTTCCTTGGTTATTCTTCATATTCAAGCTTGCTTTTTGCCATGTTGTGAGACCGGGAGGCAACCTTCTTGGACCATTTTGAAGTTAAGTAGCTAAAATTTTCCATTATTCTTTACTCGAGTATAGTTCCCCTAACTTGTGCATGGATGGCTTCCTTTATGTGAGTGAATAGGTTATATTTCGTTGACACAGAGTTTCTTAAAGCAAAGATCGGGGTTAGTCGTATATGGAAAAGGTTAATGCTCGAACGGTCGGGATCATAAGGTTCTGCTTCCTTATCCTTTTTTTTTATATGTAAAGCTTCTAATCTAAGCCTTTGTTCTTCCATCACTCTCGGGTCAGTAATATCTGACACAGCCATTTGAGATTTTAAAGATTGTTGTTGGGATCCTTTGCCCATGATTTTGCTTCTTCGATGCTTAGTCCAATCCGGAACGTAACAACACAGTTAGAAATGTGTTAAGGTTATCAAAAGATTCGGAGGTTCAAGCCCTCTTTCTAGCACCAAAATGTTAATGATATTTTTCGTTAACACTGGAATTAGGTCTAAGGATATGGACCTAGGGGAGGTAAAGAGATTATTTAATTCCTACCAACTTGAGTTAGTTCAACATTTCCTAGCTATCAAGGGTTTGAGTCCGAAGATTAGTTACTCTTCCTATAAGGGATGAGTACCATGCTTGCAAGACTCAAAAACCAACAGTTACCTTCGGACAAGGGCTCCCTAAGAGCATTACAAGTTAGAATGATAAATGGATTGTAGAAGGGTATTTTGGGTAATTTGGATTATGCATGGAACATTTTCATGAAGAAACCTTGAAGAAACTAGGAACATAAATGATGAAGAATTTCACGATATTAGTCTCAAGTATTGATTCACTATTTATTGATCACTTTGTTGAGTACATAGAAGTATCTAAGTAAAATCCCCAAATCGAACTAGAATTTAAGGTTTACCCAATAAGGAAAGTTTACAGGAGTGGGGAATGAGAAAAAGTCCCCCAAAATGAGACCCTTGGGGCCTTATTTATAGACAATTTAAGCCCCTTTTTGGCTTCGATTGGTAGAAACCCAATTATTAGTGCTTTCAGCTTCGACAACTACTCTTTAGGCTTGGTATCGACCGATTTATTAGCGTTCGGTGTCAGCTTCTCAATTTTGCCCTTCTTTTTTGCATTGGAAGAAAGGAGGGGTTTGTTCCGACCATCCTTGCATAACATTGCTTGCTGAGCATTATTATCGGGTCTATCTTTCTTTCGGAGTATCATTTTCTGGAATTTAGGAGTAGCTTCCTCCTAATGTATTGATACCAAGTTAACTTGTACAGATATCTTACATAGTTGCTTTCGATCTTGATGATAAGCTTCGGTTTTGATAGCAAGTCTTCAGAATATTGCTCTTATGCTTCCGTTCCTTATGACTTTGTCATCTTCATTTGTTTCGGTATTGACACTAAGCGGATTAGTGTGGATAGCCCCTCTTCTTATGGATTCAGATTACTTCGTTGAATTCTTGGGCTTAGTTCAGGCTTTGCGATAGCATGCTTTTGGTATGGCTTCCAATGAGTCTGAACTTACTTCCTGGTGTAGGTATCGGTACTAGATACCGACAGCTCTTTGCTTCCTCCTAGGTTTAACTTTACGCCTTTCATGGTTCTAGGTTTCGAGTCATAATATTTTGGCCAGCCCTTTTTATCTGCTTTCGGTTTTATGTTGTACGCTTTCGGAGCTGAACACTTGGTTGTTTCTTTCGGTGTCAGCACTGCGTTGCCGCTACTTTCTTACGTAAAAACAACAAACCTCTGCCTTGTATGTTGGTACCGATAGCATATTAACTAAATCTTCTTCTTGTTGCTTTCAGTAATCGTTGCTTCTGCAATCTAGTGCTAGTTATCTGTTTCAGCAACCTACTTTTGGTGCCTGTAATGTTCCCAAACCCCTTCACCAATATCTGGTTTGGGTGTCAAGTCTAGTAGTATCATATATATATATATATATATATATATATATTATTTTAAAATTTTGAAACGAAAGCCAAGAATTTAAATTCTGAAATTTAAATTTAGCTTGTGCAAGTTAAATAGATTGAAATGGTATAAGTGAATCAGATAGATCAAAATTTAATTTAAGTTAAGTTAACTAAAACTGGGTTGGATTAGAAATAATATCTACTGGAATCGAATATAGAAAAATTGAGTTGTAAATGATTTTATAACTTAGTTATGAAATTTGAATGGAATATTCGACAATTTTGGATAGTCAAAAATTTCAAGTTAGATTTGGAGACATAAATTAACTTATATTAAAATATAAGAGAATGGGGTTGTGTGACGAACGCCCACAATCCTTGCACTAAACAAGAGGAATAATGCACTGAAAGGTGTGCTAGGCAGCTGTAGAAGATCATCATAGGTAAACAACAACATCAGAACCTGTTGTAGAACTCACAACACAAGGATAAAATATAATAGAACATATACAACAGGTAGAAATAGTGGAGCATCATATAGCAAACTTTTGAAAACTTTCACAACATTCTGAAAGGTTATCCATACATCATAGGAATATCAAAATCTGTACATGAAGCCTCACTACAACACTCAAAGAGCAATTCAAATAGTGGGAATTGAAGTACTAGATAGTAAGTAAGATAATACGCCGGCCTCCTGCTCGCCTCCGAATTACAACATCGTCCTCACTGGGCTATCACCTGTCACCTACCACCTAGTCTGCCCATCCACAAACGGATGAACAACCCATGGTAATAAGAGGGAAACATAAAATTTTGAGTCAGACAACAGTCTTAGTGAGCAATAAAACAGCTAACAAACATCAACAATAAAGTTTATGAGAATGGGTAAATAAACAAACTAATCTACCCACAACACTAGAGAAGAACTCAACCTCGCCTTCCCCACATCGAACAGTGATAGCTATACAATCCATTCAACCAAAGGAATAACAATCCATTCATGAAAATAGAACAGTCAATGATAACACTCATAATATCCACATTATATATCTCACGTAAACCATCCTAATCGAATTCAATCATTCCTCAAGCACAAGCCCCAGAGGCCTAAATCAATATTAGACAAGCACCCAAGAAGCATCTCTTTCGACTTTCATCCATGGCAGACTTTGGTTATCGCTGCCAATCCTGGTTCGAAACCATCATTAATCGTATGACGACCAACCTTGCCATATGTCAAGGGATAATAGTAACCCCGGTTCTAGCATAAACTCCATACGCCTTTCAACGATACATATGTTTGTCCAACCTTGACAACTAGGCCTTTCAACGATACCCAGGGTACTCGACCAGCGGCCTTCCAGTCTTTTGGGTGCCCTCATTGTACCCTACTTCGAGCCTGCTAGAACTTATGACAACAATAACTTCTCGGCCTTAGTATCTCTAGTCATCCAACCTGAAGACTTTCCATAGACCAAGAAACCTTCTCGAGTAACCATTATCCACCAACTCAAGACCTTTGAGTTGCCACCTCATTCGTTGTTCTACTCCGGTCAACGAACACATTCAAATATTCCCACTTGAATTCTCCTCGAAGTCACAACATCACTGAGACATCACATCACTGCGCCGCAGTTAGGGTTGGGGGGATGCCCCCGATTTTATTTTCCAAGCTCTTTTGTTCAAATCCCGGTCGTACCCGAAAAATATAATTTTTTTAGAAAATGACCCTGTGCAACCGACCAGACAGTGACCGACCGACCAGATCAGAAGACATGATCGACCAACCCACTTGAGGCCGACCCACTTCCACTCCATCACTTCAAACTTTCCGACCGAACCATTCTGGAGTGCATAAGTGCCCCCATGACCAACCAGGCTTATTCAAGTCCAGGCCCGACCGATCGACCCACCTCGACTGACCGACCCGCCTCGACCGACCACTCCTTTGCACTGCCCCACTTCATGACCGACTAGACAATAAGACCGACCAGAATGAAGCCGACCGACTCAAATCCAGACCGACCAAATACCAGACCCAAGATTTTGTGATCGACCCAACCACTTCGGACCGACCCACTTCCGACCGACCGACCCAAAGATGACCGACCGACTTCCTTTGTTGACCGACCCAACTCTGATTTGTTCCCCAAGCCACATTTTTACCGACCGACCCACTTTAGACCGACCATAAACCTACACATGCCCAAACCGAATCCAATTTCAACCAAAACTTCGCCAATCAATTATCTCGATGAAATCTATCCTTTCAATTCATCACATTCAACCATAAACACGTTATGAAATCAATAACAATATAAATATAACGATTTTCACTAAAATAATGCAATTTCTCTAAAATCATGATAAACGAACATAATTATGGATCTAACCTGCATAAGCATACGAAATAACATAGAAATTATCGGTTTTAACTTGCTAAATTAGATCCTGTGGTGATTCATATGTAAATGGACTTACCTCGATGTAGATCTATAAGAAAACACTTGAAAATGATGAAATTATACACAAACAACTCATACACTTGATTGAATCCGTGTGAAAGATGCATATCACTCACCGATTCTCCAAATCAAAGCAAAAACAGTGAAATTAGATTTCGAACAGCGGAGAACTTGATCCAAATCCTTCTATTCGATGAATCTCACTTCAAATGGTGTAGATCTTGGATTCCCTTCTTTAGATCTCGATTTTAATGGTGGAAAGGTGTTAGAAGAAGTAGGAACACAAGGACACCAAATGAGAGAATGAAGAAAGTAAACTATTGTCCATGCCTCTCACCCCCTATTTATAGTCTTCCACCAGCCCATTAATAGGCCTCCCTAAATCAGCCCATTATGGCTTACGAAACATGAACAACCAACTGTTAAACCTTAAAACAGCGATTCCTCCCAAACCGCTGAGCTAAATCTTTAAAGTGACCACTCTATGGAAAGAGAATCATCATTCCCTTTCCAATGGCACATGTTTCAACACCTGATTCGATCCTAATAAAAAATTATGCCCTTTACAAGACTGATAGGGGAAAACTGGTCACAAACAAAATTGGTGAAAATTATGAACATGTCTCACATACCCATAAGCAACATATTAAAATAAGAGAATGATCCAAACCTCAGAGAATAAAATAAAAATATTTTACGATCTTCCGATACGAAAAATGCAGGCTGTTACCGGTTGAGATTTATTAATTAAACGAAGTTGGACGTATATATTAAATTAAATTTAAAATGAGCTCGTCGCGTCGTGGTAGTTTGTAATTTTATGTTTTGAACATCAAATGGATGTACAGGGTTCAATATAAGTCGGAATTCTTTGAAACAAAAATCTTTCGGATCTATTGGATTATAGTTTTCTAACGGGAGAGAAAAATCAAGATCTTATATTGTGGATTTTTAGTTATGTCAAAATCAAATTTCCAAGAAAAATCGCGGTGTGGTCGTTTATAAAACTATAATGATTTATTAAATAAAATGGAAGGATTTTAATAAAGTTAAATTATCTAGCTTATAAGCTAAAAGGGAATAAATTGATCTAGAATCAATTTGGATGAATGTGAATGGATATGCATGGAATATAAATTGGATGTGAAAATACTGATTGTGAATCATTCAAAACTAAATAAAATGGTATGTAGATCGATTGAAATGAACAACTGAATGATGGAATCCTGAGGTTGCTCATAAATATACATGTAAACATGTAAATGTTGTGTTTGTTCAAATTAAAGGAATTAATGTTATTTAAACTTCATGTTATGAGATTTATGTATTTAAATTTGAGTAAGTACAGGTACATGGAGCTCTATGACTCAGTTTTGCGTAAATTGTGTAAATATTAAACGAACTTGCTTAATAATACTTATATAAGGTACCCTATGCAAAACCACAAAATTCGATATAGGAAATGTATGTATTGTGTTTTCGACCGTGTAGGTCGATGTATATATATATTATCTCTCTTGTTATATTGCCAAAGTCCCTTAGTGCATGGAAGACTCTACCAAAAATTTAGGGAGTTAGAAAAAATTTCAATTGTTTTGAAATTTTAGTGTAAGCTAAGGAGATGGTTTTAAAATTAGGTAAATTCAAAGGGTTTTAAATTAGAAATGAGAATTAATTATTTGCACGAAAACCAAGATTATAGAAATGTGAAGTGCCGGGTTTCAAAAGTGAATTTTTAAAAGGTTAATAAGTTTGAAGCAATTTTTGTAACAGCCCACATTTTAATATCGGAGGATCATAAAATATTTTTATTTTATTCTCTGAGGGTTGGATCATTCTCATCTTTTAATATATTGTTTATGGGGATGTAATACATATTCATAATTTTTACCGATTTTGTTTGTGACCATTTTGCCCCCGTCAGTCTTGTACAGGGCATAACTTTTGACTCAGGTCGAATCAGAGGCTGAGACCTGTGCCATTCGAAAGGGAATGATGATTGCCTTTCCGTAGAGTGGTTACATTAAGAATTTGGCTCAGCGGTTTGGGAGAAATCGTTGTTTTAAGATTTTCCAGTTGGCTGTTCAGGTTTTGAAAGCCATAATGGGCTGAATTGGAGAGGCCCATTAGTGGGTTGATGGAAGGGTATAAATAGGGGGTAAGGGATATGGGAAATGGTTTTAATTTTTCATTCTCGCATTTGGTGGCTTGTGCTCCTCCTTCCTCTAACACCTTTCCACCATTAAAAATCAAAATCCAAGGATGGAAATTATAGATCTACACCATTGAAGGCTAGATCTCCATCAACTGAAGCAACAGTTCATAGGATCAAGGGGGATCTTGCGAAGTGCTTGCTGTCCAGAATCTTATTTCATTGATTTTAGCTTATTTTGGAAGATTGGTGAGTGATTTACATCTCTCACATGGGTTCAATGAAGTATATGAATGTTTGATCATGTTTTTCATCAAATTCAAGTGTTTTACCATAGATCTATACCTTGATATGTCCATTTACATTTGAAACACCCTATGACCCAAGTAAGCATGTTTAAATCGGTAATTCTTATGCCATTTTACATGTTTATGCAAGTTAGATTCGCAATTTAGATCATATGTTCATTTATCATGTTTTTTTGGTGAATTTGCATAATTTGGTGATAATTGTCATTTTCATGATGTTAGTCGTTTCATAACATGCTTATGATTGTACTGGATGTATTGGATGAGTCAGTCTCGTCGAATTTGTCATTTGGTAAAGTTTTGACTGAAATTGAAATTGGATTGGGGATGTACAGTGGATCGATCGGTTAGGAAGGATCGGTTGTGGAGTGGCTTGGAGAACAAACCAGGGAAGGACCGATCGGTGTGCCCCAGAAAAGGACCAATTGGGGGGTGCAGGCAGAGGGCCGATCGATGGGTGTAGCTAGGAGGAAGGATCGGTGTGTGTATGCTCCAGGTGACCGATCGGTAGGTGGGTGATTAACATGGTGCTCCAAACGATCGGTCGGTAGTTGTTGCTCAGGGAGGCCGATCGGTGGGTGATGCTTCAGAGGACCAGTCGGAAGTACTTCAGAGGACCGAACGGTGGTGCTCTATGATGTAGACCGGTCATTGTTATGTGATGCAGACCGACCGGTGTCATGTGGTGTGGACCGATCGGTGTGCTCCAGGAAGAGAAGGCCAATCGGTGTTGATTTTCTGAAAAATCATATTTTTCGGGTACGACTCAGATTTAAACAAAAAAAGGTCTGGAATTTTTTTTTTTGGGGCAACCCCCTAAACCGTAGCTGCAGCACAGTGGTGTAATTGGCTCGGTGATGGTGTGACTTCGAAGTAAATTCAAATACATAGGTTCTAAGTGTTGAAAAGTGTTCGTTGATTGGTGTAGAGCAGTGAATGATGTGACAACTCAAAGGTTGTGAGTTGGTAGATAATGGTTGCTCAAGAAGGTTGCTTGGGCTATGAAAAATCGTTGAGTTAGATGACTAAAGATGAGAAGGCCAAGAGATTTTCATTGTTGTAAGTTCTAGCAGGCTCAAAGCAAGGGTACGATAGGGGTACCTAAAAGACCGGTTGTAGGTCGAGTACCCTGGGTATCGTTGAAAGGCCTAGTTGTCAAGGTTGGACATATATACGTATCGTTGAAAGGCGTATGGAGTTTATGCTAGAACATGGGTTACCATTAGCCCTTGACATATGGTAAGGTTGGTCGTCATGCGATTAATGATGTTTTCAAAGCAGGATTGGCGGTGATAGCCATAGTCAGTCCTGGATGTTTGATTGTTTGTATGCTCTGTTGTACAATCCCTTGTAGATTGTCCAGTGTCGCAAGAGATGTTCCTTAGGTGCTTGTCTGATATTGGTTTAGGCCTCTGGGGCTTGCGCTTGAGGGATGTTGAATTCGATTAGGATGATTTATATGAGATATATAATTTGGATGTCATGAGTGCTTTGCCATGATTGAGTGAGTGTTCTGATTTTCATGGATAAATGGTTGAGATGTTCGATGTAAAGGCTATCACTATCCGATGTGGGGAGACATGGTTGAGTTCTTCTCTAGTATTGTGGGTAGATTAGTATGTTTATCTATCCATTCTCATATACTCTATTGATAAAGTTTGTTAGTTATTTTATCGCTCACTAAGCCTCTTGTCTGACTCAAGGTTTTATGTTTCTTCTTATTACCTTGGACTATTCATCCAGTTGTGAATGGGCAGACTAAGTGGCAGGTGATTGCTTAGTGTGGGCGATGTAGCTGTTCGAAGGCGAGCAGGAGGCTAGCGTACTATCTTTCTACTATATAGTCTTTGGATTTTCGCTGTTCATTATTCTACGAGTGTTGTAGTGAGGAAATTTATATAAACACTATTTCCAAGTGTATGGATATTACTTTCTAGTTTATATGGATGTATAGTGTTTTCTGCTTCACTATTACTACCTGTTGTATATGTTATATAAATTTTATACTTGCGCTGTGAGATTTATGGCAGGTTTCGATGTTCTTTACCTACACCGATGATCGTCCACAGCTGCCTGGCACACCATTCAGCGCATTATTCCTCTTCTTTAGGTCAGGGGTTGTATCGAGATCGTTCGACAACGAATGAAGACAGTCCAAGATCGTCAAAAAAGTTATGCTGATAAGCATCGAAAAGATTTTAAATTCGACGTCGGCAATATGGTTTTTCTCCATTGAAGCATGTGGTTCGATTTGGAAGTAAACAAAACTTAGCTCCTAAGTTCGTTGGACCATTTTCGATAGTCGAGCGAATAGGAAAGCTCACACATAGATTGGAGTTACCTGAGAAGATGTCGAGTGTGCATAATGTTTTCCATGTGTCATTTCTACAGAAGTTCGTGTATGATTCAAATGTTGTGGCATCTCCAGAGCAGTAGGAAAACTAGAAGTAGAGACCGCAGTTACAAAACCTCGTAAGCCGCTTCGTGTTGTGGGGAATGACACGAAACAACTTAGGAGGAAGACAGTTAAGCAAGTCATGATACACTGGAGTGAAGATGGTGATGATTGTACGTGGGAGACGGAAGAGAGCATGAAGGCGACTCATCCACAAATCTTCGTTGGTAGGAGTCTTTGACATCATATCATCATTGTATCGTTGTATCTTATTGTTGTTTGATAGAATCCCACGTGATAGGATAAGGCTATGGATGCATGGCTTGATGGTTGCTAGTATGGATGGTAGGATTGGATTGTCATGGATGATATGCATGCGTAATTGTTGTGGTTGCTTGTGTTTGTTTGGAATTTATGGGGAAAAATTCTTAACGGGGGAGAATGTAACGGCCTGCATTTTACATATCAGAGGATCGTAAAATATTTTTATTTTATTCCCTGAGGGTTTGATCATTCTCATCTTTTAATATGTTACTTATTGGGATATGAGACATGTCCATAATTTTTACTGATTTTGTTTGTGACCATTTTTCCCCTATCAGTCTTGTACAGGGCATAACTTTTGATTTAGGTCGAATCATAGGATGAGACCTATGCCATTGGAAAGGAAATGATGATTGCCTTTCCGTACAGTGGTTACATTAAGAATTTGGCTCAGCGGTTTAGGAGATTTTTTTAAAGCTTTTTCAATTGGTTGTTCAGGTTTTGAAAGCCATAATGGGTTGAATTGGAGAGGCCCGTTAGTGGGCTGATGGAAGGGTATAAATAGGAGGTAAGGGATATGGGAAATGGTTTTAGTTTTTCATTCGCTCATTTGCCTCCTTCCTCTAACACCTTTTCCACCATTAAAAATCACAATCCAAGGTTGGAAATTATAGATCTACACCATTGAAAGCTAGATCTACATCAACTGAAGCAAGAGTTCATCAGATCAAGGGCATTGTACGAAGTGCTTGCTGTTCGGAATCTTATTTCATTGATTTTAGCTTATTTTGGAAGATCAGTGAGTGATTTACATATCTCACAAGGATTCAATAAAGTATATGAATGTTTGATCATGTTTTTCATCAAATTCAAGTGTTTTACCATAGATCTATAATTTGATAAGTCCATTTTCATATGGAACACTCTATGACCTAAGTTAGCATGTTTAAACCGGTAATTCTTATATCGTTTTACATGTTTATGCAAGTTAGATTCGCAGTTTAGATCATATGTTCATTATTATGTTTTTTGGTTAATTTGCATAATTTAGTGATAATTGTCATTTTCATGATATTAGTGGTTTCATAACATGGTTATGATTGTATTGGATGTATTGGATGAGTCGTTCTCGTCAAATTTGTCATTTGGCGAAGTTTGGGCCGAAATTGGAGTTGGATTGGGGCTGTACAGTAGACCGATCGGTTAGGAAGGATCGGTTGTGGAGTGGCTTGGAGAACAAGCCAGGGAAGGACCGATCAGTGTGGCCCAGAAACGGACTGATTGGTGGGTGTAGGCAGAGGACCGATCTGTGAGTGTAGCTAGGAGGAAGGATCGGTGTGTGTATGCTCCAGGTGACTGAACGGTAGGTGGGTGATGAACATGGTGCTCCAGGCGATCAGTCAGTGGTCGTTGCTCAGGGAGGCTGATCGGTGGGTGTTGCTTCAGAGGACCGGTCAGTAGTGCTTCAGAGGACCGACTAGTGGTGCTTTGTGATGTAGACTGGTCAGTGTTATGTGATGTAGACCGACCAGTGTCATGTGGTGTGGAACGATCGGTGTGCTCCAGGAAGGGGAGGCCGATCGGTATTGATTTTCTGAAAAATCATATTTTTCGGGTACGATTCAGATTTGAACAAAAAAAGTCTAAAAAAAAATTTCGAGGGCAGCCCCCCGAGCCATAACCGCAGCACAGTGGTGTAATTGGCTCGGTGATGGTGTGACTTCGAAGTAAATTCTAGTACGTAGGTTCGAAGTGTTGAAAAGTGTTCGTTGATCAGTGTAGAACAGCGAATGACGTGACAAGTCAAAGGTCGTGAGATAGTGGATAATGGTTTCTCGAGAAGGTTGCTTGGGCTATGAAAAGTCGTCGAGTTAGATGACTGGAGATGAGAAGGCCGAGAGATTTTCATTGTCATAAATTCTAGCAAACCCAAAGCAGGGGTACGATAGTGGCACCTAAAAACCGGTTGTAGGTCGAGTACCCTGGGTATCGTTGAAAGGCTTAGTTGTCAAGGTTCGACAAACATACGTATCCTTGAAAAGCGTATGGAGTTTATGCTAGAACTGGGGTAACCATTAGCCCTTGACATATAGTAAGGTTGGCCGTTAACGATGATTTCAAAGATGGATTGGCGGTGATAGCTAGAATCAATCATGGATGTTTGATTGTTTGTATGCTCTGTTGTACCATCCCATGTAGACTGTCCAATGGCGAAGGAGATGTTCCTTAGGTTCTTGTCTGATATTGGTTTAGGCCTCTGGGTCTTGCGCTTAAGGGATGTTGAATTCGTTTAGGATGATTTACATGAGATATATAATTTGGATGTCATGAGTGCTTTGCCATGATTGAGTGAGTGTTCTAATTTTCATGGATAAGTGGTTGAGATGTTCGATGTAAAGGCTATCACTGTCCGATGTAGGGTAGAAGTTGTTGAGTTCTTCTCTAGTATTGTGGGTAGATTAGTATGTTTATCTATCCATTCTCGTGTACTCTATTGATGAAGTTTGTTAGCTGTTTTATCGCTCACAATGACTGTTGTCTGACTCAAGGTTTTACGTTTCCTATTATAACCTTGGGCTATTCATCCGATTGTGGATGGGCAGACTAGGTGGCAGTTGATAGATGATTGCTTAGTGTGGACGATGCTGCTGTTCGGAGGCGAGCAGGAGGCTGGTGTACTATCTTTCTACTACATAGTATTTGGATTTTTGCTTTTCATTATTATCTAAGTGTTGTAGTGAGGAAATTTATATAAACACTATTTCATAGTGTATGGATATTAATTTCTAGTTTTTATGGAAGTCTACTGTTTTCTTCTTCACTATTACTACCTGTTGTATATGTTCAATTATATTTTATCCTTGCGCTGTGAGATTTACAATAGCTTTCGATGTTCTTCACCTACACTGATGATCGTCCACAGCTTCCTGGCACACTATTCAGCGCATTATTCCTCTTGTTTAGGTCAGGGGTTGTGGGCACACTTTTCCTACCTTAATAATTTCAGGGGAGAAATTCTTTTAAGGGGGAAAGAATGTAACAACACCGATTCTTACCGATTTAATTTGGAACAATTAATTTATTTTAAATGTTGAGTTAAAAATGAAATTTTCATGACAATCAGATTAGTTCTATGGTCGTGCGAGTACATAACTGCTTACTCAAGTTTGTAATGAGTTTTAGTTGAACTTTGAATTGGGTTTATCTAGGATTTTATAATAAACTCAAGTTTAAAAGCAAGGTTTATAAAAGAGATTTAAAGCTAATGTGATAGTTTAAATTGTCGTTTACTTAATAATTAAATTAAGTAAAATGATTGAAATCGGGGAAGGATTTTATAAATGTTTTTTTAGTAATAAATCCTATTTGAAAAATGAATTGCGTTAAAGAAGTTTAATGCTAAGGGTTCGTGTTTAGTAAGAGTTTAGTTAATAAACGAATTAAGTAAAAGTGGATATATCTGAAAGTAGATTTTCAAAAGTGAAAAATTGTTCATAAAACCATATTTAAATGGAATTGATGTGATATTATAATTAATATCAACTTTTGAGTTACAAACTTTTATTCGTCTTAAGATAAGAACGTTGTCGAGTCAAGGTATGAGAGATAAATACCCCAATTTGAACGACTTCGTTATAATTCAAGGGATGGTACTAGTTTGAAGTGGAAATGATGTTGGAATTTTTTTATTATTTCCATTATAAATATTACACCGTAGACTTGCCAGGTTTATAAATTAAAAAAAAATGTTAGGATATATAGTAAACAATGTATGTTGGCCCAGATATAAAGTGTGACTATACTTGTACCATTTGGTTAAGTATACAACACTATTTTCTAAATAATGAAAATACTATATTTTGTGAATATGCTTAATTTTAAAAGGTACTTGTATGCATATGGTTTTTGAGGAAATGAAAATAAGAGGTTATATTGGTTTGGAAGTGGATGTGGAGAATTTAAATATTATTCCATATGCATTATTATAAACTTCAATCGAGAAAGTTTGAAGTTAAATAAAAAATTGTTTAGGTTTATATAATAAACAATGCGTTGTATAACATTTTTTCGACCCATATAAGATTTAGGGATTAGATCTATACCAACTGGCTATGTATATATAACGATATTTTTGAAGTAAAAGAAGTACAGAGAGGGTTTTGTAAATATGTTTATTCTGAAGAGATAAGAGTATGGTGATGGTTTTTAAAGTAATGAATATTGTAGAGATTTGTTAAGATACTATATGGAATCAATTTTTAAGAATTGATTAAAGGGTTCCAATGAATGGTTTTAATAAAAAAGGCCTAAGCTGCTAATGTACTTGACTGTACTATTTTGATTTGATACATAAAGAATCAACTATCAATAAATATATCATTTGGCTTATAACGTGTTTATTCGAGGAGAGCGGGATGGGAACTGGACCCTTAAACACTTTGAACCGACCTTGAGTTCGAAAATAAATTTTCAAGGATACTTATGCATATCAAGATGATTGAAGGCATAAATCCTTAGGACAGAAAGGGGTGCTCCCTGATGTCTTTGGTTAATTACCAGATTAACTTGCAGCAGTGACCCCTACATTCTAGGGGTATCTTCGGTTTCATTCAATCCTAAAACAAACTTGTATGGATGTGTATATGACATTGCATTTTTTAGATCACGTACGTTGATTTTACAAACATACATCTGTTTGGTGGTGGAGAAGATAACTTTTCTTAGATAACACCCTTCTTTGTGACATATGAACTTGGAAGTTGTGTTTTTGTGGATGCCAATTAGTGATTGATGGAATGCTGATGTAGCATCCAAAGAAAGGATATTCCATTTATAAAAGGTAATCATAACCTCAAGACTCGTCAATTGGGAAATGACTGAAATTAGGCAGGCAACAAGGTTATGTTGGTAATACCCATTAGGGTATATCATCACTTGATCTAGAGAAATCGATTGTCCCTTTTAATATGCTTCGAAAAGATATGGTTTTTGATCCCAACCGTGGTGGTGATATATTTGGTACACTCAAGTTGAATGAGTGGCTAGTTCTGTGTGGCTGGGTTGCAAGATGTTCTTGTTGAACCCCAGTGTTTCATATCTACAGAACACTAATTGGAAGGTAGTTCCATACCTAGTCATGTATTGAAATCGAAACTCAATATGAGCCGTATGGTTTTTAGGTGTAAACCAACTAATGTCGAAAAGTGGGATGCAAGGATTTTGGCTATATTCCTATTTTATTTTTGGATTGATAGACATTATTATAATATCATTGGATTTACAATAAAATATAATTTGGTTATCATAAGGAAAAAACACGTGCCATGTTTATTTGTGGATTTGTCTTACCAGAGCTCCATTCTTTCAAAGGATTTTAAAAATTAAGCAAATTGTTTGTGATGTGAGTTTTATCACTGAAAGTATTCCAGGACTGATCTGTGTGATTTTGCTTTCTTCAACACGTGGTCGGTTCATACCGAATATATTTCAAGATTTTATTGTTTTTTCTTGAAGCTTCAGGAGAAGAGCCGAAGTCGAGACATACTCCGTATGTTCTATTATAAATTTATTTCCGCTATTTGCGTCATATTTATCAGCATTGTATAGGCTGATTTAGTTGTGTGCTCTGAGTGCATAATCAAATATATATATACACACACACACAGAGTTTTCTCTTTGTGTATATTATATTTTATTAATTCTGCTATTAGATTCTATTGTACTCTAATTCTTAGTGTTGGTGTTCTTCTTCTTCTTCTTATATTCTACCATTTCTTTCTTCTTCTCACCCTTTACTTCTTTCCCTTAACTATCCACTTTCCTGTGCCTTTTAAGTTTTATATGCATGGTTAAATGTCAGCTTAAACAATATGGAAAAGTTGGTTCATTACAAGAGCTATTTTCAGGCAGTCAGAATGTGATTCATCTTATAGAGAATCAAGCTTATAGTTCACGAACGATGCACATTAATATCAGAGGTATCTTTCTTATACTTAAAGAATAACGAAACAAGATCAAATTGGTAAAGGTAAGTACTTTGGATAATCCTTCAGATATGATGACAAAGTTACTTCCAAAAGACAAGTTTGAGCATTGCTTAAATTTGATAAGTTTGCTTCCTACTAGTTGACCGCCACGGGCTACTGACCTAACAACTAATTCTCTTGATTGATGAATATATTTGTATCGAAGTAGAGTGTTAATATTGGACAATTTAAATGTATGACAATTTTTTTATGGAGAAGATTTTAATTGATTCCTATAATCAATTAATTACTGGTAACAAATTGAATTAATAAAAGAAGAGATTACTTGATTTGATAAATCAATCAAATCTGGATAGAAACAAATTAGGATGATAAGAGAAGTTATATTATTAGATTTGTGGAAAAAATCAAATATATTATATGTGGAAAAAATCTTAAGTATGCAAGATTTGCATTGAAATCAAATCAAGGAAATACAGATATTTTTCATGCTTAGTTTCATGCAAGTTTTCATCCTTGCACATGTAAGTAGGAAGAAATTTTCTCATCTTTTTCATCGCAATCCAATAATGTCTCTTCAGTATATCCTCAATAAGATCCATATTACTGTATCAATTATCGGATGAGAAATTTATATTGAGCGCTTGTATTCTTATCTAATTGTACTCACACTTGAATTGAAGAATAATTTAAGAAGTTGTTAAGTCTCTATGGGCACAGGATATCCATATCTTAACCATGTTAAATCTTCTGTGTATCTTATTTTCGCTATTATCTCTATGAGGATGCAAAATTGTTTTTTTAATTCCATCATTATCTGAATAGACAATACTAGATCCTGATCAAATAATAATGCTTCCGCTCAAATTAACATAAATTTCACTATAGTTTCATCCAATTCTGTTAAGAAACGAAGAAGACATACCTTTTGGAAGACCGGTTGTAAATGGAAAAAGGTGGGAAGAAGAAGAGAAAAGTTTATGAAGAGATATGACTGTTGGGCCTATTTATAGTAGTTGATGTAACACCCCACATTTTTCTAAGCTCGAATTTCGACAAAAATCGAAAATCAAACCATCCAATAATGGAGAGTATAAATTTGGTACCTATAAATAATGAGAATGAGCATAATCAGAGTAAAATAAAACTAACTCACAATGGAAACAAAATAAGATAACCAATACGGACTAAGGAAAATACCTTAAATCAAATCACCACATCGATATCGAGCATGAGAGAACAAGAACCGGAATCCAAACTGAACACCTGATAAGACCGGTCTTTCTCTTGTTAAACCTGAGAGTTGTCATTATGAGGGTGGTTAGAACCACAAGTCTTGGTGAGTAGAAAATGTATAACAATGTCTACAATACACAAATGTATCTGTTTGATTAGAACCAAAACAAATGTCCAACAGACTAGTAATTCTAATCTAACCTTGTAAAGATCTACGCGCGACGGCTAACTACCATACCCAAGGTAGCATCCCTATAGAAAATGACGTTGCAATATTGACATAGAATGTTTTCGCATAAGTATGAAGATTTTAAACCACCATTCAACAATTTACCAAAGCTAAGAGGTGGCTCTAAACTACTCGATCTACTATAAGGAGGTTAATTATTTTCATATAGCCACTTTAGACCTCACTATCAATATTAGATAATAGTGGATCATTCTGACCACTTAAAACCCAAGGCAGACCTATTGATCACTTAATACCTTATTCAGTGGTTTATTCTACACTTAATATAAATTAGAGGATACTACCTACTAAGTTCTACTAATTTAAGGCTTACCGAAAACTCTGAATAAGGCGAGAGATAGTAACCAGTCGCTTATTACCTACAGGATAGTTAGATGACATCTCGTCATTAATGACCTTCCCTCATTGGACCTCCATGTTACTATCTAGCAGGCTTTATTAGATAATCTCCGACTCACTTAATACTCCTCACTGAATATGTAGACCAAAGGTACCTCCATAGCAGTCATTTAATATCTAATTCCAAGGCAGACTCTCACCTCAGTCAATTACTACCTAGAGAAAGCGAATATATGCAGGAATTACCAAGCTTGTACCCAATAGTTGTAATGCTTCTTACTTATGGGAATGCAAGCTACGCGATCACTTAATACCCGTTTAAGGGTGGATCTAACTATTTAATACCTCTAATCTGAAGCATGCTATTCTTACGAATTTCCCTTGATGGTTTCTCTTTTTAGAGAACTTATTTTACAAAATAATCCTCGCTACGTGAATTAACTATCTTCATGGATTCCTATAGCTAATGATACCTCATATCAGTTGAATTAATACCCGACTATAGGAAAGTGTAGACCTTATGTCGAATAATGCCACTGACCTCGCATCATTAACCAACTAAGCCCAACTTTTATTTCTAATTATATGAATGATATATTAACAAGAGTAAAATAAGGAAAACCTATAACTTCCATGTAACAACCCTGGATTTTGGAGCCAATTTATAATTTATTTTTAATTGATTTTAATGGATTTTCAACATTTAAAAAGATTATTTTAAAAATTAATAACTAAAAATTTATTTTAAAATGATGTTTAAGCATATAAATTTATAATATAATTAAAACGAGCTTGAAATGTCGCGTTAGTTTGAAAATTTAGTTTTAAACTTTAAACGAATATACAGAATTCGTTATAAGTCAGAATATGATGAAACAAGAAACGTTAGGATCTATTTAACTATATCTTTCTAACTTTAGCTAGCTTTTCGACCAAGCCACCAAGGATTACACACAATGAAAATATAAAGCCTCACTCATCAGAGCCCTCGGGAACTCGATCGTGGTCACCTCACCTTTATCGACTCTAATACTACCCATTCGTGGGGCCTATCCGCGAACTGATCCCTCCATGCCAATGCTCCACGGCCCGATCCCTCTCCATGATCTCGTCCTCACGGCCAAAGAATGAAAGCGAGAACTTGGTCTATCACGACCCGAAAGGCCCGGATCTCGCGACATCTGTCCACAATGGCCATTTTTTCCATTTCTACATCCGCTCACGAACCATTCTGAGATCCTCGGGATTTGTGCCACGTATGACCACGATCCGCCTGCAAACGTCACCTATAAATAGCCCAGTGTTTGGCTTTTTAGGATCTTTTGGCATTTTGGAGAGTTGTTTCCACTATTGTTGCTATTCTATTATTTCTTATCAGTCTTAGCTCGAAATTATTGAGTGAATCATCATTGTAAAAGTTATATTGAGAGAGAGGAATCATTGGTTGTACTTGAATCTTATGTATAATCATAGATATTAAGTGGACCCAGGCTCGTTAACGCCGAACCACTATAAATTTTGTGTGTTTTATGTGTTTTTCTTACAATTCTAGATATTAATCTCAGTGTATTCAGATAGTTTGGGTGTTAGAGCCACTTTTGGATCTAACATTTTGGTGCTTTCATTGAGAATTGAAGTCTCAACATTTCGGGTTATCGCTCTATTGTTTGGATACTCAAGTCCGAAGAAGATAGTCCGAATCTTCACTGTTTTGATTTTTGAAGAACTCAGCAAACTCAAAGTATTATAGTTGGAAAGAAGTCCAAGGATGCGCGAGCTTCGCAAGCCAGTGAAGCTACAAACGAAGCTCACGAAGATAGCATTCAAGAGCAGGTCAACGTGGATTCTCCGGATCGTGGTGAGGAGGGGCGACCCGACCTGGTGTTGGTAACACGATCCGAGTGGCTGAGGGTGTAACGACCCGATCCCAGGACAACGCCGCCATCCCCCTACTAGCATTACCACGATCCAACCTCAAGGGACCACCACGAGCCGACGCCAAGAGGGTACCATAAGCCATCAACATAGGGTGACCACGACCTGAAATGATAATCAGAACCTTACTCGACCTGGGAAGGAAATTATGGCTCGTTCTGCTCATGCTGTTGCTTCTGTACGACCTGGTTCAGGTCCTTTGCGCATAAGAGAGAATGTTGATGATCAATTACATGCTTCTGCTCCAGTAACTGAAGGAGACCTCTCTTGCATACTTGAAGCATTGGACAGAACAACTGATGAATTGGCCGCTCAAAGGCGAGAGAGCTCGTTGCTACGTTAAAATATTATTGCTTTAGACATACGGATTGATGATATCCAAAGGCACGTGTCACCTCTGCCAGCTCATCCTTTTACCCCAGAATACTCATCCTCGTTCGAAGAGCCTAGAAGAAACTGACAATGACGCCCATTAGAAAGGGTTGAGAACATAGAGCAGCTCCGATTTGGGTCACTTCCCTATCGAGAAGATGAGGTGCTTAATCAGGGAACTAATAACCGTAACTTAAATGAGCTTGCTCTACCACCTAGGAATGGAGATGTCGTTGACCCTGCTCAGAATCAACCCATTCCTCCCACTCGTCGCGTGATTGATCGCGGCAATAAGGGGCAAGGCAGTAGCACGTCAAAGAAATGCTGGAGGGCCCCATAGGGCAAGAAGTGCTGATCCTGAATCTACCCTGACCCATGCACATGTCGAAGCTATGATTAGACAAATAACGGTAGAAAACTGCGGACAAATGAGTGAAGATTGGGGTATAGGCCGCAGTCATACGCCCTTCACGGATGACATATTAGAGGTTCGATTCCCAAGGAAATTCAACATGCCATCTGTGAACCGTTATACAGGAAGGGCGGATCCAGTCCAGCACTTAATGGATATTCATGGTACATGAATGCAATTGCCGCCTCTGATGCTGCAATGTGTAAGGCATTCCCGATATTTCTGGAGGATACGACGTTAATGTGGTTTACTCGTTTGCCAGCGCGATCGATTTCCAGTTTCAGGGAATTAAGTGAACAGTTCATGAATCAGTTCTGGCTGCATACTCAGAGATCTAAGAATGTCATCAAATTATCCCTCGTTAAGCAACGTCCGGACGAATCTTTAAGGTCCTATCTAGATCGCTTTAATCTAGCAGTCACAGAGGTTAGAGATACCCACGAACAAACTATTTTAATGGCCTTGGTTGACGGAGTGGATAAGGATACAGAGTTTGGAAAATACTTGACCGACAAGCCACTGCTGACTAGGGAATTATTCTATGAAAAAGCTAACATCCGCCTGCGTCAAGAAGAAATCTACGCCAACTGAAAGAGGAAGGCCACTGATAAGGAAGATATACAGAGTAATGTGGCTATCAAACAAACTGGGGACAACTCCAGAAAGGTGGAAGTGAATGTAGGGAATAAAAACCAGGGGAATGGCCGTCAATCTGGGAACAGTAACAAGAGGAGGAATCAAGGAAATAACTCACAGAATATGCCTCGATACCGGCCATTCGAGAGTTTCACCCCATTAAATGATACCTTAGAAAATACCTTTATGGATACTTACAACGTCCTATAGTATAAGAGGCCCCCACCTAAGGATTCTACAGAGAAAGAACAAGAGTCGGGGAAGTTCTGTCTTTTCCATCAAACCCACAGACACTCTACTAACGAATGCCGACATTTGAGGGATGTTGTTGAGAAGTTACTTTATGAGGGAAAGTTGGACAAGTATAAGATTACTCCGAGAGACAGGGGCAAGCTGGACAACCCCCGAATCAGAATCAACCTGCTGCCAGACCTCCTGCTCAACAGAAAGGAAATAACATTGTCATTAACTCTATTGTAGGAGAACCTCATCCTGCTGGACACAGCTTTTGGGCAATGGATCAATATATGAATGCAAACAAACATCTTGAAATAGGGGAGTGCAGTAATCCTGAAGTTTGCAGCCCTGGTGAAATAGCAAAAAACTATGTCCGATGATGTCATCTTTCGCGATAAAGATAATGTTGGAATTCATTCCTCCACCGAGGACCCTCTGGTGATCAACACAAATATTGGTCCCGCATTAGTCCACAAAGTTTTGGTTGATAATGGAAGTTCGGTAAACATACTCTTCAAAAAAGCATTCGATCAGATGCAATTGGAAGCGAAAGATTTGAAGCCCTGTGATGGATGGATACGCAGCTTCAAAGGAGCCTCGACATCCCCGATCGGATATGTAGATTTGCCAGTCGCTCTTGGAGAGGGAGATCGCCGAAGAGTGAGAATCCTCACATTTGTAGTGTTGGACATTGAGTCGCCTTATAACGCTTTCCTGGGTCGACCGGCCCTAGCAAAATTCAGGGCCTATATCGCGCCCTGTTGCCTATTGTTAAAATTCCTGACGAATGCGGGAGTGAGAGTAGTTAGGGGCAACCAAGTCGCAGGAAGAGCTTTCTATATAACAGAATTGAAATTATTTCTTAAGGGATTAAATATTGATCCGAAGGGTATTTCTCCGCCTGCAAAAGAAAATACAGCATAGCAATTAAAGGCAGTTCTAAGGGAGCTGCCAAAGGAGCTACCCGAGGATTTAGATCCCAGAGAGGACGAGGAACCCGGAGGCGGAATGGCGACTCCTAACGAAACAACTGAGGACGTTCCGATCGATGATAATGACTTAGCGAAGGTCTTAAAGATCGAGTCCTAGTTGGACCCTGTTCATGCAAAGGAACTGAACGACTTTCTGAAGGCCAACCTAGATGTGTTTTCCTGGACTCACGCTGATATGTGTGGCATATCTCCATCAATCATGCACCATTCACTGAGTATTAATCCGAAGCATCCACCTATCAAGCAGAAAAGGCGAATGCTGGGCACTGAGAGGTCGGTTGCCTTGAGAGAAGAAGTTGAGAAGTTGAGGAGCAATGGATTTGTCAGAGACTCGACTTACTCGGATTGGATATCAAACCCGGTATTGGTAGAAAGGGCCAACGGAAAATGGCATACCTGTATCGATT
This sequence comes from Allium sativum, assembly GCA_030737875.1. Lineage (NCBI taxonomy): Eukaryota > Viridiplantae > Streptophyta > Magnoliopsida > Asparagales > Amaryllidaceae > Allium > Allium sativum. The sequence goes on along the minus strand of CM060926.1, from coordinate 955,104,233 downwards.
TCTCGGACTTGAACAAGGCTTGCCGGAAGGATAGCTTTCGACTCCCCAAAATTGACCAATTGGTAGATTCAACGTGTAACACCCCACGTCCATTAATGTCACTCTCAAGGGGAATGCATTAACTTTCATAGAGTATTATTAGTGTATAGAACAAAATATAACAAGGCCGATACATATATTGGTACTTGAAAAATTAAAACAACTTTTATTGCAGTGGAGAAATAGTTTGGTTACAACAACATCAAAAACCAACAATAAAACCAAGTACACTTGATATCCATCTTGACAAATTATTTTCTGAGTACATAAAGTAAAAAGCATAACCTCAACATAAGTAGCCATAAAAGAGATAAGCTGAATTTTACTTTCAGCAATCCAAGCACTTCCAAAAGAGAGAGAAAGAGGTCCAAATCAAGCTCCACTAGCACTAGTCCCACCCTGAGAACCTTGGAGGGGGGGGGGGGGGGGAGGAAGAAAAGAGGAAAAAACAAAGGGGGTCAGACATAAAGTCTGGCGAGTCCAATAACTTTAACAATATAATTATTAAAGTAATTAGGTTAAGACATAAACTGGTAAAACAAGGAATAACTGTGAAGCAAATGGGCAAGACAAAACAAACAAGAGGAATATGCTGGCATTAATCACGCTCCTAATTACTATAGGATAATTACTATACTGCACCATTACTAGTCACCCTAAAAGTTTATCCTACCTAATGAACATAATAATCATAATGGTAGTTTCATGTACCCCCAGCTGTCTTCATAGCTGCCGCCTGCCCCTATCTCCCCTAGTTGTACCCACAACCCCCATGCGATCGGCTCCCTAACTCGTAGATACCCATGCTGGTCCAACAGTGGGGTGTATCACTCCCCGAAGTGGCAACTCGATATCAATAAAGATGCATGGCTTATATCTACACGATGCAACAACGTCTTACCTACCAGCCCGGGCCCACGCACACACGTGACCCTATTGGACTTGCGTTGCAACCGCTAACCCGTTTTGACCTCTTACAATCAAACCCAGTAAGCGTGTCCCATCCTTGATCTAACTCGAGCTCACAAAGATACTTAATGGGTTACTGGTTTGAAAAGGGCCCCCATACTTGACACAAGCTTTCCACCTATGCTTGGTCCCCACTAAGATTTCCCACTTAACCCCTTCTTATTCATGTCTTCTTACATGTTTCAATTTGGTTAAGTGTTTCTAATCGTATTTCACATGTCACCCATGTCACCCACTTAACCCCCATGTCCCACCACATGTTTATCTTGGTAAAGTGTTACTTAATTCATTATAACCGTAACCTTGTAAGACCTCCCACATTAGACTACCGTTTGAGGTTGCTGGATTTGCCGGGCGAGTCCGGGTAGTCTTATACCGCAAACGAGCCTAACCTCGTGTCTTTACAATTGTTACACATTTAATTTACGCCTTCGACCTCTCACATTAGACTACCATTTGAGGTTGTTGGATTTGCCGGGCGGGTCCAGGCAGTCTTATACCACAAAAGAGTCTAACCTCGTGTCTTAGGCGTTTATTATTACACATAATTATTTCACCCCAATATGAATTAATTATCCCCTATTCTAAATGTTAATAATATCCAAATTAATCTATGTCCATAATTTTCACCTAAATTATATCCATACTTTTTAGGTATATAAATTATGCCCATTAGTGTCTCAAATTAATTGTATGCATTTAAAGCCATTTTATGCCAATTCACAACTTGTATAATTAATATTTTCCCATTGTCCCCACGCCGTTCGTATGTTTAATATAAACTATGTTAGACTCACAAATAGTCTAACTCATAAAAAGAAAAGAAACATCACAACTTGCATAACACATAAAATAGATCTAACTTGCAAATAAGAATTATAACATAAGTTTGCATAGCCAATAACTTGCATAGGCAACAAACACATAGAACATAAATTTTCTTAAACTACCATGGAACTAAATATAGATCTAAACATTAAATTGTGAACTTGCATATATGAATATGGGTTTCACCTAAACTTGCATATGTGAATATGGTTTTCACCTAAACTTGCATATGGGTTCCTACAAAGTTGCATATGAATTTAAACATGTAAACTAATATCACATGTTTTACATATAAATAGCATATGTATATACTTGATTCACATAAATTTGCTTAAACTACCATGGATCTAAATATAGATCTAAACCTTAAATTGTGAACTTGCATATATGAATATGGGTTTCACCTAAACTTGCATATGTGAATATGGTTTTCACCTAAACTTGCATATGGGTTCCTACAAACTTGCATATGAATTTAAACATGTAAACTAATATCACATGTTTTACATATAAACTAGCATATGTATATACTTGATTCACATATAAACTTGTGTATAATTCGCATACAGACTTGCATAAGATTCACATACAAAATAGCATATGATTTACATCCAAACTTGCATATAAACTGATTTCATAAAATGAATCAAGTTAAACATATGTGATTGGACATATGGAATAGATCTACTAACATAAGTTAACAAAACTGTCATATGTTCACAAACAGAAGATAACAAAATTTAGTAACGTCACATGATTCAACAGACATATTCTCATAATCCCAATTCTAACTCATCATAATTAATTTATTAATTATTTTGTGAAATAAATTATACTCACAAAGACGGATTAGAGAAGAGAATAATTCGTTCATCGTTTGTATTAGAATCCTAACTTGCAATTACTAAGCTTTAAGAAGGAAAAGAACTATTCTAGCAGTAGCATGGAGGCCAGGAGATTAATTTAGTTTAGGTTTAGAGCTTGAGTGTATTCATGCTTATATAGAAGTTTAAATCAATAGAAGCTGTTAGGTTATCCTAGGAGCAATCACAACCGTCCGAACTAGATAGAGTTATCCAGAATTGTCACCTATGCCCTAGTGACCCAGCAACAGGTCAGAAAAGGCTCAACAACAAGCTAGAATCGTCACAGTTAAACTGCCCGAGGGGGTAGGTCGACCCCCAGGTCGACCTGTATAGGGGAGGTTGACCCCATGGTCGACCCCCTAGTCAACCTGGCCTTGGGCGGGAAAAATTCCGCCTAGCCCGCTTCTTTGTTTGAATTCAAATTTTTGAATTTTAATCCGAACTGTTTTTAATTTATTTAAATTACTAAAACTTCTAAGGGACATAACTTCCTTATACGAAGTCCGATTTACGAAAACTTAGACTCTATTCCAAGCAGAATTTCGAGATGAACGCAATGGCGTAACCCATTTCCCTTAATTCTTCTCCTAAAAATTAAGTGTTCTTAAAAATTGTTAATTTTAGTATTTAAAATTACAGGGTGTTACATTCTCCCCTCCTTAAAGGATTTTGCCCCCGAAATCTCCAAGTTAAGGAGAATGTATATCCTAACATCCAATCATCCATCTACTCAACCATCAAACACAGGCATCCATTATCCTTACAAGATTTCTAATGCCGTATGAACATATGCAAAAAGAGTGTGTATATGTTCCTTATCCAATGCAAAATTAGGTGGCCTATTGATTTAGTTGACCTCCTTAATGCAAATCATGATAGTGCCATGCGTCAATTATGTATGCGAAAGAATCCTAACGATACATATTACCTCTACATGTGTGCACAACCATTCATCAAAATGAAACATCCATATGTTAACACAACCATTATACACCCATTAGTTTAAATATGCACACATATTAATATGCAATATGAAAGTGATTGAGCCGATCTAGTGCCTAATGTGTGTGTACATGCATCCACTAGCAACCACTAACAACCACGTGCAACCACTCGCAACCATCAATCATAACATGTTTCAAATACATGTTTACATCCATTGGTTTTTACCTAAGAATAAAGAATAAAACCAAGGAGATATACTTAAAAGATAGATATAAGCATGAATAAACTTATGGAAAAAGAGATTAAGGAGGTACCCTCAAAAAGAAAAGGCTAGGCTGCACGTATTTTTCTCTCAGTTTCCCAAGTCGCGTCTTCCTCAGCGTCACTCCATTGAACTTTAACAAGCTTGACTTCACGGTTGCGTAGCTTTTTGACTTCCATACGCAAGATACGAGTTGGAACTCTTCTCACGGTCGCTTCTCGTTCTACTTCTACTTCCTCTATTATACTTGGCTCCACAACTTCCGTAGACTCATGTAAGCACTTTCGTAGTTGAGAAACATGGAAAACATTATGAACTCCAGCCAGTCTTTCGGGTAGCTCTACCCTGCGGGCCATCGTCGCAATCCTTTCAATGATAGGAAATGGTCCTACAAATCTTGGTGATAGCTTTCCTACGGACCCAAAGCGAATGACATTCCTCAAAGGAGATACTTTAAGGAACACCCTATCTCCAACCTGAAACTCAAGGTCGGTCCTTCTTTTGTCTGCGTAGGACTTCTGTCTATCTTTTGCAGCCTTCATCCGTCTTCTTAAGAAGTCCACCTTTTTTGAGGTTTCTCTAATCATGTCTGGCCCAAGTACAAGCTTGTCTATAGACTCCCATCAACAAGTTGGTGATCGGCATGGTCTTCCTTATAAAGCTTCGAAGGGCGCCATGCCTATGGTGGCTTGGTAGCTATTGTTGTAAGCGAATGTCACCAAAGGAAGATGATCCTCCTATGTCCCTCCAAAGTCAAGAATGCACAATCTCAAGAGGTCTTCCAATACTCTATTCACCCTTTCCGTCTGACCATCGGTTTGGGGGTGATAGGCCATGCTTAAGCATAATTGTGTGCCTACAACCTCTTGCAAACTCTTCCAAAACTCGCTCGTAAAGATAGGATCTCGATCACTCACTATGCTGGAGGTTATCCCATGGAGTCGAACTATCTCTTTAAGATAAATGGATGCTAGGGACGAGGAAGTCCTTCTACTCTTAACAGGTATAAAGTGAGCGCTTTTAGTGAGCCTGTCCACTATTGCCCAAATACTGGTATTGCCCTTTCTTGACCTAGGCAACCCATCAACAAAGTCCATCGAAATGCTATCCCACTTCCACTGTGGGACCTCTGGAGGATGAAGCAGACCACCAGGCTTCTTCTGCTCCGCTTTGACTTGCTGGCATATCAAGCACTTTGCGACGAACTTAGCTACATCCCTCTTCATGCCATTCCAAAAGAAAACCCTTTTTATATCTTTATACATCATTTCTCCACCTGGGTGTATGGTCAGCTTAGAATGGTGTGCTTCTTCGAGAACCGTCCACACTAAATCCCTTGCTTGTGGGACGCATAGCCTTCCATTCTATCTCAACCAACCCTTATCATCGATGGACTATCTATTCAACTGTCTATAAGTCTCACCCCTAACTAGCTTATCCATCATATCAACTAGCTGAGGGTCTTCTCGTTGCGCGGTTCCTATTGAGTCCAAAAGAGTAGGCTGCACCTCTAGCGATGCTAACAGACCAGGCACAATTTCAGAGAAGGGTCTAAAGTTAAAGTTTGCTATGTACTCCAAGCTTTGCCTTTCTACAAAGAGAGGACTCAAGGTCAGCTTCTTTTTACTTAAGGCGTCTGCTACCACATTGCCCTTGCCAGGGATATAGGAAATCTCAAAATCATATGAGGCCAGAAATTCCATCCACCTTTGTTGTCTTAACTTAAGATCTTTCTGTGAGAAAAGGTACTTTAATGATTTATGGTCAGTAAACAATTCAAACCTTTCTCCTAGTAGGTAATGACGCCATGACTTTAGAGCGAAAACAATGGCAGCTAGATCCAAATCATGAGTTGGGTAGTTCTTCTCATGTACCTTCAATTGCCTTTCCCCATAACAAACTACCTTGCCTTCTTGCATCAAGACAACGCCCAACCCTGTATCGCATGCGTCTATGTATACGGTTAACATTTTTCTCCCATCAGGCAATGTCAGAACTGGGGCTGTTGTTAGAGCCGTTTTCAAACATTGGAAAGCAATATCGCAATCCAAATCCCAAGCGAAAGTTAGGTTCTTCTTTGTCAATCTTGTGAGTGGGGCTGAGATTTTTGCAAAGTCTTTAATGAACTTTTGGTAAAAGCCCGCTAGCTCGAGAAAGCTTCGGACTTCGGTTGCATTCCGTGGAACCTTCCAATCTTGCACCGCAACTACTTTTGCGGGGTCCACAGCTATCCCCTCTTTGGACAACACATGTCCAAGAAACCTCACTTCTTCTCTCCAGAAATTGCATTTGGAGAATTTGGCTTTCAGCTGATGTTCACGAAGAGTATCCATGGCTTCCCTTAAATGCAAAGCATGCTCTTCTTCATTCTTCAAGATAATTAAAATGTCGTCTACGAAGACCACCATAAACTTATTAAGGAACTCCCTGAACACCCTGCTCATCAAGTCAACGAAGTAAGCTGGTGCATTTGTCAAGCCGAAAGGCATGACAAGCCATTTGAAGAAACCATCCAGGGTTCTGAACGCGGTCTTATCAATGCTGTCCTCAGCCACTCTTAACTGATGAAACCTGGTAGCCAGATCTAGTTGGGAGAAAACCCACGCACCTACAAGATGATCAAACAAGTCATCTATTCTTAGAAGTGGGTGCCTATTTTTCTTATTCAGCTTGTTTAGCTCCCTATAATCAATGCATAGGCGAAGTGAACCTTCCGTTTTGGTTGCGAATACTACTGGAGCACCCCATTCAGAAATACTTCGCCTTATAAACCCTTTTTCGAGCAACTCTTTGACTTGCTTGTTGAGCTCTTTTCTCTCCCTTAGAGCCATGTGTCTAACGGATAGAGCAACGGGTTTTGCATTATCAACATGGTATGTGCAGAAGTCTATCTCCCGCTTCGGAGGTAAGCCCTTCACCTCTTCAAATACATCTGAGTATTCGCGGACTACTCTAACAGACTGCAAGTTTTCAACAGACACATCAAGAGATTCTAGGTAGCTAAGCATAACAGAGTGTATGGGATCATAAGAGACTTCGAGAGTGTTACCGAGGCTAGTCATAAGTCTAACCGCTCTCTTTTCACAATCGAGGATGGCACCATTACTGGATAACCAATCCATGCCTAGAATCAACCAATAGCCCGTGAAGCCAAGAACGAAGGCGTTGCATTCAAACCCAACGCCCAAGATAAACACTCTCAAATCTCGACAAATCATTGAAAGATGAGCCGAACCACCAATAGAATTTGAGACTACTACGGGATCCGTAACTAGACTAGTATTTAGGTGCAGTGTTCCAACTAACGAAGCATATACAAACGAGTGTGAAGCGCCAGAATCAAACAAAGTACGAATAGGATGATCGAACAGAAAAACCAAACTTTCAACAGAAATGTTTCTACCTCTCTCATGTCCTGGTGCAGTGAGAGCATGAACCTGCCCTCTTGCCTGCCTTGGTGCCATGAGAGCCTGAACCTGCCCTTCAGAAGTAGACCCTGTCCTCTACCTTTGCCCTTGTCTTCTCGGGCAGTCTTTAATCAGATGTCCTGCCTCACCACAGTTGAAACAACTAGTCTTTTTCTTCTTCCTATAGTCCTTGCTCAGATGGCCTGGTATTCCACAATTAAAGCACCTTTTCTTTCCTTTGCTATTTTTATCCTTACCACCTTTCTTAGCTTGCTGCTGTGACTTCTTTTGATCCCCTTTCAATTTCAGTGCCTTATTAGCATTAGCGCCTTTCTCCTCTTCATGCATAAGTGCCATATCAACTAGTTTCTCAAAGGTAGCCCCCATAGGAATGTGGGTCACAGACAACCCATGTAGCAGCTCATTCAAACCTTTAGCGAATCTTAGGGCCTTCTTTTCAGGTGTGTTCACCAAAGTCTAAGCCAAATCTCGCCAACTGATTGAACCTGTTGACGTACTCCGTTACTGATTAATTCCCCTGCTTCAACGGCAAGAACCTCTCCATGTACAAATTTTCTTCTGCTCGTGAGGGAAATTTCATCTCGAACCTATGCCTAAAATCCTTCATGTCTCAACTGGATGCTCTCCATTTGTGACCTCCCACCAAAACGAGGCTTCGTCCTTCATTAACCAAGCAGCTAATTGGACCTTCCTTCCATATTCTATTTCGAAGATGCCAAACAAATCTTCCACCTCCTTAAGCCAATTTCAAGCTACAACAAGCGTCACTGACCCGAGAAAAGGTTTTCCGCCCATTGCCCAAAAGTCTTTGCATATCTTCGAAAAAGTATCAATGCGAGGAAGGGGAGGAGGAGGAGCGGCTTCCGCTAGGGGAGGAGGAATGTCTATTGGGCCTACGGCGGTGGCCCTAGCCTCCAGATACCTTCTGAACTAGGTTGGTATCGGTATGCCCTCGGGTATCTCGGGTACCCCAGAAATGCTGAAAAGAAAAAGGAAGAGATTCAAAACAGAGAATTGAAGGAAAGATATATGGCTCTTTGGGGTTATGTTTTTAAACCAAACTTTTCTCTTGAAAATATTCTCCTTAAAATCTATTTTTTGAAAGTATTTCTTTATAAAATACTTTTGAAAAATAGTTTTCCAGAATCTCTTATCTGTTCCGGTAACCTTCAGTTCTGATACCACATGTAACACCCCACGTCCATTAATGTCACTCTCAAGGGGAATGCATCAACTTTCATGGAGTATTATTGGTGTATATAACAAAATATAACAAGACCAATACATATATTGGTACTTGAAAAATCAAAACAACTTTTATTGTAGCGGAGAAATAGTTTGGTTACAACAACATCAAAAACCAACAATGAAACCAAGTACACTTAATATCCATCTTGACAAATTATTTTATGAGTACATAAAGCAAAAAGCATAACCCCAACATAAGTAGTCATAAAACAGATAAGCTGAACTTTTCTTTTAGCAATCCAAGCACTTCCAAAAGAGAGAGAAAGAGGTCCAAATCAAGCTCCACTAGCACTAGTCCCACCCTGAGAACCTAGGGGGGAGGGAAGGAAGAAAAGAGGCGAAAACAAAGGGGGTCAGACATAAAGTCTGGCGAGTCTAATAACTTTAACAATATAATTATTAAAGTAATTAGGATAAGGCATAAACTGGTAAAACAAGGAATGACTGTGAAGCAAATGGGCAAGACAAAACAAACAAGAGGAATATGTTGGCATTAACCGCACTCCTAATCACTATAGGATAATTACCATACTGCACCATTACTAGACACCCTAAAAGTTGATCCTGCCTACTGAACATAGTAATCATAATGGTAGTTCGTGTACCCCTAGCTGTCTTCATAGGTGCTGCCTGCCCCTATCTCCACTAGTTGTACCCACTACCCCCATGCGATCAGCTCCCAAACTCGTAGATACCCGTGCTGGTCCCACAGTAGGGTGTATCACTCCCCAAAGTGGCAACCCGATACCACTAAAGATGCACGGCTTATATCTACACGATGCAACAACGTCTTACCTACCAGCCCGAGCCCACGCATGCACATGACCCTGTTGTACTTGCGTTGCCACCGCTAACCCGTTTTGACCTCTTACAATCAAACCCAGTAAGCGTGTCCCGTCCTCGATCTAACTCGAGCTCACAAAATTACTTAGTGGGCTACCGGTTTGAAAAGGGCCCCTATACTTGACAAAAGCTTTCCATCTATGCTTGGTCCCCACTAAGATTTCCCACTTAACCCCTTTTTATTCATGTCTTCTTACATGTTTCAATTTGGTTAAGTGTTTCTAATTGTATTTCACATGTCACCCACTTAACCCCCATGTCCCACCACATGTTTATCTTGGTTAAGTGTTACTTAATTCATTATAACCATAACCTTGTAAGACCTCCCACATTAGACTACCGTTTGCAGTTGCTGGATTTGCCGGGCGGGTGCGGGCAGTCTTATACCACAAACGAGCCTAACCTCGTGTCTTTACAATTGTTACACATTTAATTTATGCCTTCGACCTCTCACATTAGACTACTGTTTGTGGTTGCTGGATTTGTCGGGCGGGTCCGGGCAGTCTTATACCACAAACAAGTCTAACCTTATGTCTTAGGCATTTATTATTACACATAATTATTTCACCCCAATATGAATTAATTATGCCTATTCAAATTGTCAATAATTTCCAAATTAATCTATGTCCATAATTGTCACCTAAATTATATCCATACTTTTCAGGTATATAAATTATACCAATTAGTGTCTCAAATTAATTATATGCCTTTAAAGCCATTTTATGCCAATTCACAATTTGTATAATTAATATTTTCCCATTGTCCCCATGCCGTTCGTATGTTTAATATAAAATATGTTAGACTCACAAATAGTCTAACTCATAAAAAGAAAAGAAACATCACAACTTGCATAACACATAAAATAGATCTAACTTGCAAATAAGAATTATAACATAAGTTTGCATAGCCAATAACTTGAATAGGCAACAGACATATAGAACATAAATTTGCATAAACTACCATGGATCTAAATATAGATCTAAGCATGAAATTGTGAACTGGCATATATGAATATGGGTTTCACCTAAACTTGCATATGTGAATATGGTTTTCATCTGAACTTGCATATGGGTTCCTACAAAGTTGCATATGAATTTAAACATGTAAACTAATATCACATGTTTTACATATAAACTAGCATATGTATATACTTGATTCACATATAAACTTGTGTATAATTCGCATACAGACTTGCATAAGATTCACATACAAACTAGCATATGGTTTACATCCAAACTTTCATATAAACTGATGTCATAAATTGAATCGAGTTAAACATATTTGATTGGACATATGGAACAGATCTACTAACATAAATTAACAAAACTGTCATATGTTCACAAACAGATGATAACAAAATTAAGTAATGTCACATGATTCAATAGACATGTTCTCGTAATCCCAATTATAACTCATCATTATTAATTTATTAATTATTTGGTAAAAGAAATTGTACTCACAAAGACGGATTAGAGAAGAGAATAATTCGTTCTCCTTTGTACTAGAATCCTGACTTGTAATTCCTAAGCTTTAAGAAGAAGAAGAAGAACTATTCTAGCAACAACATGGAGGCTAAGAGATTAATTTAGTTTAGGTTTCGATCTTAAGTCTATGCGTGCTTGTATAGAAGTTTAAATCAATATAAGCCGCTATATTATCCTAGGAGCAATCACAACTGTCCAGACTAGATAGAGTTATCCAGAATTGCCACCTATGCCCTAGTGACTCAGCAACAGGTCAGAAAAGACTCAGCAACAACTCAGAGTCGTCACCGTTCAGATCTGCCCGAGGGGGTAGGTCGACCCCCAGGTCGACCTGTATAAGGGAGGTTGACCCCTTGGTCGACCTGTCCTGGGGCGGGAAAAATCCCGCCCAGCTCGCTTCTTTGTTTGAATTCGAATTTTTGAATTTTAATCTGAACTATTTTTTATTTATTTAAATTACTGAAACTTCTGAGGGCCATAACTTCCTCATACGAAGTCCGATTTACGAAAACTTGGACTCTATTCCAAGTAGAATTTCGATACGAACACAATGGCTTAACCCATTTCCCTTAATTCTTCTTCTAAAAATTAAGTGTTCTTAAATATTGTTAATTTTAATATTTAAAATTACAGGGTGTTACACAACGTAGGGTATGAGCTCCTCTCCTTTATGGACGCTTATTCTAGATATAACCAAATCCCCATGCATGTTCCGGATCAAGAACATACCAGCTTTATCACAAATTTGGGATTATACTGTTACGTGGTGATGCCTTTCGGCCTAAAGAACGCCCGAGCGACATACCAAAGGCTGGTAAACAGAATGTTTTATAACCAGATCGGGAAGACGACGGAGGTATACGTAATGCTAGTAAAGTCTAGACAATCAATGAACCACACTGCTGATCTAGCTGAAATGTTCGATATACTTAGGCAATATGGAATGAAGCTCAACCCTTTGAAGTGTTCGTTTGGAGTTGCTTCTGGGAAGTTTTTAGGTTTTACTATTATTTCGCGTGGAATTGAGATCAATCCAGATCAGATTACAACAATTCGGAACATTCAGGAACCAAGTCAAATCAAAGATGTGCAGAATCTCGCTGGAAAAGTAGCTGCGTTGACTAGATTCATCTCCAAAGCTACTGATAAATGCATCCCGTTCTCCGATCTGATGAAGCGCGACAAGTGTAACTTTAAATGGACTCCTGATTGTGTCGAAGCATTTCAGAACCTATTGGATCATTTGGAAAAGCCCTTGATATTGCCTAAGCTAGTGGATCATGAGGATTTGTTATATACTTGGCAGTATCGTCGAACGCCATAAGTTCAGCCTTGGTAAGAGAAGAGGATAAAGTTCAGAGGCCCGTGTATTACATAAGCAAGAAGTTAGCGGCCGCAGAGCAAAATTATCCGAAGATAGAAAAGCTTGCATATAGCCAGCTAATCGCATCCAGGAAACTTCATCACTATTTTCAGGCTTATCCCATTGCGGTATATACGGATCATCCGCTGAGACAAGTATTGCAAAAACCCAAGGCATCGGGAAGGCTATTAAAATGGAATATTGAATTGAGTCAGTTTGACTTGAACTTCCAGACCCGAAGATCGATAAGGGGGCAAGTATTGGCAGGCTTTATAGAAAAATTTACCATCCCTGAAGATAATGAAGTGAGTGAAGAAATTGATACCCCAAAACAACTCCTTGACCCTAAAGCATGGAGATTATATACTGATGGAGCCAGGAATGGTAGAAGATCAGGTGCATGAACTGTATTGGAAACCCCCGAGAAGCGGTCAATATATTATGCTCTAAGATCGGAGTTCCACAACACGAATAACGATTCAGAATATGAAGCCTTGATTGCCGGGCTTAGGCTTGCCAAGGAGTTGGGAATAACAAAGCTGGATATCTTCTGCGATTCAAAGATAGTTGTGAACCAAGTCAATGAAAAATTTCAGGCTAAAGGGCCAAGACTGGTGTCATATCTACAGAAGGAAAAAGAAATGTTGAATGGCTTCGAACACTACAATATTACGCACATTCCTCGATTGGAGAATTAGAGGGCCGATAAGCTAGCCAAAATGGCTAGTTCTGATAACCCCAAGGACACTGAGATGGTCCCGGTAGAAACACTTCAGACTCCAAGCATCGATCAGATGGAAATTGATCCTGTGCTGGAGACTGAGCTGGAAAGGAAGTCATGGATGACACCCTTGAAGAATTTCCTAGTCAATGGGACACTCTCAACCAAGAAAAGTGAGAGACATGCCGTGATTCGGAAAGCTTCGCAATATGTCATGCAAGGTGAAGTTCTATATCGGCAAGGATTCTTGATGCCGCTCCTCCGGTGTATAGCCCATGATGATATAGAAAGGGTATTAAAAGAAGTTCACGAAGAAGAATGCGGCTACCACACTGGAGGACAAACACTGGCAAAGAAGATACCGCGATATGGGTATTTTTGGCCCACTATAAATAAGGATGCAGCTAAGTATGCTCGACACTGTGATGCATGCCAGAAATTCTCAAAGATCTCTAGGGCACCTCCTAGCCAATTAAAGACAATGATGAGTCCATGGCCTTTTGCTGTATGGGGAGGTGATATTATTGGAAGTCTCCCCCTAGCAAAGGGTGGAGCAAATTTCGCTATAGTGGCCATCGATTACTTTACAAAATGGGTTGAAGCAAAAGCGCTGACAATGATTTCAACCAAGAAGGTGATCAACTTCGTCGTGAAAAATATCATATATCGATTTGGGATCCCGAAAGTTATCATAACTGATAATGGAACCGAATTCGACAGCTCTGAGTTCCAAAATTTTTGTCAAAGATACCATATCGAGAAAAGGTTCACGGTTGTGGCACATCTACAGTCAAATGGGCAGGTAGAAGCAGCAAACAAAGTAATCAATTCCATTTTGAATAAGCGACTAAAGAGGGCTTGTAATAACCCGGAAAATGTGAACCTATTTTTTTTTTTTAAATTTGGTTATTACCAAAGAATTTGAACAATTGAAATAGCCTATTTCAATAAAATAAAGAATTGGGTATAGTATTGCAGTATGAAATTTTGAATACAAACTTTGTCTGACTGTACAGGGTGGAAAATATAACGGATTTTAGCGAAACTGAAAATATTTAAATCTGTTTATGAATACCTTTCTAACGAATCTGAAAAATCGAAGTTTCATAGCGGGAATCAAAAGTTATGGCCAAATGAATTTTCAGAAAGGTTGCTATAGCATATATAGCCCTTGAAAATTGATATTTTGCATACGACCTCGAAATTCGACGAAACAACTTTTGTTGGGTCCGGGATGTCAAATTATTGCTAGGTGTCAAATTTCATAATTTTTGAAGCTAGTATGTGAGCGGGGCAAAAGAAAAGGTGATTGGTCAATTTCTGTTAAAATGGGTCGACCTAAAAATGGCCGTTTTTCAAACGAGCTCAGAATTCGACGAAACTGGTTTTGTTAGGACCGTATCATCAAAACAAAGCTAGATTTATTTTTCTGGAATTTTTCGATTCAGTTTGTGGCCCTGGCAAATTGAAATGTACGTTCAAATTTAATATTGAATGTTTTATATTTTAATTTGAAAAATAACTGAGTGTAACAGTCGAATTGGCCAACGAAACATATCCCATTGTGCCCGGAATGGGGGTATTTAGCTAGGGGCGACAGTCGTTGGGTTTGATTTCGAGTCCGTTTGTGAAAACACAAATTAAAATTTCCTATATAGCTTCGACCAATAGTAATTTTCCTTTAAAAAAAAAATCTCAAAACCCTAGCCACCAGAGATGAAACCGACAATCCTCGTTGCTCCGCGCTTCTCCTCCCTTTTCCGACCGCCATAGGCGACGCTAGGCCGCGCCTCCACCACCAGTCGACAGCCCTTCGCCTCCTCTCCACATCCGACCAAACGTCGCCCCTACCTTCGCCGGAATCGCCTGAACGACTTCGAGGAAGTCGTCGACTTCCCAGCGCCGCCACCGCCCCGATTCGCCATCGCACCCCCTCAAACCACCAGTGCCGTGAAGCCCTCGCCGCCCACTTCCACGTCAGCACCGTCGATCATCCCCATACTTCACGGATTTTGCAAAAATCCCAAACCTAGTTTCGAAGCAAAAATAAAGGTACGACCTTTATTATTCAGAAATGAAAATAACACTATAAAGCGTTGAAAAACTTTGAAAAATAATATCTTTTTCGTTCTTTAATGAAATTTGATGAAACAGGAGACACCGGGACCGCAAGGAGGCTCCCTACATTCTAGAAGAAGCCGCGGATTTTTCTGATCTTCCTACGATTTTTAGCACTGCAATAATCAATGTGAGGAATCTAAACTAAATTGTGTGAATGAAATCGCGATGTATAAATTATATAAGCGAAGTGTAAATTATATACGCATTGTATACCTCATGTACATGTGTTGTATAAGTTATATTAGCGATGTATAAAATATACAAGCATTGAATGAAACATATATGCTTTGAATTGTGATGAAATGCAAGTGAATTATAATATATATATATATATATACACACACACACACTCCCCTCGTCCACAGACCATGGATGATATTTATTGCTTGTGATTGACGTGATATTATATGGTATGACGAATGGTTGGAAATAATTGTTTGTGGTTGATATTGTGGTTGAAAAATACCTTTGTGGTTGAAAAATACCCTTGTGGTTGAAACAAATTAGAATAGGATTGTGGAATTGAAAATAAAACATGCCGCCTGCGTGCGAACTAGATGCATGATCCCCATTGTCAAAAACCGCGAGGTTTTAAGGTAGAGCGAGGAGCCGTACTAGGGACGGTCCTGGTTTTAACTACCCTGCCGTTATGCTGCCGAAATTTTCTGAAATATACATGTGTTAGAATAATTTTCATTCGTCGAAATAAATTACATATGTTGAAATAAATATTCATGTGTTGAGTTGCAATTCATTCGTTGAGTTGAAATTCATGTGTTGAATATTATTTGATTTTAAACAAATGGCTTTAGCGATAAAAATCACATTTTTATATATATACAAACTGTGTAGAATATTCATGTGTTGAGTTGCAATTCGTTCGTCGATTTGAAATTCATGTGTTGGATGTTATCGTATTTTAAAATAAAATGAATAGACAATAAAAACTACACCTTTATTGTGAATATGAAGTGTTAAAAACATTCACGTGTTGAATAAATATTTTTGATGATAAAAATATTTCTTTTATCATGTATACGCTTTGATAAAAATACACACGTGTTGGAATAAATAATAGTTTGCTAGAAATATTATTATTAGCTTTGTTCTGCATATATATACATGTGTTGAACAGGTAAAAAATGGATTAGCTGTAGAGTAAAGAAATTATTTCCGTGCCTGACAAATAGGTAAACCTTGATGAGTTGGCTGCGCAATTTTATTTATATATCAACTCCTGTGAATGCCATTGGATGCGGAGTGCTGGTTATTCTGTGTGAAATAATAAACATCGCCATAGGACAGTAACAATTAATTTTGAACTACACTACATGGCATACTTCTTGACGATAGGTATACTTCATCATATTCCACATAAGCAATTGGAGCTTGTGTGACGAGGTGGAAGATTTACCATACGAGCGAGAGGCTTGTATGGCGATGACTACATACTACAGGTTGAACTGATGACTGATATGGACTATAGAAAATATAACGATAAATTGCCAGATTAATAAAAACCCCACACGGGTCTGAAGTTGACAATAATCACGTCGCTCTAGTTATTAGATACGGCACATGGACTATTTATTTCCACATGGAAACGGGGTGACGAGAATTTATTCTCTGGAGTGATTATCTATACATGCTCCCCCGTAAACACCAGAATATATCACTATAAATATGTGGATGCTTTCTAGGATTTATTGGGTACCTAACACGGCCCAATAAATTTCCAAACCCCTCCCCGTACAAAGGAGGTTATGGCGAAATTTTTCGAAATATTAAGGCGTTAGTGAAATATTTGAAGTGAAAACGAAGTTGAAAATATAGAATGAATTGTAGTTGGAATTATAGAATGAACTATATTTATATATATAAATGTAAATATGATTAAAAGGAATCGAAGCCGTGCAGTTCGTGTTTCGAAATCGTAATTTGAAACGATTAGTATGAGAGATCCGACCATCGGATTTTCCCGAAACCGCGACCGCTAGGTTCGCCTTGGAAATATCTTCCCAACGGCACCAACCTTGTAAAAATCCAACGGTTGGATTGTCCGGAATGTTTAATTTAAATCCGAAGAAAAACAGAGCCAGAATCATTTATATTTATATATAAATATAAATATAATTAAATTAAATCGAATAACGACGCTGTAGTTCGAATTTTGAAACCGTAACTTCAAACGACAAGTGTGGAAGATCCGACCATCGGATTTTCACGAAACTGTAACCGTTGGGTTCGCTTTAGGAATATCTTCCCACTGATATAGACTTTGTAGAAATCCAACGGTTAGATTTTTCGATATGTGTAAAACAAATTAGGGGAAAACAGCGCCAGTGCCACGGCACGACCTGAAACGTCGTTTAATTAAATACGACCATTTTTAAATGAATAAAAATGGCGAAAAATCGTTATAAAATATTATAAGCAACATAGATTGCAAATAAACCAATTGGGCTTGAATTGTTTGATATTTGATGGTTGTATGTGTTTGACACGAAAATAACACTAAAGAACTGAAAGACGGATGTCGAATAATATAACCATAGAAAGAATCGATTTAAATTCTAATGACGTGAATTATTTGAAAAGGCCGAGCTAACCCTCATTTCAAATAATTTATCGAGCGATTCGAATTGGAAAATGCAAAGACGATTCAAGACCGACGATCTTCGTATCAGTTGGATGGACGCTACTGAGGTTCCTGACCGGAGTAGCTACCGGAAAGGGACGGAAGTAGTAGCCGTCTGAACGTATGTGTTGATTGTACGGATATACGAGGAATTGACGCCTCCGGTTTCGTTCAGACCCAGAACGGACTTGTAAATGGACTGCGTGTCTGACATTGGATTTTGTTCTATACTGATTGATCTCTGTTAAATATATATCTGTTTGGCGGCGGAGAATTTATCCTTTTGCTTAACGCCCTTCCCTGAGACGTACGAGCTCAGGGGTTATATATCGATGGAAATCAATCGTATGTAGTGGACTGCCTATGTGGCATGCCAAGATGCTGTGATCAAGGCTTCTGTTGCAAAGCAAAGTCTTGTGGAAGATGATCAAAGCACAGTCTATGTGGCCTGGCTTTGTGTATAGCGTGGATTCGCGAGCCTCACACCTCGGTGTGAGTTAAAAACGGGATACGGGCCGCTGGGAGACCACGACGTTTCTTTCTAGCTATGGTGGTGTCAGTGACTTACCAGCCCTGACATTTATATCTACTTTTCACCTTTGTGGTCGTTGGAATGCGAGGCCCTCGATTATAGGTCTGTAAGGACCGGGAAACGTGTGTTTAGGAATAACTAATCCTCAAACGTAGGAGAGGACCAGCCCAGCCGATCCAGAGGTTACCCAGAGTGTGTAGTTCTGAGGCATTTGCTAGAATGTCTCGAAGCAGAGAGGAGCTTGCCCCTTGCCTCGACTCATGACAGAAATCCAATTTCCAATATGAAATAACGGACTTGATTGTAGAACTAGTATGGCGACATAGTATATGGTAGCTATGTCGTCTATGATTGATATTTATGATGTTATTCGGTTTTGAAACATATATGCACTAGTAATAATATCAAATGATTTTGCTTTATATGTATCAAGCATATTTGGCCATTATAAGGTAAAACTCTATCCTCCGGCTTGCGTTGCATTGTATGATGGGACCTGAGTCTTATAATGGCTTCATTCTTTTTAAAAGCATTGTGTTGTTTTAAAAGAATTTACTTTGTTTTAAATGCACTGGCAATCACTGGAATAAACCCGTTCCGCGAAAGTGGCGTGGTCCAATGATTTGCTTATTACTGTTGTTTAAACTATTAGATAGATTCCTCATACCAGTCCCCATGACTGACTCGTTGTTTGTTTCACTTTGCAAACGCGGGTGCCCTTATTTTCACACGAGCAGCCTAGTTCACAGGTGACAGGTTGTTTTTGGCTCTGCACTGTTGCATAGAGTGCATTTTGGCTCATGGCGACGCTGACTTCACAGAGACGACTTTGACATTTTCCGCCATTACTGTACTTATATTATGATTCCGCCACCGGCGATGCAGACTGCTTTACTTCCAGTACTTCTTATTGTATGTATATGTACCGCCTTCGGCGATGTAGACTGATACCCTTATTATGTCTCACTGCATGTATGTATTCCGCCTCTGGCGATGATGACTGATCACTTCCCTTTTTTTTCTAAGTTATATCATGCGCTATGCTATTCTGATGTTATTACATGTTGTGATTCCGCTGTCATATCCATGTAAAATTATTCTATTTATTGTTTCTGCTATTATCTGTACTCTGCTATGATGATTAATGTGTTATATTCCAATGATTATCCTTAATACCGCCCCTCGGATTTTGGGAACGTCACAGTTGGTATCAGAGCTTTGGTTAATCTTAGCTCCGGGATCTAACACATTAAACACCTCGTCAGAATAGAATCAGTAGTGTTCTAATGCGAGTAGCTCATTAGAGATAGGATTAGCAATGTCCTAGAATGAGCTAAGCAGATTAGCAAAACAATTTGATCAGTACATCATTTCCTTTCCTCATGTTCCCCTGCTTTATCAAATATGAAAATTATCAAATTTGTGAGCTTGACTCTTTTCTTGCTTATACAGTACTCTCTTTGATGGCTACCCGAGCAGCAGCAGCTAGAGGAGGCTGTGGAGGCCGAGCAAGAGCAGCAGGAGGACGGGGGAATATCCCCGTAGTTGTGGAAGGCCCTATTGTTCAGCCACCAGCACCCGAGGACTTTGAGCTAGACAAAGTAGCGAAGAGGTATAGGAACCTTGGGGGAAAACCCTTTTCTGGCACTGGTACAGTGACCGAGGCTATAGCTTGGTTGAAGACCTGTGAGAAAATCTTTGAAGGCATGGGTATGGGAACCAACAACAAAGCACGACTAGGTATTTGGCTCCTACAGGAGGAAGCAGAGCTATGGTGGGATGCCATCACCTCAGAGGATGCAGCAGGTACTGTCAGGACCTGGGAGCAATTCAAAACCATGTTCAACGAGAAGTTTGTACCTGAACAGGATTTAGAGAGGATGCGAGAGCAGTTTGCTAATCTCCAGCAAGGAGATCTCTCTATCCAGAATTACCTCAATAAATTCACCTAGTTGTCGCGCTATGCTCCAGAGCTTATTATGACTAACAAAGCAAAGAACAAGAGATTCATATTTGGGCTAAAGCGCAAGTACCATGACAGATCTATGAGCAACATCAAACTCTCCTTCTCAGAATTGGTAGAAATGGCTTGCAATTATGAAGATATGGATGAAAGGCATGCCAGCCAAGACCGTGCCAAAAGCCAAGCAGGAAATAAGCGCAAGGCTTCAGCAGATCAACCCGAGTCTAGCATTACAGCGGCCGCTACTCAGAAACCTGGAAAGATGCCCAAAGAAAATTGCTACAACTGCGGGAAGCTAGGACATTTTTCTAATGTATGCAAAGCCCTGAGGAAGCCAAAGGCAAATCCAGACTCAGCCGAATGCTACAACTGCCATAAGAAGGGGCACTATTGCAGGAACTGTCCTCTGAAGCAGAATGCACAAGTGGCTTATGTGTATGACGGGGAGACCCCGCCAGCTACTACCGATGGATCAGGTAAACCCGACGTCTTGGGAGGTACCCTTACCATTAAAAATATTCCTGTTTCTGTACTTTTGGATACTGGTGCATCACATAGCTTCATTTCTGGTAACATTGTTCACAAGTTAAAATTGAAATGAAGAAAGCTTAAAGAACCAATTAAAGTTCAAAACCCGATAGGAGGTTCTGTTAGTCTCACTACATATTGTAAAGCACCTATTTCCTTTTCTAGGTACCGGTTTCCTTTTAAAGTGATTGGCATGGACCTTTCCGAATTTGATATCATACTGGGGCTGGACTGGTTGACACAATATAAGGCCGAAGTTAGATGTGCCGAAAGAATCATGAAAGTTGAAACAAAATCGGGGCATATCACTATACCATGTCTCGGTTCAGAAATTAATAGAACAGAATTTTGGTCTTCTTTAGAAGTTACTTCCCCTTCGTTAGAAAAGATACCGGTCGTGAAAAACTATACGGATGCGTTTGAAGAAGTAGAAAACTTACCGCCGCAAAGAGAAATTGAATTTAGAATAGATCTAATTCCCAACGCCCGACCAGTAGTACATCCAATTAGAAGGATGGCCCCGAAAGAAAAAGAAGAGTTGGGTAGTCAAACCCGAGAATTGCTCTGGAAAGGTCTAATCAGACCGAGCTTTTCAGCTTGGGGAGCAGCAGTAGTATTTGTCCCGAAATCAGACGGTACTCTAAGACTTTGTGTTGATTACCGAGATCTCAATAAGCACACACTGAAGAACAAATATCCCTTTCCCCGAATAGACGATCTGCTAGATCAATTAAATGGAGCAACAGTATTCTCCAGAATGGACTTAACTACCGGTTTCCACCAATTACGTATAGCCGAAGACTGTATCCCTTTGACAGCCTTCAGGGGTCCCGATTTATTCTACGAATGGTTAGTAACGCCGTTCGGCTTATGTAATGCTCCGGCATACTTCGTTGATCTTATGAACAGAGTGTTCCGAGGTGTGTTGAATAAATTTGTTCTGGTCTTCATCGATGACATTTTAATCTACTCAAAGTCGGAAGACGAACATGCAAAACATTTAGAACAAGTGTTGAAAATTCTAAGGAGAAATGTCTTGAAAGCTAAATTTTCTAAATGTGTCTTCTGGCAGGATGAAGTTAAGTTCCTAGGCCATGTCGTATCAAAAGAAGGGATTGCTATAGATCCAAGCAAAATTACAGCGATTCAGAACTGGAAACAACATACTACTCCCACGGAAGTATGAAGTTTCCTTGGATTGGCTAGTTACTATCGGAAATTCGTTCAGGATTTTTCAAAGATATCTGGTGTATTGACAAAGCTTACCAAGAAGCATGAGAAATTCAAATGGACTCCCGAATGTGAAGAAGCTTTCCAGGAGCTGAAACTGAAGTTGACAACCGCTCCAGTATTGACAATTATAGAAGGCAACCAAGACTTGACTGTATGGACAGATGCTTCTATTAGAGGGCTAGGCGCAGTATTAATGCAAAAAGGCCAGGTGGTCGCTTATGCCAGCCGTCAGCTGAAGCCGCATGAAAGAAACTATGCAACTCATGATCTTGAGTTGTTAGCTATCGTGTTTGCTTTAAGAATCTGGAGGCATTATTTATTGGGCGAGAAGTTCGAACTATTTACCGATCATCAATCCTTGAAATATCTGTTCACTCAGAAAGATCTAAATTTGAGACAACAGCGTTGGTTAGAATTCCTTGCAGCATATGATTTTGAAATTCTATACACTCCAGGGAAAGCCAATGTTGTAGCAGATGCGCTCAGCAAAAAGAATGAAATCATTGCCAGTTTTGTCATCACGTCTTCATTAATTGACAGGATCTCGACCCTACAGAAAGACGATGAATTTATTCAAAGAGTCAGCCAGAGAGTCAGGGGAGGTGAATCCACAAGCTTCTGACTCGATGACAAAGGAGTTCTTAGATTAAAGGGCAGAATTTGCATCCCTAATCTTCCTGAGCTCAGAAGAGAAATACTTGATGAGTGCCACAAGGCCAAATTAAGTATCCATCCAGGTGTGAGCAAGATGTATAACGATATCAAACGCACATTCTGGTGGAGGTCAATGAAAAGAGATATTTCATTATATGTTAGCAGATGCCCTTCTTGTCAGCTAGTTAAGAGTGATCAGCAGAAACTGGCTGGACTATTACAACCACTAGAAATTCCAAGATGGAAGTGGGAGCAAATTTCGATGGACTTCATTGATGGCCTGCCTCGAACTAGGAAAGGAAACGACAGTATATGGGTAATCGTAGATCGCTTCACAAAGACTACCCATTTCATACCTGTCCGATCCAATAGGATGGCTCAAAGTCTAGCACAGATTTACTTCAAAGAAATAGTTAAACTACATGGAGTGCCGCTCAATATAGTTAGTGATAGAGATCCCCTGTTTACTAGCAAATTCTGGGAAGCATTCCAGACAGAATTGGGATCTAAATTGAATCTAAGCACCGCTTATCACCCTCAGACAGACGGCCAAATCGAGCGGGTGAATAGAATTCTAGAAGATTTATTGCGGGCTTGCATTATTGATTTTGGAGGCTCATGGTAAGATCACTTACATCTAGCCGAATTCTCTTACAACAATAGCTATCAAGCAAGTCTGGGAATGTCCCCATTTGAAGCATTATACGGTAGACCGTGCAGATCTCCCGCATGTTAGGTAGAACCTGGCAACAGGCTTGTGTTAGGGCCCGATATGATTCAAGAAGCATCGGATAAAGTCGATTTCATTAAGAAGCGATTGAAAACCGCGCAGAGCCGACAGAAAAGTTATGCTGATGCGAGAAGAAGAGATTTATCATTTGCCGTTAGCGATTATGTTTATTTAAGAGTATCTCCAATGCGGGGAGTAATCAGATTTGGCAAGACTGGGAAGTTGGCACCGAGATTTATTGGTCCCTTTCCTATACTTGAACGGATTGGAACTCTTGCATATAGGGTTTCATAACCTGATTGGTTGCCTGGTGTACATGATGTCTTCCACGTGTCTCAACTCAGAAAACATGTTCATGATCCAGATCTTGTTGTGGAAGATGCAGCGCAATAGGATATTGACATAACTCTAGAATTAGCACTCAAAAGAGAGCCATTAAAGATAGTGGGCAAAGAAACTAGAGAGCTAAGGAGGAAAAAGATTCATCTAGTCAAAGTGCAGTGGAGTAGTGATCTTAGAGACTGTACTTGGGAGACTGAGGAAAGCATTAAACAAGCCTATCCCAAATGCAGAGTGGACATCTCTGACTAACTCCGGTGCAAGGTACCTTTACAATACTTTGCATTTACATTTTATTTCCTACTTAGCTGTTATTTCCTTTTCGAGGACGAAAAGTTTTAAGTGGGGGAGATTGTAATAACCCGGAAAATGTGAACCAATTTTTTTTTTTTAAAATTTGGTTATTACCAAAGAATTTGAATAATTGAAATAGCCTATTTCAATAAAATAAAGAATTGGGTATAGTATTGCAGTTTGAAATTTTGAATACAAACTTTGTCTGACTGTACCGGGTGGAAAATATAACGTATTTTAGCGAAAACGAAAATATTTAAATCTGTTTATGAATACCTTTCTAATGAATATGAAAAATCGTAGTTTCATAGCTGGAATCAAAAGTTATGGCTAAATGAATTTTCAGAAAGGTTGCTATATAGCATATATAGCCCTTGAAAATTGATATTTTGCATACGACCTCGGAATTTGACGAAACCACTTTTGTTGGGTCTGGGATGTCAAATTATTTCTAAGTTTCAAATTTCATAATTTTTGAAGCTAGTATGTGAGCGGGGCAAAAGAAAAGGTGATTGGTCAATTTCTGTTAAAATGGGTCGACCAAAAAATGGCCGTTTTTCAAACGAGCTCAGAATTTGACGAAACTGGTTTTGTTAGGACCGTATCATCAAAACAAAGCTAGATTTATTTTTCTGGAATTTTTCGATTCAGTTTGTCGCCCTGGCAAATTGAAATGTACGTTCAAATTTAATATTGAATGTTTTATATTTTAATTTGAAAAATAACTGACTGTAACAGTCGAATTGGCCAACGAAACATATCCCATTGTGTCCGGAATGGGGGTATTTAGCTAGGGGCGACAGTCGTTGGGTTTGATTTCGAGTCCGTTTGTGAAAACACGATTTAAAATTTCCTATATAGCTTCGACCAATAGGAATTTTCCTTTAAAAAAAAATCTCAAAACCCTAGCCGCCAGAGACGAAACCGACGATCCACGTTGCTCCGCGCTTCTCCTCCCTTTTCCGACCGCCACAGGCGACGCTAGGCCGCGCCACCACCAGTCGACAGCCCTTCGCCTCCTCTCCACATCCGACCAAACGCCGCCCCTACCTTCGCCGGAATCGCCTGAACGACGTCGAGGAAGTCGTCGACTTCCCAGTGCCGCCGCTGCTCCGATTCGCCATCGCACCCCCTCAAACCACCAGCGCCGTGAAGCCCTCGCCGCACCCTTCCACGTCAGTACCGCCGATCATCCCCATACTTCACGGGTTTTGCAAAAATCCCAAACCTAGTTTCGAAGCAAAAATAAAGGTACGACCTTTATTATTCAGAAATGAAAATAAAACTATAAAGCGTTGCAAAACTTTGAAAAATAATATCTTTTTCGTTCTTTAATGAAATTTGATGAAACAGGAGACACCGGGACCGCAAGGAGGCTCCCTACATTCTAGAAGAAGCCGCGGATTTTTCTGATCTTCCTACGATTTTTAGCACTGCAATAACCAATGTGACGAATCTAAACTAAATTGTGTGAATGAAATCGCGATGTATAAATTATATAAGCGAAGTGTAAATTATATACGCATTGTATACCTCATGTACATGTGTTGTATAAGTTATATTAGCGATATATAAATTATACAAGCGTTGAATGAAACATATATGCTTTGAATTGTGATGAAATGCAAGTGAATTATAATATATATATATATATATATATACACACACACACACAAACTCCCCTCGTCCACAGACCATGGACGATATTTAATGCTTGTGATTGACGTGATATTATATGGTATGACGAATGGTTGGAAATAATTGTTTGTGGTTGATATTGTGGTTGAAAAATACCTTTGTGGTTGAAAAATACCCTTGTGGTTGAAACAAATTAGAATAGGATTGTGGAATTGAAAATAAAACATGCCGCCTGCGTGCGAACTAGATGCATGATCCCCATTGTCAAAAACCGCGAGGTTTTAAGGTAGAGCGAGGAGCCGTACTAGGGACGGTCCCGGTTTTAACTACCCTGCCGTTATGCTGCCGAAATTTTCTGAAATATACATGTGTTAGAATAATTTTCATTCGTCGAAATAAATTACATATGTTGAAATAAATATTCATGTGTTGAGTTGCAATTCATTCGTTGAGTTGAAATTCATGTGTTGAATATTATTTGATTTTAAACAAATGGCTTTAGCGATAAAAATCACATTTTTATATATATACAAACTATGTAGAATATTCATGTGTTGAGTTGCAATTCGTTCATCGATTTGAAATTCATGTGTTGAATGTTATCGTATTTTAAAATAAAATGAATAGACAATAAAAACTACACCTTTATTGTGAATATGAAGTGTTAAAAACATTCACGTGTTGAATAAATATTTTTGATGATAAAAATATTTCTTTTATCATGTATACGCTTTGATAAAAATACACACGTGTTGGAATAAATAATAGTTTGCTAGAAATATTATTATTAGCTTTGTTCTGCATATATATACATGTGTTGAACAGGAAAAAAATGGATTAGCTGTAGAGTAAAGAAATTATTTGCGTGCCCGACAAATAGGTAAACCTTGATGAGTTGGCTGCGCAATTTTATTTATATATCAACTCCTATGAATGCCATTGGATGCAGAGTGCTGGTTATTCTGTGTGAAATAATAAACATCGCCATAGGATAGTAACAATTAATTTTGAACTACACTACATGGCATACTTCTTGAAGATAGGCATACTTCATCATATTCCACATAAGCAATTAGAGCTTGTGTGACGAGGTGGAAGATTTACCATACGAGCGAGAGGCTTGTATGGCGATGACTACATACTACAAGTTGAACTGATGACTGAAATGGACTATAGAAAATATAACGATAAATTGCCAGATTAATAAAAACCCCACACGGGTCTGGAGTTGACAATAATCACGTCGCTCTAGTTATTAGATACGGCACATGGACTATTTATTTCCACACGGAAACGGGGTGACGAGAATTTATTCTCTGGAGTGATTATCTATACATGCTCCCCCGTAAACACCAGAATATATCACTATAAATATGTGGATGCCTTTTAGGATTTATTGGGTACCTAACACGGCCCAATAAATTTCCAAACCCCTCCCCGTACAAAGGAGGTTATGGCGAAATTTTTCGAAATATTAAGGCGTTAGTTAAATATTTGAAGTGAAAACGAAGTTGAAAATATAGAATGAATTATAGTTGGAATTATAGAATGAACTATATTTATATATATATATATATAAATATAACTAAAAGGAATCGAAGCCGTGCAGTTCGTGTTTCGGAATCGTAATTTGAAACGATTAGTACGAGAGATCCGACCATCGGATTTTCCCAAAACCGCAACCGCTGGGTTCGCCTTGGAAATATCTTCCCAACGACACCAACCTTGTAAAAATCCAAGGTTGGATTGTCCGGAATGTTTAATTTAAATCCGAAGAAAAACAGCGCCAAAATCGTTTATATTTATATATAAATATAAATATAATTAAATTAAATCGAATAATGACGCTGCAGTTCGAATTTTGAAACCACTTCAAACGACAAGTGTGGAAGATCCGACCTTCGGATTTTCACGAAACTGGAACCGTTGGGTTCGCTTTGGGAATATCTTCCCACTGATATAGACTTTGTAGAAATCCAACGGTTAGATTTTCCGATATGTGTAAAACAAATTAGGGGAAAAACAGCGCCAGTGCCACGACACGACCTGAAACGTCGTTTAATTAAATACGACCATTTTTAAATGAATAAAAATGGCGAAAAATCGTTATAAAATATTATAAGCAACATAGATTGCAAATAAACCAATTGGGCTTGAATTGTTTGATATTTGATGGTTGTATGTGTTTGACACGAAAATAACACTAAAGAACTGAAAGATGGATGTCGAATAATATAACCATAGAAAGAATCGATTTAAATTCTAGTGACGTGAATTATTTGAAAAGGCCGAGCTAACCCTCATTTCAAATAATTTATCGAGCGATTCGAATTGGAAAATGCAAAGACGATTCAAGACCGACGATCTTCATATCGGTTGGATGGACGCTACTGAGGTTCCTGACCGGAGTAGCTACCGGAAAGGGATGGAAGTAGTAGCCGTCTGAATGTATGTGTTGATTGTACGGATATACGAGGAATTGACGCCTCCGGTTTCGTTCAGACCCATAACGGACTTGTAAATGGACTGCGTGTCTGACATTGGATTTTGTTCTATACTAATTGATCTCTGTTAAATATATATCTGTTTGGCGGCGGAGAATTTATTCTTTTGCTTAACGCCCTTCTCTGAGACGTACGAGCTCAGGGGTTATATATCGATGGATATCAATCGTATGGAGTGGACTGCCTATGTGGCATGCCAAGATGCTGTGATCAAGGCTTCTATTGCAAAGCAAAGTCTTGTGGAAGATGATCAAGGCACGGTCTATGTGGCCTGGTTTTGTGTATAGCGTGGATTCGCGAGCCTCACACCTCGGTATGAGTTAAAAACGGGATACGGGCCGCTGGGAGAGCACGACGTTTCTTTCTAGCTATGGTGGTGTCAGTGACTTACCAGCCCTGACATTTATATCTACTTTTCACCTTTGTGATCGTAGGAATGCGAGGCGCCTCGATTATAGGTCTGTAAGGACCGGGAAACGTGTGTTAAGGAATAACTAATCCTCAAACGTAAGAAAGGACTGGCCCAGCCGATCCAGGGGTTACCCAGAGTGTGTAGTCCTGAGGCATTTGCTAGAATGTCTCGAAGCGGAGAGGAGCTTGCCCCTTGCCTCGACTCATGACGGAAATCCAATTTCCAATACGAAATAACGGACTTGATTGTAGAACTAGTATGGCGACATAGTATATGGTAGCTATGCCGTCTATGATTGATATTTATGATGTTATTCGCTTTTGAAACATATATGCACTAGTAATAATATCAAATGATTTTGCTTTATACGTATCAAGCATATTTGGCCATTATAAGGTAAAACTCTATCCTCCGGCTTGCGTTGCATTGTATGATGGGACCTAAGTCTTATAATGGCTTCATTCTTTTTAAAAGCATTGCGTTGTTTTAAAAGAATTTACTTTGTTTTAAATGCACTAGCAATCACTGGAATAAACCCGTTCTGCGAAAGTGGCGTGGTCCTATGATTTGCTTATTACTGTTGTTTAAACTATTAGATAGATTCCTCATACCAGTCCCCATGACTGACTCGTTGTTTGTTTCACTTTGCAAACGCGGGTGCCCTTATTTTCACACGGGCAGCCTAGTTCACAGGTGACAGGTTGTTTTTGGCTCTGCACTGTTGCATAGAGTGCATTTTGGCTCATGGCGAGGCTGACTTCACAGAGACGACTTTGACATTTTCCGCCATTACTGTAATTATATTATGATTCCGCCACGGGCGATGCAGACTGCTTTACTTTCAGTACTTCTTATTGTATGTATATGTACCGCCTTCGGCGATGTAGACTGATACCCTTATTATGTCTCACTGCATGTATGTATTTCGCCTCTGGTGATGATGACTGATCACTTCCCTTTTTTTTCTAAGTTATGTCCTACGCTATGCTATTCTGATGTTATTACATGTTGTGTTTCCGCTGTCATATCCATGTAAAATTATTCTATTTATTGTTTCTGCTATTATCTGTACTC
Organism: Allium sativum; assembly: GCA_030737875.1. NCBI lineage: Eukaryota > Viridiplantae > Streptophyta > Magnoliopsida > Asparagales > Amaryllidaceae > Allium > Allium sativum. The sequence continues at coordinate 955,074,577 of CM060926.1, read as the reverse complement.
TGCTATGATGATTAATGTGTTATATTCCAATGATTATCCTTAATACCGCCCCTCGGGTTTTGGGATCGTCACAGGGCTAAAGCCATATAGGTCGATGAGCTACCTTTGGCATTATGGGTCTGCAGAACAACTTTTAAATCAACTATCGGGCACACTCCTTTTTCTCTTGATTTCGGGTCGGAAGCAATCATCCCAGTGGAGCTGGAAGTGCCGTCCCACAGAGTCACTTATTATGACCCAATGACGAATAACAAGCTGCTTCTCGAATCCCTGGATATGGTAGAAGAGAAAAGAGACGAAGAAGATTTATGTGCCTTGAGGCACAAGCAGCAACTAGCTCGGTATTACAACGAAAGAGTCCGAGCTCGAACCTTTGAACCCGGAGACTTAGTTTTAAAGCTTGTCTTTCCACCCCTAACACATTTCAGCCAGAAGTGGGAAGGACCTTATGCCATCTTACGGAGGCTTGATAATGGATCCTTCAAGCTAACAACCGTGGACGAAATCAAAATCCCCAGAGTGTGGAATGACAGACATTTGCAGCACTATTTGACATGAAAACTGTCATTCTTATTCTTTTGTTTGTAGGACCGTGTAACAAGGCTTAACTTTCCTAGAACAGTACTTTTATATAAACAAAAGATTATAAAGTGGACGTAGGTCATGATTCGACCGAACCACTATAAAATATCCTGTGTCATTTACTTTTATCGCACCGTTACTTATTATATTATTACTCATTAATTATCATAGACTATGCAATAACTGACGATATGCAGGGTATCGAGAAGGTGATAAAGTAAACGACACCATCATTAGGATAATGGATCAAATTGTCCACGGGATGTTGTAACACCCCGTAATTCTATTAATATTAATATTCACAAATTAAAGAATAACTAATCTCAGACGTGAGAATTATGGGAAACGGGTTGCGCCATTATGTTCGTCTCGGAATTATGGTTGAAATAGAGTCCGAGTTTGCGTGATTTGGACTTCGTATGAAGGAGATATGGCCATCGGAAGTTTCAGAAAATTCAAAATTCGAAGTCAAACAGGCTAGGTGGGAAATTTCCCGCCGAGCACCCAGGTCGACTGGGGAGTCGACTGGGCAGTCGACACCCTCAGGACCAGGTCGACTGCGTAGTCGACCTGGTCCAATCGACCAGGTTTTGGTAGAGCCCAATCTTGAGCTGCTGATGTGTCTTTAGGGCTGAGTTGGCTAATTTAACGGTTCAGGTTAGTTTTGAGTTGATCTGATGGTCTAAATAAATCGTAAACTCTATATATACCAAGGTAGTCTCACTCTAAATTCACATGAAAAATAGAATAGCCGCCGTCTTGCCATCGCCATGGAACTCAGTGTAGCCGCCGCCAACTAAGAAGGAAGAAAGCTAATCAAAACTCTAATTCTACTCAACTCTAAAGCAAATCAAGACTCTCTTTCTTTTCTAATTGTGAGTATGATGATCTTAATAAGATTATTAGCAAACTAATTAGATTAAGATGTGATATGGATCATAAGAAAATGATGTGAATTGTCATATATGTTGTTGTAAACCTTATGCTATCATGTATGTTGTAAATCCTATGTTATGTGATGATGATATCCTATATGTTGTAAATCATGCTATGATGATATTATATATGTTGCAAGTTTCTATGCTAAGTTGCGATGTTACAAAGCCATGATGTTATTATGTTGTAGTTAGCTTATGCTTGATCAAATCATGATGTTGATTATATATATGTTTGGGCTATGATGATTCACATGATAAATCACATGTACCTATGCAAGTTTAGACTGATTAATATGTATAATCTCACATATCATATGACATCTATTTAGATCTAAAATTAGGTTATAACATGTGTGATTTCTATGGGTTAGATGCTAGTTTACACTATCATTATGTTGCATAAACCACATATGCAAGTTTATACGTGAATTTGGATTATGATCATATTATGTAAATTGTGACATTTTACCAAACAAGTTGACACCTTTAGATCCATGACATGTGTAGCTTTATGCAAGTTGTAGTTTTTGCCTATGCAAGTTTAGGTGTTTGACATCTATTACACATGCAAGTTTCACCCCGTTTATGATTAGATCTATTTTATTTGTCTATATGTTGTGATAATTTATCTTTGTGCTATGAGTTAGGCTATTCGAGTCTAACGTATATTTTTCGTTGAATAAGAGAACATATAAAGTAGGGTAGGGGTAATATTAAGGATTTAATATTAAGAAATTGGGGTGCAATTGATATGATTTTGCATACCGTAAGTGGATGGCCATAATTGAGTCAATTATGGACATCATTAAAATTGGAATTAATTAATGATTTGAATAGGGATATATTTAAAACTGGGGTAAAAGATTATAAGTGTTAATCAATGCTTAGGACACGAGGTTGGACTCGCTTGTGACGTAAAACTGCCCGGACCCGCTTGGCGAATCCAGTAGTCACAAATGTCAGCCCAATGTGAGAGGTCCTAGGCCCAAATTAAAGCATAACAGTTGTAAAGACACGATGTTATACTCTTTTATGGTGTAAGACTACCCGGACCCGCCTGGCGAATCCAGCTGCCATAAATGCCAGTCTAATGTGAGAGGTCTTTATGAGGTTATGGCCTGAATGAATTAAGAAATACTTAACCAGATAAACATGTGAAGTGGGACATGGGGGTTAAGTAGGTGCCTTGGGTGGCATGAGGAATCTAGTGGGTGCCTTTAGTGGCATTTGAAATACGATTAGTAAGACTTAACCAAGCACACATGTAAATGAACATGACTAAGAAGAGGGTTAATTGGGATATACTAGTGGGGACAAGCTTAGGTGGATAGCTTGTGGGGGCCCATTTCAACCAGTAACCCAAACATATCTTTGTGGGCTCGACCCAAGTCGAGGACGGGACACGCATAATGGGCTTGATTATAAGAGGCCAAACGGGTTAGCGGTGGCAACGCAAGTCCAACGGGTTTCATATGCGTGTGTGGACCCGGGCTGGTAGGTAAGACGTTGTTGCATCGTGTAGGTATAAGCCATGCATTCTCAAGTTGTATCGGGTTGCCACTTTAGGGGAGTGATACACCCCACTGTGGGGCCAGCACGGGTATCTACGAGTAGGGAGCCAATCGAAAGTGGGTAGTGGGGTACACCTAGCGGAGATAGGGGCAGGCGGCACCTATGTAGTCAACTAGGGATACCAGAAGTTACTTATAAAATTTCTAAGTGAAGCAAGTGGGATCAACCTTTAGGGTGACTGGTGTGGTGCAGTGTAGTAATTATTCGTTAATATTAGGTGTGCCTTTAACGTTATCTTTATCTGCTCTTCCATACCCAATAGTTCATAGACATTTCCTTATTTTCCAGCTTATGCCTTAGTCTAATTATTTTGATAATAGTATTGTTAGAATTATCATACTCGCCAGACTTTATGTCTGACCCCCTCTATTTCTATCCTTTTTCCCCCTCCAGGTCCTCAGGGTGGGCCCAGCTCTAGTGGAGCTTGATTGGATTGCTTTATCTCTCTTTTGGAAAGCTTGGACCGTTGAAGTAAAGTCCAGCTTGTTATCTTCTTTAATGGCTATTTATGTAATGGGATTATTTATTTTGTTTTATCAAGATAGATATTGTACTTGACTCTGATTTATGTTTTTATGATGTAACAAACATGTTTAATTTCCGCTGCAACGAAATAAAGTTTTAGATTTCCAAGTATTACTTGTTATCTGTCTTGTTGTAATTTTTCTGTTCTATATTCACTTAAAACCTCCATGGAAGTTAATGCATTCCCTTTGTGAGTGACATTAATGGACGTGGGGTGTTACACGTGGTATCAGAGCTTAAGGTTAACAGAACAGATAATTTTTTTAGAAAAACTATTTTTCTAAAGTACTTTTGGAAGAAGTGTTTTCAAAAACATGTCTTGATGAGTAATTTAAAGAGGAAAGTTTTTATGAAAAACATAATCCCCAATAGCCATATATCTTTATCTTTCGAATTCTCCATTTTGAATCTTTCCTCTTTCGTTTCAGCATGGCTGAAGATCTTAACCTTCCGGATGGTGTAACGATACCGGGGTGGTATAGGAGGTTATTTGAGGCTAGGGCCGCTGCAGGTCCAGCCAATGTTCCTCCACCACCAGTTGCACCCGTTCCTCCTCCTCCCCCTCCTCGCGCTGATACTTTTGCAAAGACATGCAAGGAATTTAAGGCTATGGGTGGAAAACCTTTTCAAGGGTCAGAAACGTTTGTGGAAGCTAGAGATTGGCTTAAGGAGGTGGAAGAGTTGCTAGAAATCTTTGAAGTAGAAGAAGGGAGGAAAGTCAAATTAGCAGCTTGGTTAATGAAGGGAGAGGCCTCGTTTTGGTGGGAGGTCACTAATGGGGAGCATCCTGTTGATTCTTGGGCGGATTTCAGACGTAGGTTTGAGGCAAAGTTTCTCTCAAGGGCTGAAGATAATCTATACATGGAAAGGTTCTTGGCATTGAATCAAGGAAGCTCATCAGCGAAAGAATATGTCAACAAATTTAATCAGTTAGCAAGGTTTGGCTTGGACTTTGTGAACACGCTGGAGAAGAAGGCTCTAAGGTTCGTTAATGGCTTGAATGAGCCATTGCAGGGGTTGGCTATGACCCACATCCCTATGGTGGCCACCTTTGAGAAGCTAGTAGACATGGCACTCATGCACGAGGAGAAAGACGCTAATGCTAATAAGGCACCCGAGAAGAAAGGGGACCAGAAGAAACCACAACAGCAAAACAAGAAGGGTGGTAAAGACAATAATGGCAAAGGAAAGAAAAGATGCTTTAACTGTGGGACACCAGGCCATCTCTACAAGGATTGTAGAAAGAAAAAGAAGACTGGTTGTTTTCACTGTGGTGAAGCGGGACATCTAGTGAAGGACTGCCCAAAGAAGGGGCAGAGGGCAGGGTCTACCTCGGGAGGACAGCTGCAGGCTCTTATGGCACCAGGGCAGGCAAGGGTACAAGTTCAGGCTCTCGCGGTCCCACCGCTGCAAAAACGAGGTAGAACCATTTCTGTTGAAAACTTAGTTTTTCTGTTTGATCATCCTGTCCGTACCTTATTCGATTCGGGCGCATCGCATTCGTTTATCTCTACTTCATTAGTTGAATCACTGCAGTTAAACACCAGTTTAGTAGAGGATCCCTTAGTTGCTTCGAATCCAATTGGCGGCTCAGCTTATTTGTCCATGATGTGTTTGGATTTGAAAATTTCTGTACTTAGCGTTGAGTTTAGATGTGATGCTTATGTTTTGGGCTTCACGGGCTATGGGCTAATTTTAGGAATGGATTGGTTATCCAGAAATGGGACCGTTCTTGATTGTGAAAGGAGAGTAGTTAGGCTCATGACTCGCCTTGGTAACACTCTCGAAATCTTTTGTAATCCCATAAATTCCGTTATGCTAAGTTATCTAGAATCTCTTGACGCGTCGGTGGAAAATCTATGATCTGTTAAGGTAGTCCAAGAATGTTCAGATGTGTTGAGGAGGTGAAGGGCTTGCCTCCGAAGCGGGAGATAGATTTTCGAATATATCTTGTGGATAATGCAAAACCAGTATCTTTGCCAGTACGCCACATGGCTCCTCGTGAAAGGAGGGAACTCAATAAGCAAGTGAAGGAGTTGCTTGAGAAGGGGTTCATAAGACGAAGTATATCAGAGTGGGGTGCTCCAGTAGCGTTTGCCACGAAGGCGGATGGGTCCCTTAGACTTTGTGTGGACTATAGAGAACTTAATAAGCTTACTAAGAAGAATAGACACCCCCTGCCGAGGATTGACTATCTCTTCGATCAGTTAGTTGGCGGCTCAGTGTTTTCGCAGTTGTACTTAGCCACTGGTTTCCATCAGTTAAGTGTGGCTGAGGATAGCATTGACAAGACTGCCTTTAGGACTCCGGACGGTTTCTATGAATGGCTAGTGATTCCCTTCAGTTTGACAAACGCCCCCGCATACTTTGTTGATTTGATGAGTAGGGTGTTTAGGGAGTACCTTAATAAATTCGTGGTGGTTTTTGTAGACGACATCTTGATCTTTTCTAAGAATGAAGAAGAGCATGCCCTACATCTTAGGGAAGTGTTGGAGACTCTACGAGCGCATAACCTTAAAGCCAAATTTTCTAAGTGTCACTTCTGGAGGAAGGAAGTACAATTCTTAGGGCACGTGGTTTCCAAAGAAGGGATAGCTGTGGATTCCGCGAAGGTGGTGGCCATCCAAGATTGGAAGGTCCCTAAAAATGCTACCGAAGTAAGGAGTTTCTTGGGGTTGGCTGGCTACTATAGGAAGTTTATCAAAGACTTCGCAAAAATATCAGCTCCATGGACACGCCTGACGAAGAAGAACCTAGTCTTCGTGTGGGACGTAGATTGTGATGATGCGTTCCAACGTTTAAAGAGAGCTTTGACCTCAGCTCCAGTCTTAGTGTTGCCAGATGGGAGTAAGCCATTTACTGTTTATACCGATGCTTGTGGGACAGGACTAGGCGTAGTCTTAATGCAGGAGGGAAGGGTAATAGCCTATGGGGGAAGACAGTTGAGAGTGCATGAGAAAAATTACCCTACACATGACCTAGAGTTGGTCGCTATTGTTTTCGCGCTTAAGTCTTGGCGCCATTATCTTCTTGGCGAGAAATTCGATTTGTTCACTGACCACAAATCGCTAAAATACTTATTCTCTCAGAAGGACTTGAACTTAAGTCAGCAAAGGTGGATGGAGTTCTTAGCGTCCTACGATTTCGAAAATGCATATACCCCTGGCAAGGGTAACGTGGAGGAAGACGCCTTAAGTAGGAAAAGGTTGTCCTTGAGCCTATTGTTTGTTGAGCGGCGAAACTTAGAATTCATTTTGACTTTAGACCTTCCGTTGACTTTGTACCCGGTTTGCTAGCATCCTTAGAGGTCAGACCTACGCTTTTGGGATGGATTGGTGATGTAACAACCCGTATTTCGATAACATGATTAAGACGAGAATCAAGGCAGAATTTAATTTTAAATTCTGAATCAAGTGAAATGGGCTATGCCATTGCGTTCGTCTCGGAAAAATACGCGAAATAGAGTCTGAGTTTTCGAAAATCGGAGTCCGTATGACCAAGATATGGCCTCGCGAAGTTTCACGAAAAATTCCCAAATTAAAGTATACTTAATTAAGTGAAATGGGTTGCGCAGAGAAATATATATATATATATATTGATATATATATATATATAATTGAAAATTAAATAAATAAATATGCAAAAATGTTCAAAACAGCGAATTGGGGGAGGGGAATAACCGAACCGGCCGATTTTTGAGGTCGACCCGAGCCCGCTGGGTCGACTAGGGGTTAATCCAGGGTGTTTGGCTGTCAACCCGTGGGCCGATTCGCTCAAATGCAGATTTTGCATTTGGATGGTTCTCATGGTTCATCTTTAATCTAAAGGCCCTAGATGGTTCCTACACTTGACTTCTTCCCCAAGACATGCTTTGATGGCTTGGATTGAATCTAGGTTTAATCCTATGGCCTAAAACACTTGCCTAATCTATAAAAAGACCCTAAACCAACCCCTAAACCCTCATTATTCACTCATGTAACTAAACTATGGCCAAATTTCTACTCTCATGGCCTCCATCTCAAATCCCTAGAGCCTATGCATCCAAATCAAGTTCAAATCAAAAGGTGCAAGCTTGCTACACCAAATCAAGGCCAAATCAACATTGCTATGCGAGTTCCATGACGATTCTTCTACAAAGGAGGCACCTTTCTTAGCCAAGATGATTCATGCTTCTTTCCCTAGGCCTAACTATGTAAGTTCTAGCTACTTTTAGATGGAAACGGTAGTTTTGATAATGACATGGGATAAAATGAGGCTAAACATGATTATGCGAACCTATATGAGCCTTACCTTGCCTCTTATGTTCATGATTACGATTTTAGGCCATGTAAGTGACTTAATCATGCCTCTCATGCTATGCATAACCTAATTTAACTTGCAAGTTTGGATCTTTATGCATGAAATGCTAGCATGAACCTTTAGGAACCACTTTATGTGTGAAACATTGGCTAAGACAAGATTTTGGGGCTTATGCATGTTTATGAACCTAAACCCCTTATGTTAACATGCAAGTTTGTGGCCAAACCCTTTATGAGATTATGCATGCTCGTGGCCAATCCCCTCTTTTTAAGTTGTGCATGTTTATGGCCAAACCCTTTTTGATAATATGCATGTTTGTGGCCAAATTACCTTATGACACTATGCATGTTTATGGCCAATCCCTTTATGATGCTATGCATGTGGAAGCCAAGCCCTTTTTGGCATCATGCATGTTTTGAGACCAATATGTGACATAGTATCCTTACTATGTTGACTCGCTTTGCTTGCGTTGGGAAAACACTATTTTGGGTAGCTAGATAAACATAAACATGTCGCAAAACCTTAACTTGAATATGACATGTGTTTATACTTGAAACCATGACTTGAAAGATAACATGGAAGATGACATGTAAGTATGCATAAAAACATGAGCTTGGGAATTTACCTATTAAGTTAGGTCTACCCTTTGGGAATTTACCTATTAAGTTAGGTCTACCCAAATGCTCGAAAAACTTGTAACGTGTTTTGGGAAACATGACGAACTTAGATAATATAAGTGTGGCCAACTCGAGGTTGGGTTGAGCTTGTAGCATAAATCTACCCGGACCCGCCCGGCTTAACTAGTAGCTACAAACAATAGGATCCAATGTGAGAAGTTGGTCATGTCGCGCTTAAGACCCGAGGTTAGACTAAGTTGTGGTGTAAATCTACCCGGACCCGCCCGGCTTAACTAGTAACCACAACAAGGTCTAATGTGAGAGGTTAAGAGTGCATTAATTAAATTAATGCCACATGATAAGGTTAAGTAAATTTGACTAATGACACTTAACCGATATGACACGAATGGATAGGTTAAGTGGGACCGGACTTGATTCCTTAATGACACTTAACCATGCAAGATGATTAGGAGATGGGGGTTAAGTAATTTACACTTAACTAATCTGACTGGGTAATTAGATGGGTTAAGTAATTAAGACTTAACTAACCTAACCACGGTAATTAGATGGGGTTAAGTAATTAAGACTTAACTAACCTAACCACGGTAATTAGATGGGGTTAAGTAATCCACACTTAACTAATCTAAACACGGTAATTCGATGGGGTTAAGTTAAACACTTAAATAATTTAACACGATGATTGGATGAGGTTAAGTGACCTATACTTAACCAATCTAACTCGTTAATTTGATGAGGTTAAGTTAACCTATACTTAACCAATCTAACGTGAAAACATGATAAGGCTAAGTCACGAATCGTTTCGAATACGCTTGACCGATTTGACTCGTTAATTTGATAAGGTCAAATTAACATATACTTAACCAATCTAAAATGATAATTAGACGAGGTTAAGTCATGGATTGCTTGATATACTTAGCCAACTTAACACATGGTTTGTAGGGTTAAGTCTTGGACTTGGATACTTAGCCAATTGTGACATGGGTTGTAGACGGGCTAAGTTATGAACTTAAGTGACACTTAACCCATTAGATAAACCCTAATTCGGAGGATTAGGTAAATAACCATAGTTAACAAGGATTATGGAAATAAGGCTAAGTGGTAAACCTTAGTTAAGGGAAACTAAGTAATAATTCTTAGTCAAAGAAATTTGAACCATTTCTTAGGTAGATTAGTAACCCGATACGTTTAAGTATGCGTGTAGGAGCAGGCTATCTGATTTAGATAAAGGCTCCAACGAACTGGGTAACGAAGCAGCGGCTTCGGGGAACGTGAGGATATTCTTGGGATCCCTCTGTGAGCTGCCAGGTCATTATACTAGGCTCACGAGAGGTTGAGGTCTGCGGTAGAAGAACCAAGAATATGCCTTGGTTGCTATGCGAGCGACCTAAAGACTGGGGTGGATAGCAGTGAGTCGGCGAATACATAAGGTGCCCGAGATAGCAAGTTCGTCGATCATCTACCATCTTGAGTCAAGCGTGTACGTACGGAAAGGCAGGGAACACCCAACAGACCATGATTTGCTATCTAATTATGGGTGAGGTAGGCCGTAGGATGTGGGCTGGCCGGAGTGTAGTTCTCATGCAAGATTTTCTCTTGTGTTGCCTTTCATTAGTTGAGGGAGGGGTCTCGTGGGACCATAGCCACGTGTAGAAAAGCAGACCTTAGTATCTGCATCGGTAGATAAATCTAAAGCTCCCGACCGAGTCCTGTATTTCTTGTTTTGCCCTGTGACAGGACTCGGATGGCACGAAGTGATACATGTGCATACAGTTATAGAAAAACGATTCACGATGAATGCGTGGGAAAAAGGGCGCGGTTGAGGGTTAGCGTAATCCCTAGTGGCCTAGGTGGTTTAACCCAAACCGAAATACGAAAGCATGCAATAGGTAAGCGTAATCCCTAGTGGTGCTAGGTGGCGTAAGTCCTAGTAGTTCAAACGATGATTCATATGGAAGAGCCTAGCTAGAACAAGGGTGACAGTCCAAACGATTTCAAGGATAATACGACATGAGGAAGCCCGTACGAGGTACGGCGAAGGACTGAACTTATATACATGAAAAGAAACATATGATTTGAGTGACCTATATATGCGATATATTAGGTTGACATGGACCATTACATGACATTGGGCAAGGGACATTCATGGTTAACACGTGACGCGGGTTGGGATACTAGTACGAGAGGTGCAGAGCAAATATACATGTTAGAACTAGGGAGAATATACCGTGGGATGTCAGACGGGGTAGATACCTTGGGATAATGTACTCGATAGAAATCCGACGATGTGATACCTTGACTTATCATAACACCGTAGTTTATCATGATACCTTAGTTTACCTTGCCGCAGTAGTTCAACCGGCTACCCTGGTTTTTCTATCTTGTAGTTATCCTTATGTTTACTTTCAGTTTATGCATGTCATGTTACATTTACCTGTTTTTATACTGGAAGTAGATAGGACTTACTCAGTCTTTCTGACTGACCCGTTTTGTTTCGCCTCTTTTCTTCCGTTCCCCCCCCCCAGGTTTCAGGGAGGAAACAATGCTGTTTAGTTCGGACTTCTTCTGCTTGAAGGTCATCATGGATGGCTTGGACTTCTCTTGGCTATGGCTACTTTACTGTTTTACTTGGGGAATAATTTATTAAAAAGTATTTATGCTTCTTTACTATGGCAAGACAGGTTTTGATGTACTCTGATGTAAAAGGCTTTAGACCTTATTTATTCATGTTATGAAAGTTTGATTTTACTTCCGCTATTTATATATGTTCTGTCTTGTGATATTTCTGTGCATGTTTACCAATAATGCCCCTCTAAAGCTAGGGCATTCCTTTGCGAGTGACCCTAGCGGAGGCGGGGTGTTACATTTGGTATCAGAGCAGAAGGTTACCTGACTGGGCAAAAGTTTTTAAAGACCTTCTGAAAATTATTTGAAAAATCATTTATAAAGAAGCATTTTTCAAGAAAATTTTCTTTTAAAAGAGAAAGGCTATTCCCCAAAGGCCATTAGCACTATCCTTGTTTCCTTGATTGAGTCTCTTTTCCTTTCTTTCCTCCATCTGTAGTCACAGTGGTTTTAACTGCGACTAGTCTTTCTTGTCTACGAAAGTGCTTTCCATGCGATGGAGGTGGTTCTCGAGAGACCAGTGGCCGCGTTATAAGAAAGGATAGTGAGAAAGAGGATAAAGAATACGAGTTTAAGGATGAGCAACTTGTTGGTATGGCTCAACCCAGAATGAGAGAGAAAGATGAACAAGGAAACCCATGACGAGAGAGTACCTTTGGTAGGGTGAAACGGGGCGGATAGTTAAGTATCATGGGACAAGGACAAGATCACCGGGAGGGCAGTAGTATGCTCTCATTTCTAGGGTACCTCAGAAGGAGGGTAACGATCTTGTTAAAGGTTTAGCTTTTCTTTTCTATCATCCCGTGCAGACTTTGCCTTGAGCATCGTATCATTTAAGTCTGCTTGGACAGTTGAGTCTCTGCACCTTAAGTACTAGCGTATTAGAGAATCCCATTTTTGTCTCAAGTCCTGTGGAGAATCGGTCCATTTATTCATGACTTGTTTTGGATTTGAGAATGACATGCCTCGGTTATGGATGGATTCTAGGGATGAAGTGGTTATCCAATAAGGGGTGCCACTCTCGGTTTTGATAGGAGGGTAGTTAGACTCTTGACTAGACTTGGTAATACCCTCGAAGTCTCGTGGAACCTTTTGGGTTCGTTCATGATTAGTTACCTAGAATCCCTTGATACCTTTATTGGAAATTTGAAGCCCGATCGAGTGGTGTTCGCCGATAAGACGGATGGTTTATTTCACTTATGCATGGGTTATAGAAGTCACCCTAGTAAGTGCGCTTGATAACCTGGTTGGCATCTGTTTACTTTCAAGAGAAAGTTCTTCTACGTGGAATACCTTATGGTACGAGGTCCGAGATTCACTAGTGAATCTTGGAAAGCTTGCATGAGATCATGAGTACGCAGTCATGTTTGCGCCAAGTGTGCGAGTAGAACGAGAGGCGACGAAGAAATGAGTTCCAGCTCATGTTATGGAAACAGGAAATAAGAAGCTACGAAATCGCGAAGTTAAAGGACGGTCAAGGCACGATGGAATTGAGCTCAAGGAAATACGACTTTGATGATCAAAGACTAGATGCGCGCATGATATCTCTTTTGGGAGTATGTCCTTGATCCCTGTTTCTGTGGAGCGTACTTGTAGGCTATCTTTTGTGGACATCCTCTCGGTCCTATTTTCGGTTACAAACCCCGTAAGGAGTTTGTCTTGTTTATCTTCTCGACCCTGTTTCAGGGAATCCTAGGTAGAACCCTATGGATGTAAACATGTATTTGAAACATGTTATGATTGATATGGTTGCAAGTGGTTGCAAGTGGTTGCTCGTGGATGCGCGAATACACATTAGATACTAGCTCGACTCGGTCACATTTCATATTGCATATGCACGAGTATTTATACTTGTTTATGGATGAAATCGAATGTATTATCATGCGGTTGTTGCATATGAATGAATGATTGTGCACGCATATAGTATCTATATGACTAGGACTATTTGCATACATGTTGGATTCATGGCACTATACATATTCTGCATTAGAAAGATTATTCAGGCCTGATCATTAGCATTAGCTAAGGAACATGTACACACACGTTTTGCATATATTCATACAGCATTAGAAATCATCTAAGGACAATGGTTGCTTGTGGATGATGTTTTGAGTAGATGGATGACGGATGGTAGGATATGTTCTTCCTAACTTGGAGATTTCGGGGACGAAATCCTAAAAGGTGGGGAGAATGTAACAACCCGTATTTCGATAACATGATTAAGACGAGAATCAAGGCAGAATTTAATTTTAAATTCTGAATCAAGTGAAATGGGCTATGCCATTGCGTTCGTCTCGGAAAAATACGCGAAATAGAGTCTGAGTTTTCGAAAATCGGAGTCCGTATGACCAAGATATGGCCTCGCGAAGTTTCACGAAAAATTCCCAAATTAAAGTATACTTAATTAAGTGAAATGGGTTGCGCAGAGAAATATATATATATATATATTGATATATATATATATATATAATTGAAAATTAAATAAATAAATATGCAAAAATGTTCAAAACAGCGAATTGGGGGAGGGGAATAACCGAACCGGCCGATTTTTGAGGTCGACCCGAGCCCGCTGGGTCGACTAGGGGTTAATCCAGGGTGTTTGGCTGTCAACCCGTGGGCCGATTCGCTCAAATGCAGATTTTGCATTTGGATGGTTCTCATGGTTCATCTTTAATCTAAAGGCCCTAGATGGTTCCTACACTTGACTTCTTCCCCAAGACATGCTTTGATGGCTTGGATTGAATCTAGGTTTAATCCTATGGCCTAAAACACTTGCCTAATCTATAAAAAGACCCTAAACCAACCCCTAAACCCTCATTATTCACTCATGTAACTAAACTATGGCCAAATTTCTACTCTCATGGCCTCCATCTCAAATCCCTAGAGCCTATGCATCCAAATCAAGTTCAAATCAAAAGGTGCAAGCTTGCTACACCAAATCAAGGCCAAATCAACATTGCTATGCGAGTTCCATGACGATTCTTCTACAAAGGAGGCACCTTTCTTAGCCAAGATGATTCATGCTTCTTTCCCTAGGCCTAACTATGTAAGTTCTAGCTACTTTTAGATGGAAACGGTAGTTTTGATAATGACATGGGATAAAATGAGGCTAAACATGATTATGCGAACCTATATGAGCCTTACCTTGCCTCTTATGTTCATGATTACGATTTTAGGCCATGTAAGTGACTTAATCATGCCTCTCATGCTATGCATAACCTAATTTAACTTGCAAGTTTGGATCTTTATGCATGAAATGCTAGCATGAACCTTTAGGAACCACTTTATGTGTGAAACATTGGCTAAGACAAGATTTTGGGGCTTATGCATGTTTATGAACCTAAACCCCTTATGTTAACATGCAAGTTTGTGGCCAAACCCTTTATGAGATTATGCATGCTCGTGGCCAATCCCCTCTTTTTAAGTTGTGCATGTTTATGGCCAAACCCTTTTTGATAATATGCATGTTTGTGGCCAAATTACCTTATGACACTATGCATGTTTATGGCCAATCCCTTTATGATGCTATGCATGTGGAAGCCAAGCCCTTTTTGGCATCATGCATGTTTTGAGACCAATATGTGACATAGTATCCTTACTATGTTGACTCGCTTTGCTTGCGTTGGGAAAACACTATTTTGGGTAGCTAGATAAACATAAACATGTCGCAAAACCTTAACTTGAATATGACATGTGTTTATACTTGAAACCATGACTTGAAAGATAACATGGAAGATGACATGTAAGTATGCATAAAAACATGAGCTTGGGAATTTACCTATTAAGTTAGGTCTACCCTTTGGGAATTTACCTATTAAGTTAGGTCTACCCAAATGCTCGAAAAACTTGTAACGTGTTTTGGGAAACATGACGAACTTAGATAATATAAGTGTGGCCAACTCGAGGTTGGGTTGAGTTTGTAGCATAAATCTACCCGGACCCGCCCGGCTTAACTAGTAGCTACAAACAATAGGATCCAATGTGAGAAGTTGGTCATGTCGCGCTTAAGACCCGAGGTTAGACTAAGTTGTGGTGTAAATCTACCCGGACCCGCCCGGCTTAACTAGTAACCACAACAAGGTCTAATGTGAGAGGTTAAGAGTGCATTAATTAAATTAATGCCACATGATAAGGTTAAGTAAATTTGACTAATGACACTTAACCGATATGACACGAATGGGTAGGTTAAGTGGGACCGGACTGGATTCCTTAATGACACTTAACCATGCAAGATGATTAGGAGATGGGGGTTAAGTAATTTACACTTAACTAATCTGACTGGGTAATTAGATGGGGTTAAGTAATTAAGACTTAACTAACCTAACCACGGTAATTAGATGGGGTTAAGTAATTAAGACTTAACTAACCTAACCACGGTAATTAGATGGGGTTAAGTAATCCACACTTAACTAATCTAAACACGGTAATTCGATGGGGTTAAGTTAAACACTTAACTAATTTAACACGATGATTGGATGAGGTTAAGTGACCTATACTTAACCAATCTAACTTGTTAATTTGATAAGGTTAAGTTAACCTATACTTAACCAATCTAACGTGAAAACATGATAAGGCTAAGTCACGAATCGTTTCGAATACGCTTGACCGATTTGACTCGTTAATTTGATAAGGTCAAATTAACATATACTTAACCAATCTAAAATGATAATTAGACGAGGTTAAGTCATGGATTGCTTGATATACTTAGCCAACTTAACACATGGTTTGTAGGGTTAAGTCTTGGACTTGGATACTTAGCCAATTGTGACATGGGTTGTAGACGGGCTAAGTTATGAACTTAAGTGACACTTAACCCATTAGATAAACCCTAATTCGGAGGATTAGGTAAATAACCATAGTTAACAAGGATTATGGAAATAAGGCTAAGTGGTAAACCTTAGTTAAGGGAAACTAAGTAATAATTCTTAGTCAAAGAAATTTGAACCATTTCTTAGGTAGATTAGTAACCCGATACGTTTAAGTATGCGTGTAGGAGCAGGCTATCTGATTTAGATAAAGGCTCCAACGAACTGGGTAACGAAGCAGCGGCTTCGGGGAACGTGAGGATATTCTTGGGATCCCTCTGTGAGCTGCCAGGTCATTATACTAGGCTCACGAGAGGTTGAGGTCTGCGGTAGAAGAACCAAGAATATGCCTTGGTTGCTATGCGAGCGACCTAAAGACTGGGGTGGATAGCAGTGAGTCGGCGAATACATAAGGTGCCCGAGATAGCAAGTTCGTCGATCATCTACCATCTTGAGTCAAGCGTGTACGTACGGAAAGGCAGGGAACACCCAACAGACCATGATTTGCTATCTAATTATGGGTGAGGTAGGCCGTAGGATGTGGGCTGGCCGGAGTGTAGTTCTCATGCAAGATTTTCTCTTGTGTTGCCTTTCATTAGTTGAGGGAGGGGTCTCGTGGGACCATAGCCACGTGTAGAAAAGCAGACCTTAGTATCTGCATCGGCAGATAAATCTAAAGCTCCCGACCGAGTCCTGTATTTCTTGTTTTGCCCTGTGACAGGACTCGGATGGCACGAAGTGATACATGTGCATACAGTTATAGAAAAACGATTCACGATGAATGCGTGGGAAAAAGGGCGCGGTTGAGGGTTAGCGTAATCCCTAGTGGCCTAGGTGGTTTAACCCAAACCGAAATACGAAAGCATGCAATAGGTAAGCGTAATCCCTAGTGGTGCTAGGTGGCGTAAGTCCTAGTAGTTCAAACGATGATTCATATGGAAGAGCCTAGCTAGAACAAGGGTGACAGTCCAAACGATTTCAAGGATAATACGACATGAGGAAGCCCGTACGAGGTACGGCGAAGGACTGAACTTATATACATGAAAAGAAACATATGATTTGAGTGACCTATATATGCGATATATTAGGTTGACATGGACCATTACATGACATTGGGCAAGGGACATTCATGGTTAACACGTGACGCGGGTTAGGATATTAGTACGAGAGGTGCAGAGCAAATATACATGTTAGAACTAGGGAGAATATACCGTGGGATGTCAGACGGGGTAGATACCTTGGGATAATGTACTCGATAGAAATCCGACGATGTGATACCTTGACTTATCATAACACCGTAGTTTATCATGATACCTTAGTTTACCTTGCCGCAGTAGTTCAACCGGCTACCCTGGTTTTTCTATCTTGTAGTTATCCTTATGTTTACTTTCAGTTTATGCATGTCATGTTACATTTACCTGTTTTTATACTGGAAGTAGATAGGACTTACTCAGTCTTTCTGACTGACCCGTTTTGTTTCGCCTCTTTTCTTCCGTTCCCCCCCCAGGTTTCAGGGAGGAAACAATGCTGTTTAGTTCGGACTTCTTCTGCTTGAAGGTCATCTTGGATGGCTTGGACTTCTCTTGGCTATGGCTACTTTACTGTTTTACTTGGGGAATAATTTATTAAAAAGTATTTATGCTTCTTTACTATGGCAAGACAGGTTTTGATGTACTCTGATGTAAAAGGCTTTAGACCTTATTTATTCATGTTATGAAAGTTTGATTTTACTTCCGCTATTTATATATGTTCTGTCTTGTGATATTTCTGTGCATGTTTACCAATAATGCCCCTCTAAAGCTAGGGCATTCCTTTGCGAGTGACCCTAGCGGAGGCGGGGTGTTACAGGTGAGGCACAGCGAGACGACCCACAGTTGGTTGAGTTAGTAGAAAAGCTCAAAAGATGGGAGTCACCAAGCCATCTCCGTAGGTATACCCTAGATGATAAGGGATGGTTACGTAGGGATAGTAGACTTTGTGTACCTCGAGAGGAAGGTTTGAGGAAGGCTATTCTTGACGAAGCACATCATTCGAAGATGACCATTCATCCCGGCGGGGACAAGATGTACAAAGACATGAAGCGAGTTTTCTTTTGGGCCGGTATGAAGAGGGATGTGGCCGAGTATGTTGCTAGATGCTTGGTGTGCCAACAAGTAAAAGCGGAGCAAAAGAAACCCGGTGGGTTGCTTCACCCATTGGAGGTTCCACTATGGAAGTGGGAAAGTGTCTCGATGGAATTTGTGGATGGATTACCAAGATCAAGGAAGGGTAATACGGGGATATGGGTTACAGTAGACAGACTTACTAAAAGTGCCCACTTTATTCTCGTAAAGAGTAAGAGGACTGCTCCATGGTTAGCTTCTGTATACGTCCGAGAGATAGTTCATTTGCATGGTGTTCCTTCTAACATAGTAAGCGGCCGTGATCCTACCTTCACTAGCAAATTTTGGAAGAGCTTGCAAGAGGCGGTAGTGACTCAGTTATGTTTGAGCACCGCGTATCATCCTCAGACGGACGGCCAGACTGAGAGGGTGAATCGCATTCTAGAGGATCTTTTGAGGCTATGTATCGTAGACTTTCGGGGTACATGGGAAGAGCATCTTCCATTGGTAGAGTTCGCATATAATAACAGCTTTCAATCTAGCATTGGCATGGCACCTTTCGAAGCTCTTTATAGACGACCTTGTCGTTCACCTACATGTTGGTGGGAATCTACAGATAAGATCTTACTTGGGCCCGATATGATTAGAGAGACTTCGGAAAAGATCGACTTGATTCGAAGGAGGATGAAGACGGCGCAAGATAGGCAGAAATCTTATGCAGACAAAAGGAGGACAGATCTTGAGTTTGATGTTGGGGACATGGTCTTTATCAAAGTGTCTCCATTACGGAATGTTGTTCGCTTTGGGTCCTTTGGGAAATTAGCACCAAGGTTTTTAGGGCCGTTTCCTATTAAGGAGAAGATTGGACATATGGCGTATAGAGTGGAGCTGCCTGAGAGACTTAGTGGTGTGCATCACGTATTCCATGTGTCACATTTGAGGAAGTGCTTGCACGAGACCGTGGAAGTGGTAGAGCCGAGCTTGCTTGGAGAGGTGGAGATAGAGCGTGATGCGACGATTCGACGAGCTCCTACATGCATTCTTGGGTCGGAGATCAAGAAGTTGAGGAATCGAGAGGTCAGACTAGTCAAAGTGCAATGGGGAGATGATGAGAGCAGCGCTACTTGGGAGACAAAAGCGAAGATGCGTTCGTTGTACCCTTTTCTTTTTGAGGGTATGTCTTTTAATTTCTCCTTTATCGCTTAGCTTGTACCTATCTTATCTTTAGTATGTCCTCTCGCTAGTATCTTTGACCTTTAGTTAGGATAATCCTATGGTTGAAACATGTGTTTGAGACATGTTATGTATGATGGATGCAAAGTGGATGCAAGTGTTTGCTAGTGGTTGCTCGTGGACACATATACACACACTATTAGGCACTAGATCGGCTCAGACACTTCATATTGCATTTATATGGATGTATTTAGTAAAATGGATGTATGAGGATTTTTTTTATCATATGGATGCTGTATTCAGATGATGATTGTGCACGCATATAGAGATAATATGTAGCATTAAGGAACTTTTGCATACAGAATGGACGCATGGCACTATCATGATTTACATTAAGGAGGTCAACTGAATCAGTGGACCACCTGATTTTGCATTAGATATGGACATATACACACACTGTGCATTTAAACATGAAAACATTAGAAGTCTATAAGGAAAATGGATGCCTGTGTTTGATGGTTGAGTAGATGGACGATTGGATGTTAGGATATACATTCTTCTTGACTTGAAGATTTCGGGGTCGAAATCCTTTAAGGAGGGGAGAATGTAACACCCCGTAATTCTGTTAATATTAATATTCATAAATTAAAGAATAACTAATCTCAGACGTGAGAATTGTGGGAAACGGGTTACGCCATTGTGTTCGTCTCGGAATTCTGGTTGAAATAGAGTCTGAGTTTACGTGATTTGGACTTCGTATAAAGGAGATATGGCCATCAGAAGTTTCAGAAAATTCAAAATTCAAAATTCGAAGTCAAACAGGCTAGGTGGGAAATTTCCCGCCCAGCACCCAGGTCGACTGGGGAGTCGACTGGGCAGTTGACACCCCCAGGACCAGGTCGACTTCGCAGTCGACCTGGGTGTCGACCTGGTCCAGTCGGCCAGGTTTTGGCAGAGCCCAATCTTGAGCTGCTGATGTGTCTTTAGGGCTGAGTTGGCTAATTTAACAGTTCAGGTTAGTTCTGAGTTGATCTGACGGTCTAAATAAATCCTAAACTCTATATATATCTAGGTAGTCCCACTCTAAATTCACATGAAAAATAGAATAGCCGCCGTCATGCCATCACCATGGAACTCAGTGTAGCCGGCTCCAACTAAGAAGGAAGAAAGCTAATCAAAACTCTAATTCTACTCAACTCTAAAGCAAATAAAGACTCTCTTTCTTTTCTAATTGTGAGTATGATGATCTTAATAAGATTATTAGCAAACTAATTAGATTAAGATGTGATACGGATCATAATAAAATGATGTGAATTGTCATATATGTTGTTGTAAACCTTATGCTATCATGTATGTTGTAAATCCTATGTTATGTGATGATGATATCCTATATGTTGTAAATCATGCTATGATGATATTATATATGTTGCAAGTTTCTATGCTAAGTTGCGATGTTACAAATCCATGATGTTATTATGTTGTAGTTAGCTTATGCTTGATCAAATCATGATGTTGATTATATATATGTTTGGGCTATGATGATTCACATGATAAATCACATGTACCTATGCAAGTTTAGATTGATTAGTATGTATAATCTCACATATCATATGACATCTATTTATATCTAAAATTAGGTTATAACATGTGTGATTTCTATGGGTTAGATGCTAGTTTACACCATCATTATGTTGCATAAACCACATATGCAAGTTTATACATGAATTTGGATTATGATCATATTATGTAAATTGTGACATTTTACCAAACAAGTTGACACCTTTAGATCGATGACATGTGTAGCTTTATGCAAATTGTAGTTTTTGCCTATGCAAGTTTAGGTGTTGGACATCTATCACACATGCAAGTTTCACCCCGTTTATGATTAGATCTATTTTATTTGTCTATATGTTGTGATAATTTATCTTTGTGCTATCGATCTTAACAATTCGACGATGAAAAAGCGTTACCATAATGTATGGTAAGTGAAAACTCACACTTCTTGAGATATTATTGTACTATATTTTAGCATAACTTATTGATTGTATGTTTAGATGATTTACTGCTTATTCAGTTAGTTTGGATATATTCCCGCCCTTATAGCACATAACTTTTGTCATAACCTGCTTACTAGCGGATTATTCATCTTATATGTATATGTGTTGACTTATGAGATGTGATGCAAGGACGAATGTTGGAGATATGCAAATGATTACTCAATGTGATTTTATGTTATTCGCTTTCGTATAATACACATGAATTGTTTAACATGAAACATGATCTAGGATGATGATTGCTATATTAAATTTGAACGCTCATATGTATTAGACAGTACTGGTTAAGTGATGAGAGGTAAATGGTCTAAATTTTATATTTCTGAAATACAATGATTTGGCATAAGGAAAATTATCTAAGTTATAAAAATTATAAAAATAGTTCTATAACAAAGAATATTTTATGAACATATTTTAGATAAGATGTATAAAATGAAGTTTTATAAAGAAATCAAGATTTATAAACGAATTTTACAAAATATTTTATAATGAATTCCAATTTTGTAAAGAAATTTTATAATAGAAATTTCAAGTGTTTCATACTAAACGAAGTTTTGCGTGCAAATGATGGAGAATTGGACGAAGGTGTCAACTAGGAAGTTAGTGAAGTGCAATACCTACAAGTTTCATGTTGTTCGTTTGTTCTGAAAGTGATTGTGGTGGTCACGGTTTCGACATGATCGACTTCGAACGTTTTTGGGGTGTTAGCATTGGTATTTGTGGGTTCTCCGGCAAATGGAGGAGGTGTTGGGTCAACATGGAAGAGATAGAGCATGGGAAGGCGTGCCTGTTGGTAGAGTTTGGTGGTGGATGGTGGCTCGTGGCAGTCGGAATCGGACCCGATCGGATTTTTTCTCGTGGTTGATTTGGGGGTGAATGGAGGCGCAATCGGAGAGGGGTCGGTCGGTGTCGGCGCGAAAGGAAGCAGGGGTGTTGATGGTAGGTCGTGTTCGAGCTCTGGTGGCCTCAGAATGGCGATTAAGGGAGGATGAGCTAAGTTTGAACGTGATGGAGAACATTAATAGTAAAAGATCGATTGTTTAATTAATTTAATTAATGTATTCTAAGTTCAAACAATTATATCTTGTTCGTATGAACTCAAAATTGGATGAAACAAGATCCACTGGGATCGTATGGACACAGGCCATGCGTACGAACTGATTTGGACGAGATTGGAGCTAGTTGAAATTTTGGGTTAAATTAAACCCACGTTTAATTTGATTCAAAAGCAATCGTTATTGAAACGATCAAAAATCACGGTGAGAACTCTTTTTAACTTGAATAATTATTATAACTGTTAACTGATTATATATTGATTGCTTGTGGTTGCTATGGTTGCTTCGTGGATGATGGATGCTTATTATAATTTATATTTACTGTTTATGTACATATAAGCATTGACGATTATAATGATTATATTATAACTGTTGTTTGATGGACGATAATTATTGTGGGTGTTATTATAATTGTTCACACAATTCATACCACGAATATGAAATTGTTTGGGAATTGATTGAGTCTCATTTCATTAGAATTTAAGTGAACAATATATTAATTTAAATGAAATAAGGCATGAAAATGAAATTGGCTTTTTCTAACCGAAACGATTTGGAAATAAAATTGAAATGGTTTCAAACAACTATTGA
This sequence comes from Allium sativum, assembly GCA_030737875.1. Classification (NCBI taxonomy): domain Eukaryota; kingdom Viridiplantae; phylum Streptophyta; class Magnoliopsida; order Asparagales; family Amaryllidaceae; genus Allium; species Allium sativum. The sequence goes on along the minus strand of CM060926.1, from coordinate 955,051,621 downwards.
AAACGTTGAAATGGATTTGAAAGAGATTTAAATTAGAAATAGCTTATTCTAATTTAAAATAGATTATGAATAGTAAATTCAAAATTGAATTCAAGTTAGATATACAAACGATGTTTTTAACTCGAAATGATTGTTCCAAAGATCTTATTTATTTTTATAATGGATTTTAGGAAAGTTTGGATTTCAAAAGATTTAATTTTGAAAAATATTAGTATTCAATTTACAGTAATAGAATATTTAATTTTGATTTATAATTGAATTTGAAGTTGGAATCGCTTTTAAACGATTTTATAAACGTTTAATAAAATATATTCCAACTAAATCGGACTAGTTTTATTTTAAATAATAATATGGTGTGAATAGGGCGTGTTGCGCAACAACAGTTCATGAATTTTGACCATAAACTTAAAACGAGCATAACTAATGTAATTTAAATCAGGTTTCCCCGAAACGAAAAACATTTGTTTTCTATTTATGGCAGCTTTCAAATGAAAGACGAAATTTTGGATTTCAACTTATAGTTCAAGTTATGTTTAAATCTATTTTGAAAAGGTCGTTGTCAATACGGTTCGATGACCGTAATTAAATATCGATCGAAATGGCCATATAAAATTATTCAAAATATGAAAAAAATTATGATAAATCATAATGAGTGATTTGAGATAGAAATAGGAAGTTTTGTACTATATTTCGATTTTTTTGTTTTCAGCCTAACTTGCTACATACGGTAAAACAACGATTTGGGAATTTAAGTTAAATGAACTTAAGCTATTTGGTTTATCAAATATAAATGCCATTTCAAAGGATATGTTTTGGTAAATCTTTTGATTTAGAAAAGTTTTCCAATTTAAATAAAATTGAATTTGGATAGAAATGATCTTCAGATATTTGGTATTGATTACCGTTGTGTAGACGTTCACTGTTTGAGGAATTTGGAAGATGTTTATATCGTTATTCCACTTGTAGTATTGGCTGATTACGAGAATTAGTGTTGAATATATATGGATATAGTTTTTGTTTAAATCTTATATTTTATATCAATTAGTTTGGGATTTTTCATGAATGGTATCTTCAATAATATCGTTTTTAACCTAGTTGAAGATGAAGTTTATGTAATAAATCTTTTAATTAAGATTTAATGAAGTTTCCAAAGTTAGGTTTTCAAATTAATAAATTAAATTGGAATTGAATGAGAATTGATTCGGTGATAATCGAGATGAGTCCCTGTGGATGAAGACCTTTACTATTTAAAGAATTTAAAAGGCCTTGCTACTATTTCGCTTATAGTATTAGTCTGATACGGGAATTCATATCACTTATAAGCTGATATGATTTCCATGAAGATTTCATTTAGAATGAAATTATGATTTTGGGTTTATTGTTAACAATGTTTTAAATAACATTGTTCTTTAACCTACTTAAAGGAAAAATGTTTTTCCACGATAAGTTAAAGTGAAATCTTTATCTAAATTGAATATAAAGCTTTAATGAAAGTGTAACACCCCACGTCCATTAATGTCACTCACAAAGGGAATGCATTAACTTCTATGGAGCGTTTTAAGTGTGTATAGAACAGAAACTTAACAACAAGACATATATAAACAGTACTTAAAACTTTATTCATTACAACGGTAAACACATAAGTTTGATTACATCATCAAATACCAGAGTCAAAGTACATAATATCCATCTTGACTAAATCAAAGCACATAAATAGAAAGACATAACCCCAATACAAAATAGCCATAAATAAGATAGGCTGAACTTTTACTTCAGCGATCCAAGCAACTTCTAAAAGTAGAGATACAGCTATCCAAAATCAAGCTCCACTGGTGCTAGTTCCACCCTGAGCACCTGGGGGGAAAGGAAGAAAAGAGGTGGAAACAAAGGGGGTCAGACATAAAGTCTGGCGAGTGCGATAACTTTAACAATATAATTACCAAAATAACTAGGCTAAGGCATAAGTTGGAAAATAAGGAAATGACTGTGAACAATTGAGTATGGCAGAGTAAATAAGGAAATAAGATGAACAAAGATAACGTTAAAGGCGCACCTAAACCACTATAAGATAATTACTATACTGCACCACTAGTCACCCTAAGGTTGATCCCGCCTACAAAACTTAATAAGGATAATGGTAGTTTCGTGCACCCCTAGTTGCCTTTATAGGTGCCGCCTGCCCCTATCTCCACTAGGTGTACCCGCTACTCCCATGCGATCGGCTCCCTAACTCGTAGATACCCGTGCTGGCTCCACAGTGGGGTGTATCACTCCCCAAAGTGGCAACCCGATACCACCAATAATGCACGGCTTATACCTACATGATGAAACAACGTCTTACCTACCAGCCCGAGCCCACACACGCAAATGAACCCGTTGGACTTGCGTTGCCACCGCTAACCCGTTTTGGCCTCTTACAGTCAAGCCCAGTATGTGTGTCCCGTCCTCGACTTGGGTCGAGCCCACAAAGATACGTATGGCTTACTGGTTGAAACGGGCCCCCATTACTTGACACAAGCTATCCACCTAAGCTTGGTCCCCTCTAGTACATCCCACTTAACCCTCTTCTTATTCATGTTCATTTACATGTTTCAGTTTTTGGTTAAGTGTTTCTAATCATATTTCAAATGCCACCCAAGGCGCCCACTAAATTCCACATGCCACCCAAGGCACCCCACTTAACCCCCTCATGTCCCACTACATGTTTATCTGGTTAAGTGTTTCCTAATTTATTAAGACCGTAACCTTATAAAGACCTCCCACATTAGACTGGCATTTGTGGCAGCTGGATTTGCCGGGTGGGTCCGGGCAGTCTTACACCACAAATGAGCCTAACCTCGTGTATTTACAATTGTTACACATTTAATTTATGCCTAAGACCTCCCACATTAGACTGGCATTTGTGGCAGCTGGATTTGCTGGGCGGGTCCGGGCAGTCTTACACCACAAAAGAGCCTAACCTCGTGTCTTAGACGATTAATTACACCTAATTAATCATCCCCCAATTTGAATTAATTTCCCTATTCAAATTATCAATCAATTCCAAATTTAACTATGGCCATAATTGACTCAATTATGTCCATCTATTTATGATATGCAAAATCATACCAATTTTCATCACAAATTAATTCTATGCCATTTAAGGCATTTATGCCAATTCTCAATATTAAATCTTTTAATATTATCCCATTACCCCACATTGTACGTTCATTCGTTTAACGTAAAATATACGTTAGACTCGAATAGTCTAACTTATGGAATAAAGAGAAAACATCACAACATACATATAGATAAAACTAGATCTAAACATAAAGGGGTGAACTTGCATGTGTGAATGAGGTTCTACATCTAAAAATTGCATAGGCCAAAGTTACAAACTTGCATAAAATTACATATGTCATAGATCTAAATCTAAAGGTGTAAACTTGCATAGGTAATAACCACAAACTTGCATAAACTATGTATGTCATGGATCTAACCATAATGGGTAAACTTGCATAGGCATGATTCCTATTCCAAACATATATATATATATATATATATATATATATATATTTGCATATGTGATTTATGCAACATAATGATGTTGTAAACTTACATCTAAACATGTAAACTAGCATGTAGAATTTAGCATGTAACTCACACATGTCATAGCCTAAATTTAGGTCAAAAATAGATGTCATGAAACATGTAAGGTTATATATAAAATCTCACTAACTTGCATATGATCTATGCCTCAATTAACATCCTAACTTGCATACATACATATGATTTATCATATGAATCAACATAACCAAACTAGCATATGAAACATGATTATACATAAGCCAATCATAGAATTACAACACAGATGATAACATCACAACTTGACAACATAGATGATTCCATCATAGAATTTACAACATAGATGATAACATCATAGATTTTACAACATAAATGATAACATCACAATTTTACAACATAGAATGATAACATGCGGTCAATAATTCACAACATAACCATATAATCTGCATCATATCTCAATCCAATTAAATTGTTAATTATTTTATTAAAGAAATCGAACTCACAACTCAAAGAAAGTCTTGAGTTCTGAAATCTGAGTTCTGAAGTTGAATTAGCTTTCCTTTGTAGTAGATTCGTTGTTAGAGTTGAATAGAATTGAATTTGATTAGCTTTCTTCCTCTCTAATTGGTGGCGGCTATTCTAGGTTGCTAGGTGACGGCATGGAGGCCATGAATCTAATTTTAATTTGATTTTAGGGTTTGAGTCTACATGTCTTTTTATAGAGTTTAGGATTAATTTAAGCCGTTCGATCAACCCAGAATTAATCCCAGCCAATCAGAGCAGATTAGAAACCCTAATGACTCAGCATACAGTCATAAACAGGTCATCAAACAAATCTGCCCTGGGGGGGGGGTGCAGGTCAACCTGGCCTTGGCGGGAAATTTCCCGCCTAGCCCATCTGACTCTGAAATTTGAGTTTTCGAAATATGTTTAATTTTTTCTGAAACTTCCAATGGCCATAACTTCTTCATACGAAGTCCAATTCACGCAAACTCGGACTCTATCTCAACCAGAATTCCGAGACGAACACAACGGCGCAACCCGTTTCCCTTAATTCTCACATCTGAGATTAGTTATTCTTTAATTTGTGAACTTTAGTGTTAATAGAAATACGGGGTGTTACATTCTCCCCTCCTTAAAGGATTTTGCCCCCGAAATCTCCAAGTTAAGGAGAATGCATATCCTAACATCCAAACAACCATCTACTCAACCATCAAACACAGGCATCCATTGTCCTTATAAAATTCCTAATGCTGTATGAACATATGCAAGAAGTGTATGTATATGCTCTCTATCTAATGCAAAATCAGGCGGTCTACTGATTCAGTTGACCTCCTTAATGCAAACCATGATAGTGGCATGCATCCATTATGTATGCGAAAGAATCCTATCGATACATATTATTTCCACATGTGTGCACAACCATTCACCAAAATGCAACATCCATATGATAGTACAACCATTATACATCCATTAACTTAAATATGTACACACATTTATATGCAATATGCAATATGAAGTGACTGAGCCGATCTAGTGCCTAAAGTGTGTGTATATGTATCCACGAGCAACCACTAGCAAACACTTGCATCCACATGCATCCATCATACATAACATGTCTCAAACACATGTTTCAACCATAGGACTACCCTATCTAAAGGTCAAAGATACTAGCGAGAGGACATACTAAAGATAAAACAAGTACGAGCTAAGCGATAAAGGAGAAATTAAAAGACATACCCTCGAAAAGAAAAGGGTACAATGAACGCATCTTCTCTTCCGTCTCCCAAGTAGCATTGCTTTCATCATCTCCCTATTGCACTTTGACTAGCTTGACCTCTCGATTCCTCAACTTCTTAATCTCCGACCCAAGAATGCACGTAGGAGCTCGTCGAATCGTCGTATCATGCTCGATCTCCATCTCTCTAAGCAAGCTCAGCTCCACCACTTCCGCAGTCTCATGCAAGCACTTCCTCAAATGTGATACATGGAATACATCGCGTACACCACTGAGTCTCTCGGGTAACTCCACTCTATATGCCATCTGTCCAATTCTCACCTTAATAGGAAACGGCCCTACGAACTTTGGCGCTAACTTCCCAACGGACCCAAAGCGAACGACATTCCGTAATGGAGACACCTTGACAAAGACCATGTCCCCAATATCAAACTCAAGATCTGTCCTCCTTTTGTCAGCATAAGATTTCTGCCTATCTTGCGCCGTATTCATCCTCCTTCGAATCAAATCAATCTTTTCCGAAGTCTCTCTAATCATGTCGGGTCCAAGAAAGATCTTATCTGTAGATTCCCACCAACATGTAGGCGAACGACACGGCCGTCCATAAAGAGCCTCAAACGGTGCCATGCCAATGCTAGACTGAAAGCTATTATTATATGCGAACTCCACCAACGGAAGATGTTCCTCCCATGTACCTCCGAAGTCTAAGACACACAACCTCAATAGGTCCTCTATAGTACGATTCACCCTCTCGGTCTGGTCGTCCGTCTGAGGATGATATGCGGTGCTCAAACATAACCGAGTCCCTACCGCCTCTTGCAAGCTCTTCCAAAACTCGCTAGTAAAGATAGGATCACGGCGCTCACTATGCTAGAAGGAACATCGTGCAAACGAACTATTTCTCGAATGTATACGGAGGCTAACCATGGAGCAGTCCTCTTACTCTTCACGGGAATGAAATGGGCGCTCTTATTAAGTCTGTCTACCACGACCCAAATCCCTGTATTACCCTTCCTCGATCTCGGTAACCCATCAATAAAGTCCATCGAGACACTTTCCTACTTCCATTGTGGGACCTCCTATAGGTGAAGCAACCCACCGGGCTTCTTTTGCTCTGCTTTTACTTGTTGGCACACCAAGCATCTAGCGACAAACTCGGCCACATCCTTCTTCATACCGGCCCAAAAGTAAACTCGTCTCATGTCCATGTACATCTTGTCCCCACCGGGATGGATGGTCATCTTCGAACGATGTGCATCATCAAGAATGGTCTTCCTCGAATTCTCGTCCCGTGGTACACAAAGTCTACCATCCCTACGTAACCAACCCTTATCATCTAGGGTATACCTACGGAGATGGCTCGATGACTCCCCTCTTTTGAGCTTCTCTACTAACTCAACCAATTATGGGTCATCTCGCTGTGCCTCACCAATCCGTCCCAAAAGCGTAGGTCTAACCTCTAAGGATGCTAGCAAACCGGGTACAAAGTCAACGGAAGGTCTAAAGTCAAACGTAGAGATGAACTCTATGCTTCGCCGCTCAACAAACAACGGACTCAAGGACAACCTTTTCCTACTTAAGGCGTCTGCCACCACGTTACCCTTGCCAGGGGTATATACTATCTCAAAATCGTAGGACGCTAAGAATTCCATCCACCTTTGCTGCCTTAAGTTCAAGTCCTTCTGAGAGAACAAGTATTTTAGCGATTTGTGGTCAGTGAACAATTAAAATTTCTCGCTAAGAAGATAATGGCGCGAAGACTTAAGCGCGAAAACAATAGCGGCCAACTCTAGGTCATGTGTAGGGTAAATTTTCTCATGCACTCTCAACTACTTCCCTCCATAGGCTATTACCCTTTCCTCTTGCATTAAGACTGCGCCTAGTCCTGTCCCACAAGCATCGGTATAAACAGTAAATGGCTTACTCCCATCAGGAAACACTAAGACTGGCGATGTGGTCAAAGCTCTCTTTAAACGTTGGAACGCATCATCACAATCTACGTCCTATGTGAAAACTAGGTTCTTCTTCTTCAAGCGTGTTAATGGGGCTGATATTTTTGCGAAGTCTTTGATAAACTTCCTATAGTAGCCAGCCAACCCTAAGAAACTCCTTACCTCGGTAGCAAGGGACCTTCTAATCTTGGATGGCCACTACCTTCGCGGGATCCACAGCTATCCCTTCTTTGGAAATCACGTGCCCTAAGAATCGCACTTCCTTCCTCCAAAAGTGACATTTAGAAAATTTAGCTTTAAGGCTATGCGCTCGAAGGGTCTCCAACACTTCCCTAAGATGTAGGGCATGCTCTTCCTCGTTTTTAGAAAAGATCAAGATGTCGTCCATAAAGACTACCACAAATTTATTAAGGTACTCCCTAAACACCCTACTCATCAAGTCAACAAAGTATGCGGGGGCGTTTGTCGAACCGAAGGGCATCACAAGCCACTCGAAGAAGCCGTCTGGAGTCCTAAAGGAAGTCTTGTCTATGCTATCCTTAGCCACTCTCAACTGATGGAAACCTGTGGCTAAGTCCAATTGCGAAAACACTGAGGCGCCAACTAACTGATCGAAGAGATCGTCAATCCTTAGCAGTGGGTGCCTATTCTTCTTTGTAAGCTTATTAAGTTCTCTATAGTCCACACAAAGTCTAAGGGACCCATCTGCCTTCGTGGCAAATACTACTGGAGTACCCCACTCCGTTATACTACGTCTTATGAACCCCTTCTCAAGCAATTCTTTCACTTGCTTACTGAGTTCTCTTCTCTCTCTTGGAGCCATATGGCGCACTGGCAATGCAACTGGCTTTGCATTATCTACTAGATATATTCGAAAGTCTATCTCACGTTTTGGGGGTAAACCCCTCACCTCATCAAAGACATCAACATATTCACGGACTATATGAACAGAATGTAAATCAACATTGGATGCGTCAAGGGATTCTAGGTAGTTAAGCATTACTGGACATCTAGGGTCACAAGAAATATCAAGGGTCCTTCCACAACGAGTCAACAATCTAACTACCCTTCTTTCACAATCTAGGATGTCCCCGTATCTAGTTAGCCAATCATACCTAGAATCAAGCCGTAGCCCGTGAAGCCAAGAACAAAGGCGTTGCATTCAAACCCAACGCCCAAGATAAACACTCTCAAATGCCGACAAATCATAGAAAGATGAGCCGAACCACCAATAGGATTTGAGACTACTAAGGGATCTATAACTAAACTAGTATCTAGGTGCAGTGTTTCAACTAATGATGTAGAGATAAACGAATGTGATGCGCCAGAATCGAATAAAGTACGGACATGATGATCAAACAGAAAAACTAAACTTTCAACGGACTCTACCTCTTTCTTGCAGCGGTAGGACCACGAGAGCCTGAACTTGCCCCATTGCCTGCCTTAATGCCATAAGAGCCTGCACCTGTCCTCCCGAGGTAGACCCTGCCCTCTGCCATTTCCTTGGGCAGTCCTTAATCAAATGTCCCGCTTTGCCACAGTGAAAACAGCCAGTCTTCTTTTTCTTCCTACAATCTTTGCTTAGATGGCCTGGTGCCCCACAGTTAAAGCATCTCTTCTTTCCCTTACCATTGTTTCCCTTACCACCTTTCTTGTTCTGTTGTTGCTGTTGCGGTTTCTTTTGATACCCTTTCTTCTTAGGTGCCTTATTAGCATTGGCGCCCTTCTCCTCTTCATGCATAAGCGCCATGTCAACTAGCTTCTCAAAGGTAGCCCCCATGGGGATGTGGGTCATAGCTAACCCATGAAGCAGCTCGTTCAAACCCTTAACAAATCTCAGGGCCTTCTTTTCTGGTGTATTCACCAAGTCCAAGCCAAATCTTGCCAACTGATTGAATTTGTTGACGTATTCTTTCACCGATAGATTCCCCTGCTTCAATGCTAGAAACCTTTCCATGTATAGATTCTCTTCAGCCCGTGAGAGAAACTTTGCTTCAAACCTCCGCCTGAAATCTGGCCATGTATCGACTGGACGTTCTCCATTAGTGACCTCCCACCAAAACGAGGCCTCATCCTTCATTAGCCAGGCAGCTAACTGGACCTTTCTTCCATCTTCCACTTCAAAGATCCCAAACAATTCTTCCACCTCCTTTAGCCAATTTTGTGCTTCAACAAATGTCTCCGTCCCATGAAAAGGTTTTCCACCCATTGCTCGAAAGTCCTTACATATCTTAGCAAAAGTGTCGACACGAGGAGGAGGAGGAGGAGCATTTGCTGGACCTGCAGTGGTGGCCCTAGTCTCCAAATACCTCCTAAACCATCCTGGTATCGGTATCCCCTCGGGTATCTCGGGAATTCCAGACATGCTGAAACGAAAAAGGAAAGATTCAATACAAAAGAACCGAAGGAAAGATATATGGCTCTTGGGATTATGCTTTCTAAAATAAGCTTTTCTCTTGAAAATACTTTCCTTAAAACATACTTTTGAAGGTACTTCTTTATGAAAGAGTTTTTGAAAAACAGTTTTTCAAAATTCATATCTGTTCCGGTAACCTTCAGCTCTGATACCACGTGTAACACCCCACGTCCATTAATGTCACTCACAAAGGGAATGCATTAACTTCTATGGAGCATTTTAAGTACTGTTTATATTTGTTTTGTTGTTAAGTTTCTGCTCTATAAACACTTAAAACGCTCCATAGATGTTAATGCATTCCCTTTGTGAGTGACATTAATGGACGTGGGGTGTTACATAAAGAGTTTCTCCTAGAAAACGATAATGGGAACGGTTTAAAGATCGCTTAAAAGAATATAAGCGTGTTTTCGCATAATGATAAGACTAAGAAATCATAAATACGATTTTGGGCTAAAGATATGATCAAGGAAGGTTAAAGTAATCTACCCTAATCAATGATCAAAGAATCGGTTGGGGTTTGGTATAAATATGTTTCCTCGTAAAGACAATTGAAATCTTCAATCATATTTGAAATGAATGAGGTAATCAAACTTACCTAAAATACATGGTCAATTAGATATGGAGTACTTCTAGTTTTTCTCTGTGGGATGAATAAGATGAGAATGGGATAATGATTTGAGAAATTAATTTTTTCGCAAGATTCAATATTCTCAATAAAGCATATAAACTCAATTTGAGTTAAATTTGTGAAATGAGATTTTATAATCAATTGAAATTATTTCCAAGGAAATAATTAAACAAGAGTTTAAAAAATGTAAATCTTTAATAATATTTAAGGAAGAAATTCCCAGTGTAAAGAATGATTTGAGTAAAAGAATATTCCAAAGTGGAATGAGACTCATAATATGTTTATATATCAATTGAATGTAAAGATGCGCTAGTTATTCAAAAAGACCGGGTCTTAACCCATTCTGAATAACTATACGATGAATATTCAAGAATAACTAAAGATAGTGGTTGAAGACCGGAGATCTACACATCATTTGGAGTTATTGCTGATGTCTCAATTGGGAGGTACACCCAAGACGAGGTTATAAGTGGCAATGGTCCTCATGTACTTGTTGATTGTCTGGATTTGCAAGGGCCTCTCTTCTTTATTGGATAAGGAATAAGGTACCTTCGGTTTCATTCATAACCCAAAAACGGACTTGTATGGATGTGTGTTTGACGTTGTATTTGACGACATAATAGATTAGTTTCTATTGATGACATATCAGTTGGTGGCAGAGGATTTATCATCTTAGCTTAATACCCTCACTATACCAAATACACAAATTTGAAACATATGATATTTTTTATTTGAAACCCTTTTTCAGTTTCTAGGCTTGAAACTGTTATCTAGAATTTCTATATCTACTAAAGTGTTTCCACTATTTTCTGATTATTTTAAATACATAATTTTACGTTCAAAGAAGTTCATTGCTTTCCTAATAACTTAGAGGTGAAACTACCGCTCCAATCACAAGCCCACTATCGTTCCCTTTTCGTCTTGTGTTTTCAAAGAAATAAAAAATAGGCTGCGTTCCTTTTTTTCCCCAAACCCCTTTTCCTGTGATTCCTTTAGATCTCCCATTCAACACTCGCCGCTTTCTCAGATCTCCCATTCAACACTCATCGCTTTCTCAGATATGAAGGTAATTCTTGATTAAATAGTCAGTTATCTATTATTTGCGTGAAAGTATATGCGAGCAGGTTCGAAATTAGTGTTCTCCTACCGAGCCTAATATTAAACCTATTTTATTTATATTCTGAATCAAACTAAACTGTTATATTTATTCTTTGTCAATTTCAATAATTTGTGATCGATTTTTCTAAAGTGATTAGGAAAATTAATTAATTTTGAGGTTATTTCGGATGGATTTCTTTGCTGAACTCATTTTTTTCAATGATTAATTTGTTAAATGGAAAAGTATTATTCTTAGGTATATGTTAATAATTGTACATAGAAAATAAACTGATCGGTTTGACTATTTTTGATTGTTGAGTTTTACCTGGCTGTTTTTCACTAGTTTTTGTTCATTGCTTCAATCATTTATGAAGATTTCTAGTGATATATTACATTACTGTCTTGTTGTATTCTCAGCCATCTAGTTGCTAAATACGAGATGCCAATGGATATGTAAGAAACCATTTTATAAGCCCATAGCATCTCCTTGTATGTGACAATAAAACTACTGTAATTTCTTTTATTATTAATCATCTAGGCATATATTTACTGCACACTTGCCTTAGTCTAGATTATCAACTTGAAACACTCACCGAGTGTTGCAGATTATCAAACTAAAACATTTGGTAAGTGTTTCAATTCGTCAATCTGATACATAATATATGTGTTTCAAAAATCTGCAACATACTAATCTGCAACGCCTAAAAAGTGTTCTTAAAATTTTTAGCAACATTTTATTACTGTTTCAAATTGGCCATTTTTGTGTTGTGACTTGTCAACTTGCTGCTTAAATCCTTAAACGTGGACCGCCTACATATGGTCGCTAAAAGCATACAAGTAAATCTCAAGATCCATGCAAGTGGAGCTTGCTAATATATGGTCGGATTGTTCATTTCAAGGCAGGAGCGCTGCCTATCACTTCGGGTCGCAGGTCAACATATGGATCGTCGATTAACATGATGGATCGCCGGTTTATACGATGGATCATCGATCGACATGTGAGGACCATGTACAACTCAATACAAATGCTCGAAGACTCCTATCTCCACCTATAAGTACAAGACCGCCTCACACATAAAAGGGGTTAGAATTTCTCTCGTCGAAGGTTTTCTATTATCAATCTCAAGCTTCTCAAACATCATTCTTATCCAGAAATTACCGAACTTCTTCACCGAGCTCGATTATCGAAGATCAATCCCGATAGTTATTGTTATTTGTGGGATCCAAGTGTGGTTCTACTATGGATATTAGCGAATCATTGTAAATCATTGAGAATTATTGTAAATCGAGATCAATATTGTACTTTGTAATGGAGAAACCAATGAAGTTGCATTCATAGTGGACGTAGGCCTAAATAGCAGTTGAACCACTATAAATCTTATGTTTTGCTTTACTTTTCTCCTAATTTCTATTTTTGATCTTGTTTTTTTGCAATTGAAATGTATTTCTACACCTATCTGGGTGTTACCCGTATTCGGTGTTAACATTTTGGCGCCCACCGTTGGGTATGATGTAACAATGACAATAGATTAGTTATTTAAATAGATTCTCAAAAATAGGAATTTCTGCAAACAATGGAATTTGACCATGAAACTTTAACCAATGCATTCGTCTTGAAATTCTGGTCAACTTTTATGTTTGGAGTTTCACGAACGGAGTTCGTATGAAAAAGTTACGGATAATATACGAAAAATGGACGAAAATAAATAAATAGAATAATTAATATATATATCTTACCTTTTATTACTAGCCTTCATTGGGCAAAAGGATCTGCCCAGTGATGGCTAGGTTTTGAGGGGCAATTTCTTTATATTATATAATATATACGAACGAATGTTTATTTAAATAAATCTAACGGTTCATGGCCAATTCCACTCCTATAGATAAAAGGGGTAAGGCCTCATTCTTTTTCACACAAATCTGTAGGCAGCAACGAAGCTCTGTCATTTCCCTTTCTCTTCCAATCAAAATTATATTCATATACAATTAATCAAATATAAATCATATAGAATTTAAAGGGATTATCATATCTAAATGGAAAAGAACATAAACTGACGGCTAAGCTATTTTACATCAAATCCTCCCTTCTTTTCCTATTTTCTTGCATATCTATCGATCTGAAAGTATCCCCTTTTCAGATTAATTATAGATTTATAAGAATTTGGGAATTGTAGGCCTAAAAGGTTATTCAGATTTGGATGTTTTAAGGTGAGTGGGAAATTTACATACAAAATTATAATAGCTTATTTATCTCGTTTGAATTAGATCTAAAAATATATATGCCTATTATCATTAGATCTGTTCATAATATTGTTGAATTTGACATGGCACCTATCAGATCTGTTAATAAATATTTTCAAAGCTTGGAAATTGTGAATTGTGGTTAGGAATAATATAAATTGCATGTTTACTTATATTGTTTATACATATTGCCTACAATTATGTTGGAAATTATATTGTGGTTGTTGTAAAACACTGAAGATTTGGAAATCAGTCCAATAACATTGTTTAGATGTAGATTTCTTCCAAATCTCCAGTTTCAGTGTTAAAAGGATAAATTATGTGATTTTGATTAAAAAGATGAAATGTTGAATTATGTGACTTTAAATAAAAAAAGATACATGCCTATTTGTGTTCAATGTTGTTGAGGTTTTGGTTTAATTGTTGTAAATATGTCATTTTCCTCTTTTCTGAACAAAAAGACATTAGTTTTAATTCATAAGGAATTTGACAAAAAGGCTAAAAAAGGGAAAAGTTGTGCAAATGTACATATTTGTGCATAGTTTGCATCAACTATTCCAAAATATACAAAAACATATATATATTTCTTGTGGTTTTGAAATATGTCTATTCCATTAACTAGGCATAATTTACCATAATTATAGCTAACGGTCTTTTTGTAGATTCTGAACCTTTTCGCTAGATTGAATGCAAAAAGGAATGTTTGGTTATTAATTAAACCAAATTATTAAATTTAACAATAAATAATAATAAAGAAAGATAACTACATTGACCTACGCAAAAATATAAACATAAATATAAATATCATCTGTCCGAATCTACGTAAAACGACAATGTATACATTATATTAAATGTTTGAATGATTGAACAGTATTCGTTTTATGGAAACATACAAAAAAATGTAATCCATATTAAATGAATATAGTGGTGACCATTATAGCAATTAATATAATTGATTATTATTAATAGGGCCACAAATAAATAAATAACAATTGTAACGACGTTGATTAAGGGAAGGTGAATTTAATGAGGTAATGGTTACAATTTCTAAATTGACTAGGATTAATGTTGTAAACACCAGTTAGAAAATTTGAATTATAACTGCATAAAGACATGAGGTTAAGCTCAACTTGTGGTAGAAGTCTGTCTGGAACCGCCCGACAAATCCAGCGTCCACAGGTGGTCAGCTTAATGTGAGGGGTGTAATGAAAAAATATAACTATACTAAGACATGAGGTTAAATTCAACTTGTGGAAGAAGTCTGCCTGGAACCGAACGAAAACCAACATCCACAAGTGGTCAACTTAATGTGAGAGGTCTAGTGCACAAATATATGTATATATATAATAGGAAATAAATAAATAAGAATAGTAATGTCTATTAGGGTACAACAAATAAATACTTCGGGATTGATAAGATTAGGATATCAATTGTGAATTAATGCCTTAGGAAAATTATGCCATTAGGTATAAATGGCATTAATTATTATCAATGGTAATAAAAATGAAATTAGGAATTTCACGATTACCTTATGAAAATATGACCGTTATGGTTATAAATGGCAATCAATTTATCAACAAAAGTAAACGAAATAAAAGGGGGATACATGGGTATTGATTGTTGTTTAAATACTAAGTCCAATTATAGAAATAATCAAATAAATATCCTAGAGCAAGGAGGATATAACTTTCCTTTTTTATATTAATTAACATATAACTTATAATTAAAAGTTAGGGTTAGACTTAGTAGGTTAATGATGAGAAACATTATAAACCATAAGAACCCGTGACGATAAATCGTGTGCGTATAGTATTTCCGTGAAGAGAAACTAAATGGGAAGGACTTAATAACGCAGCCCACTTTATCCAAATAGGGAAAGGTATTAAAGGCTAATGGGGGTACGAACTTAATAATCTTCGCATATAGTCGCTTCCTCGGGTCTTAAGTGGCTTGGGTCGAGGAGTCCACCTTCGAGTAGGTCTTTCAGTTTTGGGGTCATAAATGACGTGTGTGTGTGGGGCCTACCCAAACCTGGAAACTAAAAATATTGCTACCTATCCTATGGGAAGTAGTAAGAGACTAAGGATATTATCCAATAAGGTCGGCTAAATGGTATAGCGAGCGATAAAGTACCATCTCTCACCTTACACGGGGTATGGGTTAATGCGTGAATGACGGAAGCCTTAACTAGTAGTGCCTGAATAAATCATCTTGGAATAGTAAGTGACTAACAGGTCTGCCTAGGATCATAAGTGATTACGGAGAATTCACCCTATCTATTATTAAGAGTGAGGCGTTAAATAATAAAGGATGAGCAAATGAATATATATACATACATATATACATATATATAAACTTCGTAATTAGGGGTCTACCCTCGATTAAATAACCAGCCGTGTTCTGGTATAAAGGCTTCACAAATATGTGCGTAAACGTTCTATATCGGTATTATACTTTAGGAAAACTACTTTGGGAAAAGTAGCAAAGTCGTGCATAAACAATTACAAGGTTAGGCTAGAATCACTAACCTTGGTAGGCATACATCTTGGGTTGAACCAAACAGGATACATCTGTGTATTATAATGTGTGTAGTTCATTTCTAGTTCACCAGAATCTTGTTGTTCTGACCCTCACTCCTCATTACAACCACCCAGGTTTTCTAGAGAAGGTTGGGTTCTCACAGGTGTTTAAGTTTGGCTATCGATTCTCATTCTCTCTCATGCTCAATATTGGCAAAGTGACTTACTTTAGAAAGGTAGTTACTCGAGTTAATACTAGTTTATCCTATTCTGGTTCCGCTGTGTATCTTTTCATACTCTGATTATGCTCATGCTCATTTGTTGCAGATACCATATTTACATGCTACATGCTTGGATGTGTTCAAGTTTCGATTTTTGTTGAAATTTGGGCTTAGAAAAGCGTGAGGTGTTACATTTGGTATCAGAGCATAGGTTAAACAATCAGAGAAATTAGTTAAATTAGGACTCGTGAAAGAACGTAATTCGATTTTCTTTTCTATTTTTTCTTCGTCTTTCTTTCTCGACTTAAATTTATTTCAACGATGAATTAGTTGTGAGCCTAATTATATAAAATGGGCTTTAAGCAACTAAGAGTTGAAATAAGTTTATTTCGGGTTTTTAGCCAATTCTGTCTTACCTCCACAGTACGTTAACGATCTCATCATGAAGAGCATGAGGACGACATATGGTGAGGTCCATTGATTCGAGCTTGTAGACTGGACAAAAATCTAGCACAACCCCGAGATAGTCGCAATTTCTGGTTTCGTCGGTAGTTCCGGTTAAGACCATTGCTCGATCCAAAATGGGAACGGTTCACATTAGTATGTCATATCCATCGGAAATATAATTACGAGGTATATCTATTCGTTACTTGGTTGAATTTCTAAATCGACCTTTATTGAAATACTCATGTGAGTTCTTGGTCTTGTGTTCGAAGAAGTTTATTTATTTTAAAATATTTTGAAAAATAAAATGGGCTTTGTAAGCAATGAAATATGGTTTCGGAAAATGGTTTAATAACGACCTAGTTTATAAAGATATGGTTTTTAACACCCCACGTCCATTAATGTCACTCACTAAGGGAATGCATTAACTTTCATGGAGTATTATAAGATTATAGAACAGAATATCACAAGACAGATATACAAAAGGTACTTAAGAAAATTCAAAATTTATTCATTGCAGCAGAAAAGCAAAACATGTTTTTGAAAATACTTCTTTCTAAAAATGCTTTTGAAAATGGTTTTCCAAAATCTTTTATCTGTTCTGGTAACCTTCATCTCTAATACCACGTGTAACACCCCACATCCATTAATGTCACTCAATAAGGGAATGCATTAACTTTCATGGAGTATTATAAGAGTATAGAACAGAATATCACAAGAAAGATATATAAAATGGTACTTAAGAAAATTCAAAACTTATTCATTGCAGCGAAAAAGCAAAACATGTTTGGTTACAACATCAAAACCACATACTAGAGTCAAGTACATAAATATCCATCTTGAACGAACTTATTCTCAGAGTACATAAATGTAAAATCATAATCCCACTCCAAATAGCTATAATGGAAAAGAGATAAAGCTGAGCATTACTTTCAACACTTCCAAGCACTTCAGGAAGAAAGAAATCCAAGTCAAGCTCCACTAATCCCACCCTAAGGACCTTGGGGGTTGGGGGGGGAAGAAAGAAAAGAGGCGAAACAAAAAAGGTCAGACATAAAGTCTGGCGAATCCAGCTATTTCAAGTAAGAAAATAAGTAAAGCATTATGACAGGAATAAACTGGATGAGAGATATAACCATGATATAAGGTAAAGCAGGATAACATGATGAATATAAAGGAATGTCTAGTGCACTTCCCAGATTTCTTACTTAATTTAATTCTCTGCACCACCTACTAGTAATTCTTACCGAAATGATACCAATCACGCAATTGGTAGCCCTCAGGCATAACATCTAGTAAGACGTATCCACCCCATACAATCCTAGACAGCCTACTTGCCGATAATAGATACTAAATGTCCCCACACTACCCCTAATCGATCGGCTTCTAACTTGTAGATACCTATGCGGGTCCCAACTTAGGGTGTATCACTCCCTAAGTGGCAACCCTTTGTTGCATAGCTTTATACCTACTGGTGTACAATGGCTAAATCTTCCAATGCCGGGAACACCTTTTTGCACGCTTAACGAACCCGACGGAACCTGCACTGTGACACTCTCGCTCCTATTTGACCGCTTATAATCAGCCTAGTAAGCGTGCCCTAACCCTGCCTAGCTCAGGGTTACCGATACCTCTAAGTGGGTTACTGTCTGAAAAGGTTCCCTACCGCTACTAGGGTTTTTCCCAGGGTTTATCCAAACCCAATTTACATTGGTTAAGTGTTGTCTATCCGCCCGGTTGGCTTAACCCCATCCACTTATCAAATCAATATGTATAATTGATTAAGCTTGCTTCAACCCTATCCACTTTGTTCATGTAATATTGATTAAGTTGTCATCTTACACAGGTTAACTTAACCCCACCCACCTAAGATGTTTTAGATATCATATTCATCTATGATCAGCATTAATTAGTTATTAATGTACATACCTCTCACATTAGGTCGATTGCTTGTGGTCGTTGGATGTGTCGGGCGGTTCCGGGAAGACTGCTGCCACAAGCCAGACCTAACCTCGTGTCTAAGCATCTTTTAGTTATGCCTACGACCTCTCACATTAGACTGACCGTTTGCGGTTGCTGGTTAGGCCGGTTGGTTCCGGGCAGGCTTCTACCGCAAACGGAGTCTAACCTCGTGTCTCAGCATGCTTATCTTAGCAAATTTATTCATTTGCCATT
The DNA here is from genome assembly GCA_030737875.1 of Allium sativum. Classification (NCBI taxonomy): domain Eukaryota; kingdom Viridiplantae; phylum Streptophyta; class Magnoliopsida; order Asparagales; family Amaryllidaceae; genus Allium; species Allium sativum. The sequence goes on along the minus strand of CM060926.1, from coordinate 955,032,625 downwards.
TATGACAATTTTAGGCTAATTATGTCAATTACCCAAAATCCTTAATTTCATATCATGCCCCAAATTTAATGTTTGTCATGCCCAAATCAACCCAACATATATTATGCCAAATTTAACATTTGTCATGTTCAAATCTAACCAATTATATTGTGCCACATTTCCCAACGTTCCCAAAATTGCAGTTTGTACGTTCATCTCTTATGAGATTTGGCCTAGGCTCGAAGTAGTCCGGCTACAAAAACCAAAAAGGGAAAGAGAAAAGGACAGGATAAAGAACATGCATAATAATAACAATAAAATAGGCATAAGTATGAACTGATCATAAAGATAAAACTGATAAAACTGATGATAATATCAACATGGGCATATAAGAATCACAGATCTGATGTATAGTCTAATGACATATAAGAATCATGAATCTAATGTATAGGCTAAGATATAACTGATGAGATCCAATCTTATTATCATGTTTAATTCCCAAATCCAATTTACAACATGTCAAAATTGCTTTAGCATTATTTTAATCTAAAGATTATCAATGAACTCACAAAGATTGGATTAAGGAAGAGAATAAGGCGTTGTTGTTGTAGATCCGTTCCCCTTTACCCAATTCCCTTACTTTGATTTGTTGAAGAAGAGAGACTAGTTTTAGTTTAGGTTGAGGCAGCATGGAGGCGCCATAGATTTGTGTAATGAAATTAGGATTAGGTCTATGTGTGTTTATATAGGTGTATTAGGTGAATTAGGGCCTTTAGATTAGGTTAGGATCCATCTAAACCATCCAAACCAGAAAAACACATCACCCAGCCAATCAGAGAATGCCACATAAGCCCTAATTCTCCAAAATTCGTCATTGCCCAGATCTGGCCGATGGCGTCGACCCATACAGTGGGGTCAACACCTATGTCGACTCCCCTAGCGGGGCCGACACATTAGAGCAGGATAATTCCCGCCTATCCTGCTTCTTGCTGATTTGAATTTCGAATTTTGATTTTAATTATTATTTTAATTCTGGTTTAAACTGAAATCTTCTAAGCTCCATAACTTTTTCATATTGTGTCCGTTTTACGCAAACTCGGACTCTATCTCAAGCAGAATTCCAGGGTGAACGCAATGGCCCAACCCGTTTCCTTTAATTCTTCTTATAAAAATTAAGTATTCTTTAATTCGTCAATTTTAATATTATAAAATTACGGGTTGTTACATTATCCCCTCCTTAAAGGATTTCATCCCCGAAATCTTCAAGTTAAGAAGAATGTATCCCACCATCCAATCATCCATCTACTCATCCATCATCCACTAGCATCCATTGTCCTTAAAAGATTTCTAATGCTATATGAACATATGCAAAAGTGTGTGTATATGTTCCTTATCTAATGCAAAGATCAGGCGGTCTACTGATTCAGTTGACCTCCTTAATGCAAAATATGATAGTGCCACACGTCCATTATGTATGCAATTATTCCTAATGCACTTTATAACTTCTATATGAGTGCACAATCATTCACTCAAATGCAACATCCACATGATAACGCATAAAATTTCATTCAATAAACAAATATATGCAATATGAAATATGAAAGTGACTGATCCGATCTTAGTGCCTAAAGTGTGTGTAAATGCATCCACGAGCAACCACTAGCAACCACTTGCATCCACTAAACATAACATGTTTCAAACACATTTTTACAACCATAAGATCTTCTACCTAAAGATCAAAGATATATTCGAGAGAATACACTAAACGGTAGAACAAGTATAAACAAAGCGGTAGAAAAAGGAGAAATTAAGAACATACCCTCAAAAAGGAAACGGTACGATGCATGTATCTTATCTTCCATTTCCCAAGTCGCGTCTCCTTGATCATCTCCTCATTGGACTTTAACCAACTTGACCTCTCGGTTGCGTAACTTTTTGACCTGCGATCCAAGTATGCAAGTAGGAGCTCGTCTAATCGTGGCATCTCGCTCTACTTCCACTTCTCTAAGCATGCTCGGCTCTACTACTTCCGCAGTATCATGTAAACACTTTCTCAAATGCGAAACATGAAAGACGTCATGCACACCACTAAGCTTTTCGGGCAACTTTACTTTGTAGGCAATCTGTCTAATTCGCTCTGTAATCGGGAATGGCCCTACGAATCTTGGTGCCAATTTCCCTACAGCTCCAAAGCGGACTACATTCCTTAACGGTGATACTTTAATAAAGACCATGTCTCCAACATCGAACTCAAGATCGGTCCTTCTCTTATTAGCAAATGAATTTTGCCGGTCCTGTGCCGTCTTCATGCATCTTCGAATCAAGTCTATCTTATCTGAAGTTTCCCTGATCATCTCGGGCCCAAGAAAAATCTTATCTGAAGTTTCCCTGATCATCTCGGGCCCAAGAAAAATCTTATCCGTAGATTCCCACCAACAAGTAGGTGATCGGCAAGGTCGTCCATATAGAACTTCAAAAGGTGCCATGCCAGTACTAGTCTGATTGCTGTTGTTGTAGGCGAACTTTACTAATGGAAGATGTTCCTTCCTCCAAAGTCCAAGATGCATTACCTCAAAAGATCTTCTAGAATCCGATTCACTCTTTCTGTCTGGCCGTCCGTCTGAGGATGATAAGCGGTACTCAAACACAATTGCTTTCCTACCGCCTCTTGCAAGCTCTTTCAAAACTCACTAGTGAAAATGGGATCTCGATCGCTTACAATACTAGAAGCTATGCTGTGTAGACGAACTATCTCTCGGAGATAAACAGATGCATGCTAACCATGCCACTGTTCTTTTACTCTTAATGGGAATGAAATGGGCGCTCTTGGTAAGTCTATCCACTACTACCCAAATCCAAGTATTACCCTTCCTGGACCTCGGCAACCCATCGACGAAATTCAAAGGAACACTTTCCCATTTCCACTGTGGAACCTCTAAAGGGTGAAGCAAACCACCAGGCTTCTTTTGCTCAGCCTTGACTTGCTGGCACACTAACCATCTAGAAACGAACTCAGCCACATCCTTCTTCATTCCGGCCCAAAATAAAACTTGCTTCATGTCCCTATACATCTTGTCTCCACTGGGATATATGGTCAGCTTATAACGATGTGCTTCTTCAAGGATTGTCTTCCTCACACTCTCATCTCAAGATACGCAAAGTCTCTCATCCCTACGCAACCAACATTTCTCATTTATAGTATACATACTAAGATGGCTCAAAGATTCCCCTCTTATGATCTTTTCTACTATCTCCATCAACTGTGGGTCATCTCGCTGTGCCACAGCTATCTGTCCCAAAAGCGTAGGTCGCACCTCTAATGATGCCAACAAATCGGGTACATAATCAATAGAGGGTCTAAAGTCAAAGGTAGAGATATACTCTAAGCTCTGCCGCTCGACAAACAAAGGACTCAAAGTCAACTTCTTTCTACTCAAGGCGTCCGCTACAACGTTACGCTTGCCCGGGGTATATGCAATCTCAAAATCGTAGGATGCTAAGAACTCCATCCACCTCTGTTGCCTTAAGTTTAGATCTTTTTGAGAGAACAAGTATTTAAGCTACTTATGGTCTGTATACAACTCAAACCTCTCTCCAAGCAAATAGTGACGCCAAGACTTAAGCACAAAAACTATGGCCAATAATTCCAAGTCGTGGGTAGGGTAATTCTTCTCATGGACTTTCAACTACCTTCCACCATAGCATATCACCCTTCCCTCTTGCATCAAAACTGCACCAAGCCCTATCCCGCAAGCATTGGTATACACTGCGAACGGTTTACTCCCATCCGGCAAAACTAAAACTAGAGTTGTCATCAAAGGCCTCTGCAAACGTTGGAAAGCATCGTCACAGTCAACATCCTAAGAAAAGGTCAAATTCTTTTTCGTCAACTGTGTAAGTGGGGCTGATATCTTAGCAATGTCCTTGATGAAATTTTTATAATAGCCCGCCAAACCATGAAAACTTCTTACTTCCGTTGCATTCCTAGGTTTCTTCCAATCTTGGATTGCTACCACCTTCGCGGGATCCACAGCTATCCCTTCCTTAGAGACCACATGCCTTAAGAACCTCACTTCCTTCCTCCAAAAATGACATTTGGAGAACTTAGCTTTGAGTTGATGTGCTCAACGGGTCTCTAATACTTCCCTAAGATGTAGGGCATGCTCTCCCTCGCTTCTAGAAAATATCAAAATATCATCCACAAAGACCACCACAAACTTGTTTAGAAACTCCCTAAATACACTACTCATCAAGTCTACGAAATATGCGGGTGCATTCGTCAAACTAAAAGGCATGATGAGCCACTCGAAGAAACCGTCGGGAGTCCTAAAAGAAGTTATCTATACTATCCTCAGCTACTCTCAACTGATGAAATCCTGTAGCTAAGTCCAACTGCGAGAAAATCAAAGCACCAACCAACTGATCGAACAAATCATCTATCCTCGGCAATGGGTGTCCGTTTTTCTTTGTGAGCTTATTCAACTCCCTATAGTCCACGCATAATCTAAGAGAACTATCAGCCTTCATAGCAAAAACAACTGGAGCACCCCACTCCGAGATACTTCTTCTTATGAACCCTTTCTCAAGCAACTCTTTCACTTGTTTACTCAGCTCCCTCCTTTCTCTTGGAGCCATGTAGCGCACCGGCAATGCAACTGGCTTTGCATTGTCCACCAAGTATATATGGAAATCTATCTCGCATTTTGGAGGTAAGCCTCTAACCTCCTCAAAGACATCTGCATACTCACGGACTATTCGAACAGATTGCAAATCATCAATAGATGTGTCAAGAGATTCTAGGTAGCTAAGCATAACAAAGCCCTTAGGGTCGCATGAGATATCGAGAGTATTACCCAACTAGTCAATAGTCTAACTATCCTCTTTTCACAGTCGAGAATGGCACCATACCTGGCCAGCCAGTCCATTCCTAGAATCAACCCATAGCCCGTGAAGCCAAGCACATAAGCGTTGCATTCAAACTCAACGCCATACACATATATTCTCAAATACCGACATAACATAGAAAGATGATCCATGCCCCCAATAGGATTTGAGACTACAATGGGATCCATAACTAGACTAGTATTTAGGTGCAAAGACTCAACAACAGAAGCAGATATAAACGAATGTGAAGCGCCAGAATCAAACAAAGTATGTACAGGATGATCGTAAAGGAAAATCAAACTTTCAATAGAAATGTTTCTACCTCTCTCTTGCGTAGCTTCCATGAGAGCATGAACCTGCCCTCCAGAAGTAGATCATGTCCTCTGTCCTTGCCCTTGGCCTTGCCTTCTGGGGCAATCCTTGATCAGATGTCCTGTCTCACCGCACAGAAAACAACAAGTCTTCTTCGCCTTCCTCTTTCTACAATCTTTAGATAAATGACCCGGTATACCACAGAAATGGTACTTCCTTTTATCTCTGGGTTTCCCGCTCTTCTTAGGATCCACTTTCTTGTTCTGTGATCCTTCAGCCTTCAACTCTTTCTTATCCTGTGCCTTAACAACATTAGCACCTTTCTCTTCTTCATGCATCAGCGTCATGTCAACAAGTTTCTCGAAGGTAGCCCCCATAGGAATGTGGGACATAGCCAATCCGTGAAGCGGTTCGTTCAAGCCCTTAACAAATATCAAGGCCTTCTTATGTGGTGTGTTAACTAATTCCATACCAAATCTTACTAACTGGTTAAACTTGTTAACATACTCCTTCACAGACAAACTCCCATGTTTCAAAGCCAAGAACCTCTCCATGTATAAACTCTCCTCTGTCTGTGAAAGAAATTTCAACTCGAACCTTCGCCTAAAGTCTATCCACGTCTCCACTGGACGCCCTCCATTAGTTACTTCCCACCAAAAGGAAGCTTCGTCCTTCATCAACCAAGAAGCTAGCTGAACCTTCCTTCCATCGTTTATCTCAAAGATACCAAACAAGTCCTGCACTTCCTTGATCCAATTTCTAGCCTCGACAAACGTCTCAGTCCCATGAAACGGTTTCCCGCCCATCGCACGGAAGTCTTTGCATATCTTCGAAAAAGCGTCTACACGAGGAGAGGAAGGAGGAGGAGCGTTTGCTGGGCCTGCGACATTAGCCCTTACCTCTAGATACCTTCTGAACTAGCTTGGTATCTGTACGCCCTCGTGAATTTCAGGTTCTCCAGACATACTGAAAGGAAAAAGGGAGAGATTCAAAATAGAGAATCGGAAGATAGATATATGGCTCTTGGGGATTATGTTTTTCATAATAAATCTTTCTCTTGAAAATACTCTCTTTAAAACATGTTTTTGAAAATACTTCTTTCTAAAAATTCTTTTGAAAATGGTTTTCCAAAATCTTTTATCTATTCTGGTAACCTTCAGCTCTGGTACAATGTGTAACACCCCACGTCCATTAATGTCGCTCACTAAGGGAATGCATTAACTTTCATGGAGTATTATAAGAGTATAGAACAGAATATCACAAGACAGAGATATAAAATAGTACTTAAGAAAATTCAAAATTTATTCATTGTAGCGGAAAAGCAAAAGATGTTTGGTTTCAACATCAAAACCACATACTAGAGTCAAGTACATAAATATCCATCTTGAACGAACTTATTATCAGAGTACATAAAAGTAAAATCATAATCCCACTCCAAATAGCCATAATGGAAAAGAGATAAAGTTGAGTATTACTTTCAACACTTCCAAGCACTTCAAGAAGAAAGAAATCCAATTCAAGCTCCACTAGTCCCACCCGGAGGACCCGCGGGGAAAAAGAAAGAAAAGAGACGAAAAAAGGTCAAACATAAAGTATGGCGAGTCCAGTTATTTTCTGCAAGAAAATAAGTAAAGTATTATGATTGGAGTAAACTGGATGTGAGATATAACCATAACATAAGGTAAAGCAGAATAACAGGATGAATATAAAGGAATGTCTAGTGCGCTTCCCAGATTGCTTACTTAACTTAATTCTCTGCACCACCTACTAGTAATTATTATCGAAATGATCCCAATCCCGCGATTGGTTGCCCTCCGGCGTAACATCTAGTAAGAGGTATCCACCCAATACAAACCGTGAGAACCTACTTGCCCATAATAGATACAAGATGTCCCCACACTACCCCTAATCGATTAGCTTCTAACTTGTAGATACCTTGCAGGTTCCAACTTAGGGTGTATTACTCGCTAAGTGGAAACCCTTTTGTTGCACAGCTTTATGCCTACTGGTGTACAGTGGCTAAATCTTCCAATGCTGGGAACACCTTTCTGCATGCTTAACGAACCCGTCGGAACCCGCACTGCTACACCCTCACTCCTATTTGACCGCTTATAGTCGCCCAGTAAGCGTGCCCCAACCCTTCCTAGCTTAGGGTTACCGATACCTCTAAGTGGGTTACTATCTGAAAAGGGTCCCTACCACTACTAGGGTTTTTCCCAGGGTTTATCCTAACCTAACTTATATTGATTAAGTGTTGTCTATCCGCCCAGTTGACTTAACCCCATCCACTTATCAAATCAATATGTATTATTGGTTAAGCTTGCCTTAACCCTATCCACTTTGTTCATGTAATATTGGTTAAGTTGTCATCTTACACAGGTTAACTTAACCCCACCAACCTAAGATGTTTTAGGTATCATATTCATCTATGAATAGCATTAATTGGTTATTAATGCACATACCTCTCACATTAGGTCGATTGCTTGTGGACGCTGGATGTGCCGGGCGGTTCCAGCCCGACTTCTGCCACATGCCAGGCCTAACCTCGTGTCTAAGCATCTTTTAGTTATGCCTACAACCTCTCACATTAGACTGACCGTTTTCGGTTGCTTGTTAGGCCTGTTGGTTCTGGGCAGGCTTCTACCGTAAACGGAGTCTAACCTCGTGCCTCAGCATGCTTATCTTAGCCAATTTATTCATTTTCCATTTATGCCAATTTCATCCTAATTATGTCAATTACCCAAAATCCTCATTTTCATATCATGCCCTAAATTTAATGTTTGTCATGCTTAAATCAACCCAGCATATATTATGCCAAATTTTACATTTGTCATGTTCAAATCAAATCAATTATATTATGCCACATTTCCTAACGTTCTCTAAATTACCGTTCGTACGTTCATCTCTTATTAGATTTGGCCTAAGCTTGAAGTAGCCCGGCTATAAAAACCAAAAAGGGAAATAGAAAAGGAAAAGATAAAGAACAGGCATAATAATAACAATAAAATAGGCATAAGTATGAACTGATCATAAGGATAAAACTGATAAAACTGATGATAATATCAAGATGGGCATAAAAGAATCACAGATCTGATGTATAGGCTAATGACATATAAGAATCACGAATCTGATGTATAGGCTAGGATATAACTGATGAGATCCAATCTTATTGTCATGTTTAATTCCCAAATCCAATTTACAAAATGTCAAAGTTGCTTTAGCATTATTTTAATCCAAAAATAATCAATGAATTCACAAAGATTGGATTAAGGAAGAGAATTGGCGTTGTTGTTGTAGATCCGTTCCCCTTTACCCAATTCCCATACTTTGATTTGTTGAAGAAGAGAGACTAGTTTTAGTTTAGGTTGAGGCAGCATGGAGGTGCCATAGATTTGTGTAATGAAATTAGGGTTAGGTCTAGGTGTGTTTATATAGGTGCATTAGGTGAATTAGGGCCTTTAGATTAGGTTAGGATCCATCTAAACCATCCAAACCAGAAAAACACATCACCCAGCCAATCAGAGAACGCCACATAAGCCCTAATTCTCCGAAATTCGTCACTGCCCAGATCTGGCCGATGGGGTCGACCCCTACAGGGGGTGTCGACACCTATGTCGACACCCCTATAGGGGGTCTACGCTGATGTCGAATCCCCTAGGGGGGTCGACACTTTAGAGCGGGATAATTCCCGCCCATCCCACTTCTTGCTGATTTGAATTTCGAACTTTGATTTTAATTATTATTTTAATTCTAGTTTAAACTGAAATCTTCTAAGCTTCATAACTTCTTCATACTGCATCCGTTTTATGCAAATTCGGACTCTATCTCAAGCAGAATTCCAAGACGAACACAATGGAGCAACCCGCTTCCCTTAATTCTTCTTATAAAAATTAAGTATTCTTTAATTCGTCAATTTTAATATTATAAAATTATGGGGTGTTACATTCGTATTTCAAAATTATCGTGGCTTTGTGTAATTTTAATAAATATAGTCTGATTGGTAGGAAGGAATTGGAAATGACAAGGAATATGCCACTAAACTTAAGAATAATAAATATCCATCCTTATGATTTCTAGTTTCCCTCTTTCTATATATATTGGATAATTTATTGAAATTATCACAACTAATCCTTGATATTTTAAGGTTCCGACATTTTTGAACATGAAAAGGTTTTTCAGTTTATAATACGAACTGAAATAATAATAAATTGGATTTATAGGTACGAAAATGTTGGTTTATAATAAATTCCATTTTTGGAAAAGTTTTATATTTTTCTTTGAAACGGCTAAGGAAAATCCTTCGTCCAAATTTTTTGGGTATTTGGTTTCATGAATCGTTTGTTTGTCAGTTAGGTAAGGGGAAAATCCATTTTAATTTAGTTACGGATTTCTAGCTGAATTATTTTGGAATTCGTTCGCTTTGTAGTCGCAACATCATGGTTGAGGCCACTTTGAATCTTTGGAGACGGTTCGAAGTTGGACTACGATCTTTGATACCTCCGTGATGAGGATAATTGTCTTTTGGGTCGCGTCAAATCTTGAAAGATGTCGCGGGACAATTAATATTTTAATCCGGCCTACTAAGTTCAAGGCTCAACCTTTTCCCAAAACCCATTTGGCATTTGACCATTACTGTTATGCCTAGGATGGTCAACTAGTTGATGAGGTTTGGTACAATTTGGACCTAGGACTCAACCGTAAAAGTTGCTTCCAAACCACCCCCTTAACTTCTTTCTTTCGTTCTCCCCTCCTCATCTAACAGAACCACATCTCTATTCTTCTTCTCTTTCTTTGTCATCGCCTCACCTCCTCCTTTTTCGCGCTTGTTTGCGCATTAGACTTGCCTCACTAGTACTCCAAGATCTAATATATTCTCTCCGACCATTTCTAAGTCCATAATACCTATTTGCACTACTTGATCTTTATAGTACCATTTAAGTCTCATCCATAGGGAGAGATCATTTGGTTGGATCAGAATGAGCAAAAGGTCTCACCATTTTAGGGCTAAGAAAATTTATCATGGCAGTTGGACTTACACTAGTCCATTGCTTCGAGACTTTAGAATAGGATTATTGTTTGTGCTGCATCCGCCTTTGTTTTATCTTGTTGGAATGAATTTTATGAGGGCTATCATCATTTCAGAGATGAAGATTAAGCTATCTTTGGATGGTTTTTCTGAGGAGAATCTCAATAAGATTTTAGAGGAATCCGAATTTTACGTGGACTTGTAGGGTCTTTTATTTGACTGACTTTGGAGATTTTATAGCAAATCTGTTTCTTAATGTCGAGTTTTGAGTTTGGGAATCTATGTTTGAACTGCCCATGAAGGCGTGTGACCCATTTAGCACATCGTTTTATTGATGGGAAGTTATGACTAGATTTGTCTTATGATGCGAAAATTAATCTCTTGCTTGATCGATGGCGTAACCGTCATTTAGTACCGCATCATATTTGATTCAGCTTGTTGTTCTTATGTGTTGTCTCATGAAGTTATTTTGTGTAAATTCACCTATCAATTTTCTTGTCTCCAGACAATACTTGGTAGATTTCCATGAGAAGATGTTTTGTCTTAGGTTTCTTTTCTCATCATAAATTCTCTCTTAGAAGAAGTGGTGAATAGGAACCTCCAACAACACCAGCAGTGTTTATAACATGAGATTGAGCATTTTGCTACCATAATATGGTTAATTAAAGATAAAAAAAACTGGTTTGAGCACCAGCCGTGGAGCAAGACATCTCGTTGTTAATAGACAATGTTTTGGGAGTTTCAGTGTTATTGTTTTGTCGTCGTCTTTGTTCTTTTCCAATTCTAGCATTTTATTTATCTTTGTTGTTGTAGTGCTTGTAACTACTAGTGTTAAAAAATCGAACGACTTTGGTTAAAGAGATTTCTATGTTTGAAAATGTTTGTTCCATTCACGCATATTTATTTGAATGAAATCTCACTTTTAAACTAACAGTTGTGCTAGAGTTGGAAAGAATAGAATTCTGTGTTGGATAAATTTTAGCAAAGGATAGGTTTTGCGTTGTTTTTCGTCATGGGTATATAAATAAATAAATCACCGTTCCTTATTAAGCTAAAATTTATTTTGATATTTTGTGTCTGATTTCAGTTTTTGTGTGACTGACTTCCTTCTTCACCAACATGTGACTTGAATCGTTTAAGTTTCCGGAAAAACATTTTTGAAGTTCATGGAAAATGTTGTTTGAATTTTTTTTTATCGTTTTTAATTTTTATAGGAAAGTGAAACGGTTTTGAAAAGAAATTTTCAAAATAAACATAAGAAGTTTTCAAGTGGAAATTTATTTTTATGAAAAATTCGGTTTTTGGTCATATGAACAGCATAAGGAATATGTTTGAATGGTTTGTGTGCGCGTTTTAGCGGTGCAGTAGGACCGACAATATGATAAAAACGTTAATGACAACAAGGAAAAGGTTTTTTTAGCCTTGGAAATGTTGTTCCCATACCTTGTCAACGATGCACTCGAGTTATTAATCAACTCATTTTATGTTTTACAGCTTGTTTTAAGCCTCCTGTACAGTCTACGGATGGAAATTTTTGGAGTATTTTGGGTAATTGAGGTGAAAATTCCACTATTAGGCGGGAAATGGAATATTTGCAAGTGGAGGAAACGTTAAAATTCTTTGCTTTGATTTCCTTTTTCGGTTTAGTAGAAATTAAATAAGAAGCGATTAGATTGCTTGACGTTTTGGACGGTAGCGTTTGGATACAAAATTGTTTGCTTCACACTTCTATACGTAGTTGTGTGGAGGTATGGATGAAAAAGAATTTTCAAAATTTGCGTTCATATAGAACTGCCAATATATTTAGGATGTTTTGCATCATGTTTTCAAAAATAATTTTTAATTTCAATGCATACATATAGAGGGCCCGATTTAGAATCATCGTCCACGCATATTTTATGGTTGAAATGCGTTATATACACCGTGCTCATATACACATGGTTACAAAGTGGATGTACACTAATTGGTTGTATAGGATAAGATAACTAGGTGTCAGAATTTCGGGATGAAATTCCCTTTAAGGGGGAAGAACGTAACAACCCAAAATTTTGACAATAGATTAGTTATTTAATTAGATTCTCAAAAATTGGAATTTCTGCAAATGATGGAATTTGACCACGAAACTTTAACCAATACTATCGTCTCGGAATTTTGGTCTACTTTCATGTTTGGAGTTTCGCGAACGAAGTCCGTATGAAAATTTACGGATGACATACGAAAAGCGGACAAAAATAAATAAATAGAATAATTAATATATATATATCTTACCTTTTGTTACCAGCCATCATTGGTCAAAAGGATCTACCCAGTGACAGTTATATTTTGAGACGCAATTTCGTTATATTATATAATATAAATGGATAGATGTTTATTTAAATAAATCTAACGGTCCATGGCCAGTTCTACTCCTATAAATAAAGGGGCAAGGCCTCATTCTTTTCCACACAAATCTATAGGCAGCAACGTAGCTTTGTCGTTTCTCTTCTCTTCCAATCAAATTTCTTAATCAAAATTATATTCATATACAATCAATCAAATATAAATCATATAGAACTGAAAGGGATTATCGGATCTAAATGGAAAAGAACATGAATTGACAGCTAATCTATTCTACATCAAATCCTCCCCTCTTTTACTATTTTCTTGCATATCTACAGATCTGAAAGTATCCCCTTTTCAAATTAATTGTAGATTTATAAGAATTTGGGAATTGCAGGCCAAAAAGGTTATTTAATTTTAGATTTGGATGCTTTCAAGTGAGTGAGAAATTTACATACATAATAGCTTATTTATCTCATGTGACTTAGATCTCAAAATATATACCTGTTATCATGAGATCTGTTCATAATATTGTTGAATTTGAAATGGCAACTATTAGATATGTTAATAAATATTGTCAAAACTTGGAAATTGGGAATTGTGATTAGGAATAATATAAATTTTAGGTTTACTTAGATTGTTTATACATATTGCCTACAATTATGTTGGAAATTATACTGTAGTTGTTGTAAAACACTGAAGATTTGGAAATCAGTCCCAATAACATTGTTTAGATGTTGCTTTCTTCCAAATCGTCAGTTTTAGTGTTAACAAGATAAATTATGTGATTTTGATTAAAAAGATGCAATGCTGAATTATGCGATTTTAAATTAAAAAAAGACATATGCCTATTTGTGTTCAATGTTGTTGAGGTTTTGGTTTAATTATTGTAAATATGTCGGTTTCCTCTTTTTGAACAAAAAGACATTATTTTTAATTCACAAGGAATATGAAAAAAAGATTGAAAAAGGGAAAAGTTGTGCAAATGTACGTATTAACATAAATGTACATATCTATGCATAGTTTGCATCAACTATTCCAAAATATACAAAAAACATATATATATTTTTAGTGGTTTTAAAATATGTCTATTCCATTAATCAGGGATAAACTACAATAATTATAGTTAACGGTCTTTTGTACGATTTGGAACCTTTTGGCAAGATTGAATGCAAAAAGGAACGTTTGGTTATTATTAAACCAACTTATTAAATTTAACACTAAATAATAATAAAGAAAGAAAACTACGTTGACCGTGTAAAAATATAAATATATATATATCATCTGTGCGAATATACGTAAAACGACAAAATATACATTATATTGAATATTTGAGTGTTTGAACGGCATTCATTTTATGGAAACATACACATAAATGTAATCCATATTAAATGAATATATTTGTGGTGACCATTGTAGCAATTAATATAATTGATTGCTATAAATAGGGTCATAAATAAATAAATAACAATTGTAACCGACGTTGATTGGGGGAAGGTGAACTTAATGAGGTAATGGTTACTATTAACCGACCTTTTGGTCCGGTTCCCAAAAGTACTCAAGAAATGCTCAGCTCAACATATCGCATGATATTATGGCCCGAAGTGTTGTCAAAGAGCTAAGGAAACAAGGCGGGAAAAGGTCACGCGGACAAGAACCTCACACTCCTCAAAACATTGCCAAATCTATGTTCTGAACCCCGAAAGTCTCGAGTCCCTCTAGCCTCGCCTCCTCCAGATTCATTCTTGAATCCCACGTACCCCACGGGGTACGAAATTCGTACCCCACCAAGGGGAATGAGTTTCCAAGGAGAGACGAGGGGTCCGAGTTTCTGGTTGCCTGTACCCTAGGATCTGATATGTACTAATGTAATCCTTTACTCCTACCTACTCCCACCTTACTACTCCACTATAAATACCCTCTAGCTCACACTTCAAAGGGGTTGGAAATTGGTGGATTTGACATCTATTGAGAGCTCCAAGTGACCTCTTTAATGGCATCCATGCTTTGAGGAAGAAGAAGGGAAAAAGTGTCTTTTTCCTAATATTCATACATGACAATTATGACCTCAAATAACTTAGAAATATTAGTAAAAGGATATCATGAGATATTCCTAAGCTTGTAACACTTTATTGTCAATAAAATATCAGTGACTCTTCCAAAGTGGACGTAAGCCCCTCACGAGACCGAACCTCTATAAATATTTTGTGTTATTACTGCTTTTTGCACTTATATTTCCATGTGAAACTATAATTATTAAGTAATTAAGAATCTTGGGTATTTACGACATATTTTGCCGTCAACATTCTGATGCTTTCACTGAGAAAACTCGGTTTTGCATCTTTGTCGCACATCTCCATCTCAACTTCGACGCGCTTAAGGTTGCGTTCATAACCTGCCGTTGGGTCCGCTTACGATGGTCAAGCGAACAAAGAATCAAATGATCGGATCTTCTGCTGCAGCCGAAGCCGGAACATTTCAGCAATATTAGCTGGTGGATAACCCGGCAGAGACTGATACCCTTTTTTCTGTGGACTCCGAAGCTCCCGCAACCCAAGCGCAAATCCATGCACTTAATAAGAGGCACGGAAGTATTGCTCTTGAGCTCAATTTGGTGTTGAATAATAACATCGACCTTATGCGCCAACTCCAAGAAATTCAATGCATCGTTGATCGACTCCATCTCACTTAGAACAACGCCCAATCGCGGCGTACTATCTCAGAAACTTCTTCTTTCGAGTCAAGCGGCCCACATCAAAGTAGAAGGTTCAGCCTCATCAATAACGGTCGCCGTCCGCTCCAATGCCCATACCAACGGCAACAGAAACGGCGATTGGGCTACCGTCACTTACATCGAGGGAACACAGTATTGTGATCGCTCCCGGTTGATTATCAATAACGAACCGAGTCCGAGTAACCGCCCCCTCCTTGACAAACCCAACTGTCTGCACATAGAACCAAAGGCCTACTCTACCAGCAGGCCAGCTGGCTCAAATACTTTCGGATCAGGATGCACACCAACCAACTCATCCTCACCACCCATTCCCAAACCAGACCATTGACATTGACGACATGGAAGAGGATGGTCCGGATATGCATCACAAGAGACGTCCACAGAACAGAGCCCTTGAAGTTCGTCAAAACCTGCAATACCATGTATTTTTAACAACACTAAAAGAGGATAAATTAAATAATAATTAATCTAATATTCGGAATTAAGGGAAATGGACTATGCCATTGCGACCATCTTGAAATTCTGGTCAATAAAGACAATTGGTTTGCGTAAAACGGATACCGTATGAAGAAGTTATGAGGATTTTAAGTTTTTATACGCACAGAAGAATTATATGTATACATATGAGTCAGATATGAGTCAAAACCTTATCCACAAAGGGTTCAAAAATCAAATTCTCGGAAGGCGGCAAATTTCCCGCTTTACGGGGTCAACCACCCTAGAGGGGTGTCGACACCAGGGTCGACCCCCCTACATAGGTGTTGACACCCCTAGGGCTGACGTGGCAGTCAGTTTCAGAGGTGCTGGCAGCTATAAATAGGTGTTCATTTCTCCTTCTTTCTTCATTGGAAATCATGGAGGCCAAATGCTACCGGTGTTTGAACTGAGACAGATCCTTTCTTCAACAATGATCAACTTTGCAAACCGAACTTAGAGATTCGAGTGTAGATCCAACCTCATATATTTTCTACCTTTTTCTATTAATCCAAACATTATGAGTTCTAGGTTACATTTAGATTTAAATGATTAAAAGTAAAATGTGATAGTACTATGATTTGGATCTGTCTTGAATCATGAATCTATGTTGTTCTTGGATCTCAAACTTTATTATGCTAGATCTATTTTTATAGATCTAATTCACCTATGATTTGTTTATCATGTCACCCTTGTGGATCTAAACCTTTGTCATGTTTGTGGTTAATTTGAGAATATGGACAATTGAAACTTTGTTTAGATCTAGATCATCATATTGTGATTAATTGAGATCTGTCATTATTGGACATATGAATTCTTATTTGGACCTGTTCATCCTAAGTATATTGGATCTAGTTTTATCATCACCCTTTTTACTAGATCTGTTTTTATGTCCACGTTATTATGCCTATTACTTCTCTATGCCAGTATATATGTGTATGACACTTTTAGAATGATCACTATTTTAATTTTCCCCATCACCGTTCCCTTTTTATTTTCCATGGCTAAGCTACTTTTTAGCCTAAATGTCGCAAAATATATGCGAATGCGCTAGTTAGGAAACGGGCTAAAAAGGTTTAAATTGGCATAAATTAAATAATGTTTATATGAATTGGACATAAAATTCAAAATGGGGAAAAAGGGGCATAATCACCTATAAAGACATAGGTAAGAATTGGAAAAGAATGAAATGTCTAATAATTACAATTAGAAATTGTAATTGCACTTATGACGCGAGGTTAGGTTGCATTAGTGGTGGAAGTGTACCCGGACACGACCGGCATATCCAGCAACCACTAATGTTGAAATTAATGTGAGAGGTCTAAGTGAGTAAATACAAACCGGGCTATGACACGAGGTTAGGCCCAACTTGTGGAAGAAATCTTCCCAGACCCGACCGTCATATCCAGCATGCACAAGTTGTTGGCCTAATGTGGGAGGTTTAGCCCATTATAAACCATAAATGGACATGGCAATAAATTGGACTCCTTAACCTAATCTAGTCCATAAGGGATTGTATGAATATGAACTAAGGTTAAGGTTAAGTAAAATTTGTTGGATGGGTGGGTTAAGTAAATCTGAGGGGGTGGGTAATATTTACATATAGGCCCACAAACTTAATCTAAAAAGGTTATGTAATTAAAGACACCTAGTGGTATACATAGCCGGTGGAAATAATAAAGTTATGTAATTAAAGACACCTTTTAGGGTAAGCATAACTTGAAGAAATGATAGGGTTATGTAATTAAAGACACCTAGTGGTATACATAGCCAAAGAAAACCTAGTGAGGATACAAGACAAAGGGGAAAGCTTTTATCATATTGTGTGGGACCCGTTTCATCTAGTAACCCGGAGTAGGTATCAAAACATATACTTCGTACTAGGTCGGAGAAGGGGCATGCTTACTAGACTAATTGTAAGGGATCCAAACGTGGAGGACGGTGTGGGCGGCGCAAACCGACCTGGCCATGTGCGTGCATGAGCCGGGCAAAAGGGGATAAGACGATCGTGACAACTGTAGAAATGGGGCTGTGCATGTCAGCGAGGGGTTGCCGATTTAGGACGTGATACATCCTACGGTGGGGCCAGCACAGAGTATCTACGCGGAATAGGGAGCTGATCGATTATGGTAGTAGTTAGGGTAAACTTGGACATATGCCTAAGTCTACCACCTTATAGTAGAAGGGATCATCTCATTCTGGATATATACTAGTAATAGTGTAGAGTAATCATTTTAGGGAAGCATATACACCTTATCCTGTCTACCTTGTCACACCTGTCTTTTATGTAGTAATCTCTCTTATCCACTTTATATGCATGTCATGCTACTTTTATTTACTTGCTAAAAGTAACTAGACTCGCTAGGCTTTATGTCTGACCCTTTTTGTTTCTCCTTCTTTCTTCCGCCCCCCTCCCCCCAGGTTCTCAGGGAGGAAACGCTTAGGCTTGACCATGATTCTACTTACTTTTGCCGGAGCTGCTGATATGTATGGCTCAAGCTCCTATCCTTGTTGCTATGGCTATATTTTGTTTTTGGGGAATTTTATTTCTTTTATGTACTTTGACATTTTTGAAGTACAAGACAGTAGATTTTGTGTTGTAATGGGCTTTTGTATTTCAGACATGTGATGTTTTTGGACCAGGGTATCTTATGATAAATAAAGTTTTTATTCCGCTGTTATTATATATGTCTGTCTTGTAATATTTCCATTGTGTTTATTATAACGCTCCGCAAAACTTAATGCATTCCCTTTGTGAGTGACATTAACGGACGTGGGGTGTCACACTTGGTATCAGAGCTGAAGGTTACTAGATTAGATAAAAAAATTGAAAGATATTTTCAAAAAGGTTTTAAAAGAAAGCATTTTCAAAAAGAAATGTCAATTTTGAAAAACATTCCCAAAAATCCAAGAGTAATATCTTTTGATCCCTCGTCTAAATCTCTTTCCTTTTCTTTTTCAGCATGTCTGGGTAACCTAACATTCCAGAGGGTGTTACGATACTAAGATGGTTCCATAGGTATCTGGAGGCCACGGCGCCTGCCGAAGGCCAAGGAAACATTCCTTCCCTTGCTGCACATGTTGTCCTTCCTCCTCCTCCTCCTCCGCGTGTAGACCGCTTCTCAAGGATCTGCAAAGACTTCCATGCTATGGAAGGGAAGCCAATCCACGGAACTGAGACGTTTGTGGAAGCAAGGAACTGGCTCAAGGAGACCGAGGACTTGTTCATAATTTTTGTTGTAGAGGATCGAAGAAAGATTCAGTCAGCTGCTTGGCTATTGAAGGATGAAGCTTCGTTTTGGTGGGAGGTAACCTAAGTAGGTCGTCCGGTGGAAACTTGAGATGACGTTAGACAGTGGTTTGAAATGAAATTCCTTTCCCAAGCTGAGAAGAGCACGCAGTTGGAGAGGTTCTTTACACTCAAACAAGGGAACATGACGGTTAAAGAGTATGTGAACAAATTTAACCAACTGGCAAGATTTGGACTGGAACTGATAGACATGCTGCATAAGAAGGCTTTGCGGTTTGATAAAGGGCTAAATGAACCCTTTCATGGGTTAGCCATGTCCCATATCCCAATGGGAGCCACCTTTGAAAGACTTGTTGATATGGCCTTAATACATGAGGAAGAGAAAGGAGAAAAGAAGGAGGTTAAAGCTGAGAAAACAACGCAAAACAAGAAGACATGGCCTAAGAAAGGATAACAACAATAGAAGAAAGGAGGAATAATGACAAGGGTAAGGAGAAAAGGAAGTGTCACAGTTGTGGGAAAGAAGGTCACTTGGTCAAAGATTGTAAAAGAAGAAAGAACACTTGTTTTAATTTTGGAGAAGTCGAACACTTTGCTAGGGAGTGCACGAAGAAACAGGGACAAGGTCAAAGGGTAGGAACTTCTGGAGGGCAGGTGCATGCTCTCGCGAGTAGTGCTCCTGATAGAGGTAGAAAATTTTCTATGGAAGGTTTAATTTCTCTTTCAAACCATCCTATTAGAACACTTTTTGGATTTGGTGCCTCACATTCATTTATATCTAGTTTCGTGGTTGAATCTCTGCACTTAATTACTATATGGTAGTGGATCCCGTAGTTGTTTCAATCCCCATTGGTGGTTCGGCTCATTTATCTATGATTTGTCGGGATTTAAAAATATCTTTGTTAGGCGTCGAGTTTGAGTCTGACGCGTATGTGCTCAGATTTACGGGCTATGCGTTGATTCTAGGAATGGATTGGCTTACCACGTATGGTGCCATTTTGGATTGTGAGAAGAGGGTTGTTAGGCTTCTGACTTGTCATGGGAGGACCCTCGAGATTTCTTGTGACCCCCAAGGGTCTGTTATGCTTAGTTTCCTAGAGTCTCTTGATGCATCTATCGATGATCTGCAATTTGTTCCAGTAGTATGAGATTATTATGATGTTTTTGATGAGGTACGGGGTTTACCTCCGAGGCGCATGATCGAATTTCGTATATATCTGGTGGACAATGCAAATCTAGTTGCATTACGAGTGCGCCATATGGCTCCAAGGGAAAGGAGGGAGCTGAGTAAGCAAGTAGGGGATCTACTTGAGAAATGATTTATCAGACGAAGCATATCTGAATGAGGTGCTCCAGTTATATTCGCAACTAAGGCGGATGGTTCGCTTCGTTTGTGTATGGACTATAGAGAATTGAACAAACTCACGAAGAAGAATAGACACCCGCTCCCGAGGATTGATGATTTATTTGATCAGCTTGTTAGTGCCTTGGTATTTTCTCAGTTAGACTTGGACACGGGGTTTCATCAGTTGAGGGTGGCTGAGGACAGCATAGATAAGACTGCTTTTAGGACTCCAGATGGTTTCTTTGAATGTCTAGTTATGCCTTTTAGGCTGACGAATGCACCTGCCTATTTTGTCGATCTGATGAGTAGGGTGTTTCGGGAGTTCCTAAATAAATTTGTTGTAGTTTTTGTTGATGATATTTTGATCTTCTCCAAGAGCGAAGAAGAGCATGTGCAGCATTTGAGAGAAGTTTTGAAAACTCTCCGTGACCATTAGCTTAAGGCAAAGTTCTCCAAATGTCGTTTTTGGAGAAAGGAGGTGAGATTCTTAGGGCATGTAGTCTCCAAAGAAGGGATAGTTGTGGATCCCACGAAAGTAGTTGTGGTGCAAGATTGGAAGTTCCTGAAAATGCAACAGAGGTGAGAAGCTTTCATGGATTGGCAGGTATTATAGGAAGTTCATTAAGGACTTCACAAAGATATCAGCCCCACTCACTAGGCTGACGAAGAAGAACTTGGCATTTTCATGGGATATAGATTCTGATGTTGCTTTCCAACGTTTGAAGAGGCCTCTTACAATAGCCCCAGTCTTGACTTTGCACGATGGGAACAAAGTGTTTACAGTTTACACTGATGCATGTGGTACAGGGCTTGGTGTGGTTCTGATGCAAGGAAAGGTAGTGTGTTATGGAGGTAGACATTTGAGAGTTCATGAGAAGAACTACCCCACCCATGATCTAGAGCTAGCTGTCGTAGTATTCGCGCTAAAGACATGTCGTCATTATTTACTTGGAGAGATGTTTGAGTTATACAATGATCATAAATCTCTCAAGTATTTGTTCTCACAGAAGGATCTTAATTTAAGGCAACAAAGGTGGACGGAGTTATTAACTTCTTATGATTTTGAAATCGCTTATACCCCTGGCAAGGGTAATGTAGCGGCTGATGCACAAACTAGGCAAAGGATGGCCTTAAGTCCTCTGTTTGTAGAGAGGAAAAGCTTGGAGTTCATATCAACCTTTGATTTTAAACCCTCCATCAAGATTTTTCCTTAATTGTTTGCATCGCTAGAGATACAACCAACTCTTATAGATCAGATAGGTGTTTCGCAGCAAGGTAACCCACAAATTTTAGACATCATGGATAAGCTTTGAAAAGGGGAGACTTCTAGTCACCTCAGTCGATATACCATAGATGAAAAGGGGTGGTTGCGACGAGATGGAAAGCTTTGTGTTCCTCAAATTGAAAGCTTGATAAAGGCGGTCCTAGAAGAAGCTCACCATTATAAGGTGACTATTCATCCAGGTGGTGATAAGATGTATAGAGACATGAAGAGGGTTTTCTTTTGGGCCGGGATGAAGAAAGATGTGGCCGAATTTGTTTCTCAATGTTTAGTTTGCCAGCAAGTTAAAGCCAAGCAAAAGAAGCTCGGTGGTTTACTTCATTCTTTGGAGGTTCCACAGTGGAAATGGGAGAGCGTCTCTATGGATTTCATAGATTGTTTTCCTACATCGAAGAAAGGCAACACCAGTATCTGGGTTGTGGTGGATAGACTCACTAAGAGCGCTCACTTTATCCCAGTTAAGAGTAAGAGGACGACATCATGGTTGGCAGCAATCTATGTTCGAGAGATAGTTCATCTTCATGGGGTACCTTCCAGCATCGTGAGCGATCGTAACCCCATCTTTACCAGTGAATTTTGGAGGAGCTTGCAAGAAGCATTAGGTACAAAGTTGTGTTTGAGCACTGCTTATCATCCTCAGACCGATGGGCAGACGGAGAGGGTGAACAGAATTCTTGAAGATCTTTTAAGACTGTGTATCCTAGACTTCGGAGGGACTTGGGAAGAGCACCTTCGTTTAGTAGAGTTTGCCTATAACAATAGCTATCAAGCCAGCATCGGCATGGCACCCTTCGAAGCATTGTACAGATGACCCTTTAGATCACCAACTTGTTGGTGGGAATCTACAGAAAGATTTTTACTTGGACCAGATATGGTTAGGGAAACGTCCGAGAAGATTGACCTTATTTGACAGCGGATGAAGACAGCCCAAGATAGACAGAAATCCTATGAAGACAAGAGATGGACTGACATCAAATTTGAAGTAGGAGATTTAGTTTTTATCAAAGTGTCACCTCTGAGGAATGTGGTTCGCTTCGGATCGGTAGGGAAGTTGGCCCCTAGGTTTGTGGGACCATTTCCCATAACCGAGAGGATTGGCCAAATGGCCTATAGAGTAAAGCTTCCAGAAAATTTATCCAGTGTTCATGATGTTTTCTATGTTTTTCATCTATGGAAGTGTTTGCATGACACCACGGAGGTTGTTGAGCCAAGCATATTAGAAGAAGTGGAAGTAGAGCGGGAGGCAACAGTCAGACGAGTCCCTACCCGTATTCTTGGATCAGAGGTAAAGAAGCCACGCAATAAAGTGATCAAGCTGATAAAGCTTCAATGGGGAGATAACCTAGAGGATACGACTTGGGAGACCGAAGAAAAGATTTAGGCTTCGTACCCTTTTCTTTTCAAGGGTATGTTCTTAACTCATTTTCCAAAATTTTATCTGTGCTTGTTTCTATCATTTGAATATATCCTATCCATAGTATCTTCGACCTTTAGATAGTAATCCTATGGATGTAAACATGTGTTTGAGACATGTTATGTTTGATGGATGCAAGTGTTTGCTAGTGGCTACCTGTGGATGCATATACACATACATTAGGCAATAGATCGGCTCAATCACTCTCATACTGCATATGGATGTGTGTGCATCTTCTTTTCTTTTATGGATGGAAATGGATTTATTAGCATATGGATGTTGCATTTGGACGAATGAGTGTGCACATATATAGAACTTATATGTTATAATAGGATTATTCGCATACATATTGGATACATATCACTAACATACATTGCATTAAGGAGGTCAACTGAATCAGTAGACCGCCTGATCTTCACATTAGTATTGGGACATATACACACCTTTTCATATATTCATATAAGCATTAGATATATTTAAGGATAGTGGATGTCAGTGACTGATGGATGAGTAGATGGATGATGGATGGTAGGATATGCATTCTTCTCAACTTAGAGATTTCGGGGACGAAATCCTTTGAGTAGGGGGAAATGTAACACCCCGTAATTTTAACAACACTAAAAGAGGATAAATTAAATAATAATTAATTTAATATTCGAAATTAAGGGAAACAGACTACGCCATTGCATCTGTCTTGAAATTCTGGTCAAGATAGACGTTCGGTTTGCATAAAACGGACACCGTATGAAGAAGTTATGAGGATTTTAAGTTTGTATACGCGTAGAAGAATTATATGTATACATATGAGTCAGAACCTTATCCACAAAGGGTTCAAAAATCAGATTCTCGATAGGCGGAAAATTTCCCGCTCTACGGGGTCGACCCCCTTAATGGGTGTCGACATCAGGGTCGACCCCCCTACAGGGGTGTTGACACCCCTAGGGCTGATGTGGCAGTCGGTTTCAGAGGTGCTGGTAGCTATAAATAGGCGTCCATTTCTCTTGCTTTCTTCATTGGAAATTATGGAGGCCAAATGCTGCCAGTGTTTGAACTAAGACGGATTCTTTCTTCAACAACGATCAACTTTGCGAAACCAAACTTAGAGATTCGAGTGTAGATCCAACCTCAGCTATTTTCTACCTTTTTCTTTTAATCCAAACTCTATGAGTTCTATGTTACTTTTAGATTTAAATGATTAAAAGTAAAACGTGATAGTACTGTGATTTGGATTTGCCTTGAATCATGAATCTATGTTATTCTTGGATCTCAAACTTTTATTGCTAGATCCATTTTTATAGATCTAATTCACGTGTGATTTGTTTATCATGTCACC
The DNA here is from genome assembly GCA_030737875.1 of Allium sativum. Classification (NCBI taxonomy): domain Eukaryota; kingdom Viridiplantae; phylum Streptophyta; class Magnoliopsida; order Asparagales; family Amaryllidaceae; genus Allium; species Allium sativum. The sequence continues at coordinate 955,008,273 of CM060926.1, read as the reverse complement.
TTTATGGATCTGAACCTTTATCAAGTTTGTGGTTAATTTGGTATTATCATTATATGGACAATTGAACCTTTGTTTAGATCTAAATCATCATATTGTGATTAACTGAGATCTGTCATTATTGGACATATGAATTCTTATTTGGATCTGTTCATCCAAAGTATACTGGATCTAGTTTTATCATTACCCTTTTCACTAGATCTGTTTTTATATCCGCCTTATTATGCCTATTACTTGTCTATGCCAGTATATATGTTTATGTTTATGTCACTTTTAGATTGATCACTATTGTCATTTTTCCCCATCACCATTCCCTTTTTATTTTCCATGGCTAGGCTACTTTCTAGCCTAGATGCCGCCAAATATATTTGAATGCGCTAGTTAGGGAATGGGGGGAAAAGGTTAAAATTGGCATAATTTAAATAATGTTTATATGAATTGGACATATAATTCAAAATGGGGAAAAAGGGGCATAATCACCTATAAAGACATAGGTAAGAATTGGATAAGAATGAAATGTCTAATAATTACAATTAGAAATTGTAATTGCACTTATGACACGAGGTTAGGTTGCATTAGTAGTGGAAATCTGCCCGGACCCGACCGGCATATCCAGCAACCACTAATGTTGAACCTAATGTGGGAGGTCTAAGTGCCTAAATACGAATCAGGCTATGACACGAGGTTAGGCCCAACTTATGGAAGAAGTCTGCCTGGACCCGACCGACATATCTAGCATCCACAAGTTGTAGGCCTAATGTAGGAGGTCTATCCCATTATAAACCATAAATGGACATGGTAATAAATTGGACTACTTAACCTAATCTAATCCATAACGGATTGTATGAATATGAACTAAGATTAAGGTTAAGTAAATTTTGTTGGACAGTGGGTGGGTTAAGTAAATCTGAGGGGGTGGGTAATATTTACATATAGGCCCACAAACTTAACCAAATAAGGTTATGTAATTAAAGACACCTAGTGGTATAAATAACCGGTGGAAATAATAAAGTTATGTAATTAAATACACCTTTTAGGGTAAGCATAACTTGTAGAAATGATAGTGTTATGTAATTAGAGACACCTAGAGGTATACATAGCCAAAGAAAACCTTGTGGGGGATACAAGGCAAAGGGGAAAGCTTGTATCATATTGTGTGGGACCCGTTTCATCCAGTAACCCGGAGTAGGTATCAAAACATGTACTCCATACTAGGTCGGAGAAGGTGCACGCTTACTAGACTGATTCTAAAAGATCCAAACGTGGAGGATGGTGTGGATAGTGCAAACTGACCGGGCCATGTGCGTGCATGAGCCGGGCAGATGGGGATAAGACGACTGTGACACCTGTAGATATGGGGCTGTGCAATCAGCGAGGGGTCTCCACTTTAGGACGTGATACATCCTACTATGAGGCTGGCATAGAGTATCTACGCGGATTAAGGAGTTGATCGATTATGGTAGTAGTTAGGGTACACTTGGACGTATGCCTAAGTCTACCACCATATAGTCGAAGGGATCATCTCATTTTGGATATATACTAGTAATAGTGTAGAGTAATCATTTTAGGGAAGCGTATACACCTTATCCTGTCTACCTTGTCACACCTATCTTTTATGTAGTAATCTCTCTTATCTACTTTATATGCCTGTCATGATACTTTTATTTATTTACTTGCTAAAAGCAACTAGACTCGCCAGGCTTTATGTCTGACCCTTTTTGTTTCTCTTTCTTTCTTCCATCTCCCTGCCCCCCAGGTTCTCAAGGAGGAAACACTCAGGTTTGACCGTGATTCTGCTTACTTTTGTTGGAGCTGCTGATATGTATGGCTCAAGCTCATATCATTATTGCTATGGCTATTTTTTGTTTTTGGGGAATTTTTTCTCTTTTATGTACTTTGACATTTTTGAAGTACAAGACAGTAGTTTTTTTGTTGTATTGGGCATTTGCATTTCAGACATGTGATGTTTTTGGACCACGGTATCTTAAATAAAGTTTTTATTCTGTTGTTATTATATATATCTGTCTTGTAATATTTCTGTTCTGTTTATTATAACGCTCCACGAAACTTAATGCATTCCCTTTGTGAGTGACATTAACGGACGTGGGTTGTCACAAAACCAATGGATTCCACCAGAAGACATGCATCCGACATATCTTCCCGACAAGGTCCGAAGGATCATGAGAGAAATGCGAGGGAATGCCAATGACTCATGGGAAGCCCATTTGAGGCGTAATCCCTTCATTAGGATCGTACACGAAGCCAAGTGGCCCCGACGCTTCAACATGCCACAAATGGCCTTCTACGATGGCATGACCGATCCGTGTGCCTTCCTAAACCACTATGAGTGCCAGGTGGACTCCGCCGGGCCACCGATGCAGTTAAGTGCAGATTCTTTTTAGTATTCTTATCAGTAACGACATTACTTTGATTCTCTTGCCTTCCTCTCCAATCTGTTAACAACTTCGGCCAACTGGCCACAGAATTGGTTAAGCAATTCAGAGTGCACGTTCCGACTCCAAAGAACGCCCTCACTCTTTCTTATCTATACCAAGGACCTACAGAGTCGCTTAAAATCTACGTCTTGCGGTTTAATACCACATTCGCCGAAGACGACGACCCAGAGCCTCGTACCATGTTTTCCAGCTTGCAAAGGGTGTCCTCCTTACTTCTGAGTTTGGAGCATGGATAGACAGGAAACGGCCTAAGAGTCTTGACACTTTCTACGAAAAGGCCGGACAGTTCTTGTTCCAAGAAGAAGCAAGACGTAATTGAGCTTCTCGCAGCAACCACTTTAACAACCCACAGGTGGCACTGTCGACGAAGATACCAAAGGGAAACAGATTAGAGAACCATTCGACAAAGATAAAGGAGTGATCCCCTACAAACTAAAGCCGAACAACGGTAGACAGGGAGGTCGCAACAACAACCAGGTTCTAGTAGATCCCAAGAAACCCGGTCTCTACCAAACGGGACCTACACTCTGCTGAATCAAGACTTGGAGACAATCTACTGGGAAACATGCAATACGCTCCAATATAAGGAGCCGAATACTAGGGAATCCACTGACCACGAGAAGAACTTCGGTAGATACTGCCGATACCACGACATGTATGGACATAATACTAATGATTGTCATCAACTCAGGGACGCGATTGAAAAGATCATCCATGAGAAGCGCCTGGAACAATACATTCAAGATCTTGTTCCTCTCGAAACAACCACGGGTCCTCCTACACTCGCATCTCTAGCACCTGCCAATAAGGCTCCAAGTCCATCCAATCAAAGGTGGGGCATCATGACTAACACTTTCTGTGGCGGGCCTTACCCTACGCATAAAAGCTTCCAGAAAATGGAAGAGTACATGAGCTCTATAAAGAACGCCACCTGCGAAGCATGCTCGCCTCTAGACGAGTCCATCCCTGCCAAACTTCAGAAAACGATGCAGGACGACATTGTCTTCTGCGAAAGAGAGTCAATAGGAATTGAGATCCTAACCACAGATCCTCTTGTGATCACAGCTCAAATTGGTCTTATTCTGCCTCCATCCAAAGGATACTGATCGGCTTGGGAAGTTCAGTCAATATCATCTTCAAAGCTGCCTACGATTAGATGAAAATTGGAAACCAAGGACTTGAAACTCTACCATGCCATGAGCCATGGCTTCAAAGGATCTTCCAATCACCCAGTAGGCATGGTTAACCTACCTGTTTAACTCGGAGACGGGGATCGGAGCCAGTCCGAATCCTCACTTTTTGTGGTTATCGACATCATCTCTCCCGATAACGTATTCTTTGGACATCCCTTCCTTGCAGAATTTTGAATCCGCATGTCACCATGTTCTCTCCTAATGAAGTTCCCGACATAGAATGGGATCAACACGGTCAAAGGTGACCAAGCAACCACTCGAGATCGTTACGCAACAGAATGGAAGAACGCGCGCAACAAGGATAAAGGCAAAATCGTGCCTCTGCCTTCTTGCGCCAAGACCGTCTCTGCATACCAATCAAAGGCGTCTGAGCCTTGACTCAGGCGCCACTGTCGTCTTTCTGATGATATCGATCTAAGGGAGGACAAAGAGCCCGACCACGAGAGGGCTACCCTGGTTGAACCTACGATGGATGTCCCGGTCATCCCCGATGACCCGACAAAGGTCTTGAAAGTTGGATCGCAACTCCGCCCCATAGTAAGAGAAGATATTGTGGAATTCTTAAGGGCCAATCTCGACATGTTCACTTGGTCCCACACTAATATGCACGGCATCGACCCAGCGTTCGCTTGCCACAGGCTAGCTCTCGACCCCTCGCAACCTTTGGTCAAACAGAAACGTCGATTATTGGGGACCAAAAGATCGAACACATTTAATGAAGAAGTAGACAGGCTCCTCAATAATGATTTCATCCGAGAAGCCGACTACCCCGAATGGATATCCAACCCGGTCTTGGTCAAGAAAGAAAATGACAAGTGGCGAATGTGCATCGATTTCTCTGACCTAAACAATGCATGTCCCAAAGATAGCTTTCCACTTCTGAAGATAGACTGGCTTGTTGACCTGAGTGCCGGATACCAGCTCTTATCATTAATGGACGCCTACTCAGGATATAATGAGATTCCAATGTACCTCCCCGACCAGGACCATACCTCTTTCATAACCGGCCTCGGGCTCTACTACTATCGCGTCATGCCCTTCGGTCTTAAGAATGCAGAAGCCACTTATCAACGACTGGTCAACTTCATTTTTAAGGAACAGATCGGGAAATCCATTGAGGTATATGTCGACCATATGCTCATAAAATCAAAACTATCGAATAACCATATCCATGACCTCTCCAAAATATTCGATGTCCTCCGCCGGTATGACATGAAACTTAATCCCCTGAAATGCTCTTTTGGTATTGCATCGGGAAAATTCTTGCGTTTCATCCTCAATTCCTGAGGCATCGAAGCCAATCCAGATAAAATCAAAGCTATCAGGGACATCCAAGCTCCTCAGGATATGAAGGATGTCCAAATTTTAAACGGGAAGGTCGCTGCTTTAAGTCAATTCATCTCCGAAGCCACTGACAAATGCATTCTCTTTTCGAACTACTTCGAAAAGAGAAGCGCAACTTCACATGGAACCTAGAATATGTCACCGCATTCGAGGACCTTCTGAATCACTTAGAGCGACCACCTATCGTGTCCAAACCTGTAGACCACGAGGACTTTTATGTTTATCTAGATGTTTCTGTGTAGGCAATTAGCTCGGAGCTCGTATGCATTGAAGATCGTGTCCAACGACCCTTTACTACATTAACAAGGGATTAACGGGGGCAGAAAAGAACTACCCAAAGCTCGAGAAACTTGCCTACTAATTGTTAATCTTATCCCGGAAGTTGCGACCACACTTTCAGTCTCACCCCCGTTAAAGTCTACACTGATCAGCTGTTACGATAGGTCCTGCAATGACCTGAGGCGTCTGGACGACTATTAAAGTGGAATATAGAGCTAATTCAGTTCGAAATAACATTCATCCCTCGCTGAGCCATTCTCGGACAAGCCCTCGCTGATTTCATAGTGGAGTTCACCATCCTGGAGGAGCCCCTTCCGGAAGATACTGAAACTCCATACATTCAATGGAAATTGTTCATGGATGGTTCTTCTAACAATAAGTGCTTTGGTCCCGGAGTCGTGCTCATCACTCCATAGGAGCACCTAATATGCTACGCTTTAAGGCTTAATTTCCCTACTACCAACAACAATGCCGAATACAAGGCCTTCATCGATGGACTTAGAATCGCGATCGAACTTAACATCAAGGCCATCTAGATTTACTCTGACTCGCAGCATATCATGCATCAGGTACAGGGAGAGTACCAGGACAAAGGAGCACGGCTCGCTTCCTACCTTGCTCAGGTTCGCGAGCTGCTCACCAACTTCGAGCACAGCTCGCTTCCTACCTTGCTCAGGTTCGCGAGCTGCTCACCAACTTCGACCACTACATCATCATGCATATCCCCCGAGAGTAGAATGAAAAAGTTGACTCACTAGCCAAATGGGAAAGCTCCAGGGATGCACAACTGACGGGACTTTCCCCGGTCGAAGTGTTCGACTCTCCAAGCATTGACCAGATACAGATTGATTTGGTAATGACAATAGAGACCACAATTGAGCCTGAGTCTTGGATGACACTAGTTAAGAACTATTTGCAGCATGGAACCCTTCCGGGGCATTAGAAAGAAAGACGAGCGCTCACTCACCAATCATCTTGCTAAATCATTTTGGATGGAGTGCTCTACCGTAGAAGTTTCTCTGTCCCATTACTCTAGTGCACAGCTTACGACGATGCAGGACGGATACTGATAGACATACAGGAAGGCAAGTGCAGCGATCACATGGGGGCAAACCTTAGCAATAAATATCATCAAACACGGTTATTTATGGCCCACGCTCAATCAAGACGCCGCAAACTATGCCCGCAAGTGTGACAAATGTCAGCGCTACTCAAAGCTCCCAAGAGCCCCACCTACCAAGTTAACGCAAATGGCCATCCCTTAGCCGTTCTCCATGTGGGGGATAGACATCATCGAGACTCTTCTGATGGCTAGAGGTGGGGTGCGTTACGCCATCATATTCATTGGTTACTTTACCAAATGGGCGGAAGTCGAAGTCCTCGCTACAATCACCACCAAGAAAGTAATCAACTTCGTCGTCTGCAATACCATCACCGGTTACGGAGTCTCTTAGCCCATCATCTCAGACAATGGAACCTAGTTTGAGAGCGTAGAGTTCAAGACTTTCTGTCAGCGGCACAACATCGAAAAAAGATTCTCGGTGGCGGCTCACCCTCAGGCCAATGGGCAAGTCGAAGCTATTAACAAAGTGATTAAATCCATAATAAAGAAGCGTCTGGAAAAGGCCGATAGCTTATGGGAAGACGAACTCCCTCTGGCCCTATGGGCCTAGTGGACTACCCATAAGTCAGCAACCAGTCATACTTCATTCTCCCTTGCCTATGGATCCGAAGCCGTCATCCCTATTGAGTTAAAGCTTCAATCTCACTGAGTTACCTATTATGATACGAAAACCAATCAAGACTTACTTTTGGAATCACTCGATTTACTTAAGGAAAAATTGAACGAAGTTGAGCTTAGAGTTGCCGCCCAGCGTCAACGAGTAGCCCGATACGTCAACTTTAAAGTCCTCCATAAGGATCTCAATATCAGCGATCTTGTCCTGAAGCGGATCTTTCCCACACCGACTGGTCCCAGTCCTCGCTGGAAAGGTCCGTACATCATAACGGAAGCTCAGAGATGGGACTTTCAAGCTAGCAACCGTAGATGGAGCCGAGCTTCCAAGGGCATGGAACAACGAATATATCCACCGCTACTTCACATAACTTAGTGTACAGTTTTCCTGCTTTCCAACGATGTTTTGTTTTCTTCAAATTCAAGGCGTTGCAAAGGCTGTTATTTCCATAGTTATTACTAAAGATGATGTTCAATTTTCTGCGTCCTCGTTGTGTTTACTTCCTGCATGATATGTTTGATTGACTATCGCCACTAGCTTGTACACACAGACAGTCGAACACCATATCGGCACCCTGAGCACTGGAGTCGGTACCACCACTCAAGCCATAACAACAACAAGGACAAACACAAATGGCCTCGATTCGACACCCTGAGCATGGGAGACGACACTGCCACTTGAGTCCCGAACCCTTGACGAGACCAAGTATAAACAACTCTGCTCGAATCTCTACTAGCACTGATATCGTGTATAAATCGTTCCGCTTCCGAGTCCCTGGACATGGGGGCAGCCCACCAGCCAACCTAGTGTGATACCGACCACTTGCACGGCTCCATCTGATCGATCGGGTCAGGATCCAGATACCGCTTGAACCTCAGCCCAGCATCGAGATCGAGCATAAATCATTTTCGCTTCTAAGCCTCTTGGCTTGGGGGCATCCCCTCGGCCATAATCCGACCCTTCAGGCCCGGGTCCGGATTCGGGCACCCTTAGGCAAATAAACGACACCCTCGCGCTCTAAACCCGAAAGAACGATGGGAAAGCCAAAAGTCGGATGAATTGCAACGTCCATGCCTTCACACAACTTAGGACTAACGAACTCCGGGCGGTCCAAGACAGAAGGAACCTGGCCTGGATTGCATGCCCCTGGGGCTCTTTAACAAAGGAAACCCCACGAACGGAACCAGCTCATAGTCTCCGCGTGACCGAGGACACCCTCAAACTAGAGACTCCAATCACATTTCTGTTAGTGTAACATTAAGTATGCTTATGCAAGTACAGACCGCTGGAAAACATAAGACAAACATTCGAACACTTAACACGAAATGCCATTTAGTTAACTAATCTTTCATTTTTCACACACCCAAAACAAACTACATATCTAATATCTAGTTTTTCTAGTGACAAGGTGTACATGAAAACCACACCTTGTCTTTAAGGATCAAAAGCGAGGATCGTACTCGCGTGTCCTATTGGCCTACATAACCAAAATACCAGTAACATCTATTACAATTACTGATGCTACTAGTATTTCATCTTTTTTTCTTTTTATGTACAGATTCGACACTAGATAGGTCATCACTAGTGATGGACCACTTCCTTCCCGAATCGCTTCCACCTTTTCCTCCTCTACCCTTCGTAGGAGTAGCTGACTCGTGAGTAACCGAGATGTGCTTTCCACCATCATCCTCGCCACTCATATTCTCCGTAACATCCCCAGGAGTTATACATTGCAATGGCTTGGGGGAAACGTTTGAAATAAGGGCCAGCACGGCGTCACCTCCTTCCAGATCTTTCTGGGCCTTTGACTCAGCCTTCTTCTAAGTGTCCTGGGCGTCCTTCCCATCAGCTAGTTTCTTAGACTTGAGTTGCACAACTGCATCTTCTTGAAGCTTTTTCCAGGTCACCTCGGCCTTTTTGTTAGCCTCAACGTCGGCTTTCTTCTTCCTCGCCTCCACGTCGGCTCCCTCCTTCTCAGCTTCGGCGTCGGCTTTCCTTTTCGCTACTATAGCAGCGGCATTCTCCTCAGCATCCTTCCTAGCCTTTTCCTGTGCCTCCTGCCTAATAGCCTCATCCTCCTTTCCTTCTCCTCATGTTCTTTGGACTTCGCCGCCATTTTCTCCTTCTGAGTTTCCACCATCGCCTGCATTGTAGGGACATTCGACTCCACCGGGCCCGACAACTGGATGCTTTGATCGTCCACAACACCCCCTTCGTCTAGGAGACCTTTATAAATTTGGGATCCCAGCTCGACATCCGAAAGCGTGTCCACACGATAACTCTCCTCCCTATACTTTATTCATTGAGGTCATAATCCAGACTCAGTTGTTTGGGGAAGCAAAGGGGAGAGGCCCGGGGTCACATCAGCTCCAGGAGGGGATGCATAGTAAAAACATAACTATTTAGTCCATGAATTCGGTAATTACATTATCTTTGGGTATTCACGGCAACGAAAATTTACCTCTGAAAAGGAATGGTGTGGGTATGATAGGGAGTGTGCTCGCTGTAGCAGTCAAAGTAGACCCAGCCACTCCCAATCCCGGGTGCTCGGGATCATACTCAACTGAGGCCTGGGCCAGAGCAGTGGGACCGCTGGTTGTGGTGGATTCAGGAGTTGGTGGTGGATATGAGCTTCCCTCCACAAATGTATCAGTGACGACCACGCTCTCCATAGGAACAAACTTTCCCATTTCAGTAGCGCGCTTCGCCAGTCTCTCCCTCTTGACATCCTCCAGTAATAGTCTTTTCCCTTCCTCTAGTTTCTCATGCTCCTCGTCAGTCAGGAGCACTATCATCAGTTGACGCTCATTTAAAGTTCCCACGTTCACCTGACGCATCCAAGCCTCATATGGAACTAACCTTTCCCAAGTTTGGGCTAACATCCGAGGGTAATCTCCGACCCACGAGATTCCACAAAACTTTAAGGCCTTGACATACATATTTCGAATATGCTTCTCTAAGGATTCATCCACCCAGTTCTCTGCATCCTCGATCTCCTCCCTCAAGTTATCCACTTCCCTTAGATGCTCAGCCTTCAACCCATCCAACGAGTTCAATATATCCTTACTACTGGCCTTGGCTTCCTCCTTCTCCTTCTTAGCCACTTCTAGTTCCCTCCTAAGCTCGGCAACCTCCTACTGAAGCTTCTAAGTCCCCTCCTTCTCATCCCTCAACCTCTTATTCTCCTTCCTCAGTACCTCATCATCCGTTTGAAGCCGAGATACTCGTTTGTTGTCTATCTCCAGTTCAGCGTTCACTCTCTTAGCTCACCTTTATCCCTTTTCATGGCCATCTTCTCAGTTGCTAGTGAAGCCGTCGTATCTTTGAAGGTCGAAAAATTGCATGCTCTGCCTCCTTCTTCAGCCTCTTATACGCTTCCTTCAGCTCCGCAGTGACAACAACAATAAAAGTTACCATTCGAGGGTACAATTGCAAACAAAGAAACAATGACATCGCAGGAAGCAGATTTAGCTATCTCCTTCTCCAAATTTCGGACAGTGGTTCGCTCAACATCAACAGTCAGCCCCCAACTTTGGATCTCCTCGTTCTTCATCCTAATCAAGTCTGAGAGGTGCAAGGATTACTTAGTGAGCTCTTTGGCCTGAAAATAAGCAGTTTTCCTATGCATCCATACCTCCTTGGTATCTTCGCGAGGACTCAGGCTGATATCGGGAAGGAACACCAGTTCGTCAAAGTAGTGTTGGGGGAATTTTTGCTTTAACAGTGCTTTCCTCTCCTCAACAGAAAGCCCTCGGGTCTCGGGCACTGCCAGATCTTGCTTTTCTTTTTCACCAACTTCTTCTCACGACTCGACTCCGATTCTTTCCCCCTAGGGGCATAGGTAGGAGCCAAAACTGTAGTATGGAGGGGAACCGTCGACGAGGAATGTCTGGAGCCTGCTATGTCAAACTTAGAGTCTACCCCAGATGACCGAATCGAAGGTGGTGGAGTTGGAGACCATCAGGGTCATTCTTTGTGACGGTGTTCGATACCACGATCATGTGAAGGCGGAATGTCGCCAAACAAACTAGTCTCTCTTCTAAAGCCATCAAGAAAAGTGTTCCTCGAGGATCAGCGACTTCCGTACACATAGCCTCGTGCTCTTCATCCTCTAGCCACGTCACCTGTCAAAGAAACGGTTTGGAGTTTAGACTCGAGCACCCTACATGTGCAAACAAATAATGTGTCATGCAGTGATTATGAGTGTGTGTATCCTAAGTGTGTTCTCTCAACAGACCAGATGACGGTCCTCCGAATGAAGCAAGTTCCTCAATGACCAAATTTATTTCCTCCAAGCTTGTGACACTGGGACAAGAAAACCCAACAAGCGAGAGCTTGTTTAACCCATCAAATTGGCCTTCTTTCTCAAGCAAGATAGCGGTCTCTGAGGGAGTCTCAAGGAATTGCGACCTGGTCAACACTCCTACCCCTTCCTTGCCTATCATAGGCAGGACAAAGGCGTTCGATGGACCCTCATCCCTAGCAACTACTCCCTCACCACGAATCTCTCCTCCATCAGTTCCCACCTGAATCTTTGCTGCTTTGCTCGGCTTAGGCCCAACAGGGGGAATCTTCCTCTTCCGGCTAGGAGAACCTTCCTCTTTTCCAGCATTCGTTGTCCTTTCACCACCGGCGACGACTGGTCTAATTATCGCTCGATCTCCTGGGAGAAGCCCTGCAGACGGAGATGGTCTTGACTTAGAACGTTCTCGGTGGAACGTGACCCAGCCGGAATTGCCAATAAGGTCTCAAGACGTCATTGGTACTCAATGCCGGTAGGCGCCTCAGGATTTCCTACCACATGAAAACAAAGTCAAACATAAGTCACTGAACCCGCGAGTTTAAAAATAAATGAAAAATAGAGTGCTTACTTCCTTCCAACCATCTCCTTGCGAATCCAGAGGGACAACGCACGAAGAACCAGTTAAACTTGTATAAGGTCAGCTTGGGCCATTTCCCAACAAAAAACTTGGTGTTGGGCGAAGCTTCCAGGAAGTAAAGAGACGGTAAGATATTAGCTCTCCTCTTCAACTGAAACAAATATCGGATGTCCTCTCTTGTGTGTTCTAGCATTAGATACTCCCTGTAGAGAATGTAGGTACCTAAAAGGAAGCGTGCGCATTCGAATGAAGCTGCGGTTACGCAAGGCGAAAGTAGTGCAGCATATCCCAAAAAAATTGGTAGCCGGGGGCACGCACCTAGTAATACAAACCTGCCTATTTGAGGCAGTATATCCCTCCAGTGGTGTGTGAGCCCTATCATCCATTCCAGGCGCGAGAACATCTTCTTTTGGGAATGTGGAACTGTAATGTCATACGCCTTACCTTCGTTGCATCCATATGCGATGGCACTGAATCCAACGGATTTTCAAGTATAACCACGTCCACCAACATATCTGGCGCCACCAACGTGTTTCCCTCAACAATATCCACATGCCCTACCTCCTCATGCACAACCGGGGAGTGTTGTCCTCCTGGCTGCTCCCCATGATCAGACGCCTCCATCAAACTTATTGCTTGAGAATGAGTAGACCTTCCGGAAGTCTGAATCTCGCTGCCCTCCGAGCTAGCAGTGCTAGTTGAATCAAATATGTATGGCGAAGGCAAAGAAGTCCCGGCTTCCGAAGTTTGCTATGTCATGGACCTTATCTTCTTTTTCATCTATACTTTCAACATGCTAGCGTTAGACATCACAGTTGTATAACCTGTACCCCTCATGTACGTGCAAGCTAACACGTGCATGCGGTGTTGTGCAGAATCATGATAATGCAGTTTATGAATCGGAAAGTTAGGACATAGCGACAACGTGCCCCGAGGAATGTAACCATCATCGCGGTCGACCAACATTCCCGGGTTCACATCAAATCGCAACTATGACACGAATAGAATCGATATAATATTTTTAGCAGTTCGATAGTTCAGTCACAGTTCAAGTATATGCTCTAATCTGATGTGCTGGGTCGAGTCATCGATTCAGTCATGACTAAACGTGAACTTCGACCCAATCGTTTAGTGTCGCGGATGCAACATGGACCCAGGGGAATGTCATCTGAAAATCGAGTCTCGAGCGGGAAAGAAAAAGTATGAATGAGGTGCAATCGAAATGCCATAACCCTCGAAAACCTCGCACCCCTTAGGAGGTACAAAAATCTGCATCCCCTACAGGGGATGCAAGAATTCGTACCCCTAAGGGAACACAAGAATTTTTACCCCCCTAAGGGGTATGAATATTTATACCCCCGAGGGGGTACGAAAATTCGTACCCTCCAAGGGGTACAAAAATTCGCTCTCCCACTTAGGGGTATGAGCTCTAACAATCTGGGCCACGTATCTCGACTCCCGCTAGTACTTCACTTCCCCTCGTCTTCTCCACTCGAAGCTCGACTCTCTCGCTCTCTCTTGTGACCAATTTGTTTCTCACAAATCCCCATGGCGGGCCCAAGCGCAAGGGCAAGATCTAGGACCCCACTCTCGGGCCCTACTAACTGGGTTCGAATCGAAGTTCATGGTCAACCCTTTAGAACCCATTGCTAAGTTCGAGAGGATGGACAGAGCTCAAACTCGTTCGAACTTTAGTAGCAGACCTCGAGATTAGGGTCCGACACCGTCCTCGAGCCTGAGTCCTTGCATGAGCATCAAACCCGGTTTTCCTCTACCCCACCCGTTCTCAGGTTAAGTGTTCAAGTATCTCGAATTCTAAGGTTGTAAGCCTTTGAGCCAATGGAGGCGAAAATGGAAAGCAAGAAGAAGAGGGAGAGTGGGAGGGTGGTTCATATTTATAGGAGAAGGGCGGGCTTAGCCCATTGACTATTCGTGTCCCTTGGCGGAACACGAACTCTCGTGCCCAATGAGGTACGAGATTTCGTACCTTACCCGGGCACGAGACTTCATACCCTTTTTGGGGTATGATGTTTTCGTACCCCAAATGAGGTTTACGAAATATAATAATATACAATATATATGAATACATATATTAATATACTTATATATTTGTATGTGTTAATGCGCATATATGCCTCGCAATGTACCGTTGCAACACTAAGCATTTGCGTGTGGACGTATGCGCACATATAGGATAATGTATATAAAGAATGAACGTTCACAAACACACATCCTCATACACTCCCATTCGCTTTGCATATGTGACGCCGCACAAAGTTACACAAAGAACGTGTAAGCATAAGACACGATGTCGCGACGACAACGACTCGTTTATGGTTACAAAGTAAACAAGGTCGACAACTACTGTTTATTTTAATGAGTTGACAGGAATTCAACAATTCAATAATACCCTTATACCAACTCAAAGCACATCATGTCAAGACAAGACATACTTTGGGGGGGCAAATGTTAACCAGCCTTTTGGTCTGGTTCCCAAAAATGCGCAAGACACGCTCGACTCAACATATCACATGATATTATAGCCCGAAGTGTTGCGAAAGAGCTAAGGAAACAAGGCGGGAAAAGGTCACGCAGATAAGAATCTCACAGCTCCTCAAAACATTGCCAAATCTATGTTTTGAACCCTGAAAGTCTCGAGTCCCTCTAGCCTCACCTCCTCCGGATTCATTTTTGAATCACACGTACCCCATTGGGGGGTAAGCTTAGGCGATTCAGTCTACTCTACGAATTTATTCATAGCGGTAAGCACATATCTTTGATACTCGTTAGTCAGCTAAGCTTGTGATTTGATAGAGAGAACTGGTTAATCAGGGAAAGGGCCTTTAGAGATAGGGGCAAGCGACTCGTAGATTCCAGTTACGGGACAACGACTTTGAGGAAAACTCCTTCCATTCAGTACGCATACCCCAGTGAGGGGTACGAGTTTCCAAGGAGAGACGAGGGGATTCGAGTTTCTGTTGGCATGTGCCCTAGGATCCAAAATGTACTAATGTGGTCCCATATTCCTGCCTACTACCATCTAACCACTCCACTATAAATACCCCCAAGCTCACACTTCAAAGGGGTTGGAAATAGGTGGATTTGACATCTCTTGAGAGTTCCAAGTGACCACTTAAATGGCATCCATGCTTTGAGGAAGAAGAAGAGCAAAAGTGACTTTTTCCTAATATTCATATATGACAATTATGACCTAAAATAACTTAGAAATACTCAACGGCTCTTCTAAAGTGGATGTAGTCCCCTCACGATATCGAACCACTATAAATCTCTTGTGTTATTTACTGCTTTCTGCACTTATATTTCCATGTGAAACTATAATTCTTAAGTAATTAAGAATCTTGGGTGTTTACGACATATTTTGCCATCAATAGTTACAATTCCTAAATTGACTAGGATTAATGTTGTAAACCCCAATTAGGAAATTTGAATTATAACCACATTAAAACACAAAGTTAAGCTCAACTTGTGGTAGAAGTCTGCCCGGAACCGCTCGACAAATCCATCATCCACAGGTGGTCAACTTAATGTGAGGGGTCTAGTGCAAAAATATGACTGTACTAAGACACCAGGTTAAGTTGAATTTGTGGTAGAAGTCTACCCGGAATCGACCGGAAAATCCAGCATCTACAAATGGCCAACTTAATGTGAGAGGTCTGGTGCATAAACATATGTATATATATATAACAAGTAATAAATAAATAAAAAAGAATAGTAATGTCTATTGGGGGTACAACCACTGTTTCAAATCTCGCGAATATCGCCCAAGATCTCCTCCGAGATCTCGTTTTGGGATCCTTCCGAAACGAAATAGCAAATATCACTCTAAATCACCTTTCGAATGTATCGCTCGAGATATTGCAATATCGAATGATATATCTACCGAGACGAAATACTAGAATATCATCCGAGATCTTAGTTTTTTTGGTTAAAATTTAAATTTGTGCCTGAACTAGAACTATAATTATAAAACTCAAATCTAGCCATATCAATCTTTTGTTATTTTACATTTTGCATGTTAAATGACTATATTGTATGTTCGTATACGTTTTACAGTGCTTATGATTTTCATATTTGTCTTTTTACATACATGTTACTTATGAAATTATGTATTTTATGGTCTATTTATGCTGGATTTTTTTTAATGTTTAGGATCCTTTTAATGTTTCCTGTCTAACAATATTCACGTTTTAAGAATATTACGATTTAGAGTATGAATGATCTTTCACAAAATAAAGAATAATAAAGTTATTTTGCATTTTAAGTTTAAGTTACTATGTTTTTGATAACATTCATAAAAATCATTTTGTTAAAATATCATTTTTAACATATCATGTACCCAGAGATTGTTCTGATATGAACTTTCAGACCCGAGATGAAAATCTGAGACGAACTCCCGAGTTAGACTCATCTCGTCCGCGATCTCCCCCGATACGAGACCGAGTCTATAAAATCCCCGAGACGAAATACGACCGATATCCAAGATTTAAAACCTTAGGTACAACAAATAGATACTTCCGGACTGACAAGATTAGGATATCCATTGTGAATTAATGCCTTAGGAAAATTATGGCCTTTAGGTATAAATGGCATTAATTATAATCAATGGTAATAAAAAGGAAATTAGAAATTTTATGATTACCTTAGGAAAATATGACAGTTATGGTTATAAATGGCAATTAATCTATAAACATAAGTAAATGAAATAAAAAGGGGATAAATGGGTATTGATTATTGTTTAAATACTAAGTCCAATTAGGGAAATGATCAAATAAATATCCTAGGGTAAGGATGATATAACTTTCCTTATTTATATTAATTAATATAGAACTTATAACTAAAAGTTAGGGTTGGACTTAGTAGGTTAATGATGAGAAACATTATTAACCATAGGAGCACATGGCGATAAATCATGTGCGTATAGTATATCCGTGAAGAGAAACTAAACGGGAAAGACTTAATAACGTAGCCCACTTTATTCCAACAGGGAAAGGTATTAAAGGCTGATGGGGTACGAACTTAATAATCTTTGTGTATAGTCCACTTCCTCGGGTCTTAAGTGGCCTAGGTCAAGGAGTCCACCCGAGAGTGGGTCTTTCAGTTTACGGGTCTTAAATGGCGTGTGTGTGTGGGGCATACCCAAACCAAGAAACTAAAAATGTCAAATATGGCTACCTATCCTACGGAAAGTAGTAAGCGACTAAGGAGATTATCCAATAAGATCAGCTATATGGTATAGCGAGCGATAAAGTACCATCTCTCACCTTACACGGGGTATGGGTTAATGCATGAATGATGGAAGCCTTAACTAGTAGGCCCGTAGCTATTCCCCTCTAGTTTATGTTAACGTTGAATAAATCATTGAGGAATAGTAAGTGACTAACATGTCCGCCAAGGGTCTTAAGTGATCAGGGAGAATCCACCCTATATATTATCGATGCTAGCTTGATAACTGTTGTTATAAGAAAACTCTACCAAAGGAAGGTGCTCTTCCCAAGTCCCTCCGAAGTCTGGGATACACAGCCTCAAAAGATCCTCTAAAATTCTGTTCACCCTCTTCGTCTTTCCATCGGTCTGAGGATGATAAGCGGTGCTTAAACATAATTGTGTACCTAATGCTTCTTGCAAGCTCCTCCAAAATTCACTGGTGAAGGTGGGGTCACGATCGCTTACTATATTGGAAGGTACTCCATGAAGACGAACTATTTCACGAACATAAATTGCTGCCAACCATGATGCCGTCCTCTTACTCTCGACTGGAATGAAATGAGCGCCCTTAGTCAGTCTGTCCACCATAAGCCAAATACTGGTGTTGCCTTTCTTCGACCTAGGCAAACCATCTATGAAGTCCATGGAGACACTCTCCCACTTCCACTGTGGAACTTCCAAAGGATGAAGCAGACCACCAGGATTCTTTTGCTCAGCTTTGCCTTACTGGCAAATCAGACATTGAGAAACAAACTCTGCTACACATTTCTTCATCCCAGACCAAAAGAAAACCCTTCCTCAAGTAGCTCCCCTACTTTCTCTTAGAGCCATATAGCGCATGGGCAATGCAATTGGTTTTGCATTGTCCACCAAATAAATACGAAAGTCGATCTAGCGCCTTGGAGGTAAACCCCGGACCTCCTCAAAAACATCAGAATAATCTCGGACTACTCGAAAAGATTGCAAATCATCTATAGATGCATCCAAAGATTCTAGGAAACTAAGAATAACAGACCCTTGTAGGTCACAAGAAATCTCAAGGGTCCTCCCATGACAAGTCAACAGTCTAAAAACCCTCTTCTCACAATCTAGAATGGCACCATACGTGGTTAACCAATACATCCTAGAATCAACCCATAGCCCATAAACCCGAGCACATACGCCTCACAATCAATCTCGACGCCTAACACAGATATTTTCAAACCCCAACACATCATCGATAAATGAGCCGAACCACCAATGGGGTTTGAAACAACTGCAGGATCCACTACCATACTAGTAATTAAGTGCAGAGATTCAACCAAAGAACTAGACATAAACGAGTGTGAAGCGCCAGAATCAAAAGAGTTCTAGCTGGATAAGGGGAAATTAAAAATTCAACGGAAAATTTACTACCTCTATTCGATACACTGACCACGAGAACATACACCTGTCTTTCAAAAGATCCTGCATTTTGGTCATGTCCTTGTTCCTTCAGGCATTCCCTCTTATAGTGTCCGACCTTACCACATTTGAAGCAAGGGTTCTTCCTTTTCCGACAATCTTTTACCAAATGGCCCACGCGACCACAACTATGACACTTCCCCTTTTCTCGAGGTTTGTAATCTCTGGCCAACTGACCCTTATCGTCCACAATCATTACTTTTCTTCTTAGAGAAATCATCTACTCGCGACGGTAGAGGAACAACAAGTGCAGCTGGTGGAGGGACGTCTCCTTGGATCCCGGTAGGTGTCGTGGCTTTAAGATACCTACGGAACCAATCCGGTACTTCAACGCCCTCGGGAATATAAGGTTCCCCAAACATGCTGAAAATAAAAGTAAAGAGGTTCATACAAAGGATCGAAAGATATTACTTATGGCTTTTTGGGGAATGTTCTTCAAAACAGATTTTTCTTTTTGAAAATGCTTCCTTTTAAAACGCTTTTGAAAATAATTTTCAAAAACTTTATCCAAAATGGTAACCTTCAACTCTGATACCAAGTGTGACACCCCACGTCCATTAATGTCACTCACTAAGGGAATGCATTAAGTTTCGTGAAGCGTTTATAGGTAAACAGACACAGAATATTACAAGACAGATATAAATAAGATAACAGCAGAATTTCAGATTTTTATTTCAAAGCATAAGTCATAACATCATGGTTCAAAAACAACACATGTCTGAAACACACATAAACCATTACATCATAAAACTACTGTCTTGTACTTTAAAAAATCAGAGTACATAAAAGAAGCAAAGTTTTCCCCAAAACAAAATATAGCCATAGTAGCAAGAATAGGAGCTTGAGCCATACGTCCAAGCAGCTCCAACAAAAGCAAGCAGAATCACGGTCAAGCCTGAGTGTTACCGCCCTGAGAACCTTTGGGGGGGAAATGGAAGAAAGAGGAGGAAACAAAAAGGGTTAGACATAAAGTTTGGCGAGTCCAGTTACTTTTAGCAAGTAAATAAATAAAGGTAACATGACAGACATATAAGATGGATAAGAAAGATAACATATAAGAGACAGGTATGACAACGTAAACATGATAAAGTGATACTATTCTCTAAAGATTCCTCTGCAAAATACTAGTATAACCAGAATGAGATGATCCCCAATACGTACAAGATGGTAGACTTAGGCGTACTTCTGGTGAGAGGTTTTAACCCCATACAATCCACAGGCAACCCCAATAACGGACTCCTAACCTTACCAGAGTCTAGATGTACCCTAATTCCCTAATCGATCGGCTCCCTATCTGCGTAGATACCCTGTGCTGGCCCCACAGTAGGAGGTATCACTTCCTAAAGTGGAAACCCTTCGTTAATAATGTGCACAACCATATCTACAGGTGTGACTATCGTCTTAGCCCCCTCTACCTGGCCCATGCACGCACATGTCCTCGGTTGGTTTGCGCCGCCCACACCGTCCTCCTTGTTTGGATCTCTTACAATCAGTCCAGTAAGTGTGCCCCTTCTCTGACCTAAAAGTTATGCTTACCCTAAAAGGTGTCTTTAATTACATAACCCTATCATTTCTACAAGTTATGCTTACCCTAAAAGGTGTCTTTAATTACATAACCTTATTATTTCCTCCGGTTATGTATACCACTAGGTGTCTTTAATTACATAACCTTATCATTTCTACAAGTTATGCTTACCCTAAAAGGTGTCTTTAGTTACATAACTTTATTATTTCCTCTGGTTATGTATACCACTAGGTATCTTTAATTACATAACCTTATCATTTCTACAAGTTATGCTTACCCTAAAAGGTGTCTTTAATTACATAACTTTATTATTTCCTCCGATTATGTATACCACTAGGTGTCTTTAATTACATAACCTTATCATTTCTACAGGTTATGCTTACCCTAAAAGGTGTCTTTAATTACATAACTTTATTATTTCCTCCGGTTATGTATACCACTAGGTGTCTTTAATTACATAACCTTATCATTTCTACAAGTTATAATTACCCTAAAAGGTGTCTTTAATTACATAACTTTATTATTTCCTTCGGTTATGTATACCACTAGGTGTCTTTAATTATATAACCTTATCGGGTTAAGTTTGTGGGCCTATATGTATATACTAATATTACCCATCTATCCAAGATTTACTTAACCCTCCCACTGGTTCAACCAAGTTTACTTAACCCCTATTCATGTTATGTTCACACAATCCCTATGGATTCAACTAGGTTAAGTATTACAGACTAACAGGTTATCCACATCCATATTGACTGCTTTTTACTTGCCAAAGTTTCACTTGCTTATTAATTTCATATAAATATAATTTAATCCATTTAAGTTCATTAATAATCCCCATTACATGTTATTCTTTAGATTGTAATTAATAGAAGTAATCTTACAATCTTTCACCCTTGGATTGTAATTAACAGAAGTAATCTTACAATCCCTTTTTGTATTATCAGTTTCCATAGTTACGACAACATGTTTTACTTAATATTTAATTAAGTATACTTCTTCTCAGTTCCCCAGTTTCCTGTTTAACATATCACTACAACTTGACGTCGTTTACTTATTAACTTAGTTTTCTTAACTAAGGTTTACTAATAAGCTTTCTTTCCTTTTATTATAACTTACGTTATAATTTCCACTTGTCCCTAGAACAAGCCTACCTATTATATACAACACTTTCATTAAGTAATTAATCATAATAGGTTACTATCATCCCTTGTTTACTCCAATTCATTACCATATCCATTTATGGTTATAATGGGCTAGACCTCCCACATTAGGCCTACAACTTGTGGACGCTGGATATGCCGGTCGGGTCCGAGCAGACTTATTCCACAAGTTGGGCCTAACCTCGTGTCTTAGCCCGATTCGTATTTGCGCACTTAAACCTCTCACATTAGGTTCAACATTAGTGGCTGCTGGATATGACGGTAGGGTCCGGGCATACTTCCACCACTAATGCAACCTAACCTCGTGTCATAAGTGCAATTACAATTTCAAATTGTAGTTATTAGACATTTCATTCTTATCCAATTCGTACCTATGTCTTTATAAGTAATTATGTCCCCACTTCCCCCGTTTTGAATTATATGTCCAATTCATATAAACATTATTTAAATTATGCCAATTCTAACATTTTTCCCCCGTTCCCTAACTAACGTATTCACATATATGTGGTGGCACCTAGGCTATAAAATATCCTAGTCTTGAACAATAAAAGGGAAAGGTGATGGGAAAAAATGACAATAGTGATCATTCTAAAAGTGACATAAACACATATGCTGGCATAGACAAGTAATAGGCGTAATAAGGTGGACATAAAAACGGATCTAGTAAAAAGAGTAATGATAAAACTAGATCCATCATAATTATGATGCCATAATAAGCATAATAGGATCTAAATTAATAATTTAGATGTCCAACTGGTTTAGATCTAATATGATAAGAATAACGTGACAAACTAGGTATGATTAGTAATTTAGATGCCCATATAATTCAGGTCCAATAATTAAAAGTAGATTTAACACAAATAAGATCAAGATCCACATCATAGAATGTCATAGAAGTTACCATAGATCCGACAAGATAGAGATGTAGATCCAAGTTATAACCAATTTAAAATGTCATATGTTCACAATTTACAATGGGTCTGATATAATTTAGGCATGTGAACAAATCAAAATCATAGTCGTGTCATATTTACTTTTAAATATTCAAATCTCAAACTAACTAGGAACTCACAGTGTTAGGATTAGAAAATATAAGAAGAATGGATCTTGAATCTCTAACTTTGATTTGCCAAAAAAACAAGGACAAGGTTCAATCCAAGAACTGGCAGCATTTGGCCTCCATAGTTTTCAATGAAGAAAATAGGAGAAATGGGGGTTCTATTTATAGTCTAGTACCAATGAACCAAGTCTAGAAAGAAGACCAGGTGCACAAAAATATATTTCGCCCAGATCTGCCCGGGGGGGTCGACCCCCCCTTGGGGGGTCGACTCCCTTAAGGAAGGAATTTTGCCGCCACTTCATTTTCGAAATTTGAATGATTTTCTGATTTTCTAATTAATTATATATATAATTCTTCTACACGTATACAAACTTCAAACCCTCATAACTTCCTCATACGGTGTCCGTTTTATGCAAACCAAATGTCTATCTTGACCAGAATTTCGAGACGGACGCAACGGAACAGTACGTTTTCCTTAATTCTGGATATTAAATTAATTATTATTTTAATTTATCCTCTTTTAGTGTTGTTAAAATATGGGGTGTTACAATTTTGGAAAACCTTAATTTGGTTTAAATTGTGAAAAGAATATTTGAATAAAAGAATATTCTGGATTGGAATGCGGCAAATGTTGCGTTTTTATAGAACTTGTTTATACGATACGTGAGTTATTGGGAAAGACCGGGTTTATCCCATTTTAAATAATTGATACGATGATAAGTCGACGATGAAGACGGTTGTTGAAGACCGGAGATCTTCACATCATTTGGATGATTACCTATGTCTTGATTGGGCTGTACACCCAAGACAAGGTAATAAGTTGTGATCGTCCGGACGTACTTGGAGATCGACGTGATATGCGAGGACCTCTCTCCTGTATTAGATATATAGGACAAGGAATAAGGTGCCTCCGGTTTCATTCAGATCCAGAATGAACTTGTAAAGGGATAGTGTGTCTGACATTGTATTACTTTATACGATATTCGTTGATCTCTGCTAAATATATATCTGTTAGTGGCAGGGAATTTATTCTCTTTCTTAACACCCTTCTCTAAGATGTATGAGCTTAGAGGTTAATATTGGTGGAAATCAGTGGTACGGTATGGATTGACAATATGGCATGCTGAGTAGCATGTGATCAAGGCTTTTGTTGAAAAGCAGAGCCTTGTGGTTGATGATCAAAGCACGACTTTAATTAGCATAGCTTTGTGTATTACGTTAATTCACGAGCCTCACACCCCAGTATGAACCAGAAACGGGAGAGCACTGCAGGGAGGACATGCATTTCTTTCTAGCTAGGAGTGTTGTCATGGTATGGAGCCCAGACATTTTTACTTATGTGGATGTTGGAAAGCGAGGTACCTCGGATTTGAGTCCCTAGCGGCTCTTGATGTGGTCGACGTACTGACCATTACGCCCCACAGGACAGGGAAACGCATTGTTCAAGAATTACCAATCCACTAACGTAAGTGTGGACCGACCCTGAAGATCCAAGGGATCACTCGAGCCTGGGTCCTGAGACATGGTAGCATAGATTGTCTCGAATTCGGTAAGGATGACCCCTTGCCTTGGTTCATGATGGAAATCCAATTTCCAATACGACATTGTGCGGTTTGGATTGTAGAACTAGTATGGCGACATGATATATGGTACCCATGCTGTCTATGATTGATACATTTATATTTGAAGTGGTTTCATACACTATGCACTTATAGTAATATCAAAAATGATTTGTTTTAAAACGTATAAGGCATGTTTGGCTATTATAAGGGAAAACCCTATCCTCCGGCTTGCGTTGCATTGTGTGATGGGACCTGAGTCTTATAATAGCTTCATTTTTCGAAAAGCATTGCGCTGTTTATAAACTGTTTTATGCACTGGTATTCTTGGGAGAAAACCCATTCCGTTTTATACGGCATGGACCCTTTATTTACTTTATTTTTAAAGTAAAGTTTTAAATACTTGTTTTAGTTCTCACACCAGTCCCATGACTGACTCGGAGTTTATTGTTTTAACTAAAACCCTGGGTGCCCTTATTTTCCACACGGGAAGCTAGTAGTTACGGTTTTGCAGATATTTCTTTATATAGGATCCTGGATTTACAACTGGAGCTATATTCAGAAAGCTTTGTATCCGTGTATTTCTTTCAGTTGTGTTTTGTATAATTTTTCCGCTGCATTTTAATTTAAATCTCTGATATTTTTCTAATGTATAATATTTATTCATACCCTGTTATATTCTTGTACTCTGATTTAATTGTTGTAATTCGCAATGAAATGTTCCTTTGTTTGTGTTCTGATTTGTTGTGTTCTCAACTCGATCCGGGCTTTCCTTTACGGGGAAGTTTGGTCGTTTCATCGCAGCGCAGCTACCGTTCGCGAATTTAGACCATGAACTTCGAATTGACGTGGTGGAAGATCCGACCGTCGGATTCTCCTAAAACCGGAACCATTGGGTTCGTATCGAAAAGATATTTTGAATGATAATAAGAGATTTAAAATCTAACGGCTAGATTTTAAGATACATCCAAATCAGTTTTGGAAAAGATCGCTATGAATGCAGTTCGGTGGTCGATATTGCAAATCGACAGTAAGGGCCTTAATAAAATTATTAAAAATATTAATAAATTTTTTAAAATCATAATAAATGATTTAAAATGATTTTGGATGGAAAATTCCACGTTTGTAAAGATAAAAGATATTTTATCAGAATAAGTTGCTTATCAACTTAAATAAAGAACTGAAAGAAATTGAAATGGTTTTAATATAACCAGAAATTTCCAATGAATAAATTGGATTGGATATGAATGGAAATTACCTTCGGAATATTTAGATATTGGATTCCATGATTATACGGGTATTGTTGAGGAATTTGAAAGATACAGATATCGTTAGTCCCAATACGATATCCTTGGTTTCAGAATTTGATATTGAATATAAATCGATATAATTTCTATTCAGGGCCTTGTATTTAATATCAAATTAGATTTTGGGTTTATTGTGAACGACGTTTTAAATGACATTCATTTTTAACCTAATTAATAGTGAAGTTATGATTTGGAATTTATATATCTTTTTATTAAGATTTAATGGAAAATTTCAAAAGTAAGATTTTCCAATTTAATATATTAAATTGGAATTGAACGGAATTCGATTTGGTAATAATCGAGATGAGCTTCTATGAAGGAAGACCGTTACTATATATGGAATTTAAAAGGCTTCGCCGTTATTCCATTTATATTATTAGTCTTATATGGAAATTCATATTGATTACAACCAATCTGATTCCCGTGAAGATTTCATTTTGATGGAGTATGATTTTGG
Source organism: Allium sativum (assembly GCA_030737875.1). NCBI lineage: Eukaryota > Viridiplantae > Streptophyta > Magnoliopsida > Asparagales > Amaryllidaceae > Allium > Allium sativum. The sequence goes on along the minus strand of CM060926.1, from coordinate 954,982,648 downwards.
GTTTATTGTGAACTGTGTTTTAAGTGACAGTGGTCCTTTAACCCAATTAAAGACAGGATTGATTTCCTGAAGTTGAATAATCATTAAATAATGATTTATAGGAAGGTTAAAACTAAGATGAAGTTTTAATGAATCTTTAATTAGATTGAAATGAGAAAGGGATAAATTAATTTATCAAATTCAAGAAATGTTCGAAAATGGAGTACTACCAGTTTTGCTCCATGCGATAGTTAAATCTTTAATTATATTTGAACGTTAATTGGTAATTAAATTTACTGATAACACCATGGGTGTTATATATAGAGTACTACCAGTTTTGCTCCATGGGGTGAATAGGTTGGGATTGGGATTAATAAAATAAATGATTACTTCGGTAAGGATCGATAATCCCGACTTGTGTTATATACCTTAATTTGGTTTAAGTGGAAAAAAGATAATAAAAACTTTTGAAAATGATATCCAAAGGAAGATTAAAGAATAAGTTTAAATGAACTTATCTTTGATAAAATTAGTGGGAACCTTTTCCTAAAGATGTTAATGTTTGAATAAAAGAATATTCTGAATTGGAATGAGGCGTATGATGTGTTTTTATAGAACTTGATTATTGATTATAAAATACGCGAGTTATTCGGAAAGACCGGGTTTAACCCATTCAGAATAAGTGATACGACGACTAAAAGTCGACAATGAAGACGGTGGTTAAAAACCGGAGATCTTCACATCGTTTGGATGATTACTAATGTCTTGATTGGGCTGTACACGCAAGATAAGGTAATAAGTGGTGATCGTCCAGACGTACTTGGAGATCGACCGGATATGCGAGGACCTCTCTTGTATTGGATATATGGGACGTGGAATAAGGTGCCACCGGTTTCGTTCAGACCCAGAACGGACTTGTAAATGGACTGTACGTCTGACATTGTATTGTGTGTTGTATTCGTTGATATCCACTAAATATATATCTGTTGGAGGCGGAGAATTTATTCTCTTGCTTAACACTCTTCTATAAGACGTACGAGCTTAGAGGACTATATTGGTAGAAATCAATGGTATGGTATGGATTAACAATGTGGCATATTGAGATGCAATGGTAAAGGCTATTGTTGAAAAGCAGAGTCTTGTGGTTGATGATCAAAGCATATCTTTAATTAGCATAGCTTTGTGTAGCGTTAATTCAGGAGCTTCACACCCCGGTATGAACCAGAAATGGGATGAAGGACTGCATGGAGTGCATGCATTTCTTTCTAGCTAGGAGTGATGTCATGGTATGGAGCCCAGGCATTTTACTTATGTGGATGTTGGAAAGCGAGGTACCTCGGATTTGAGTCCCTAGTGGCTCCTGATATGGTCAACATACTGACCAGATTTTATGCCCCATAGGCCAAGTAAACGTATTGTTCAGGAATAACCAATCCACTAAAGTAATTATGGACCGACCCTGAAGATCCTAAGGGCTCACCAGTGTTTGGGTCCTGAGACATGGTAGGCTAGATTATCTCGAATTCGGTTGGGGATGATCCCTTGCCTCGGTTCATAGATGGAATCCAATTTCCAATACGCGACTTTTCGGTTTTAGTTGTAAACCTATCATGGCGACATGATATATGGTACCAATGTCGTCTATGATTGATACATTTATATTTAAAGTTGTTTTATGACACTATGCACTTATAGTAATATCAAAATGATTTGTTTTAAAACATACCAAGCATTTTGGCTATTATAAGGGAAAACTCTATCCTTCGGCTTGCGTTGCATTGTGTGATGGGACTTGAGTCTTATAATAGCTTCATTTATTGAAAAGCCCTGCGCTGTTTGTTTTATGCACTGGTATTCTTGGGGATAAACCCGTTCCGTGTTATACGGCGTGGTCCATCGATTTACCTAACTTTAAAATCAAGTTAATAACTGTTTTAGTTCTCACACCAGTCCCATGACTAACTCAGAGTTTTTTTTTTTTACCTAAACTCTGGGTGCCAATATTTTCCACACGGACAGGTAGTAGTTTTGGTTTTTCAGATTTCTATTTAACAGGATCCTAGATTACGGTTGGAGCTATATTTAGAATGTTTTGTATCTGTGTATTTCCTTCAGTTGTGCGAGTTGATGTATTTTCCGTTGTACATTGTATTCATACATATTTGTAATTTGTAAATCTCTGATATTTATTTTTCCGCTGTATATTATTTATTTATACTCTGATATCTTGTACTCTAATGTAAACTGTTGTAATAACAATGAAATGTTCTCATGTTTGTGTTTTGATGCGTCGTGTTCTCAAAAAAATCCGGGCTTCGAATGGTCTTGGTCAGTTAAGCGAACGATTCGAATCGAGCGAAATCCGTGTCGTTAGAGATTAGGTCTTGGCTTCTTTCGAGCGCGAGCCCTACTTATCGACATTAAATTGTCGAGTTCAAAAACCCCCATCGCATTAGAGGCGAGACCTACGGAAGTGAAGAACTCGAGCGGAAATCACAGTATATGATTTAAATATTTTTCCATTGATTTGTTTTTTTTTCGATTTTGAGAACGAGACTTTTTTATTTAGTCGCCTGAAAATGAATTGGAAAAAAAAGAGGAGTATCGCGTTTATATAAGCGAAAACGGGAAGTAGAAGTACATAAAACCAACTTGTTTTCTTTCAAACAAATTTCCATCACAAACTTTTCTATGGTAGAACATGTGTTAAACAGGTATGAAATGATGGGAATGAAGTTTATATTTTGAGTGCCCGACATAAAGATACATATTTAAATTCCGTATGAGTTTTTATGGGCCGAATTGGCAAGCCGCTTGGCTTTTTGATTTTCTTTTTGAATGGAAAGGGCCTAGAGAGGCGAGTTGGAGTTTGAGCTATTGACCAGTACAAAGGAGGCGTTGGCGAAATTTTCCAAAAATTTAAGGAGTTAGAATATTTTTAAGAAAATTGGATAACCAGAAATTCAATATGTCAACATACATTGAATTCGATAAGGAAACGAATTTAAAATAGAATATTATAAACAAAAAGGAGATCTATAATTAAATCTGGTAAAAATCAAAAGAGAAATGTATAAACGATTTAAAAGTGAATAATTGGTTTTGTATGATGTTGATTATTCGAGATAAGCAGTCTTGTTTGTTTTGAAGTTAAGTATGTTTTCAGTCAAGGCCTGAGAGGTAATCATACACCAACTTGATTGATTTTATTATTAACCGATAAATAAGAAGATTCTGTCTCAAAGATCAATGTTTAATAGATTCAGTTGAATGCAGTATTTTGGGTTGTTGTAACGATGTTTTATACAACATTCATTTTAACCTAGGTAAGTGGAATTTTGGAAATATAATAATAAATATTTCCTAAGTTTAGAAATGAATGGTCGTGAAAAGGGATAAGTAATTGGGAATGTTTTCCAATTATAAATAGAAGATATTTTCTAAGTATAGAAAATTAAATAAGGTGATATATGAAAATGTTATCCAAATAGTGTAAGAGGCCAAAATGATTATTGAAATTATTGTGTTAACAAATATTGATGAGGAAATAGAGAAGTGGTTTAATTAGTGAAATATTAATTAAGGGGCCCAGTGATTGTCTGATGTTATGGATGAATGTTTGTTTGTTTTTCTTCGATAGTTAAATAACTGACTATCGAAGTATTTACCAATATCGTTGTCAATATGGAGAAACCAGTTGGATTAATATCCGAGAACCACTCCGTATTGGAAGTAGCATTGCATGAAGACAAATCGAAGGCGGAGTAAAGTGCAAGGGCTTTTTCTGTTAATCCTAGGTAGAAATTTCCTAAAATGGATTAATGGAAATTGGCCTTCGGTTTCGTTCAGTCCCAGAACGAACGGGTATGGACGAATGTGTGACAGAGTACTTCCAATGATCGCATATGTTGGTCTGTACAAATATACATCTGGTGGCAGAGAATTTATTCTCTTAGCATAATATCCAGAATATCTTTGTGCAAATCAATTAGTGATTAACGAATTTGACGATGTGGCATTCAAAATGAATGACGATGTGGCATGTCAAAAGATAAGCGTGGCCTCATGCCTTACAACCAGGAAATGGTAAAAATCGGGTAGGTCGCATGGCTAAGTGGGTTGCACCCAAATAGGGTGTATTGTCACCTGATCTAGAGAAATCCATTTTCTTCTTTAATCTTTAGATGTTGTCCCTTTCGGGAAACGGTTGTTGATCCCAACCGTTGGTGACAGTACATTCGGTACTCTCAAGCGAAGTGAGGGGTCGGTCATGTTTAGCCTGGGTTGCAAGATGTTCTTGTTGAACCTGGTGTATTCCTCTCTAGAGATACACTGTTGGGAGGTGGTTGCCCATACCTTGCCATGGAAATCCATTCTCCAATAAGAGCCCGTGGTTTTGATTGTATATTATATATGTGAAGCGTGAGATGCAAGCGTTCGGTTAGATTGCTATTTATTTGTATTTAGACACTATTATAATATCATAATATTATATGATTCCAAAAATATTTTGGGTTATCATAAGGTAAAAACCATCCGTGTTTATGTGTGGATCGGTCTTACGATTATCTTTTCTTTTGAAAAGAATTTTTAAAAGTAAAACAAATGGTTGGAGTTTACTTACACCAGTCCCATGACTGACCCAGAGTTTATTTTGTTTTGTTTTACCTAAACTCTTGGGTGCCCAAATTTGTATGGGCAGTCAAGTAGTTTAGGAAATTTCAGATATCCTAGGAGGAGCTTGGAGCAAGAGGCTTCAACATTAGATATTTAACGTTTATTTTCTGCTGTGTTGTATTGTACTCTGATGATGGTGTGTATATGTATATAGAAACCACTGTAACAACCTACGGAAATTCGAGCCCCAATTCTGAAAATAATACAAATCCTGTATCACATGTCAGAACCTAAGTATCGAAATTACAGATAGTTATTTGGTAACAATAATCACCATTTATCCTTTTAGAATAACCCGTTCTAAAACTCCTCTTTTTACTTCAAAAATATCGTTATATTTTCATAAAATCTCCTTTTATTTTATTATACAAATATTTTCAAACCATTTCTTTCTAATATTTATAAAAATGTCTTATAATCATATCCGATTTTACATTTAATTATCATTTCAATACATTTGCTACAACATAACATACGGAGTGGTTCTTGATATTAATCCAACCAGTCTCTCCATATTGACAACGATATTGGCCAATACTTCGATAGTTGGTTATTTAACTATCAAAGAAAAACAAACAAACAAACATTCATCCAAAGCATCAAACAATCACTAGGCCCCATTAATATTTCATTAATTAAGTCACTTCTCCTTTTCCTTACTAATATTTGTTAACTCAATATTTTCAATAATTACCTTGGACTCTTACACTATTTGGATAACATTTTCATATATCGCCTTCTTTTATTTTTCTATACTTTGCCAATATCTTCTATTTGTAATTGGAAAACAGTCCAATTACTTTTCCCTTTCACGAACATTCATTTCTATATTCAAGAAATATTTATTATTATATTTCCAACATTTCACTTACTTGGGTTAAAACGAATGTTGTGTAAAACATCGTTCAACAACCCAAAATATTACATTCAATTAAATTTTATTCAAGCATTGATCTTCGAGATTGAGTCTTTTTATTTATCAGTTAATAATGAAATCAATCAAGTTGGGTTATACTTACCTCTCAGACCTTGACTGAAAACATCCTTAACTTCAAAACAGACAAGACCACTTACCTCGAATAATCAATACCATAAAAACCAATTATTCATTTTTAAAACCTGTATATGTTTCTCTTTCTTTTTTCACCAGATTTAATTTATAGATTTCTTTTTGTTTATAATATTCTATTTTAATTTCGTTTCCTTATCGAATTCTAAATATATTGATATATTGATTACTAGTTATCAATTTTTCTTAAAAATATTCTAACTCCTTAAATTTTTGGAAAATTTCGCCAGAGTCTTCTTTGTACGGGTAAATCGTTACAACTACAAATCGCCTCCCTGGGCCTTTCTCATTCAAAAAGAAAATTAAAAAGCCAAGTGGCATGCCGATTCAGAACATAAAACCTCATATGAAATTTAAACATGTACCTTTTTGTCGGGCACTCAAAATATAAACTTCGTTCTCTTCGTTCCATACTTATTTAACATATATATGTCCATTCCAAATTTATTTCAACTCAATTCGATCATTTTTAACTTAATTCGCCAATTTATTCTTTGATTAGCCAATTTGCCAATTTCACTTTTTATTTGAACATATCACGTTCAAATATATTTTAAGTGACTTATAAACCAATTGAATCTCATTTTCAATTCAAGTTTCATATCCGATTTCGAATATGAATGCACTACTTTAATTTACTTAACCAAAACCCAATTTCGTATCAAACTCGATTAACTGATTATTCTTCAATTTTGTTAATTTTATTCAATAATCAAAAATATGATTTTTGTTCCAAAAATCATTTCATTTAACACAACTTGAGTTCGTATTTATTTTACAACTCAAATCTGGAATTTTAAAATAAAAATTCATATTTTATTAACTTAAAATACTTCGATTTTACTAAATAAACCATTATGGTTTAATAACGATTTCAGCGCTGTTTTTCTAAAAATTTGATTTTGACATAATTCAAAATCTTTAAGACGAAATCCAGATTTTTCTCTTCCATTAGAAAACTATTATTCAATCGGTCCCGATGATTCTTGTTTCAAATAATCCCGACTTAAATTGAGTTATATATACTCAATTGAAGTTCAAAACGCCAATTTACGAACTACCATGCTGCGATGAGTTCGTTTTAATTATATTTAAATATAAAAGTTTAAAATTCATTTAAATAAATTTCAACTCCAATCTAATATATTTTTAATATATATTAGGCTAATTTTCCCAATTCATCTTAATATTTTCGATTATCCTAAATTGTTGATTATTCCATTACGCGGTTATAAATTTATTTATAACTCAATTTGTTATATTAAATTCCAATTCACTTTTTCAAATAAATTATTTATAAATTTCGATATAATCGTATTCTAATTATACATTCTTAGATTTATCTAAATTCTGTTTATATTCCGAATTTCGGAATAACTTCCGTCATCCCCATTTTCAAACGATTTCCAATTTATTTTTAAATTCATACTTGAATTTAAACTTCTAAATTATCTAATGATAATTTAGCTCACTTAATTTATAAACATCGTTTATAAATTTAACTTCCTTGTTTTAGAATTTAAAACAAGTTTCCATTTCAAATATACTTGAAACCCAATTCATAATCTGGAATATTTTATTGATTATAACTTATATATATACAATGAATCTATTTTCATATTTAAATACAATCCTAATATATATTTTTCTGAAAATATTTATTTAAATAAATTAGATCTAATCGAATTCAAATCATAAATCCATACGGATTTATTTTTAGTTCAATTTACATTCTGAATATCAGAATAGATTTCACTGTTTCCCTTTTGAACATGATTCCCAATTCTCATTTTAAATTCATATTTGAATTTAAATATTGAAATTATCCAAATGATAATTTTCCACCTTTATTTACAAACATCGTTCATATCACTTGTTTGTATATTTAAACAAGTCTCGATTTCAAATCCATTTGAAATAAAATTTCTACTTTTGAAAAATAAATTTCCCATTTTAAAATCCCACTTGTATTTACATTTACCCAATTATCCAATGATAATTCATTTCACTTCATTTATAAACATTGTTTATAAATGAACTACTTGTTTATTTAAAACAAGTTAATAGTTCTAATCGACTCGAAATTCAAGTTCTATTTAGAAAAATAGATTTCCCCTTTAAATCTAAAAATATCTTTCCACGATATATTTTCTATAATTCAACATTTAGGTCCAATGATATTTAAACATCCAAAACATCAAATTTATCAATCACAGATTTTTTAACACATTATATATGATAATATATATGAAAACAATACTAATAAATTTTGAGGAATCCAATTGGATCCCTCTAACCTATTTTCCTGCATCCACATATGTTATTCAACATAAATAATACCCATCCAGCTTCGAGGCAGGATATCGTGGTATAAAAGGTCATCCACTATCATAGCGTAGGGGCGCATAGGGTCGTCCGCTAATGATACTGCGAGCATCTGCTAATGGTACTGCGGGAAATATCCAACCACCAATATATATATATATATATATATATGATAACCACAAACACAAGGCCTAAATAACTAATATATTTAATAATCAAAATTTATCAATAAATAGAAATGCAACCAATCAACCAATAAACATCATATAAATATTTATATTAAATAAAATTCGATCATAATAAATTATAATCAAACTAGTGAGTGAGTTTACTCACCGTGATTTTATTTTTCGAGTATCCAATGAAGCTTATTCTAGATTTTACAACGATTCCTCCATAAGTCTGTTTTTCAATGTAAAACAATATTAATAAAAATTAAAATTGTAACACCCTGTAATTTTAACAACACTAAAGAGGACAAATTAAAGAATAATTAATTTAATATTTAGAATTAAGGGAAACGAACTGCACCATTGCGTCCGTCTCGAAATTCTGGTCAAGATAGACATTTCATTTGCATAAAATGGACACTGTATGAAGAAATTATGAAGGTTTGAAGTTTGTATTCGCGTAGGATAATTATATATATAAGGGTCCAGAAATTCAGAAAATCGGGTTCAAAATTCAAAATCGCGCATTACGGGGTAAGCAGGAAAAATCCTGCTAGGGAGGTCGACCCTGGGTCGACCCCCCAAGGGGGTGTCGACACCAGGGTCGTCCCCCTAGGGGGTGGGTCGACCCCCCTAGGGCTGACGTGGCATGTCGGTTCTGGGGGCTGGCAGCTATAAATACGGCCTCATTTCTCTTGTTTTCTACACTGAAAATCAATGGAGGCCTAGATGCTGATGGTGCCCAAACTGAATCTTTTCCTTCTTCTGCAATCAAGTTATTCAAACATAGATTTGAGCTTCTTCTTCCATTTCTCTAAATCCAAACACTGTGGGTCTATCTTAATTTTAGATCTAAATATTTAAAAGTAAAACTTGATATGATTGTAACCTGGATCTATGCTTTTAACTATTCGAATCAAATCAGATCTGCTATAACCTATGTATCTATGATATTATGACATGATTGTGACTTAGATCTAAACCTTGACCTATTTATCATGTAAGATCTACCATTTTTTTACTGTTAAATTGGATATGTTAGTAGTTGGATGTCTAAACCATTGTTTAGATCTCATCATATCTGTCCATATTATGTTAAAACCAATACTATTGTCACATGTTCATTAGATCTGTTCATATATGCCCATCTTATCATTATGCCACTATGTGTTTATGTCAATCGTGTTAGGATAATCATTTTCTGTCATCTTCCCTTCATCTTTCCCATTATTTTATATAGCCTGAATACTTTCGATCCTAGGCATGCCGTTGAAATATGCGAATGCGTTAAACGAGGAACGAAGGGAAAAATATTGGAATTGGGCATAATTTGTAAATGGGAAAAATTGGCATAACCTGAATAATGGTTATGAATATGAATTTAGGGCATATAATTCACTATGAACATAATTTGAGAAAAAGGGTCATGAAAACCTATAACGGCATAGGTAAATTTGGTTAATAATAAAATGCCTAGGATTACAGTAATTAGAAACTGTAATTGTGCCCAGATACGAGGTTAGATTACGCTTGTGGTGGAAGTCTGCCCGGACCCGTCCGGCAAATCCAGCGACCACAAGCGGTGAATCTAATGTGAGGGGTCTAGGTGCACAAATACGAGATGTGCTGAGGCATGAGGTTAAGCCCGATTTGTGGAATAAGCCTGCCCGGACCCGCCCGCCATTTCCAGCATCCACTAGTCGTAGGCTTAATGTGAGACGTCTGGCATGAGAAAACCATAAATGAATATATGGTAATAAAGTTACATACTTAACCTAGTTGAATCCATAGGGATTGTATGAACATGAATTTGAATAGGGGTTAAGTAAACTTGGTTGAAACTGTGGGTGGGTAATACTTATATATAGGCCCACAAACTTAACCTGAGGGGGTTATGTAATTAAAGACACCAATAGGTATACATAACCTATAGAAATCCTAGTGGGGATACATGACAAGGGGGAGAGATTGTATCATTTTGTGTGGGGGACCAATTTCCGTCAGTAACCCATATGACGGTATCGAACGAGAACTCCATCCTTGGTCGGAGTAGGGACACACTTACTGGACTGATTATAAGAGATCCAAACGTTGAGGATAGTGTGGGCGGCGCAAACCAACCGGGGACATTTGCGTGCATGGGTCGGGCAGAAGGGGACAAGACGACCGTGACACCAGTAGATATGGTTGTGCACATCCACAAAGGGTTGCCACTTTAGGATGTGATACCTCCTACTGTGGGGCCGGCACATGGTATCTACGGAGTAGGGAGCCGATCAATTAGGTTAGTAGTTAGGGTACATCTAGACTCCGGTAAAGTTTAGGAGCCTGCTAGGTTGGGGTTGCCTGTGGATTGTATGGGGTTAAAACCTCTCACCAGAAGTACACCTAAGTCTACCATTTGATAGTTGTTGGGATCATCTCATCCTGATTATACTAGTATTCGTACAAAGATTAAGAGTAATCATTAGAGAAGCGTATACACACTATCATGTTTACCTTGTCATACCTACCTTTTATATTGTTATCCCTCTTATCCATTTTATATGCCTGTCATGCTACTTTTACTTATTTACTTGCTAAAAGTAACTGGACTCACCAGACTTTATGTCTGACCCTTTGTTTCCTTTTCTTTCTTCCGTTCCCCCCTCCAGGTTCTCAGGGAGGGAATTCTCAAGCTTGACCAGGGTTCTGCTATTTTTTGCTGGAGCTGCTGAGATGTATTACTCAAGCTCCAATCTTTACTACTATGGCTATGCTTTTATTTTGGGATTATGCTTTCTTTATTTTGTACTCTGATGTTTAAGTGTAAGACAGAAGTTTTTATGATGTATTAGTTTTTTTATGTAATTTAGACGTATGATGTTTTGAACTATGATGCTTTATGATTAATAAAGTTAGTTTGTTTTTGTTTCGCTGCTATTTTATATCTGTCTTGTAATGTTTCTATGTCTGTTTACCTATAATGCTTTACGAAACTTAATGCATTCCCTTAGTGAGTGACATTAACGGACATGGGGTGTCACATAAGTTATCTAATTACACTAATTTAATTTAATTAATTTTCCACATGTAAACCAATTCCAAATTAAACCCTAATTTCAAATTCATACAATTTGTTTACAAATTTTATTTACTTCACTGGCTTAATATATTAGTTTATACAATTTGATTTGTATACTAGCTAACTATATAGGATTGGTACCAATTCCTCAATCAATTCTTAATTGTATATATCATCATTTCTCTTTATATAAATTCCAATTAAATAAAAACAGGAAAAAAATACCTAAATCACCAAAATTAGATTTCTATCTTTTGTTCAACATCGTACGAATACCCAGCCTCCAACTTGTCCATTCTGATCACCTCCCTCCCTCGCGACTTCACCGAACTGCCCTCGATCACCATTCATAAATCGCTCCAACTCTGCTACCACCAGCGCCTGCCCTAAGAGACTCACCGACCCTTTACAACTGATTCTGTCATCCTCAACAATCGCGACTTCTTTTAGGTTTACTGCTCGAAATCGAGCAACGGAACTCATGTCGCACCTTCAACAATTCACCCTCGCATGAAGAAGAGATCGATACCAGTGCTTTCAAACTCGATTCCATGATTACTCAAATCGATCTTCAGATAATCGCGTAAACTTAGACTGGGTATACGGGCTTTGATTTTTTTTTTTTTAGGAAGACGCGGCCATTAAAAATTTATTTGCTGCTTTTGATTTATTATGAGAGGATGAGAGCAGTATACGTTGATTTTAAACGCATATAAGACATCGGCCATTGTTTCTATTAGATGAATTGCTGAAGTTTAATTTTTACCTTTCTGAATGAAAAAGGAAAAAAGTTGCGATTTATAGAAGTGAATACTTAGGCACTAAGAAATTTTGGTCTGCACAAGGTACTATTTTAGGAGATAGGTTAGGGTAGGTTTACAATGTACTATGTTAATTAACTTAGGGCAGAAGGGAAGCATTTATAATTTATTTTATTTTATTTTAGGTTGAACTGAGGTGATTTTACCTTATTAAAAATATCACGTGTTTTCAAACTCCTATTTGAACACAACAACAAACATCCCTAAGGTTATACCACTATTCTAAACACACCAGAACAAGTTTCGAAGCTCAATTCGATCATCTGGATAAGATATTATTATAAATCGATATAAATTAAATTCAAAATAATTAACTCTTTGATAATAAATTATTATTGTCGTCGTTTCTATTCAGTTAGAATTTATATTGATTATCAGAATCATTTTCGATATAGTTTAAGTTTTCGAATTCAGTTATATTTCGAATTACGACAATTCGATATATTCTAATTTAACTTATATTCGATTATTAAATCGATAACTCCATATAAAAATTCATTTATATTATCAATTCAATGTTTAAAACAAATATTAAATATTTAAAATTAATCGACAAAAATTCGAGTCGTTACATTCTTCCCCCTTAAAATAATTTCGTCCCCGAAATTACTAAGGTAGGAAAAATGTTACCAACCCATTAAATTTCCAAAACACACTTATGTTGAGACTCAACATTTCATATTTCTACAATTAATTCCACCAAAACTTTTGGTTTTCCTTCATATGGCACACCATATATGCTTTCATTTATTAAATATGAATGATTTACAACCAATATTTTCAAATCCAATTCATATTCCATTCATTTGCGTGTAATCTCATTCAAATTGATTCTAATCAATTTATTTACTCCGATCCATTTAACTTGCTTAAGTTAAATTTAAATTCCAGAATTCAAATTCCCAAGTTTCCATTTCAAATCCTTTAGAAATCACATAAATATATGCATATATTTATTTCCATCTCAAATTCAAAACATTTGAATTTTCAAATCAATTTGTTTCCTTTCAAACGAATTTCCATCAAATACTTTTCTAAGCTAGCAATCCATCACTTAGAAACTCGAAAAAGAACACTTATAATGTCGCGATCATCATCAGAATTATTTTCCGGCCACTGAAGTGAATTTGATGCTTTACCACTTTCAAAATCCACTCAAACGATTTTTATTCAAAAATTCTTCTAAAATAAAGCTATATTATTTTATTATACTTCAGAAAAATAGTTTTCCAAACACCCATGATTTTAAATTCTTAATTCTGATTCTGAGTCCAATTTTAGTTCAACTCATTTGTATATTTCATTCATATACAACTTTCTTTGGTTATATATAACCATATAAATTTTATAATCTCAATTGATTATAATAATAACAACATACACGTCCATATAATATAATAATTTGGGGAAAATTTTCGTTCTATATCAATATATAGTTTTGGGTAAAATTATTTTATCTACCCACTTTAGAACATTGTTATGTTGAATTTCTCTGTTCAAGTGTTTAGATATTCCTATCGACTCATGGCGTCCCACGATTCGACCAAAATTCGTAAGCCACTCAACAGACAAACCAACATAATATAAAACAACTTTTATATCAATTAACAAACACGTGCTTTCGAATATATACACTCAACTCATTCTAGGGTACTACTGACCCTATCTCTAATGAGTAAACCCACCAAAGCCTAGGTATTCGCTCAACCTAAGCTCTGATACCACTGTAACGAACCGTCATTTTCCCGATCCTGATTATCGATACAAATACCATTTCGATTAACCAAACATCAGAAATTACCGGATAATTAATAGAAAGAAGTTAGAGGGTGAGAAATAGAAAGAAAGAAATATTACAATAGAAGAATAAGAACATAAACACAAAACATAGACTCTCACATCGCAGCGGAATAAAATATAATATATAACACAACTGTTGGAATACAAATTTTTTACTGTTTATACATATCATCATCAGAGTACAACACTTAAAATACAGCGAAAATAACAATACATATTAACCTGAAGCCTCATGCTCTAAGCTCCTCCAAGGATATCTAAAAATACCTGAACTACTTGACTGCTCTTACAAATTTGGGCACCCAAGAGTTTAGGGAAAACAAAAAAAAACTCTAGGTCAGTAATGGGACTAGTGTGAGTAAACTCCAATCATTTGTTTAACTTTTAAAAATTTCTTTTCAAAAGAAAAGATAATCGTAAGACCGATCCACACATAAACACGGATGGTTTTTACCTTATGATAACCCAAAACATTTTTGAATCATATAATATTCTGATATTATAATAATGTCTAAATACAAATAAATAACAATCCAGCAGAATGCTTGCATCTCACGTTCTACATATATAGTATACAATCAAAACCGCGGGCGCTTATTAGAGAATGGATTTCCAGGGCAAGGTATGAGCAACCACCTTCCGACAATGTATCTCTGGAGGGGAATACATCAGGTTCAACAAGAACATCTTCCAACCCAGGCTAAACATGACCGGCCCCTCACTTCGCTAGAGAGTACCGAATGTATTGTCACCAACGGTTGGGATCAGCAACCATTTCCTGAAAGGGACAGCATTAAAAGATTTAAGAAGCAAATGGAATTTCTCTAGATCCGGTGACAATATACCTTACTTCGGTGCGACCGACTTAGCCATGCGACCTACTTGATTTTTACCATTTCTTGGTTGTGAGGCTAGAGGCCATGCTTATCCTTTTGACATGCCACATCTTCATTCACTTTAAATGCCACATCGTCAAATCCGTTAATCACTAATTGATTTAAGATATTCTGGATATTATGCTAAAAGAATAAATTCTCCGCCACCAGGTGTATATTTGTATAGACCAACATATGCGATTATTAGAAATACTCTATCAGACATTCGTCCATACCCGTTCTTCCTGGGACTGAATGAAACCGAAGGCACAATTTCCATTAATCCATCTTAGGCAATTTCTACCTAGGATTAACAGAAAATCCCTTGCACTTTACTCCGTCTTTGATTGTCTTCATATAGTTTGATTTACAACGCTACTGCTAATACGGAGTGGTTCTTGATATTAATCCAACTAGTCTCTCCATATTGACAACGATATTGGCCAATACTTCGATAGTTGGTTATTTAACTATCAAAGAAAAACAATCAAACAAACATTCATCCAAAGCATCAAACAATCACTAGGCCCCTTAATTAATATTTCATTAATTAATTCACTTCTCCTTTTCCTTATTAATATTTGTTAACCCAATATTTTCAATAATTATCTTGGACTCTTACACTATTTGGAAAACATTTTCATATATCGCCTTCTTTTATTTCTCTATACTTTGACAATATCTTCTATTTGTAATTGGAAAACAGTCCAACTACTTTTCCCTTTCACGACCATTCATTTCTATATTCAAGAAATATTTATTATTATATTTCCAACATTTTACTTACTTGGGTTAAAACGAATGTTGTGTAAAACATCGTTCAACAACCCAAAATATTACATTCAATTAAATTTTATTCAAGCATTGATCTTCGAGATTGAGTCTTTTTATTTATCAGTTAATAATGAAATCAATCAAGTTGGGTTATACTTACCTCTCAGACCTTGACTGAAAACATCCTTAACTTCAAAACAGACAAGACCACTTACCTCGAATAATCAATACCATAAAAACCAATTATTCATTTTTAAAACCTGTATATGTTTCTCTTTCTATTTTCACCAGATTTAATTTATAGATTTCTTTTTGTTTATAATATTCTATTTTAATTTCGTTTCCTTATCGAATTCTAAATATATCGATATATTGATTACTAGTTATCAATTTTTCTTAAAAATATTCTAACTCCTTAAATTTTTGGAAAATTTTGCCAGAGTCTTCTTTGTACGGGTGACTCGTTACAACTACAAATCGCCTCCATGGGCCTTTCTCATTCAAAAAGAAAATTAAAAAGCCAAGTGGCTTGCCGATTCAGAACATAAAACCTCATATGAAATTTAAACATGTACCTTTTTGTCGGGAACTCAAAATATAAACTTCATTCTCTTCATTCGATACCTGTTTAACATAGGGGATTTTTCCCAAAAGGACAAACTCACCCAAAAACTTGTCCAAAAGGACAAGAGCCCAAAAACTTGCCCAAAAGGACAAGTTTTAGTGCAAATGGTGGAATTCAGGGGGGTCCCATGTTTTTCTACTTTGCACTAAAACTTGTCCTTTTGAGCAAGTTTTTTGCCCCTTGTCCTTTTGGGCAATTTTTTTGGTCTTTTTGTCCTTTACAATTTTTTCCTGTTTAACATATATACGTCCATTCCAAATTTATTTCAACTCAATCCGATCATTTTTAACTCAATTCGACCATTTATTCTTTAATTAGCTAATTTGCCCATTTCACTTTTTATTTGAACATATCACATTCAAATATATTTTAAGTGACTTATATACCAATTGAATCTCATTTTCAATTCAAGTTTCATATTCGATTTCGAATATGAATCCTCTAGTTCAATTTACTTAACCAAAACTCAATTTCGTATCAAACTCGATTAACTAATTATTCTTCAATTTAGTTAATTCTATTCAATAATCAAAAATATGATTTTTATTCCAAAAATCATTTCATTTAACACAACTTAAGTTCGTATTTATTTTACAACTCAAATCTGGATTTTTTAAAAAAAATCATATTTTATTAACTTAAAATACTTCGATTTTATTAAATAAACCGTTAATTTTAATAACGATTTCAGCGCTGTTTTTCTGAAAATTTGATTTTGACATAACTCAAAATCTTTAAGACGAAATCCAGATTTTTCTTTTCCATTAGAGAACTATTATTCAATCGATCCCGACGATTCTTGTTTCAAATAATTATGACTTAAATTGAGTTATATATACTCAATTGAAGTTCGAAAAGCCAATTAACGAACTACTGTGTTGCGGTGTAATGGCTAGGAAAATTCGACGCTCAGATTTTCAACAGTAACACGAAATCCTGTATTACTTGTCAAAAACCCAAGTATTGAACTCTGACTGTTAATAGAAAGAATTTAGAGGATGAGAAAGATAAGATAGAACTATTAGAATAGAAGAATAAGAAGGACATCAGAATCTCACAGCGGAATTTCACAAAATACATAATATATTACATGATAGGGTCTATTACATCATAGTACATCATCGTAGTACATCATCATACCTGATTACTAGTTTAATACAGATATTCAAACTGGATACTTAGAGATAGATATAGCTACTAGACAGGTTCTTGAACTCGTACTCTTCAATACTTCAAAAGATTCTCTTAGATACCTGGATCACTTATCTACTCATAACAAGTGTTATGAGTACCCAAGAGTTTAGGAAACACACAGAAAAATAAACTCTAGGTCAGTCAGGGGACTGGTGTGAGTAAACAATTTAAAACAGTTCAAATGATCAATTCTTAACACAGAACGGGTTATTCTCTTTTGAGAATAGATTGATTTAACGTTCGAAAACCTTTCGAAAGAAAGGATAATAGTATGACCAGCCCACACATAAACATGGATGGTTTTTACCTTACAATAACACAAATATTTTTGATATCAAAATCATCTGATATTATGATAGTTTGTATCAAATAAATAACCATCCAGTGGAACGCTTGCATCTCACGCTCCACATATAAAATATAAAATCAAAAACCGCGGGCTCTTATTGGAGATTGGATTCGAACAGACAAGGTATGGGACAACCTGCCGATCAGTGTACTCTAGGGGGGATACACTAGGGTTAAACAAGAACGTCTTGCAAGCCGAACACACATGACCGCCCACTCATTTAGCTTGAGTGTAGCAAATATATTATCACCCCATGGTTGTGATCAGCAGCCGCTATCGAATGCTGCAGCAGCGAAATATAGATGAGAAGACAAAAAGGAATTTCTCCAGATGGTGATAATATACCTTGCTTGGGAATGACCCACCTAGCCATGCTGCCTGCCCGATTTTTGTCATTTCCTAGTTGTGAGGCTAGAGGCTACGTTATCTTCTAGAACACCTGTCCACCATTCACTTTGAATGTCACATCGTCAAATCTGAAATCACATATTGATTATACAAATGCACACTGGGTTTAAAATAAAAAGAAGTTACCTTCTCCCCACCAACTTGGTATATTCGTTAAAATCAACGGCGTGACCGTTGGAAACACTCTGCCAGACATTCGTCCATACAAGTTGTCCTGGGACTGGACAAACCGAAGGCACTATAAAAATAGCCCTTGCATATCTCCGTCTTCACTTATCTTCAATAATATTTGACACGCGGCGTATAAATCAGATCGAAGTGGAATATAAATTCCGGACTCTTCGAAATGATTAACATATGTCTTTTAAAGTCAGATGATATTTAAGAGAACTGACTTATATAAAATCTTTACATAATTACATCATTTAACTTTTCTAACTAGAAGGCCCGTGCTTTGCATACGAAAATGAATACCATAATTTAAATAAACAACTATACACACAGCATTTATTTATCTAACTAGAAGGCACGTGCTTCGCACATGGTACTGAATACAATAATTTTACTTCATTAATTTCGACAATTGTTTCGTAATTAATACCTTTGTCTTACTGCATTTATATAAATCGTCGATTCATTTCTAACAAACACTAACAACTGAAGTTATATGAATTTCTATTTTACTTTATTTCCTGAACTTTAGAATAAACCCATCGTCATCGGTCAACCAAATTATCTTACCAATATTCCTTACAGCAATTATTATTTGCCAACCATTTGCTTCTTACGTTATTCATATTGGATTGTGAATATCCTTCCTTTTTGACTTGTTTATCCTATCAACTTCTCATCTAGAAATATTGGTATAGGATCCAGTTTCTAGCTCCTATATAATTCATGTTCACATGAATTTCTCTATTTAGTTTAATTGCCGTTAATTTGACATCATCTCTCGATCTAAGTTACATTCATCGTCCTAAGTCGATTTAATTTAAATAGTCTTTCCATAAATAATTGCGTACATTATAACACGATGTTATTGACGAATGATCACTATATCCAGTGGATTACGGTCCAACTAATAAGACTTGAACCAATTATCAGGTTCCCTGGAATAAGTGGATCCGTATTTAATTATTTCAGAAGAAACTAAATTAATTCTATTTATATATTTAAATAAGTATTCCTTTGTTTAATCCTGGCACTGTGCATCTCTGTTCGTTACGATCTTTTTCTGATCATTTATTGTTTGCCCCTTTCCAGATCCATCTTCCATACATAATGTTTCCTTTAATAGTATATCTATTTTTATTTTAAAATTTTCTTTAATTCTTTCTTTTATACCCTTTTTATTTACTATACTTACTTCTTTTACAGTTTTTCCATTACTGTGATGTGCACCAAGTGCACTGTGCACTTGCACAATGCCACCTATAGCCGCCTAGGCTCCGCCACCATTCACGCGAACCACAATCCCACGTCTGAACCCAATGTCATCGTCAAACCCCCCTTCGATCAACTCCATCGAAATCTGAATATTCGACCCAAACTTCATCCAAAAGAATTCCGCTGCCTTACCCTAGCACCTCCACTATCATGCTCCACTCACTACTTGTACCAAACTCCAAGCTACGTCCTTCCATCTCCTTCGCGTGTCGCAAACCTCATCCCCTTCTACCCATCACAGCAACATGTCATATACATAGGAACTGTCTACACGCATATGGATCACACATCGGCTATAAATGTGTATGCACCGGGGTGCTATCTAATATATGAAATCACATTTAAATTGTTAAGTGGGGAGAAGAACAGTGAACGTTCAATCATTGGGATTGATACTGCAAGTTATATGTGCCTATGTTACAAGAGAAAACAAGAGAAAACGCGGCCCCTTATTCAACTCCTGATGCCTCTTTCTTCCATCCATATTCTTACTGTTTCGTTCCCTTTAATGTTCTCATTTTCAGTATCAATCCCACTTAACCGTTCTTTTCTTGATCTCCTTCTTTGTTTCTTTACTTCTCTTCATGTTTCCCCTTTACTGTTGTTCTTTATTTCTTTGGTTCTTTTCCTTCTAACCCGTTGGTTTCTTATTCACTAACACAGTCTCGGCCACTAATGTCAGCTTCGATCTTCCACTTATTACCAGTGCCGAACTGACGCCATACTCCACATTAGCACATGGACCTTCCCATTCATCTCACGTACCAGGACCTTTCAAGCTTGGTCCCTCATTTCTTTACTATTATGCTGCTGTTACATCCCATTTCTTCTTTCCCTTCTCTGTTTCTTCTTTGCGTCTTACTTTCTGTCACTCCTATTTCTCCCTAAATTCTCTCTTATGTTCATCATTTGTTTATATTTATTTTGGTTGATATATATTACAGACAAGGGACCAAGTCCAGGCCCATAAAATCCCACGCACAAGTGAACTCACAAGCTTCATTTTCCGATTTACCAACTACCAAGCTTTTTGCAAATATTCCCCTTGTCAGTTTCTACTTTTTGTTCCTCTTCTTTCCTTTTTCTTTTCTAACTTCAGTTCCTAATACTTGCTAATGATCACTGATGTACCTCCTTCTCAAACCCATCGGGTTTGCATCAGCCCAGTACAATACTCAGTCTCATGTTCCCATTTTCTTCTCTTCTTTTTGCTGTTCTTCTTCATATGCACAGCTGTGCCCTGTGCACGTGTACAAACTCCACAACCCACATCTCACCGCACTGATCACTTGCACCCATCACAAAATGCTTGCCGATCCCATTTTTAATTTTTAAAAATGTTATTCCAAAAGGCTTTTAGAAAATCACATTCATATACGCCAAGGAAGCATGCATGATTTACTTATATGTTAATATAAATTACTGTTAATAATTTAGTTTTACGTTTGGATCACCAGGATTAAACTACCAGATGGAGCAGTCAAAGAAGGAAAGAAGTGGCTGACATCACCCATAGACGTTGCTAAGGAGATATCTACTGGATTAGCTACTAGTGTTT
Organism: Allium sativum; assembly: GCA_030737875.1. NCBI lineage: Eukaryota > Viridiplantae > Streptophyta > Magnoliopsida > Asparagales > Amaryllidaceae > Allium > Allium sativum. Next base: position 954,961,514 of record CM060926.1, on the reverse strand, counting down.
TGATCGCGCAAGTACTTGACTATCTAGATTTCTCTCTCTCATAAGTTCTACCATTATCCGAGTTTACTAATTTAGTTAACTCTAGGTTATACCTGCTCTACATAACAGGATATAAAGATGTTGTTTATGTTATGTTTACACGAACAAGTTTAGTGGATTCTTAAATCTTATCAACAGAGAAATCACAAGCTAATATATCGATGGGATAAAACATATGTTCAAGTATTTACACAACATAACTTTCATTACATGTAAGCAATTAAAATAGTGGTTATCGAAACAAGATTACTCAAAGTGTATGCTTTCCTCTCTGTTCTTGAATTTGCTGCTGGTTTTATCACTCAAGTTTGATTGTTTTGCTTCAACCCGGTTATTCTTTGTGGAGGAAATGTATAGATTTTCATGTGGTATATATATAGGAAAGTTTCTGTATTTAAGCAATTCATTTTTCTATTTATTTTTAAAGTCGCAGGCTCTCTTTACAAAACAATAGCTATTAGCCTTCACCCTTTTTTCTTGCTTCTAGAAACACTCCTTAGCTTAGGCTATAACTAAATAAATGCAGCCATACCTTATCATTGTATAATCATGTCTTTTCTGAGCTACTAGATGAATTTCATTTTCTAATGCCATGCCTCATTAATGCAACGAATGGTTCATGAATGTTAGATCCTTTCATAGCTTTGAAAACATACAATAGGTTATTAATAGATTTACAAGTCTAGAAATAGCAATATGGTCTTGATTAGGTTAGGTGCAACTAGAGTACATTTACTTGCATTCATACTCATACAAAACAGGTTTATCTTCATTGGATTTTGTACTGATTTGTAGGGAATGGCTCTTTCATTTATGTGCAGCCATACCATTTTAGGAACTAGATCTCATTAGGTGTTGACTGGTAGTTAAATCACATTAAGTTTAGCTTTGTTTTTAGCAACAAAGTTTGTCCTTTTACTGGCAAGAAATATCTTGTTATGGTTGACTTCATTTTGTTGTTTTTTTAGGAGCACTATTCTTTGTTTTTATTTGTGGCATTGCATCATGCATGTTATGTTCATTATTATATTGATATGCTTTAACATGTTTTATGTGAAGACCCGTAACTTCCCCGTGAACGAAAGCACGGACTTCTTTGAGAACAACACACATCAGAACACAGACAGAAGAACATTTCATTGTTATTACAACAATTCCATCAGAATACACGAATATACAGAGTATGAATAAACATTACACATTACAGATTATCAGAGAATTAAATACATTACTGCAGCGGAAAAATAATATAAAACATAATTGAAAGGAATACACGGATACAGATCTTTCCGAATATCACTTCAGCTATAAACCAGGGTCCTGTGAATATAAATCTGCAAAACCAAAACTACTAGCTGCCCGTGTGGAAAATAAGGGCACCCAGAGTTTAGGTTAAAACAATAAACTCCAGGTCAGTCATGTGACTGGTGTGAGAACTAAAACAGTTATTTAAAACTTTACTTTAAATATAAGGTAAATCAAGGGACCACGCCGTATAACACGGAACGGGTTTCCTCCCAAGAATACCAGTGCATACGATAAACAGTGCAATGCTAAATAAAGTACAATGAAGCTATTATAAGACCCAGGTCCCATCACACAATGCAGCACAAGCCGGAGGATAGGGTTTATCCTTATAATAGCCAAAGAATGCTTGATACGTATAAAACGAAATCATTTGATATTATTACTAGTGTATAGTGTATAAAGCAATTTCAATCATAATATCAATCATAGACGGCATGGGTACCATATATCATGTCGCCATACTAGTAATACAATCAAAACCGCAAAGTCACGTATTGGAAGTTGGGTTATCATTTATGGTATGAACTGAGGCTAGGGGCAAGATCCTCACTGTTTCGAGACAATCTAGCCTACCATGTCTCAGGATCAGAGCTCGAGTGACCCTTGGATCATCAGGGCCGGTCCACACAAGGGGGCCTGAATCATGCGTTTCCCCGCCCTATGGGGCGAAACTCTGGTCCGTCTGCCGACCATATGGCATCGGCCGAAACCGATATAATCGAGGCGCCTCGCTTTTCAGCAAGTAATAATAAGCAACATCCACATGAGTTAAACTTGTCATCCAGTTCAAGCACTGACGCCACTCCTAGCTAGAAGGTACGCATGTCCTCCCTGATGTCCTCTCCCATTTCTGGTTCATACCATGTGTGAAACTCGTGAATCAACGGTCATCAACCACAAGACTCTGCTTTTCAACAAAAGCCTTGATCATTGCATCTCAGCATGCCACATTGTCAATTCATACTGTACCAACTGATTTCCACCAATATATAACCTCTAAGCTCATACGTCTCAAAGAAGAGTGATAAAATCACCAAACAGATATATATTTAGCAGAGATCAACTAATACAGTATAAAGGAGTACAACGCCAGACACACTATCCATTTACAAGTCCGTTCTGGGTCTGAACGAAACCGGAGGCACCTTGTACCTCGCATATCCATCGATCTCCAAGTACGTCTGGACGATCACCACCTTTTCCATCGTCTTGGGTGTACAGCCCAATCAAGACGACAGAAATCATCCAAACGACGTGAAGACCTCCGGTCTTCAACCATCGTCTTTATCTTCGATATATCGTCGTATCAGTCATTCAGAATGGGATAAACCCGGTCTTTCTGAACAACTCGCGTATATAATAAACAAGTGTTACACAAACACAACATACGCCTCATTCCAATTCAGAATATTCTTATTCCCAGGGAAAGGTTCCCATTAATTTTATCAAAGATAAATTCTTTTAAATTTATTCTTTAATCTTCTTTTGAATATCCTGTCTTTAGTTGGGTTAAATAACCAATGTCATTTAAAATACAGTTCACGGTAAACCCACAATCACATTCCATTAATTATGGAATCTTCACGGAAAACAGATCAATATATATATAATCGATATAAACTTCTGTATCCAACCAATAATATAAATGGAATAACGGCAAAGCCTTTTAAATTCCATATATAGTAACGATCTTCCTCCACAGAAGCTCATTTCGATTATTACCAAATCGAATTCCATTCCATTCCAATTTATATATTGGAAAACTTTACTTTGGAAAATTTCTATTAAATCTGAATAAAAAGATTTATAAATTCCAAATCACATTTCACTGTTAATCGGGTTAAAGAACGAATGTCGTTTAAAACACAGTTCACGATAAACCCAATTCACATTCCATTTTCACTTCTTTAAATCTTAATTAAAAGATTTATTTTTTTCACAACTGGGTTCAAGAACAGTGTTATTTAAGACACCGTTCATGACAAACCCAAAATCCAATTCGATATTAAATACAAGGCTCTGAATAGAAAATATATCGGCTTATATTCAATACCAAATTCTGAGACCAACAAATACTATAGTGGAAATAACGATATAAATATATCTTTCAAATTTCGATAACAATATCTGTATAATCACGAAATCCAACATCCAAATATTCCGACGACGATTTCTATTCGAATCTATATTGGAAATTCTGGTTATATAAAATCCATTCTCAATCCATTTTATTTATTTAAAAATAATTGGATTATTATTTTAGTTATAAACTAGTTCATTTCGATAAAAATGTAATTTTATCTTTACAAATGTGGAGTTTTTCATCCCAGTTCTTTCCAAATCATTTATTATGATTTTACACAGTTTATTGATATTTTTAATAATTTTATCAAGGCCCGTACAGTCGTCGAACTGCACTTATAGCGACCTTTTTCAAATTTGATTTGGACGTATCTCCAAATCCAACTGTTAGATTTCAAATTTATCATATTCATTGGAAAGCTTTTTTCGATACGAACCCAACGGTTCCGGTTTTAGGAGAATCCGACGGTCGGATCTCCCGTAACGTCTAATTGAAGTCAATGGTCGAAATTCGCGAACGGTCGCTGTGCGGCGTGTTCTATTCAGGCCATCTAATATATATATATATATATATATATATATTATATATATATTATATATATTTCGTCGATTTCCATTCAAACTGCATTTTGTATATCGTTTTAGATTCGTTTTCAAAACGGTTTCAACTTCATATTCAATTCGTTTTAAATTCATTTCAAATTGATTTCAATTCTATTTCAATTCGTTTTGAATTCATTTCAAATTGATTTCAATTCTATTTCAATAAATTTTGAATTCGTTTCAAATTGATTTCAATTCTATTTCAATTCGTTTTAAAATTCATTTTCAAAACGGTTTCAACTTCATATTCAATTTTTAAATCAAAATTGAATATTTCATATCATTACTATATAAATGATAATATTTTCAAAACTGTAGATTTTGAAATCACTTCCTTTTTCTATATTCATTATAAAACGAATATAATCGATATAAATATCGTTCGCTTCAAATAGCGCCACTCTGATCAATACGGCTTCACGTATTTCAATATTTTAATATTTTACTGAATATTGTTTCAAAATATTCCTTATTCAAAATATTCGTTATTTTAAAATATTCTTCACTTCTGAATTGGAATCAGACACAGTCAAATACCATATAATTTGAATTATATGGATTTCATACCACAAACGTATATAACATCAAAATAAATAATCAACCATCATCCAAAGTGCACCACACAACTGTCTATCAACCTATCGATTGACAAACAATTAATTATTGGGATTAGTGTACGTCAATTTCATCCTAACACCCGTGTGGGGTTTCAAATCAACAATCACATATTTTATTCGTGCAGTTGGGCGATGTGTAAAATTTATCGTCCCAATCCATATCAGTCAAATGGGTGTACATCAACAAATCGTTTTGATTTGTAAACGAATATTCATTTTATTCATTTATCTAATTAAAATGATATTTTTTTTCTTTTCTAACATATTTTAGAAAATTTCGGCGGCATAACGACGCTATACTAGAATCGGGACTAGGCCTAACCTTATCCCCGGTCTAATAATGGCCCCGCCATTCTCATACCATTCTATTCCATTCCATTTCACACATCAAACCAATTTCAACCAAACCAATTCAATCAACCAAACAACCAATGGTGTCGGGTGCTTCTATTAAGCACCGTCAGCATCCTAGTATATATTTCTAACTAGAAAATAAAAATAGAGTGAGAAGTTCTCACCTTTGGGTTCCACTCCTCCATTCCTTATTTCTGAATTTCAGAGCAGTCGGGGTTTGTCTGACATTCCAACGCGTTATCCTCTACTCTGTTCATATTAAAAATCATATTCTTATCGCTTCATTCCAATAAATAAAAATCATATTTTTATTTCTACTTCATATATTTTTACCAAGCTTCTTTCTATATAAAAATTATATTTTTATATTTCTACTTCTTATATAAAGATCGAATTTTTATTTCGCTTCATACAAAATAAAAATCATATTTTTATATTTTCAAACAATGTATATTTTTATATTTTGCCATTTCTATTTTAAAAACAATGGTAATTTTATTTTGAAAACTTACGCTAATTTATTTTGAGAACTTATGCTAATTTATTTTGAAAACTTATGCTAATTTATTTTGAAAACTTATGCTAATTTTATTTTGAAAACTTATGCTAATTTTATTTTGAAAACTTATGCTAATTTTATTTTGATAAAAGGAATGTATATTTATATTATTATTATTTTTTTTACTACGTTTATTTTTATTTTTAAAGCAATGTAATTTATATTAAAATTCAAAGTTCTAAGCAATGTAATTTATTTTAAAAATTACTGTAATTAATTAAATTTTATAACGATTTTAATCATTGAACATTTGAAATATACAGTTAATTTAAACTATAATGCATTAAAACCATTACCAAAAGCATATCCATCTTCATCGTTGCCTGGAACTTCACAAATCCGTCGCTCACCCCAGAAGTTCGCCGCTGCTCGCCAAATCCAGCCACCGGAGACCGATCGTCAGTGCCCACGAGAACCCCCATCAAAACCCGCGCCTCCCTGATGTATTAGCTCGAGACTCGAGCTCCTCCTGGGCCTAGAAACCCTCGACGAATGCAGCCACTTCCAGTCTCAGAATCAACCTCCACGAAGCACCAGGGCCGATCACTACCGTCGATCAGCGAGATCTCATGGAGCCCTTCCGTTTTTGCTTTGGAGCCCTTGAAGCAGTTGAGCGTATTTGGAGAAAAAGATCGGAGAAGAAGGGAACGATAACCACCGTAGGTTTAGAGTGGCGGCGGGTTTACAGAGCAAAGGAATTTAGGGTTTTAAATTTTCCCTTTTTACCCCCCCCCTTTTTATTTAATAATATTTTAATTCTAAAATAACTTGTTTTATGTCACGCACTCTAATTTGAACCCAACGACTGCCATCACTAGCTAATGACCCCTATTCTGAACACAATGGGATATGTTTCGTAACCCAATTCGGCCGTTACGAACAGTTTCTCTTTAAATTAAATTATAAATCATCATATATTTAATTTAAACGTACATTTTAAATTATCGAGGCCACATACTAACTCTAAAAATTCCAGAAAAATTATTTCTAGCTTCGTATTGACGATACGGTCCAAACAAAGCTAATTTCGTCGAATTCTGAGACCGTTTGAAAAATGGCCATTTTCCAGTCGATTAAATTCAACTGAAACTGGTCAAACGCGTTTAACTGCGCCACACTCACATATTGATTCGAAAAATTATGAAAATTGGAAACTAGCAATAATTTGACATCCCGGATCCAACAAAACTGGTTTCGTCGAAATCCGAGGTCGTTTGCAAAATGGCTATTTATAAGGGCTATATATTATATAAAATATATATAATTTCTACAGCGACTATTTCAAATTTTCAACTGGACATATCTTTCACTCTATAAAGTGAAATATCAGTTTCTCAGCTTCGTTAGAAAGATATAGTTCATCAGATTCAAATATTTCTTGTTTCGTCCAATTCCGACGTATAATGAATTCTGTATATCAAATTGAAATTAGAAATTGAATTTTCAAATTTTTCAAAAAATTTGGCTAACACCCTAAATTTTCGAAAAATTTCGCCATAACCTCCCCTGCACCGGGAGCATCGGGATATTTTAAATAGCCTCCCATGGCCCTCACCAATCAATGGTGGTATAAAAAGAAAAAGAAACAGCCAAGCGGCTAGCCAATCGGCTCATAAAATCATCAAAACCCCAAGAAATACAACAAACATGTACCTATTTGTCGGGCAAACAATTTTATTCCTCTTCTCTAGCCTCTTTGCTATGACCTGTTCAATGTATATACAAGTATATGCATGCAAATTCAAACAATTTTCAATACAGTTCAATTTTTGGTACAATTAGGCTAAATGGTTCAAAATTCTAAATAAATCAAACCAATAATCAAACAACACAACCATCAATCAATTAGTTGATTAGAATTTCAAATTCATCACTTTTTAACACATAGTCAAAAATCATGTTTTTGATGCAAATTCACAAAAATAAACCATATTCTAGTTTTGGTTCTCACACCAGTCGGTGGAAATATATAGTTATCCCACTTTCGAAACTCGAACATAAACTCTGATGACGACGCGTCAATCATCAGAATCATCTCCGGACGACTAGAGTGTGATTCTATATCTATCTAGTATATTAAAACTTCGAATACACGTGGATCAGACGTATATGCAAAATCTTTATATACTTGATTGTCCATATCAATACAAATAAATAATTAAATACGTATAATAAATTTCAAATTTTCCAAAAAAAATTTGGTTTTCATTTTTATTTAAAAAATATACCCTTCACACTTGTTCTAGGATACTACTGATCTTATCTCTAACGAGTCATTCTTATTGGATATTACTAATCCAATATCTGATGAATCCTTTCGTTTGGTTCTAATGTGTCTCGTTCTCGAGCTTTGTAAATCAAAGCTCTGATACCAAATGTGAAGACCCGTAACTTCCCCGTGAAGGAAAGCACGGACTTTTTTGAGAACAACACACATCAGAACACAGACAGAAGAACATTTCATTGTTATTACAACAGTTCCATCAGAATACACGAATATACAGAGTATGAATAAATATTACACATTACAGATTATCAGAGAATTAAATACATTACTGCAGCGGAAAAATAATATACAACATAATTGAAAGGAATACACGGATACAGAGCTTTCCGAATATCACTTCAGCTATAAACCAGGGTCCTGTGAATATAAATCAGCAAAACCAAAACTACTAGTTGCCCATGTGGAAAATAAGGGCACCCAGAGTTTAGGTTAAAACAATAAACTCCAGGTTAGTCATGTGACTGGTGTGAGAACTAAAACAGTTATTTAAAACTTTACTTTAAATATAAGGTAAATCAAGGGACCACGCCGTATAACACGGAACGGGTTTCCTCCGAAGAATACCAGTGCATACGATAAACAGTGCAATGCTAAATAAAGTACAATGAAGCTATTATAAGACCCAGGTCCCATCACACAATGCAGCACAAGCCGGAGGATAGGGTTTATCCTTATAATAGCCAAAGAATGCTTGATACGTTTAAAACGAAATCATTTGATATTATTACTAGTGTATAGTGTATAAAGCAATTTCAATCATAATATCAATCATAGACGGCATGGGTACCATATATCATGTCGCCATACTTGCAATACAATCAAAACCGCAAAGTCACGTATTAGAAGTTGGGTTATCATTTATGGTATGAACCGAGGCTAGGGGCAAGATCCTCACTGTTTCGAGACAATCTAGCCTACCATGTCTCAGGATCAGAGCTCGAGTGACCCTTGGATCATCAGGGTCGGTCCACACAAGGGGGCCTGAATCATGCATTTCCCCGCCCTATGGGGCGAAACTCTGGTCCGTCTGCCGACCATATGGCATCGGCCGAAACCGATATAATCGAGGTGCCTCGCTTTTCAGCAAGTAATAATAAGCAACATCCACATGAGTCAAACTCGTCAGCCAGTTCAAGCACTAACGCCACTCCTAGCTAGAAGGTACGCATGTCCTCCCTGATGTCCTCTCCCGTTTCTGGTTCATACCGGGTATGAAACTCGTGAATCAACGGTCATCAACCACAAGACTCTGCTTTTCAACAAAAGCCTTGATCATTGCATCTCAGCATGCCACATTGTCAATCCATACTGTACCAACTGATTTCCACCAATAAATAACCTCTAAGCTCATACGTCCCAGAGAAGAGTGATAAAACCACCAAACAGATATATATTTAGCAGAGATCAACTAATACAATATAAAGGAGTACAACGTCAGACACACTATCCATTTACAAGTCCGTTCTGGGTCTAAACGAAACCGGAGGCACCTTGTACCTCGCATATCCATCGATCTCCAAGTACGTCTGGACGATCACCACCTTTTCCATCGTCTTGGGTGTACAGCCCAATCAAGACGGCAGAAATCATCCAAATGACGTGAAGACCTCCGGTCTTCAACCATCGTCTTCATCTTCGACATATCGTCGTATCAGTCATTCAGAATGGGATAAACCCGGTCTTTCCGAACAACTCGCGTATATAATAAACAAGTGTTACACAAACACAACATACGCCTCATTCCAATTCTGAATATTCTTATTCCCAGGGAAAGGTTCCCATTAATTTTATCAAAGATAAATTCTTTTAAATTTATTCTTTAATCTTCTTTTGAATATCCTGTCTTTAGCTAGGTTAAAGAACCAATGTCATTTAAAACACAGTTCACGGTAAACCCACAATCACATTCCATTAATTATGGAATCTTCACGGAAAATAGATAAATATATATAATCGATATAAACTTCTGTATCCAACCAATAATATAAATGGAATAACGGCAAAGCCTTTTAAATTCCATATATAGTAACGGTCTTCCTCCACAGAAGCTCATTTCGATTATTACCAAATCGAATTCCATTCCATTCCAATTTATATATTGGAAAACTTTACTTTGGAAAATTTCTATTAAATCTCAATAAAAAGATTTATAAATTCCAAATCACATTTCACTGTTAATCGGGTTAAAGAATGAATGTCGTTTAAAACACAGTTCACGATAAACCCAATTCACATTCCATTTTCACTTCTTTAAATCTTAATTAAAAGATTTATTCTTTTCACAAATGGGTTCAAGAACAGTGTTATTTAAGACACCGTTCACGACAAACCCAAAATCCAATTCGATATTAAATACAAGGCTCTGAATAGAAAATATATCGGCTTATATTCAATACCAAATTCTGAGACCAACAAATACTGTAGTGGAAATAACGATATAAATATATCTTTCAAATTTCCATAACAATATCTGTATAATCACGAAATTCAACATCGAAATATTCCGACAATGATTTCGATTCGAATCCATTCCAATTTATATATTGGAAATTCTGGTTATATAAAATCCATTCTCAATCCATTTTATTTATTTAAAAATAATTGGATCATTATTTTAGTTATAAACTAGTTCATTTCGATAAAAATGTAATTTTATCTTTACAAATGTGGAGTTTTTCACCCTAGTTCTTTCCACATCATTTATTACGATTTTACACAGTTTATTGACATTTTTAATAATTTCATCAAGGCCCGTACAGTCGATTTCCATAAACGGTCGTCGAACTGCACTTATAGCGGCCTTTTTCAAATTTAATTTGGACGTATCTCCAAATCCAACCGTTAGATTTCAAATTTATCATATTCATTGGAAAGCTCTTTTCGATACGAACCCAACGATTCCGGTTTTAGGAGAATTCGACGGTCGGATCTCCCGTAACGTCTAATTGAAGTCAATGGTCGAAATTCGCGAACGGTCGCTGTGCGGCGCGTTCTATTCAGGACATCTAATATATATATATATATATATAATATATTATATATATTTCGTCGATTTCCATTCAAACTGCATTTTGTATATCGTTTTAAATTCGTTTTCAAAACGGTTTCAACTTCATATTCAATTCATTTTAAATTCATTTCAAATTGATTTCAATTCTATTTCAATTCGTTTTGAATTCATTTCAAATTGATTTCAATTCTATTTCAATTCGTTTCAAATTGATTTCAATTCTATTTCAATTCGTTTTAAAATTCATTTTCAAAACGGTTTCAACTTCATATTCAATTTTTAAATCAAAATTGAATATTTCATATCATTACTATATAAATGATAATATTTTCAAAACTGTAGATTTTGAAATCACTTCCTTTTTCTGTATTCATTATAAAACGAATATAATCGATATAAATATCGTTCGCTTCAAATAGCGCCACTCTGATCAATACGGCTTCACGTATTTCAATATTTTACTGAATATTATTTCAAAATATTCCTTATTCAAAATATTCATTATTTTAAAATATTCTTCACTTCTGAATTGGAATCAGACACAGTCAAATACCATATAATTTGAATTATATGGATTTCATACCACAAACGTATATAACAACAAAATAAATAATCAACCATCATCCAAAGTGCACCACACAACTGTCTGTCAACCTATCGATTGACAAACAACTAATTATTGGGATTAGTGTACGTCAATTTCATCCCAACACCCGTGTGGGGTTTCAAATCAATAATCACATATTATATTCGTGCAGTTGGGCGATGTGTAAAATTTATCGTCCCAATCCATATCAGTCAAATGGGTGTACATCAACAAATCGTTTTGATTTGTAAATGAATATTCATTTTATTCATTTATCTAATTAAAATGATATTTTTTTTCTTTTCTAACATATTTTAGAAAATTTCGGCAGCATAACGGCGCTATACTAGAATCGGGACTAGGCCCAGCCTTATCCCCGGTCTAATAATGGCCCCGCCATTCTCATACCATTCTATTCCATTCCATTTCACACATCAAACCAATTTCAACCAAACCAATTCAATCAACCAAACAACCAATGGTGTCGGGTGCTTCTATTAAGCACCGTCAGCATCCTAGTATATATTTCTAACTAGAAAATAAAAATAGAGTGAGAAGTTCTCACCTTTGGGTTCCACTCCTCCATTCCTTATTTCTGAATTTCAGAGCAGTCGGGGTTTGTCTGAAATTCCAACGCGGTATCCTCTACTCTGTTCATACTAAAAATCATATTCTTATCGCTTCATTCCAATAAATAAAAATAATATTTTTATTTCTACTTCATATATTTTTACCAAGCTTCTTTCTATATAAAAATTATATTTTTATATTTCTACTTCTTATATAAAGAACGAATTTTTATTTCGCTTCATACAAAATAAAAATCATATTTTTATATTTTCAAACAATGTATAAAAATTATATTTTGCCATTTCTATTTTAAAAACAATGCTAATTTTATTTTGAAAACTTATGCTAATTTATTTTGAAAACTTATGCTAATTTATTTTGAAAACTTATGCTATTTTTATTTTGAAAACTTATGCTAATTTTATTTTGAAAACTTATGCTAATTTTATTTTGATAAAAGGAATGTATATTTATATTATTTTTTACTACGTTTATTTTTATTTTTAAAGCAATGTAATTTATATTAAAATTCAAAGTTCTAAGCAATGTAATTTATTTTAAAAATTACTGTAATTAATTAAATTTTATAACGTTTTTAATCATTGAACATTTTAAATATACAGTTAATTTAAACTATAATGCATTAAAACCATTACCAAAAGCATATCCATCTTCATCGTTGCCTGGAACTTCACAAATCCGTCGCTCACCCCAGAAGTTCGCCGCTGCTCGCCAAATCCAGCCACCGGAGACCGATCGTCAGTGCCCACGAGAACCCCCATCAAAACCCGCGCCTCCCTGATGTATTAGCTCGAGACTCGAGCTCCTCCTGGGCCTAGAAACCCTCGACGAACGCAGCCACTTCCAGCCTCAGAATCAGCCTCCACGAAGCACCAGGGTCGATCACTACCGTCGATCAGCGAGATCTCATGGAGCCCTTCCGTTTTTGCTTTGGAGCCCTTGAAGCAGTTGAGCGTATTTGGAGAAAAAGATCGGAGAAGAAGGGAATGATAATCACCGTAGGTTTAGAGTGGCGGCGGGTTTACAGAGCAAAGGAATTTAGGGTTTTAAATTTTCCCTTTTTAGCCCCCTTTTTATTTAATAATATTTTAATTCTAAAATAACTTGTTTTATGTCACGCATTCTAATTTGAACCCAACGACTACCGTCCCTAGCTAATTACCCCTATTCCGAACACAATGGGATATGTTTCGTAACCCAATTCGGCCGTTACGAACAGTTTCTCTTTAAATTAAATTATAAATCATCATATATTTAATTTAAACGTACATTTTAAATTACTGGGGCCACATACTAACTCTAAAAATTCCAGAAAAATTATTTCTAGCTTCGTATTGACGATATGGTCCTAACAAAGCTAATTTCGTCGAATTCTGAGACCGTTTGAAAAATGGCCATTTTCCAGCCGATTAAATTCAACTGAAACTGGTCAAACGCGTTTAACTGCGCCACGCTCACATATTGATTCGAAAAATTATGAAAATTGGAATCTAGCAATAATTTGACATCCCGGATCCAACAAAACTGGTTTCGTCGAAATCCGAGGTCGTTTGCAAAATGGCTATTTTTAAGGGCTATATATTATATAAAATATATATAATTTCTACAGCGACTATTTCAAATTTTTAACTGGACATATCTTTCACTCTATAAAGTGAAATCTCAGTTTCTCAGCTTCGTTAGAAAGATATAGTTCATCAGATTCAAATGTTTCTTGTTTCGTCCAATTCCGGCGTATAATGAATTCTGTATATCAAATTGAAATTAGAAATCGAATTTTCAAACTACCGCGCTATTTCAGACTCGTTTTATAATTATAATAAATCTATTCGTTTTCACTTCGTCGATTAATAAATTTCTAGTCGTTTTTATTTAAAATAAATTATTTTAAATAATCAAAATTCATTAAAATTGCCAAAATAAAAATTTTAAACTGGCTCAGATTTTCGGGTTGTTACATTTTATCCATCTCACATTATACACAGGTTTTTCCAAATCAGAGTTCATCTATATTTCTTAGGTGAAATCAAATATTAGCAAAAGTAATGTTTACATGTTATCCTATACATACAATAACTAATATTGTTTCCTATATTACATACCTATATATATATATATTATACTTGTTTAAGTTTATTATAATTATAATTAATTCCATCTTTAACTCATAAAAATCAATGTTTATTATTGATCAAGGTCGTCTACAAACCGGGACATTACATGTGGCGAGTTCGTTTTAATTTTATTTAAATATAAACGTTTAAACTTCATTTAAAATAAATTTCAACTCCAATCTAATATATTTTTAATATATATTACACTAATTTTCCCAATTCACCTTAATATTTTCGATTGTCCTAAATTGTCGATTATTCCATTACTCGATTATAAATTTATTTATAACTCAATTTGTTATATTAAATTCCAATTCCCTTTTTTAAATAAATTATTTATAAAATTCGATATAATCGAATTCTAATTATACATTCTTAGATTTATCTAAATTCTGTTTATATTCTAAATTCCGGAATAACATCCGTTATCCCCTTTTTGAAATGATTTCCAATTTATTTTTAAATTATTACTTGAATTTAAACTTATAAATTATCTAATGATAATTTAGCTCACTTAATTTATAAATGTCGTTTATAAATTTAACTTCCTTGTTTTAGAATTTAAAAAAAATTCCATCTCAAATCTACTTGAAACCCAATTCCTATTATGGAATATTTTATTGGTTATAACTTATATATATACAGTGAATCTATTTTCATATTTAAATACAATCCTAATATATATTTTTTTGAAAATATTTATTTAAATAAATTAGATCTAATTGAAGTCAAATCATAAATCCGTATGGATTTTTTTTTAATTCAATTTACATTCTGAATATCATAATAGATTTCATTGTTTCCCTTTTGAACACGATCCCCAATTCTAATTTTAAATTCATATTTGAATTTAAATATTGAAATTATCCAAATGATAATTTTCCACCTTTATTTACAAACATCGTTTATATCACTTGTTTGTATATTTAAACAAGTCTCGATTTCAAATCAATTTGAAATAAAATTTCTACTTTGGAAAAATAAATTTCTCGTTTTAAAATCCCACTTTTATTTACATTTCCCCAATTATCCAATGATAATTCATTTCACCTCATTTATAAACATCTATTATAAATGAACTGCTTGTTTTTTTAAAACAAGTTAATATTTCTAGTCGATTCGAAGTTCAAGTTCTATTTAGAAAAATATCTTTCCATGATATTTTTAATAATTCAACATTTAGGCCCAGTGAAATTTAAACATCCAAAACATCCAATTTATCTATCGTAGGTTTTCTTACACATCATATATGATAATATATACGAAAACAACAATAATAAATTTTGAGGAATCCAGGTGGATCCCTCCAACCTGTTTTCCTGCATCCACAGATGTTAGCCAACATATAATACCCATCCTGCTTCGAGGCAGGATATCGCGGTATAGAAGGTAATCCACTATCAAAGCGTGGGGGCGCATAGGGTCATCCGCTAATGATACTACGGGCATCTGCAAATGGTACTACGGGAAATATCCAACCACCGATATATATATATATATATATATATATATGATAACAACAAACACCAAGCCTAAATAACTAATATATTTTATAATCAAAATTTATCAATAAATAGCAATGCAACCAATCAACCAACAAACAACATATAAATATTTATATTAAATAAAAATTCGATTATAATAAATTATAATCGAACCAGAGAGTGAGTTTACTCACTGTGATTTTATTTGTCGAGTATCCAATGAAGCTTATTCTAGATTTCACAGTGATTCCTCCATTCGTCTGTTTTCCAATGTAAAATAGTATTAATAAAAATTTAAGTTATCTAATTACACTAATTTAATTTAATTAATTTTCCACGTGTAAACCAATTCCAAATTAAACCCTAATTTCATACCCAAACAATTTGTCTACAAATTTTATTTACTTCACTGGCTTAATATATTAGTTTATACAATTTAATTTGTATGCTAGCTAACTATATAGGATTTGTACCAATTTCCCCAATCAATTTTTAATTGTATATATCATCATTTTGGTTTATATAAATTCCAATTAAATAAAAATAGGAAAATAAAAAAACCAAAAACAAAAATATACCTAAATCACCAAAATTAGATTTCTATCTTCTGTTCAACATCGCACGAATACCCAGCGCCCAACTCATCCATTCCGATCACCTACCACCCTCGCGACTTCACCGAACTGCCCTCGATCACCATTCCTAAATCGCTCCAACTCTGCTACCACCAGCGCTTGCCCTAAGAGACTCACCGACCCTTTACAATTAATTCCGTATACTGGTATAATAAATAGCGTATCGCGATTGGATTTGTTGGAATTTGTGAAGATTCGAAGACGTATGGAGCTCGAAGTCAAACCTAGAACCGCTTGTTTTAAATCGAAAGGGGCATATGAATCTATCGACATCATTGGAAGCTCGAGAATCAGAAAAAGGTGATTTCGATCTACATGTGGTATGAGAATAGGATAATGGTCGCTACGAGTTTCTAGGGGAGTTGGTGTTGGTTGCAACTTCTGGAAGACACTGATGAACGTGACAGACTTGGTGATTGGGTCTCAGTGGAGATTGGGGTACGGTGTTATGCTGAGGAAAATAGGGTGTTCGATCCCATAATCTTAGGAAGCAACAGTGTTGATGGATCTATTAGAATCACTGCGTGAATGCTTGAAGTCGGTGTTGATTATTGGGGACTACGAACTGGGTAACTTGGGTTGCGACAGTAGGATTTTGAGGAAGTCCGATTGTTGAAATGGGTGTTGGTTTGACAGTGGAATATGAGAAAGGAGGAGTGCGTGCAAAACTGTTGTTTGGGTGATGGAGTTGGCAGTGGGGGATTGGATAATTGGTCGAGACAATGGGCTTTGAGGCATTGAGTTGGCTTTGCAGTAGGGATGCAAGTGGTGAAATGGTTAGGAGGAGGCTTGTCGGGATCAGTGAAAAATTGTTGAGCTTGTTTCATTTTTGGTCGAGGCCGTAAGGTATATATTTTATAAAATTCAAAGATACGTAAAATTTATTTATTTAATTATTAAGTTAGTTTAAATTATAAACTAGTTAATCATTAAATAAAAATCGATAATCGTAGGTGTTAAATAGATTCGATCGAGGCGATTCGGAGCCGTGAAATCTTGAATTAAACATGGATATTCGACAAATAAAAATCAAAGGTGAGTAAAGCGCACTCAGAATTTATTTTATCATTAAAAATAAATTGTTGATTATTTGGATGCATTTAAATATTTGTGTGGCTATTATAAATTTATTAGTTATTTAGGATTGGTGTTTGTGGTTATTATATATATATGGGTGGTTGTTTATTTCCCGTAGTACAATTAGCGGATGCCAACAGTATCATCAGCAGATGACCCTATGTGCCCCCACGTTGTGATAGTGGATGACCTTCTATACCGCGATATCCTGCCTTGAAGCAGGATGGGTATTATTTATGTTGGCTAACATCTGTGGATGCAAGAAAACAGGTTAGAGGGATCCAACTGGATTCCTCAAAAATATTATTATTTGTTTTTTTCATATATATTATCATATATGATGTGTTAGAAAACCTGTGATTGACAATTGGGTGTTTTTGAATGTTTAAATATCATTGGGACTAAATGTTGATTTATAAAAATATCGTGATAAGGAAATTTTGAGATTTAAAAGGGAAAATCTTTTTTTTTAAATAGAATTTGAATTTCGAAAGGGTTAAGAAATATTAACTTGTTTTGATTAATAAAAAGAAGTATAGAATTTATAAACGATGTTTATAAATCTAATAATGCGGGAAATTGAAATGAATTTATAAACGGTGTTTGTAAATGAAGGGAAATAAATTACAATTTGAAGATATGAATATTTAAATTCAAATGTGAATTTAAAATGAGAATTTGAGAATCGTATTAAGTAGTAAACGATGAAATTTATTCTGATATTCGGAATGTAAATGAAATTGAATAAATCCATAGGATTTATGTTTAAATTCGACTGTGTTGGATTTATAAAAATAAATTATTCACAAATAGGATATTTAAATGGTATTAGATAGAAACCGAAATAAAATATGAAAATAGATTCTATATTTATATAGATAAGTTATAATAAATAGAATATTCCAAAATAAAATGACTTGAGTTTTAAATAGATTTTGAAAAGGAAATTTGTTTTAAATTATAAAACAAGGAAGTTAAATTATAAGCGATGTTTATAATTTAGTGAGATAAATTATCCTTAGATAATTTAGAAGTTTAAATTCAAGTATGAATTTAAAAATGAATTGGAAATTGTTTCAAAAAGGGGATGATAGATGTTATTCCGGAATTCGAAATATAAACGGAATTGAGATAGATCTAGGAGTATAATTAAAATTCGATTATATTGAATTTTATAAATAATTTATTTATAAAGGGAATTGGAATTTAATTTAGCAAATTGAGTTATAAATAAATTTATAACCGAGTAATAAAAAACGACAATTAGAGATAAATCGAAAATATTAAGTTGGATTTGAAAATTAGATTTAATATATATATATATAAATATATATTAGAACGAGAATCAAATTTAAATTAAATGAAGTCTAACGTTTATATTTAAATATAATTAAAACGAACTCATCGCGACGCGGTAGTTCAAAATTTGGCGATTTGAACTTCAATTGTGTATATAGAACTCAATTTAACTCGAAATTCTTTGAAACAAGAACCGTCAGGACCAAATTTGATAATAGTCTTATAATGGAAGAGAAAATTTTGGATTTCGTCTTATAGATTTTGAGTTATGTCAAAATCAAATTTTCAGAAAAACAGCGCCATAATCGTTTAAAAACCATAACGATTTATTTAAATTAATAACATGATTTTTAAGTAAATAAAATTGAAATTTCCATTAGAAAAACCCAGATTTGATTTATAAAATAAATATGAACTCAAGGGAAGTAAATGATTTGATTTTTAAAATAAAAATCAGATTTTTAGTTATTGAATATAATTAAATAATTAAAAGAATAATTATTTAATCGAGTTTTGATACGAAACAGGGCTTTGGATTAGTGAATGTGATTTAAGAATTAATATTTGAAATCGAAAAGGAGACTTAAATTGAAAATGGATTTAAATTAGTTTATAAGCAAGTTAAAATTTCATTTGAACATGTTATGTTCAAACAAAATGCGAAATAGGCAAAAAAGCTAATTAATGAATAAATTAGCGAATTGAGTTAAAAATGATTGGTGTTAGTTGGAATAAAGTGGGAACGAACATATATGGGTTAGACTGGTTTGGAATGAAGTGTATACAGATTATAATTCGAGTGCCCAACAAAAAGGTACATGTTTAAACTCCATATGAGTTTTTATGCGCTAAATCGGCAAGCCGCTTGGCTTTTTAATTTTCTTTTTAAATGGGAAGTGCCAGAGAGGCGATTTGTGGTTGTACCGAGTCACCCGTACAGAGGAGGTGCTGGCGAAATTTTCCGAAAATTTAAGGAGTTAGAATATTTTTAAGAAAATTTGATAAATTAGAAATCAATATATCGATATATATTGAATTCAATAAGGAAACGAACTTAATACAGAACAATATAATAAAAAGGAAAACTACAATTAAAATCTGGTAAGAATAGAAAGTGAAATGCATACACATTTTGTAACAACCCGGATTTTCAGAGCCAATTTAAATTTTTATTTTAGCTATTTTAATGGATTTTGAATATTTAAAATGATTTATTATAAATAATAATGATTTAAAATTTATTTTGAATAGAATTAAAACATATAAATTTATTTTAATTATATAACGAGCCTGAAACGGCGCGGCAGATTGAAAATTCGATTTCAAACTTTGAATGAATATACATAATACAATATAAATCGGATTTCAGTAAAACAAGAAACATTTGAATCTGTTTAATTATATCTTTCTAACGAATGTGAAAATTTTATATTCCATAATATAAATTGAAAGTTATGTCCAGTTTAAAATTTAAAATAGTCGCTATGGAATTTATATATATTTAATATAATATATAGCCCTTAAAAATAGCCATTTTACAAACGACCACCGTTTTTTGACGAAATAACTTTTGTTGGATCTGGAATGTCAAATTATTGTTAGGTTTCAAATCTCATAATTTTTGGATTTAATATGTGAGCGTGGCAAAAGAAAACGTGTTTTGTCAATTTCAGTCAAATTGGATCGACCAGAAAATGACCATTTTTCAAACGTTCTCCAAATTTGATGAAATTAGTTTTGTTAGGATTAAATTTTCGAAACAAAGCTAGATATAATTTTTCTGCAATTTTTGAAGTTAGTATATGGCCCCGGTATTTTCGTCAAAAATGACTCAAACACCAACAGTGCTAACAGCACTTCACAAAGTACTTGAAAATATGAAATGTAGAGCCGATCAACAAAAGAAATGCAAGTAAGAGAGACACAATCTTTTATAGTGGTTAGGTCATGAACGATCTACATCCACTTTGGTTAACGATTCCATTATTGCACTTAGAGTTACAAGGCCAATATATTCTCTCATTTCATTCATCATTACACTCTCTTAGAACTTGATTCAGGAAAATCAATGGGATTCTTCTAGTATGGCCCGTGGTAGATCAAATTTAAACCCTCTTTTAAGCTTTGATGAATTTCCATGCATTCATGATGAATTTGGAAGTGGATCTTCGCTTTGAGGTGGTTAGAGATGATGAAATTGCTAAATAGATGTTGAGAATGGACCTTAACAGCCCTTCGGGGTCCAAGGATTCGATCCCCATTAGAGTGGATATGGAGCTCTATTTATAGGAGTGGAGAAATGGAATGTTATAGCCTTCAGGGTCACCGATCGATCGGGGTTGTATTTACGGAAATGCCACTGGCCAGCTTGGCAACAGTTGTCTAGAAGATAGGTTGGCATTAGCTGCCTGAAGGACCGGTCGGTCATGATGAGGACTGACCGGTCGGTATGGCTTCATCCCCTTCTTGTGCTGATGAGTTGTTGTGGGCTTCGCAGGATGACCGGTCGGTTGTCCGTCTCAAGGCCGACCGGTGTTGTAATATTTGAAAGAGGCGAACTGATTCAGGGGCGACCGGTTGGTACACTTGGATTCCAGCCGACCGGTGGGTGTGTTCCTATTTTATTTCTCATGAGGTTTCTCTGCTCTGGATTTGTGACTTGCCCGACCGGCGTGGTTGGATTTGGACCAACCGGTGTCTTTATATACGTACCGCCCGGCATGACTGGTTCATACCCGATCGGTATGCTTCTATTCTGACTGATCGTTGCCTTTTTGCTGGGTCTAGCTAGGTTATTCCTTCTTGGTGGAACTGTTCGATACCGACCGGTGTGCTTGGACTTTGGACGACCGGTATGTTCCAATAAAATATATTCATGATATATTTGGTGGATAACATTTGCCCCTCGAGGTTCCCAATCATTATTTTCATAAAATTGTGGACCTCGAAATAAACGTTCACATTATGGAAGTGATCGATCTTGACCGTTGTACCAGTGGGTGGAGCAAGCCGAACCAAGAAAGTTTGATGGGCCGACCGGCCAATCCATGTGAGGCGGGCATCAGTGGGCTTTCTAAAACTTGGCCGATCGGTGCATCGCTTGGCTGATTTGACTTAGCCCCTAACCGATGTGACCCTTTTTCTCTTTCTCGACGGTTTAGTTTCCCAACGCACCTTTATATAATGTGGCTCCTGCTTTTCCCTTCTTACCTTATTCTTTTTCAATCCGATCATAAAATCCTTGCGAATGGCGACGACTTCTGCTATCCAACAATGATTTAATCAAACTCAGTTCCAGATCTTCCATCGTAACTTTGGGATCAAAGATTTCTTCAATTTCGTTTCTATCATCACAATCTTGAGTTGGTCAAAGCAACTTTGGATCTTCGCTCGACTCACTCCGCGGAATTCAAGTAAGTATACAAGCTTTTTACGGAAATCTCTTGCGCTCTGTGTAGACGTTAGATCTGGAAAAATTGGGTTTTGGTATGCGATGATTTGCGTGATGAATTGTATTCGTGTTTCTAGGGTTACAAATCGGATTCATGGTTTGTACTCAATCGTCTTGAGCTAGCGATGGACTTGTAATAAGATTCAGTGCGTCTGAATCTAATTTTAAAGTTGTACTTGAGAATTTGAGAATCCATTGGCTTTCTTCACAATTTATTTTGGCTTCATGCATGTGTGGTGTTTGCTGAAACGCTTGATGCAAAAAACTTTAGTTTTGCAAACCCCCTGGTGTTTATGCTTGTGCCTGATTTCATCCCTTGTATGTATTACTAGTTGAATTTGCATCTGACCATAAGTTGAAGGGTATTGCAATGTTAGTGTATAATTTGTTTTGGTCATCATAAATTGGTTTTGTGTCGGTCGCCCAAATGGGGCCTGATACCGACCAGTTGATGCTGGATCAGACTGTACCAGTCGGTTGGATTTATCTGGTATACCGATCGGTACACGTTGAATCAACCTGCGCCGGCCAGTTGCTTCCATAGACCGTCTAGCTACTCTTTTATCCTTGTCTATTTTAATGATCAGGAAGTTGAAAAAAAGTGTTTGAGTACTTTCCTTTTTATGTAGGATGGAGCCATCTCCCAACGAGCTTAGGATGAAGAAGTTTTTTGATCTAGATAGCCAAACGATCGGACAACCCTTGGTGAACTCTCCTCCATTCGTCATCCCCTCTTATCCGGAGCTCCAAACAATTGTGAACAGGCCCTGCTACTCTCCAGGAATATGCAATGCTAAACTTGCCAGGTGACTCCCGGGCTGGAACTTGCAAGGGGTCTCCTTCGACCTGGATGTGTCTTCTACCGATCGGCTAGTGACTTCTAGCGACATGGTTATCGTCAAGTCCAGATTGCTCACTCCCATGGAGGATACCTTGCACTAGTTCAAAAGGAAGATAGGCATGCTTAAAGACCAGACTGCAAGGAAGCTTCAGGACTGGCATACATTAGCTGGGGATCTGCAAAGGCTTCATCGAGAGAATCTTGATCATATTGCAGTGCTAGAAGATGATAAAGTGAAGTTGATTCATGCTTTGAGAGACCGATATGTTGTCATTGCTGCCTTCCCTAAGGGGGGTGTTGAGCTGGTAGGTGCATGTGGTTAGAGGCCGGCTTCTGGTGCTTCTCCATCGGGTTCTGTCCCGATGAAAAGGAAAGTGGGAAGGCCCCGGAAGTATGCATAGTTCCCCCTTGGTATGTGACAGACTTTTGGCTTAATAAACTTTGTTTCTAGACCGGATGTACTTGAGCGAGTGTCGGTCCTCGCCCTTAATGGTTAGACTTACTTTCGTTGACGTTCTGTGACTGTGGTGGTTGTGTTTGTGGGACTATTTTTACGATGTCGGTAACTTAGACTTGCAACTCGACAATTATTCTTTCATGAAGTGTTCCTTTACTTTTCTTGCTTGGTTATTTATCTCATGGCTCGTTTTCTTTTGTAATGTCTTGCACTTTGTATATGAAACCAATTTGTTGATATCTGCAAACCAATCGACCAGTAGCTAGGGATGACGGCCGATCGGTCTATGACCGATCGGTTGCTGGAGGCAATGACTGATCGGTTATCTTCTGCTTGAGTTCGACCGGTGTCACTATCTATTAGCAATGCACTGTTGACCGATCAGTTGCTGTTTTGCGTACATTTGTTTTCTTTTGATGCTTGCAACACAAAACTTTACATTGCAAGTTACTTGTTAACGAAATACTTGGATGTAACCATTATTGTTTGAACTTTGCTTGTCCAACTTTGATGGATTCCTTCGATTTTGACTAAGGCGATTTTTGAAATTTCCATGAATAACCATCCTCATGCTTATTGCAGTATCTGGGTTATTGGATTTGCCTCTGCCATTTTGAAGTTTTGCCTTGTTGGCCAAGTTAGTCTTTGCAAATTCTAAACCTTTAGCTTTAGAGTTGTGATAAATTTATGGTATGTCTTAAGAAGTAAGCATCGTTGAGCTTCTTCAATGTGGTAGTGATGTCCCCATACCAAAATTTGCCATGACTTTTAAAGGTTGCGTGTGGCATTGCATGACCGACTTTATTTGAAATCTCTTGATCGCGTGCTTTTTCCCTTGTCAAGTTTCTTGGCGTGATCTCGATCAGAGGTTTCTAATCTGATCATTTCTACTTGTATGCTTTTTATGGAAACAACCTCCTGTTTGTTGGTGTTGGTGCCAAATGCCTTTGTGCCCCAGCATGAGAGGTCTTATATTATATATTCAATCCTATTTATCTCTAATCCGGTAATCCGGACTCTTCAGAGATTAGATTTGAATATATGCCACTAAAGAGGTCTTATGTTCTGTTTTCGCAAGGAAGTATTTGTAAACCCGTTATTCGTTGTGACCGAATGATTCAGCCACTTGTAGAATTTGTAGGGCGCCTTTAAGAAGGGTTTTGGGTCCGTCACTAACCGAATTTGGAAGACTCGGCATATGATCGGATGCCCCAGTAGGGGTCTTTTTAATCCATTAGTAACTGGATTTGGAAGACCTAGAATCAATAGCTCGATTTGGATGATCCAGCATCTGATCGGATGCCCCCAAAGGGGTCTTTTAGAGTCCGTCAGTAACCGAGTTTGGAAGACTCAGAATCAATAGATGGATTTGGATGATCCAGCATCTGATCGGATGCCCCCGATGAGGTCTTTTAGATTTCGTCAGTAACTGAGTTTGGAAGAACCAGAATCAATAGCTGGATTAGGATGATCCAGCATCTGATCGGATGCCCCCGAAGAGGTCTTTTGAAACCCGGTGTATGTGTCGCTATCCAGCCATGTATTAATGGCATCGACGATTAACCGAGTGCCCCTCGGGGAGGTCTTTGGTTTAGAAACCCAATGTCGCAATCCGACCATGAATTTATGGCGTTGTCGATTGATTGGGCACCCCTCGGGGAGGTCTTGGGTTTATGGTTGCATCGTTTCATGGGGCAGACGCTAGTTCATTTATCGGGCTTTACCGCGATTTGTTAGAACTTGGGCCAGGGACCTTGCAATGAAGAAGGTGCCCCTTCGGTGAAACTTACAGCTTTGTTTGCAACTTGAATGCCACACCATTTGACAGACCAATCTTTGGTAACTCGCCCTTGCACAACTATGCTTTCACATCTTCGAGGTGATTACGAATGATGTCTCAGGCATTAAGTGTTGGTCATTTGAGCTGTCTCGAATGGAGATGTGCTGTAATGGCCGCCAGGACTTATTAAGTCATAAAGATGCTAACGTTTCTCTTAGCTGACCTGCAATTGAAACCGAATCTTTTAGCAAAGGGTTTGCAAATGAGTGATTTATGCAGGCAATGCAGTTCTTTTCATTTATATCTATAAAGTTTGTAATAATTCTGCACGTATATACAACACATGATATTTACAACTTTAGACCATATGAAAGAAATGTGAAGTGAAGTATTGACGGAGGTGTATAGCATTCCATGCTCTTGGAAGTTGGACTCCATCTGTAGTTGTTAGCTCAAACGTGCCATCTGAAATTTTTTGACTTATCATGAATGGTCCTTCCCAGTTGGGTCCGAGTACTCCCGTTCTAGTCATGATTCTTTTGAGAACAAGGTCTCCAACCTTGAAGGTTCTCCACTTCACTTTAGCGTTGAAATGACGAGCTATTTTTCTTTGATGTGCCATGATTCTAAGTTCTGACTCTCTCCTTTTTTCTTCAAGCAAATCGATCTCTTCGAGTTGAAGTTTATCATTCTCTGCTTGGTTGAACTAGATTCTTTTATGGGTCGGAACTTCCAGTTCTACTGGGATCATAGCCTCGGATCCAAACGCAAGCGAGAATGGTGAATGCCCTGTCGCAGTTTTGTGGGTGGTACGATATGCCTATAGTGCAAGCGGAAGCTCGTCTACCCTACTACCCTTGGCCTTCTCAAGCCGCTTCTTGATGGTTGATTTCAAGATCTTATTGATTGCTCCAACTTGCCCATTGGCCTGCGGATGGGCAACAACTAAGAAACTCTTCTTGATTTTATACTTGGCACAAAAATCCAGGAACTCATTACTCTCAAATTGTGTTCCATTGTCAGTGATTATCTTTTGCGGCACATCGAACCTGCAAATGATGTTCTTTAAGACGAAATTGATCACCTTCTTCGAAGTAATGGTAGCTAGCGGTTTGCTTGGTGAAATAGTCAACTGCCACTATCGCATACTTCATATTGGATTTAGCTGTCGGCAGTGCCCCAATCAAGTCTATACCCCAGACCGCAAATGGCCATGGGCTGAACATTTGGGTCAATTCGGTAGGATGTGCTCTTGAGATTTTTGCAAATCTTTGGCATCTATCACACTTTTTGACATAAGTCATTGCATCTAGATTCACATTAGGCCAAAAGTAATCGTATCGCAGAATTTTCTTGGTTAGTGTATGACCGCCTATGTGACCTCCGCAATCCCCTTCATGTAATTCTGCCAAGATTTCTTTTGATTCCTCTTTAGACACACACCGTAATAAGGGCATGTAGAATCCTCGTCTATATAACCTTCCGTCCTGGACAAGATATAGCGGAGCTTTGCGCAATATCTTCCTTCGCTTTTTCGACTCTTCTGCTTAGGATATACTCCTTGATCGACATCATCCAGGACGTAGGCTCTTCAACGGTTTGCATGATCCAGTCAATATCAACCTCCTCAATAGAAGGGGTTGTAAGGACTTCAACAGGTATTATTCCGAATAACTGTGTATCCGAAGAACTGGCATACTTAGCAAGAAAATCGCCTTCGAGTTTTCTTCCCAGGGAATGTGAAATATGGTATAGTGGTCAAGGTTGTTGAGAAGTTCCATGGTTTTGATAAGATAAGACGGTAGATTTCGAAGCTTAGTCCGAAATTCTTCAAGGACTTGACCCACTACTAGTTGAGAGTCACCGAAGATTTATAAGGTTTTCAGATTCAACTCCTTTGCCAGTTTTAGTCCGTTTATCAATGCTTCTTATTCGGCCTCATTATTCGTCGAAGGAAACTCTAGCCTTAAAGCGGAGCATAAAGAATGGCCATCCGGGGTTTCTAGAACAATGCCGGCTCCTGAACAATAATCATTTCTTGATCCATCGAAGTATAACTTTCATGTAGCGACTGCTTCTGCTGGCTATTCAATCTCCTCTCCCCTATCCGTAAACTCGACAATGAAATCTGCTAAGGCTTGCCCATTAATAGCTCTTCGGGGATGATAAGCGATGCCATATTGACTAAGCTCAATATTCCACTTTAATAACCTTCCTGAAGTTTCTAGGCGGAAGAGTACCTGCCTTAGAGGTTGATCGGTAAGAACTTTTATCGGATGGGATTGGAAATAAGGTCTCAACTTCTTTGAGGCGATGAGAAGACAGTACGCGAGTTTCTCGAGTTTTGGGTAGTTTAATTCTGCCCCAGTGAGCCGTTTGCTAATGTAGTAGACTGGCCGTTGAACTTTTGCGTCCTCTCGAACAAGTGCGACACTTAATGCATGCGATGAAACAGCTAAATATAAGAATAAATCTTCTCCGTCTTTAGGCTTAGAAAGCATCGGTGGAGATTCCATATGCTTAATCAGCTCCTTGAATGTTGCTTGGCATTCGAGAGTCCATTGGAAGTCCTTCCTTCCTTTTTTTTCAAAGCATCAAAAAGTGAAATACACCGGTCTGTGACTTTGGAGATAAAGCGATTAAGTGCTGCTACCTTTTCGTTTAAGCTTTGGAGTTCTTTTTTCGTTCTAGGAGCTCGCATCTCTCGTAAAGCTATCACTTGAGAAGGATTTGCTTCGATGCCCTTGGCATTCACGACGAACCCTAAGAACTTCCCTGATGAGACTCCAAATGAGCATTTGAGCGGGTTCAACTTCATTCCGAATTTCCTCAAAAAATGGAACATTTCTGCTAGGTCCTCGAGGTGATCCTCAGCCTTTTTGGACTTTATCAGCATGTCGTCGACATAAACCTCCATAGTGTTCCTAATTTGGGATTTGAACATGGAATTCACAAGCCGCTGGTATGTTGCCCCTGCATTTTTCAGTCCGAATGGCATAACCTTATAACAATACAAACCTCTGTCGATTATGAAACTTGTGTTTTCTTCATCCGGTTCATGCATCATGATCTGATTATATCCGGAATACGCATCCATGAAAGATATTAGTGCGTGCCTTGCAGTTGCATCGACAAACTGGTCGATCCTAAGTAGAGGAAAACTGTCTTTGGGACATGCTTTGTTGAGGTATGAGTAGTCTATGCATATCCTCCACTTGCCATTGGACTTCTTGACGAGAACTGGATTTGAGACCCAATCGTGATAAGTAGATGCTCGTATGAAGTTATTCTTAAAAAGTCTATCTTCTTCCTCTTTGAGTGCTATTGACCTTTCGGGTCCCTGAGATCGTTGTTTTTGCTTTACTGGAGCCAACTTGGGATTAATGTTCAGCTTATGGACAATCACGTCTGTTGATATTCCGCACATGTCTGAATGCATCCAGGCAAATACGTCTAGGTTTTCTTTTAGGAACAATATCAGATCCTTTTGTGGCTTTAGCCCCATCTGAGAACCTATCTTCAGAACTCGATCAGGATCTTTGTCATATATTGGAACAGAAATAGTGTCCTTAGCCGGTGATGCCTTGTCTTCCCCCACACTGATTTTTCTTGGATCGAATTCTTTCCGGGCTCCACTATGTTCACCAGTATGATGGCCCCTCCTTAATTGCTATAAGGGGGACTTGTTAATGCGGAGTGAGGGCTCTGCATCCTTTCCTACTTTTTTCTTCCTCGCCTCGGAAGGTTCCATCAGGTAGCACTCTCTTGTTGCTTGTCGGTCGCCCTTGACCACTCCAACCCCGTTTTCGGTAGGAAACTTCATTGTTAGGCACCATGGTGCCATTGTTACTCTGAAAGCTGCGAGGGTTGGTCTTCCGAGGAAGGCATTATAGGCGGAGAACTCATGAATTAAAACAAAATCCTGCTTTTGAGCCGCCTTTTGTTCCCCTTCTCCCAGTTCAACAAGCAGACTGATGATTCCAATTGGTTGAATGACTTGTCCGGTGAATCCATGGATTTTGGTCTGACATGCTTTCACATTCTCCATGGACAGCTTCATCCTTTGAAAAGTATTGACAAAAAGGACATTGACGGATGCTCCACTGTCAACCAGAACCCTTCTGACAATGGCAGGGCCCAAGCCTACGGTTATCACCATTGGATCTTCAGTCGAGGTTATCAATCCCTCGGAATCCCAATCCTTAAACACAATGTCATCCCAAGGCGACCTTGGTATCTTTGCTGAGAAAGCTTCGTCCATAATCATGTGTCCTTCATTTTTGGAAGGTTTCTTTTCTCATTAGCATACTTCACGATGTCTCCCCAGCTTCTTCCGGCTGGGTGTGGACCCCCTGAGATGGTATTAATAATTAGCCTTGGCATGACAGCGTTTGCAGCGTTTTCACCTTGCCTTGGTTGTTCGGTGGATGTTCCCTGGCCTTGGGGCGCTTGAGTATTTTGTGGACTCTTGGTGCATTGCTGAAGCCTGTTTTTCCTTATCTGCTCCTCGATCAGGTTCCTCAGGTGCTTACACTCGTTCGTGCTATGCCCTGGCTGGTTATGAAACCGACAAAATCTTCCGGATTTTAGGGCGGCATCGCTAACCCTTATTTTCTTCGGTGTTGGGTACTCCTCAGTTTCCTTTGTGGCCATGAAGATATTTTCCACCGTTTCATTTAGTGGAGTCAACTCCAAGCTCCTGAAGAAGCGGAACCTTTTATTGGCTCGGTTGTCCCTCCCATCTCTACTCCATTTCTGACCCCCGGGGTCTTTTTGGCTGTCTACTGCATCAACATTCTTCTTTTCGGATTGCATGCTGCTTTCCGGGATGTCTATAGCATAAGCAGGATCCTCATCCACGCCTATGTATTCTTCTGCATTGTTGAACAACTCCTCTAGAGTGCCTGGCTTCTTATTTTTGATCCACCGCCCGAGCTTGGACTTTTTATTTATAGCCCCCTTTAAGGCCATTAGAGCTAGGTGGGGCTCATAGTTTCCCACCTCTGTCGCGGCGGTATTAAAGCGAGTAAGGAAGGCTCTAATATGTTCCCCCGGCCTTTGTTCGAGTTCATTTAGCTCCATAACATCTCGTACTTTTGTGGCTTGGAGCCTGAATTTCTCCCTAAACAACTTAGCCAGAGTAGCAAAATCATCTACCGACCTTGGTGGCATTTTGGTGAACCATAGTGATGCTACTCCCTTGAGGTAGGTCGGAAAATACAAGCACTTCAACTCGTCTGTGGCCCGGGCCCCATCCATGTGTTGATCATACTTAAACAGAAACACATTTGGATCGGTGGTCCCGTTATAAGCTTGCACTACTGGAGGCATGAATTTATTTGGATATGGTGCCATTTTAATTCTTTCAGTAAGCGGAGTTTTTGTGGGCGCAAACCCCCATTGCTTCTCATCATCCTTTTTCTCCAGACCATTTTCTATGATTTTACGGACCATCTCTGAGATTCGCTCCTCCTCATTGTGTTGGTCCGCGGGCGGACGCCATCCTCCTTACCGGATGTTTGCTTATGCAGACGGTCGCGGTTTGGATTTCGGGGCCCTGGACCTCCCGCTTGGAGAGGTGCCCCTTTGGCGGAACCAAGCACTTGTTGAGAAGTTGCCTTTTCGGAGTGGTTATGAGCGGGTATCTTTGCCTCTTTGCGGTTTGGATTTGACATCTCTTGAATAGAATTCTCTCAATTTGGGCTTAACGATGAGGAACCTGTTTTTCTCGTATGCGGAGTTTGAACGGATTTATCATGGGCGGATCTCATGGTGACTTTGGCCGTAGCAGCGTGCACGGCGAACATTGCCTAAAGCTTCTTCATCATCGCTTTATTTGCAATATTCATTTGGTTGGCGAAACTTGCCGCAACCTCGTTTAATTCTTTCCTCATCACCGTATCTCCGGCTATAGAGGTCTCTCCATCTTCGAATCGGTTGGCGGGAGGAGTAGCTTCATTATTGATGACATTGTCATTATTCTCGACATTTTGACTAGAAACCTTTTGACGGCCTACCTGGTTTTCCCATGATTTCAGGCAAGGAATTCAAGTAGATCGTGGTAAGACGGACTTAGAATCTCAATCGCAAGGTCTTGAACCTCGTGGGAGAGTGTGAAAGAACAGAAGATTGAATCGTCCCCACGGTGGGCGCCAAATGTTTTCGTCAAAAATGACTCAAACACCAAGAGTGCTAAGAGCACTTCACAAAGTACTTGGAAATATGAAATGTATAGCCGATCAACAAAAGAAATGCAAGTAAGAGAGACTCAATCTTTTATAGTGGTTCGATCATGTACGATCTACATCCACTTTGGTTAACGATTCCATTATTGCACTTAGAGTTACAAGGCTAATACATTCTCTTATTTCATTCATCATTACACTCTCTTAGAACTTAATCAAGGGAAATCAATGGGATTCTTCTAGTATGGCAAGTGGTAGATCAAATCTAAACTATCTTTTAAGCTTTGATGAATTTCCATGCGTTCATGATGAATTTCGAAGTGGATCTTTGCTTTGAGGTGGTTTGAGATGATGAAATTGCTACGTAGATGTTGAGAATGGAGCTTAACAGCCCTTCGGGGTCCAAGGATTCGATCCCCATTAGAGTGGATAGGGAGCTCTATTTATAGGAGTGGAGAAATGGAATGTTATAGCCTTCAGGGTCACAGGTCGGTCGGGGTTGTATTTACGGAAATGCCACTGGCCAGCCTGGCAACAGTTGTCTGGAAGATAGGTTGGCATTAGCTGTCTGAAGGACCGGTCGGTCAGGATGAGGACTGACCGGTTGGTATGGCTTCATCCCCTTCTTATGCGGATGAGTTGTTGTGGGCTTCGCAGGATGACCGGTTGGTCGTCCGTCTCAAGGCCGATCGGTGTTGTAATATTTGAAAGAAGCAAACTGCTTCAGGGGCGACCGGTCGGTACACTTGGATTCTAGCCGACCGGTGGGTGTCTTCCTGTTTGCTTTCTCATGAGGTTGCTCTGCTCTGGATTTGTGACTTGCTCGGCCGGCGTGGTTAGATTTGGACCGACCGGTGTCTTTATATACGTACCGCCCGACATGACTGGTTCATACCCGATCGGTATGCTTCTATTCTGACTGATCGATGCCTTTTTGCTGGGTCTAGCTAGGTTATTCCTTCTTGGTGGAACTGTTCGATATCGACCGGTGTGCTTGGACTCTGGACGACCGGTACGTTCCAATAAAATATATTCATGATATATTTGGTGGATAACACACGATAAATTAAAATGTGCGTTCAAATTCAATATATATTGATTTATACTTTATTTTTGATGAAAACTAATCGAAACAGTCGAATTGGCCTATGAAATACATTCCATTGTGTCCGGAATGGGGGTATTTAGCTTGCGATGGCAGTAGTTGGGTTCGATTTGGAGTTCGTTGTGTTAAACAAGTATTTTACGAATTAAATATTATTTAAATATTATATATATATTATATATATTTAAAATATATTATATATATATAAATATATTATATTTATATATATTCTGGCCAATGGGAAAACCCTAATTTCATTCCCAATTCTGCGCTGCTGTTTTCGAAATCGATGGCCACCCTCTTCAGAAATTCACCCCTTAAGATCTTCAAATCCGATCAATGGATTTCGAAATTTCAAAAGGAAATTGGAAGAGCTCATCAGGGTCTTCGATATCATTGACCATGATTCGTTTTCAGGCCCTGGACTGATAGGAATCTCACCTCAAAGAGGCGTCGCTCGTGTTCAGTTCTAGAGGCGTAGGGGGTCTCGAATTGTGCGCCACTACTAGCGGGGGGCTTCTCGCGACGCTCGATGTTGTGATGCTCTCTGATCGGCCTCGGGCGACGCCAAGGAGGAGCGACGACCAGAAATTCAAATCGACGGTTACAGGGTTTTTCCATGAAGAAGAAAGAGAAGGAAACGACAGTGATTTTCTGAAGCGTTATTAAAGGTTAAATTTATATAATTAATTTAATTAATTACCATTTTAATTATCGCAATGTAAATAATAGCGTAACTTTTCCGTACGACGTCCAAATTCAACAAAACTGGATCCATTGGGATCGTGGGGACGAGAGCTTCACAACAAGACTGACCGATCCCAATTTGGAGCACATAAGAATTTCAGGAAAATTCAAACCCGAACGGTGCTGAATTTGCCTGATAAACACTGACTGAGTGGAAACCAATGGAGAACTCTTTCTCACTCAAATTACTTTACATTTAAATATATACTAGGATGCAGACAGGGCTTAGTAGCCCCCGACACTATTTATTCAAACCATGGTTGTTTGTTTTGACTGTATTGTGTTGTTATTGTGATGTGAAATGGAATATAAAATATTCATGTGTTGAATAAAATGTATAATCGATAAAAATATCATTCTTATTGCAGAAACGAACTATAGAAAATATTCATGCGTTGAATAAAATGTTTGAACAAGATAAATGTCATTTTTAATCTGTATATGAAACTATATAAAATAGTCATGTATTGAAATAAATATTCATTTACAAATCGGACGATTTGTTTATGTACACCCATTTAACTGATATGAATTGGGATGATAAATTTTACACATTGCCCAACTGCACAAATAATATTCAGTATTTGTTGGTTGAAACACCACACGGGTATTGGGATGATATGTGACGTATACTAATCCTAATTGTTTAGTTGTATGTCAATCGATTGGTTGACAGACTGTTGAAAGCGTTAATTATTTATATTTAATGCTTATGCAGTTGTGTAATGCACTCTGGATGATGGATGATTGTTTATCATTGTAGTTATATACATGTGTTGTATAAAATCCATATAAATAACATTATATGGTAATTGATTGGGTCTGATTCCAATTCAGGAATAACGAATATTTTAAAATAACGAATATTTTAAAATAATATTCAGTAAAGGATAAAAATGTGAATTTGATGTCTGATTTTGGATGGACACGAAAATATTAAAATGTGTGAAGCCGTATTGATTAGATATGCGTTATTTTGACGCGAACGATATTTATATCGATTTTATTCATTTTTATAATGAATATTGAAAAGGAAATGATTTCAAAATCTGATATTTTGAAAATATTATCATTAATATATTAATGATATCGGATATTCGATTTTGACTTAAAATTGAAATAAAAGTGGGAATTGTTGTTAAAATGAATTTATAAAATATGTTTTGAACGAAATAAATATTATATATATATATATATAAATGGTTGGAATAGAACATCTCGCGCCGCGACCGTTCGCGAATTTCGACCATTTACTTCGAATTGACATTACGGGAGATCTGACCGACGGATTCTACTAAAAACTGGAACCTTTGGGTTCGTATCAAAAATAGCTTTCCAATGAATATAAGTGATTTAAATTTGAACGGTTAGATTTGGAATTATGTCCAAATCAAATTTGGAAAAGGTCGCTATGGATGCAGTTCGGTGGTCGTTATTGGAAATCGACTGTACGGGCCTTGATAAAATTATTAAAAATATTAATAATTTGTGTAAATTCATAATAAATGATTTGGAAAGAATTTGGATTACAAAATTCCATGTTTGTAAAGAAAAAATATATTTTTATCAAAGTGAACTAGTTAATAGCTAGAATGATAATCCAATGATTTTAAATAATTAGATTTGTGAATGGTTTTAATCTAACCAGAATTTTCTAATGTATAAATTGGAATGGATTTGAATAGAAATCATCTTTGGGATATTTCGATATTGGATTCCGTGACTATATAGATATTGTGGAGGAATTTGGAAGATAGAGATATATCGTTATTCCCCATACGATACGTGCTGGTTTCAGAATTTGATATTGAATATAAGTCGATATAATTTCTGTTTAGAGCCTTATATTTAATATTGAATTGGATTTTGGGTTTGTCGTGAATGGTGTCTTAAATAACACTGTTCTTATACCCCGTGTGAAAAGAATAAATCTTTTAATTAAGATTATTAGAGTTTCCAGTTATATTTAGTAATTGGAATAAAATGGAATGTGATTTGGGTTTATTGTGAACTGTGTTTTAAATGACATTCGTTCTTTAATCCAATTAACAATGAAATGTGATTTGAAATTTATAAATCTTTTTATTAAGATTTAGTGGAAATTTTTCCAAAGTAAAGTTTTTTCCAATTTAATAAAATAAATTAGAATGGAATGGAATGGAATTCGATTTGGTAATAATCGAAGTGAACTTCTGTGGAGGAAGACTGTTAATATATATGGAATTTAAAAGATTTTTCCGTTATTCCATTTATATTATTGGTTGGATACCGAAATTGATCACGATCATATATTGATCTGTTTTCCTTGAAGATTCCATAATTAATGGAATATGATTTTGGCTTTATCTTGAACTGTGTTTTAAATGACATTGGTTCTCTAACCCAGTTAAAGGCAGGATTGATTTCTAAAGTTAAATAATAATTAAATAATGATTTTTGGAAGATTAAAACTAAGTGGAGTTTTAATTAATCTTTAATTAGATTGAAATGTAAATGTGATAATTTAAATTATCAAATTTGTGAAATGATCGAGAATGGAGTATCACCAGTTTTTCTCCAAGTGATAGTTAAATCTCTAAATAGATTTGAACGAGAAATGGTAATTAATTTTACCGATAACACCACAGGTGTTAGATATGGAATGCTACCAGTTTTGCTCCATGGGATGAATAGGTTGGGATTGGGAAATATAATAAATGATTACTTCGGTGTGGTTTGCTAATCCCGACTAGTTTGGAAAACCATAATTTGGTTTATATTGTGAAAAGAATATTTGAATAAAAGAATATTCTGGATTGGAATGAGGCGTATGTTGTGTTTTTATAGCACGTGTTTATAAGATACGTGAGTTATTCGGAAAGACCGGGTTTATCCCATTCTGAATAACTGATACGATGATAAGTCGACGATGAAGACGGTGGTCGAAGACCGGAGATCTTCACATCATTTGGATGATTACTAATGTCTTGATTGGGAGGCATCCCAGGACAAGCTAATAAGTGGTAATCGTCCAGACGTACTTGGAGATCGATGTGATATGTGAGGACCTCTCTCCTGTATTGGACATATGGGACGAGGAATAAGGTGCCTCCAGTTTCGTTTAGACCCAGAACGTACTTGCAAATGGATGTCTGGCATTGTATTCCTTTATACTGTATTCGTTTATCTCTGCTAAATATATATCTGCTTGGCGGTGGAGAATTAATTCTCTTGCTTAACGCCCTCTCCGAGATGTATGAGCTTAGAGGTTATATATCGGCATAAATCAGTGGTATGGTATGGATTGACAGTGTGGCATGCTGAGTGGCATGTGATCAAGGATTTTTTTGAAAAGCAGGGCCTTGTGGTTGATGATCAAAGCATGGCTTTAAATAGCATAACTTTGTGTAGTGTTAATTCGCGAGCTTCACTCCCCGGTATGAACCAGAAACGGGAGAAGGATGGCTGGGAGGGCATGCGTTTCCTTCTAGCGAGGAGTGGTGTCATGGAATGGAGCCCAGACATTTTTACTTATGTGGATGATGGATAGCGAGGTACCTCGGATTTGAGTCCCTAGTGGCTCTTGATTTACGCCCTATAGGGCGGGGAAACGTATTGTTCAGGAATTGCTGATCCACTAACGTAAGTGTGGACCGGCCTTGCTGCTCCTAGGTGCAGTTGCGGCTGTATCCTGAGGCTCGGGCTAGAGAGTCTCGAATTCAGATAAGGATGATCCCTTGCCTTGGTTCATGATGGAAATCCAACTTCCAACTTCCAATATGACATTTCGGTTTTAGTTGTAAAACTAGTATGGTGACATAGTAGCATGGGATACTATGCCGTCTATGATTGATACATTTATATTTGAAGTTGTTTTGACACTATACACTTATAATAATATCAAATAAGATTTGTTTTAAAACGTACCAAGCATGTTTGGCTATTATAAGGGAAAACTCTATCATCCGGCTTGCGTTGCATTGTGTGATGGGAGAGTCTTATAATAGCTTCATTTTCTTTAATTAGCATTGCGTTGTTTGTTTTATGCAGTGGTATTCTTGGGGGTAAACCCATTTCGTGTTATACAGCGTGGTCCCTTGATTTACCATATTTTAAAGTAAAGTTTTAAATAACTATTTTAGTTCTCACACCAGCCACATGACTGACCTGGAGTTTATTGTTTTAATCTAAACTCTGGGTGCCCCTATTTTCCACATGGGCAATTAGTAGTTTTGATTTTGCAGATATTATTTTCACAGGATCCTGGATTTACAACTGGAGTTATATTCGGAAAGCTCTGTATCCGTGTATTTCTTTCAGTTGTGTTAATTATTTTTCTGCTGCATTGTAATTTTAAATCTCTGATATTTTTTTGTTGTATATTATTAGTTCATACTCTAGAATATTTGTATACTCTGATGTAATTGTTGTAACAACAATGAAGTGTTCTGTCATTCACGTTCTGATTTGTCATGTTCTCAACTCAATCCGTCCTTTTTCGTCTCTTTGGAGATCGGGGGATTTCAGATCGTTATAGCTTGGTATCAGAAATTTGGTTTACAGAGCTCGAGAACAAGACACATTAGAACCAAACGAAAGAATTCATCAGAGATTGGATTAGTAATATCCAATAAGAATGACTCGTTAGAGATGGGATCAGTAGTATCCTAGAATGAGTTTCAAAGAGTGTTATTTTTAAAATAAAATTGAAAACAAATTTTGTTTTGAAAATTTAAACCTTATTATTCGTATTTGAGTGTTTTATTTTAAATTGATTTTGGACAATCGAGTATATGAAGATTTTGCATATACGCCTTGCAAACGTGTACACAAAGCCTCAAATATACTGGATAGATATATAATCACACTCTAGTTGCCCAGAAATGATTCTACTGATGACTAAAGCATCAGTAGTTTATTTCGAGTTTCCAAGGTGGGATATCTACATATTTCCAATTGACTGGTGTGAGAACCAAAACTTAGCTAGAATATATTATTGTGATTTGGCATCAAAAACATGATTTTTGAATATATATTAAAGTTATATATTTGAAACGTTAATTAACTAATTGATTACTGATTGCTGATTGTGTTGTGTGATTATTCATAAAACCAATAAGAGAATGAATGATAAATTAAGACAATCAAATCAAATATTGAACTGAATTTAAAATTGATTGAAATTGCATACATGTACATGTATATACGCTGAACAGGTCATAGCATGGAAGCTAAAAAGAGGAATAAAATTGTATACCCGACAAATAGGTACATGTTTACTGTATTTCTTGGGTTTTGATGATTTTATGAGCCGATTGGCTAGACGCTTGGCTTTTTCCTTTTCTTTTGGATTGATGAGGGCCCTGTGAGGCAAGTTGCCGTTTTAAAGGTCTCCCCGTACAAAGGAGGTTATGGCGATATTTTTCGAAAATTTAGGGTGTTAGCCAAATTTTTGAGAAATTTGAAAATTCTTAAAAATAGAAAAGTTGAAGAATGAAAGCCAGAATGAAACTTGAGTTGGTTAGTTAGACAACTTTCAGTTCCGTTCCTTTACGAGGACGAAAAGATTTTAAGTGGGGGAGATTGTAACAACCCGAATTTTCAGAGCCAATTTAAAATTTTTATTTTAGCTATTTTAATGGATTTTGAATATTTAAAATGATATATTTTAAGTAATAATGATTTAAAATTTATTTTGAATAGAATTAGAAAGTATAAATTTATTTTAATTATATAACGAGCCTGAAATGGCGCGGCAGTTTGAAAATTCGATTTCTAACTTTGAATGAATATACATAATACAATATAAATCGGATTTCAGTAAAACAAGAAACATTTGAATCTGTTTAATTATATCTTTCTAACTAATGTGAAAAAAAATATTTCATAATATAAATTGAAAGTTATGTCCAGTTTAAAATTTAAAATAGTCGCTATGGAATTTATATATATTTAATATAATATATAGCCCTTAAAAATAGCCATTTTGCAAATGACCTCCGTTTTCAATGAAACCACTTTTGTTGGATCCGAAATGTCAAATTATTATTAGGTTTCAAATTTCATAATTTTTGGATTTAATATGTGAGCGTGGCAAAAGAAAACGTGTTTTGTCAATTTCAGTCAAATTGGATCGACCAAAAAATGGCCATTTTTCAAATGGTCTCCTAATTCGATGAAATTAGTTTTGTTAGGATCGTATCGTCAAAACAAAGCTAGATATAATTTTCTTGGAATTTTTGGAGTCAGTATGTGGCCCTGGTAAATTAAAATGTGCATTCAAATTCAATGTATATTGATTTATACTTTATTTTTGACGAAAACTAATCAAAACAGTCGAATTGGCCTATGAAACATATTCCATTGTGTCCGGAATGAGGGTATTTAGATATGGTAGCAATCCATCACTTAGAAACTCGAAAACGCACACTGATGATGCTGCTGTCATCATCGGAATTATTTTCCATCCACTGAAGTAAGTTCAGTGCTTTATTACTTTCAGCTAAAACAAATAATAATTTGACTTCGAGCCTAAAACAGAATAGAAATAATTCAGGTGATTAATATCAATTTTTATTTGAGAATATAAATGATAATAATAATTTATTATCAAGGAATTAATCGTTTTGAATTTAATTTATATTGATTTAAATTAATATCTTCTCCATATGATCGAATTGGGCTTCGAAACATGTCCCAGTGTGTCCGGAATAGTGGTATAAGGCTAGAAAAGCCGGTTGTTGTGCTCAAATAAGAGTTCGTAACCGCAAAATATATTATTATAAAATTTAAATGGATATGTACTAAATCAAATCAGAATCCGTTTAAATAAAATCAAAATCTCTTTATTTCAAATCGAATTAAATTTCGATATCAAATCAAGTAAAGAACCTAACCTACTTTAGTACCTTTACAGACCTAAATTTACTTAGTGCCTAAGTATTCTCATCTATTTAATCGCAACACACTCCCGTCTTCGTTCTCTTTACATTTCCCCTTCTTAGAAAAATCAAGCTTCAATCAAAAATGAAAATCACACCCTTCTCTGTACAAACCGTGAATTTTCTTTTCTCCCTGAGATCAAAATAAAAACTCATCGTATCCCTCTTCCTTATTTTAAACAGCCGATACCCATTTCCTTCTTAGTTCAGTTCCAAAAAAAAATATAAATCGAATTCAACTTCGAATTCGAACATGAGGGGGGTAAATCGCGAAGTGCGTGGTATCGATCGAAGTAGTGGGAGCGCAACATCATCGCGACAGGAGAAAATCTCGATTTTTGGCGATGTTGGCGTGGATCTGGGTGATAAATTGGGCGAATGACTGAGTGGAGTTCGGTTTGGAGCTCGATGAAACTTGATGGTTGCTGAGTACGGACTGTGAACTGGGGCGAGTAGTGGATGTCGAATATAAATCTCGGTGATGAAAAGGTGAATGCGAGGACTGGAGTTTGGCAAATGATATCTGGGTTGAATTGAGGGGAAAATAAGGTGAAGCTCAATCTGGAACAGTGCTCAAACAAGTTCAACTGGGTTCGGCAGTAAGGTGTAGACAGTCCAGTCAGGGTCTGTGGGGATTTGGGTGCAGGCAAATGGACTGTTGAATTAAAGGAGAAGTCTGGACAGTGAAAAGCTAATGAAGCTCAAGTATTAAAATGACTGGAATTGAGGCATTGCAATAGAGTTTGAGGTGCAGCAATAAAAATTGATGGGTTATTTGCAAGGCGATAGTGAGGTATACATTTTAATTAATTTAAAAATACGTAGATTAGTTTATTTACATCTGTTAAGTTAAAAATAAATTTTGTAACCATAAAATAAAAAAAATAGGAAATTTATTTATTTGTTTAAATAGTTAATTTAAATAAATAAATGTTAATCAGTAAATTTAAATCAAATTATCGTAGGTGCGAATTCATTCGAGAAGATTCGTAGCCGATGATTTGGAAATAAGCAGGATAGTCGACAACAACAATTACGGTGAGTATTTCTCACTCAGAATTTATTTATATTTATTTTTTTACCATTAAAAATAAATTGTTGGTTGCTTGGATGCATTTATAAATTGTTTATCAGTTGTGATTATTATAAATATATTAGTTATTTAGGCTTGGTGTTTGTGGCTATTTTATATATATTGGTGGTTGGATATTTCCCGCAGTACCATTAGCGGATGCCGCAGTATCATTAGCAGATGACCCTATGTACCCCACAATATGATAGTGGATGACCTTCTACACCACAATATCCTGCCTCGAAGTAGGATGGTATTATTTGCGATGGCTAACATCTGTGGATGCAGGAAAATAGGTTGGAGGGATCCAACTGGATTCCTCAAAAATATTATTTTTTGTTTGTTTCATATATATTATCATATATGATGTGTTAGAAAACATGTGATTGATAATTGAGTGTTTTGGGGTGTTTAAATATCACTAGGGCCTAAATGTTGATTTATAAAAATATCGCGAAAAGGGTTTTGATATTTAAATGGGAAAATCTATTTTTTTGAAATAAAATTTGAAATTAGAATGGGCTAGAAATATTAACTTGTTTTGAAAAATAAAAACAAGTATTTAATTTATAAACGATGTTTATGAAATTATTAATACAGGGAATTGAAGTAAAATTATAAACGATGTTTATAAATAAAAATGGAATGAATTTCATTGGATAATGCAGGGAATTGAAGTGAATTTATAAATGAAATGGGAAAAATTATCATTTAGACAATTTGGGAAATGTAAATTTGTATATAAATTTAAAAAGGGAAATTTAAATTAGTTTCAAAGAGAAACGATGAAATCAATTCTGACGTTCAGAATGTAAATTGAATTAAAATAGATCCGTATGGATTTATAATTTGATTTTGATTAGATCGGATTTTTTAAATAAATATTTTCAAAAATATATGTATTAGGATTGTATTAAATAGAAGTTTAAATTTTAAATATGAAATTTGATTCACTGTGCGTGTATATATATATATATAAAAGTTAAAATCAATAAAATATTCAAGAATACTAATTGGATTTCAAATGGATTTGAAATGGAAACTTGTTTTAAATTATAAAACAAGGAAGTCTTTATAAATGACATTTATAAATTAAGTGAGAAAAATTATCATTAGATAATTTAGAAGTTTGAATTCAAGTATGAATTTAAAAGTGAATTGGAAATCATTTTGAAAAAGAAAATGATGGATTTTTATTCCGAAAATCGGAATATAAACTGAATTGAAATAAATCCTAAGGAAGTATAATTGGAATTAGATTCCATCGAATTTTATAAAATAACAAGTGTGTGACCCGTGCTACGCAACGGGCATTTGTAGAGTAAGTGATTTTGGATTTTTTTTTATAGATGACATTATTAAGCTATTTTGTTAATTTCTTATTTACGTACATGTACAAAGTAGAATTAGGGTAATTAATATTGTGCTTTTTAGTTCTTCGCTTCTTGGAGCGACCGTATAAGAGTTGAATATAGTTTGAACAATAATGAATATAGAAAGTTGGTACATATAGAATGGTACTTGATTGGCACATTACCATATGACAATCGTGAACATAATTTGACTTACAAATCTTGGATCACATATTCAGTACTCAATAATAATGAAGCTAGAAATCTTTATATGGAAGTTATAAAATTTCCCTGTGGTGCATCTGCCTTTAACCATATATAAGAATAGCCCCTAGAGTAAACTGATAATTGATGAAGCTAAATATGCACATAAGAACAGCCATACAGAAATCCTCATAGGTCGATGTTATCACTTCATTAAATTTCAAAAAAACATAAAATATAATGTAAGATAGGTTCACAGAATCAATCTACAACCTTGAACCATGCAACCAATTATATGTCGAAATTTTAAAGCTTACATTTTTTTAAAAAAAAAAAATAATAGTATGGCAATTACATTGAATTGTTGGCAACTTCAAGTGTGTTCCTCTTCTTTCATTCCAGTTGGATTTCTATCTTCACAATCAAAAAAGGTAGTACTCGTCAGTCATATATAAGTTATAACAATAACATACCAACTAAACGTAACCTGAAGTGATGATTGCATACCCTCATCAGTTAGACCCGATGTTGCTCCATACCTCTGCAAGTGGAAATATAGTACAGATAAATTTTGTGAGTACCTATATATCCATCAACCTAAATACTACTGTTCCAATACATCGTGCAACTGCTTTATAAAACCTTTCACTGAATGATAATATAATAAATTTCTCATTACTATAGTCTAATTTTTATTCCACGGTAGAATTCTAAGTAGAATGGCAATGTATGAAAATTTTGTATTATATAAAAGTCAGTTCCACCAGACACGATCGTAATATTCCGTTTCACCCCACCTAAATAATTTTCGATATTGCAACTCTAATATAAATAACCGAGTATAGCATTAGAAATAATACTTTGCAGCAAACGAAAGAATGGAATCTTCAGCCAATCCAAGTTCGCATGGTTTGTTTACAGTTTCTGATCATTAAAATTCAAAGAGAAGTAAAGTAGACATGCTACAAACATGCATTTAAGAATTAGTAGGTTCCACGGTAGCATCCTTACCAATATTTGTGTTTCTTTGAACATAGAAAAAAAAATCCATGAATTGTTCCCTTTAGTTCATCACAACAGGAAGCAACAGTAAACCAAACCAATATCAACTACGATGACAAAAAGACATGGAAGGAAACATAGGCACTACTCTGAAAATAAGAGTTCAAAATGGTTAATTTGGAGGTAAAAAGGTAGGAAACAAACTTACCAACATGTGGAATTAAAAGACAACTGCATTCTGAAAATCCAGAGACGTCAATAGGACTTTGGATTCGTCGCCAAATCCAATTCTTTTTAACATGGACAAAGTCATAGTGTTGATAGTAGTAAATAAAAAGATTTGATAATAAAATTGATTTGATATTGTAAGATGGAAGAAGCAAGAGTTATTTATAAAAATATAAAAATAAATCTTACTTCCATGGTGGATGAAGTTGACCTGCGAACGAAACTGTTTAACATGGTGTAGTTGTTATTTTGTACAAAAGGGTATTAGAAATGAGATTAAACTGCTTTTATCAATTGATCAAATGATTATTAGGAATTCATTTGTACCCACTAATCTGGAAGTGAACAGAATGTTAACAAAGTTTTTGATTTGTGAACAAAACTAACCCTTCCGATGTTGCTTAATGCAAGCTGTTGATGTGTGCTGCTAATGCATGCATGATGCACAGATGCAGTGCGTGTGCAATCTATCAACAGTTGCAGCTGGGTCTTCTCAAAGCTTTAGATGTATAGTACCCAATGAGCTGTCGAAGCATGTTTGTTTTTGTGATATGGCTGACATGCGTATTTATTAGCATGTCAGCCGTTTGCGATGGCTCAGATCCATGTTGGTAGATGTGCTTAAAGCCTGATCCAGCTCGGAAGTGGGGATTTGATTCAAGTTGAGGTTGGCAGTGGTCTGATGTGCAGTTCTAAGGAGGTGATTGGATTCTGCTTGTGGCTGTTGGCGGTCTGTAGTGCCTGCACCAAAATTAAAGGGGATAAAAAGAAAAAAGGCCCCATTATGTGTGCATATATTTATATGTAAATACTTATATTGCGTTGTAGACAGCGTTTGAGAATGTGTATAGTCATAGATACGTTATATTTATGGCACTTTAAATGATATCAAAATGGAAACAAACACACACACACACACA
Organism: Allium sativum; assembly: GCA_030737875.1. NCBI lineage: Eukaryota > Viridiplantae > Streptophyta > Magnoliopsida > Asparagales > Amaryllidaceae > Allium > Allium sativum. The sequence continues at coordinate 954,916,605 of CM060926.1, read as the reverse complement.
CACACACACACATATATATATATATATATATTTGAGAGAGAGAGAGAGAAATCTATTGCTTATATTGACATGTATCTAACTTCTAAGCAAATAGTCCTCAGGTTCTTTATTATCTATCTCTTTCTCTCTCTCTCTCTGTGTACATTATATACATATACATATATATATATATATATAGACACACAAATACACACACACACACACATATATATATATATAATATGTGTGTGTGTGTGTATGCATATATACACATATGCATAAATTATGTATATGGATATTAGTTAAAGCTTTATTTGAGACTAAATAAATATTTACCTAGCAGTTAGTTAGAGGTACGAAATTTATAGTAAAAGTTCTCGATTTTTAAATGACGACGGTACATCCTTCGAAAGTAAATTGATTGTTTTTACGTTATACGTGTCTTACATACGCAAGAGAAATGTTTTTTTTAAGTATTTATCTTGTTTTTGCATTTAAATCATGTGTAATCAGTTTTAATTTAAGTTCTAATTTTGAAAAACCATTTGTTTTTAAGGTTGAACTTTTTTTCTGTTATCATTAATTAAAGATTTGGTAACATCTATAAAAAAAAGGTTGCTAGATTCTATATTTAGGTGATAGTAACATTTAAAAGAAAAATATGGCTGGTAGATTCTATGTTTAAGAAAGAATATATTCGCTAGATTCTATATTAAGTACACTAATTGCATATAACATTGTATTGGCTGGTAGATTCCATGTTTAAGAAATAATATGTTTGCTAGATTCTATATTAAGTACACTAATTGCATATAACATTGTATGTGGATAATGAAAATACATGAAGGGAACTATAGAATTTCTGAGATGCTATCGATTTGCTGCTAAACAAAAAAAATCTCTTGATAGTTTATTTTTCTACATGTGAGGAGAACGTGATGCTTCATGCAAAACTGAGATAAAGCAATAAATAAATATTGGACATGCATTAGCGGTACTTGGATGAGGTTGTAGCAGCACAGTTGAGCGATTGGAAACTCTTTTTATCTCTGCTTCTCAACCATTCAGAAAGCTCTTTTGCTTTTCTTTTTCAACGTGTTTTGCTTATGAAGATAATGAAGAATTACGTTGTTTGTGGCATCAAAGGCAACTTTCATGGTTTGTAAAGCCAAAATAAAAACAGTGTAATTAAAGTACTCATTAATAGCAAATGAACAACTAAGTCAAAGAAAAAAATTAGAAGAATTTTCTCTGTTATTAGAATAATCATACCATGCATAAAAGTTTAACCCGCATCATCCCCTTAATTCCACTTTTCGTAAACATGCAACGAACTCCTCCTATTCTGTGTTTTAAGCAAACTTCCAGATCAACATATAATAAATTTGAAACTAAAAGTAGATGTAAATTACCTTAACAAATATCCAACTTCAACATTGTTGCTGCTTCTTTCGACCTATCTTGTAATTGATATTTTCTGACAAAAGGTTTAATTTGACTGGAACAACAACAAAAAGCTAAGATCTGCAGTACATATTCAGAATAGAGTAATATTTTTCTATTCCTCGTTCTTCGGTTTGCTAGGCTTTCCATCCCAATTATTAAATCCTTATTTACCTCAAAGTTTGCCATATTGCGTCTGTTCAAACATCGCAAGCCTCACTTAAAGTGCCTCCACTTTGAATGATAAAACTTAGAATTGGGTGAAACTAAACCACACTCTGTTAAGTTGAAGTTAGAAGTAGAATTGTAATGCTCATTAGAGCGATGGGAAAGTTAGAAGTAAAAGTTTAAAATAGATCATGGGAAACATAGATGCTGAAGTAGAAGCTTAAAGTATATAAATCAAATGCTGATACTACCCCACTTTTCATTTGATAAATTGACAACACTAAATTCAAAGTAAGCTCGGTTTTGAATTTCTATGATGCTGAAATTCTTAAAAAAAATGATCAGCATTATTTGACTAACTGACTGCCACAACATACCATACCCACTCAGCCCTATCTATGGCAAGCACATAAGCTGCAAATGTTTGCCTGGTGTTAAAATTCTTAACACGTGATTAACCATAGAGCCTGCTCCAATATTGTATAATTCAAGAGCTTAAGGTTAGTAGGCAAGGATTATAGATAGATACTAATGAATACCACATGTCCTGATAGGTTTCTTGGACACAGGACCATTGTGAAATCACCACTTTCGATTGTCATACCTGACGGTTCTTGTCCATACTTCAAAATAATTGGATTACAAAACTTGTACAACACAAATTATCCAAGTTGAAAGTAAATTGTCCATGCTGCAATATTGACCTTGAGGCTGGTTTTCAATAGGTAGGCACTATAGTACACAACATGAACTCTATAAATGGTGTATCGTCAAAAGAGGCCACTAACTGATATAGAAATTCCCTCGATCCAGGAAAATGACGTTGGTGTACCCTCATGCGAGAAGATAAAGAATCAAATGATGTAAACAAAAAATGCAGTAGTTAATTACATCTATGCAAAAATGTTGATTCATACAATTATCTGTAAAATTTATGAGTATTTCCATTCGCACAGATGATTTTTTGTGAACAGAGAAGTAATAGTTAAAGAATCAAATGATTAATAACAAATGAAAATTATGTTTGGCACAACTTGATGTATCCTACTTCTTAATGGTTAACGTGTACCAACTTCCAACAAACAGCCAGTGAAAACAGACATCTATAATTTCCACGAACACATTAAATGCATCGGTAAAAGGAACAAATTACATCTTAAAAGGGAAATCCACCAATCGATTCATGACTCGATCACATGTTTGACAGCTATGTCGAACTCATAAACGTCTCATCTATGTGTGTAAATATAGTCCTAATTTTCCTAGATAGATAACTGCATAAATCAACATCCAATTAATTAGCAAATGAAAGATCAACCAAAAAACCAATGGACAATGAGAAAAAAAATGATTTATTCACAGATCTCAAATTGAATATTAACAAAAACAGTATAAAATAAATCTATAGATACAGTTTTTATAGGAAAAGTTCTAACTCTCTTTAGATAAATCTTCCAAAAGTCAAATTTTAATTACCTTTGATGAATCAGATCTTGAGTGCCAGAATACATAGTTACAGAACCAGCGGAAAGAGATAAATGCACCTTGTCTAAAATTTGAATTTTTTGACAGATTCGCATGATGAAGCATTAGACTTTGAAGATGCTTCCACAGATTGCTTAGTTCGGTCTTCACTACAAAAAGACCCAGGATGAGGTTTATCCCTTTGGACCTTCCGCGTCCTTAAGGCTGGAAGCTATCCAAATGTATGAAAGGCTGAAACAAAATATGATTCATAAAAAGATGGAGTTGAAGAAAAAGCATTATGTGAGGAATTAACGTGAAACTGAGTGGAGTAAATCCAGAAAAAAGAAGTGGCGGTGGAAATTGAATATTACAAATCCAAAGTTCCATACATCATGCATAGTAATTTAATCTATCGGCAACATCGGATTTTCTGTACATGGAGATGCCATAACATATTTTAATTGTGTGAAGTTCTTGTTAGATGCCATAAGCCATGATCCACAATTGCAGCATTGATATTTAAAATGTCAAAATTTGTCAATCAACCATGGTAATAGGTTTCTTAAGGGAATGCAGAAAATTGCCTTTATTTTTCATAACACTATCACGAAGAAAGTTTTACAGAAAGGTACAAATATTGGTTACATTTTCACATATATAAATACATCAGCAGTTAGGCTTGACAACATATACATTTGGATGCATTCATATATGGATAGTCGTACTTGTCCCTGAAATCAAATTGAATACAGGATATTCACATCCAAGAATATAGATAGATGCTAAATATTTGTGGCACATTTGTCAGAATTGTGTAAAGAAGAACTTAAGTTTAAGTTTTATTTAGAGCAAAACAGTATGTAAAATGTGGGGTATGAGATCATAATCTTCATATTGGACAGTGCCATGTCCCAATAGTGAATGTCCGCATGTTTGGTAAGAAAACATGACGATCAAAGAGAAAATGTTCAAATATAATTGCACATTTTGAACCAGAAAAATTATGCTATCGCAGGCAATACCTAACTACATCAACTGAAATTTGCAACAAAAAAAAGTAGTTGTTTCTGAATTTGCAAAGTGACAGCCAACGTATATCATCAGGAAATAGTGCATGCACACCGTCTCAATACCGAGACCAGTTGTAATCAAACTGATGTAAATATGAGAATAAATCATAAAGCTTTATAGATTTTTGAAACTACAGTCAGACACATGGCTAAAATGTTAATTTTATAATGACACATATATAACAATGTTTATCTTAGACAACAGCTATTAACTGTAAGATAAGAAATATCAAATGAAAGATCACAGAACATACAGCATGTTGAGTAACGATTTATTGTGCTTGAGAAACAAATTATTTGATCTTGAAACTTCACTCAAAAAGTTTTTGTTGTTGGCTCTCTACAAATTGGATGCTTGTTGCTGCGAAAGATCTGCACCTGCCCAAAACCTTCAACCATCAAATAATATTAACATAAGAGGGACAATTTTGAAATCAAAAATGCTATTCAACCCAAAAGAAATATTGTCGAAATCTGCGATTAGAGACATAATTTTCGGACAGACCCACATTAAATTATGCTAAATGACATATTTGCCCCCATAAATTCAAGAATTTGCACAGGCCAGCATTATTTAATAGAACTTGATTCGATCATTATAGCAGCTCCCTTTTCAAATAAAGCTCACAAAAAAGTGAAGAGTTTGTGATTAGCATATTTTCATTAAAAACGGAAGTCAGTTATTGATCTAATATTGAGTATTGAATTTGACATAATATCCAGGCAAGAGCAGACTATAATGGCAAAAATATGAAATGTATTATTATTTATTGACAACCAGTATTGACCTAGTTTAAAGCATGATGTTGCTCAATAATGATGGAATTTTTTAATGTAATTCATGGTAATAAAACATTCCTTAATTACACAGCAGTAATCACATAAGAAATACTTGAATCAACACATGAACGACTGTTACTTATGAAGTTAAAAATTACCCCTAGTGGAAATGCAGAGATGAAAAATAAGAAGGATTAAAAGAATCGAATCTTGAACCGAAGAAAGAGTAATTTTATACTATTAGGTGGATACCAAAGCTGTGAAATTATCACGTGAGAAACTAAAATATAGGATATAGGAATGATTAAAGTATCTTTGTCATCTTATTCAAAAATCCAAGATAGCATTTTTTATTTATATGATTGTATTTAGATTGTTCTGAACTCCGCCTGTGCAGTTTTCTACGCAGCCTGTCCCAAGCCAGGATAAAGGAGGAGGGTTGTGATAGGCTTGGCGAGCTAACGTAAAAACTTAGTCACTCTTATGGATATGGAACCTTATGATTATTGGGGCGTAACCCTCTTAGCGACGCGCTATATCGAGGATCGGATATGGTGTTAAATATGCAAGGGTTGGGCCGCCATTCTCTTAGTGACGCACTACACCGACGCCCCGGTGTGGTGAAAAGTGAGCAAGGGTCCTCGCATTTTTCTCGGCGGGTGCGAGGGGTAAGGAAGCTAGTCGATGATAGTAGGGTTCGGTTAGGTAGTTGGAATGTAGGGTCCTTAACAGGAAAGTTAAGAGAGATAGTGGATACTATGATTAGGAGACGGGTGAACATCTTGTGTGTCCAAGAGACTAAATGGGTGGGTCAGAAGGCGAAGGAGGTGGAGAACACTGGCTTCAAATTATGGTACACGGGTGAAGCGCGTAACAAGAACGGGGTAGGCATATTGATTGATAAGAACCTTCAGAACAAAGTGGTCGAAGTTAGAAGACGAGGGGATAGGATCATCCTAGCTAAGCTAGTAGTTGGTAAGACGGTTCTGAATGTCATTAGTGCATATGCCCCACAGGTAGGTCTAAGTGAAGAAGCCAAGAGGAAATTTTGGGAAGACTTGGATGTCTTGGTTAGAAATGTGAATAGTAGCGAGAAACTTTTTATAGGAGGAGACTTCAATGGACATGTTGGCTCATCTAGCGGGGGTTTTGAGCGAGTGCATGGTGGTTTTGGCTTTGGCAGTAGGAACCAAGAGGGTGAAGATATATTGAATTTTGCTCTTTCTTTCGATCTCATGATTGTTAATACCTTCTTTAGAAAGAGGCAATCACATCTGATCACCTTCACTAGTGGCCAACAGGCTAGTCAGATTGACTTTGTCATGACTAGAAGAGACAGTAAAGGAGATTGTGTTGATTGCAAGGTCATACCTGGAGAATGTGTCGTCTCACAATGCCAGCTCTTGGTATGCGTGTTTAGTCTTCAAGTGGTGAAAGATAAGAGAGCGAAGATTAGCAGGACGAGGTGGTGGAAACTCAAAGGAGATGCTTCACGGGTGTTTAAAGATAGAGTGATGAGAGAAGGGGCTTGGAATGTAGAAGGAGAAGCAAATGTCATGTGGACTGCGATGGCAACTTGCATTCGGAGAGTTGCTACTGAGGTATTTGGGATGACAAGAGGAAGCAAGCGAGAACCCAAGGACTCGTGGTGGTGGAATGATGAGGTGCAAAAGGCTATCAAAGAGAAGAAAGAATGCTACAAATGCATGCACCATCACAGAAGCGAAGAGAACATGCACAGGTACAAAGTGGCAAAGAAGACTGCAAAGAGAGCAGTGAGTGAAGCAAGGGGACGAGCGTACGAAGATTTGTATCAAAGGCTAAGTACAAAGGAGGGTGAGAAAGACGTCTACAGAATAGACAAGATACGCGAGAGGAGGACAAGGGACTTCAATCAGGTTAAATGCATTAAGGACGAGAATGATAGACTTTTGGTGAAGGACGATGAGATAAAGAATAGGTGGAGAGAATACTTTGATAAGCTTTTCAACGAAGAAAGTGATAGCTCCTCGACCGAGTTGGAAGACTTTGCTGACAACACCAATAGACATTTTGTGCGGAGATTTCAAGAGGCTGAGGTAAAGGGGGCGTTGAATAGGATGAAATCAGGCAAGTCGGTAGGGCCTGATGACATTCCTATTGAGGTGTGGAGATGCTTTGGAGATATAGGGATAACCTGGCTAACTAGGTTGTTTAATACTATTTTCAAATCAAACAAAATGCCAGATGAGTGGAGGAGAAGTATCTTAGTTCCAATCTTCAAGAATAAAGGAGATATTCAAAGTTGCACAAACTATAGAGGAATCAAGCTTATGAGTCATACAATGAAGCTTTGGGAGAGAGTTTGCGAGCAGCGTTTGAGGAGGTTGACAAGTGTCTCTAGGAATCAATTTGGTTTTATGCCCGTAAGGTCAACCACTGAGGCGATTTTCTTGGTTAGGCAGCTTATGGAGAGATACAGGGAGCAGAAGAAAGATCTTCACATGGTTTTTATTGACTTGGAGAAAGCTTATGACAGAGTGCCGAGGAAGGTTATGTGGTGGGCGCTAGAAAGGAAGAGAGTTCCATCAAAGTATATTACCCTTATCAAGGATATGTACGAGGGAGTTGTGACTAGTGTCAGGGCATGCGATGGTGAGACCAAAGACTTTCCAATTAACATAGGGTTACATCAAGGTTCGGCTTTGAGCCCCTATATTTTTGCATTAGTGATGGATGAAATCACAAAAGATATACAAAGGGAGATTCCTTGGTGCATGCTCTTTGCAGATGATGTTGTGTTGATTGATGAAAGTAGAATAGGGGTTAATAGACAACTGGAGTTGTGGAGGGAGACACTGGAATCAAAGGGTTTCAGGCTTAGCAGAACTAAGACAGAGTATATGAAGTGTGAATTCAGCGGTGCTAGGTCAAATGACGGAGAGGTCACCCTGGCCGGTAGAGTAGTACCCAAGAAGGAATCGTTTCGATACTTAGGATCTATGTTGCAGTTTGATGGGGAGATTGATAAGGATGTTAGTTTTAGAATTCAAGCAGGATGGGTGAAATGGCGACTAGCATCTGGCATTCTCTGTGATAGAAAGATTCCTCAGAAGCTTAAAGGAAAGTTCTATAGGACAGCAATCCGGCCTGCAATGCTATATGGTGCAGAGTGTTGGCCTACTAAGAGGCAACACGTCCAGAAGATAAATGTAGCAGAGATGCGGATGCTGCGCTGGAGCTATGGGCATACCAGACGAGATCGGATTAGGAATGAGGATATCCGGGAGAAACTTGGAGTTGCACCTATTGAAGAGAAGTTAGTCCAACACCGCTTGAGATGGTTTGGACATATCCAACGTAGGCCAAACGATGCACCTGTGCGCGTTGGAATTATAGGACGAGCTGAAGGCCCAAAGAGAGGTAGAGGTCGACCTAAGATGACGTGGGAGGAGGTAATAAAGAGAGATTTAATAAATTGGAGTATATCTGAAGAGCTTGTAGTGGATAGGAGTGCATGGAAGTTGGCAATCCATGTACCAGAACCTTAGTGTGTTTTTTTTTTTTTGGAATTCACTTTTATTGAACTTTTCTCCCATTTATTTTATTTTATTATATATATATATTATTATTCTTTATTATTATTTTTAATCGGTATGGTTGTTTTAAACTCTTTATTTATTTATTTGTCATTATTATTTATGTGATTTTATTTTAATTTTGGGTTCCATATCTAGCCAACCCCAACTTGTTTGGGATATATGGCTTTGTTGTTGTTGTTGTATTTTGATTGTTCTGCTTTTTATATATATGTTGGAATAATATTTTTTGTTATTAAAAAAAAATCCAAGATAGCATTTTTGAAATTAAATGGCATACACATGACATATCGTTGTTTATTGATTTATATATCCTAAATAGTCATAAGTGATTATATATATCATTATTTTAGAATTGTAATAATTTAAAATTATTCATTTCACAGGAAGAACGAATGCTTCACTCCTTTGTCTTAAAGGCCTCTGGTGACTGGTTTTTGTTTCCCTGAAATGGTTCAAGTTGGCCACTGTATAGGTAAGCAGTACCTCTTCTTCAAAAATGGGAAAGAAGAAGCACAATAAGGGTGAATCTATGCCTACTGTTATTAAGAGATTTTTTGACACATGTAAGGAAGTTTTTGCCAACTGTGGACCCAGAATTATGCCTCTTGATGAATATTTACAATACAAATAACATCAGCAATAAATTTAATTAAAGACCAAAATGAGCAGTAACATTTAATTATATATAACGGTTGTTTAGAATGTTCAATTAACAATATCTAGCATTAATTTCTATCTGTATGCAAGTCTAACAGTAATCAAAAAAATAGAACATACTATTAATTCATATATTCAGTGATTTTTCTGATTGATACAACTTTTAGAAAAATTGGACACGCCTCGCTTCTGATAAATTTAGTTGGAATTTAAATTCTCCTTGAATTCCCAATCAGCTCAATGTTACATATTACAGTAACTAAACAGTTGCTCAGCCAGATTACAACCTATGTACTGCTATCATTTCAAACTATTCGTGAAAATTATCATTAGCAGAATTGAAGGTAGTACAATAAGCATCGGTAATAAATGCATTAAAGACCAAAATGAGCAATAATTAAACATTTGTTTAGAATGTTATTTAAATATATGCAGCATTAATTTCCACCTCTATGCAAGTTCCACAGTAATTAAAAAATTGAATATACACAATTAATTTATATCTTTCAGTATTTTTTCAGTATCTTTTCCTGTTAATATGACTTTTACAAACATTGGGTAGACACTTCTTTTTTTCATACAGTTGGATGAAACATAAACTCTCATAGAATTCTTAATCAACTCAGTGTTACATCATACAATAACTAAATACTGAGTGAGCAAGGTTGTAAACTTTTGCACTGCTACTATTTCAAAATCACTGTAAACATTATTATTAGGGAATATAACAAAATTAAGTGAGAAAATATTATATAACTGATTCATTATTTCCAACCACACAATCAGTGGTTACAAACTTACAATACAATAGGCATCAGCAATAAATGAATTAAAGATCAAAATGAGCAGTAATTGATTATTATATAGAAAGGTTGTTTAAAATGTTTCTTTAGATATATCTAGCATTAATTTCCATCTGTAGCAAATCTTATAGTGAATAAAAACCTGAATATGCAAAATTAATTCACATATTTCAATAATTTTTCTGATTGATACAACTTTTCAAAAAAACTGCGAAGAAACTTCTCGCTCCGGTACAATTAGTTAGAATATAAACTTTCATAGAATTCTTAATCAATTCAATGCTATGTATCTCTATAACTAAATACTGGATCAGCCTGGTTATAGCCTTTGGTACTGCTATTATTTCAAAATCTTTGTAATAATTATTATTAAGAAATTCAACCGAATTAAATAATAAAATACGTATATAACAGATTCATTATTTCCGACTACACAATCAATAGTCATAGTACAAATAGTCCGAGAATGCCTTAACGTACAAATAGTTTGATGGCCATCAATAATTTCTACCTCATACTTTAGTAGTTTCTATACATATCCAACAATAGATTATGTCTTTTACATGCCTACCCCAGTTGACAGATTAGACTTGTACTGTAGATCAAAAACAAATAAACTCTTTATTAACTGAATTTTTCATTACCCAAAATTATTTACACTAACTATAAATAAGTAGAACGATCTATGACAATTATTAACAAATCACGATTAAGACATTAACCTATATCCAAAATTAAATCAAACTAATGTAATATTAACATCTTTATCCCCGCTCTTTTATCAATCCAAATCATAATGAAATAAATTGTAAACAGTAAATCTTTTATCAACCAACGTCTTAACTTATAAATGAGACATAATATATACTTCATTAAGCCAGTTAATACTTCGCATAATCAACATCAAATGAGTTGAGTATATAAAAGTAATATGAACAATTTTTTGTTTACTTAATGTAATTAATCTGCAACCACTAAAGTTAGTTGGACACACAGATAATAAGTTTGTCCCTGTTCCTACTTCCCACATTAGGAAGAACATTTTGGTTAATAAAATAATAGGTCGAAGATCAATTATAATAAGTGAAGTAATAATGTGCAAGTAAAAACACATATAGTTGGACATGTCCACAAATATAATACAAAGGAAAGCCACAGAGTAAAAATTTAAGTGTATAGGTTCAGTTACATTTAGTGGTCCAGTTACATTAGTTTGATTTGGTGGTCCAGTTACAGAGTAAAAACACATATAGCTGAGAAATTGCATATACATTTGGTGGTCCAGCTAGATTAAACAAAACTGACTTCAGAACAAATTGATTGCCAACTTATGTTTACGTTAATGCACTGACAGCTACTCAAATCATTAATACCAAAATAAATTACTAATTGACCAAACACTTTAATGGAAAGACTTGGGAGCACTAAAGTAGACCATATTCTAAGATGGTCAAATTGGACATGTTTTCACAAAATATGGCTTACACAAAAGTGCTATAAATAGAATTAATTCACATAAAAGCATAAAAATGAAATTAGTTTCGATCCATATCACCAACTAAGAATTATTTCATTAAGAAATTTAAAGGTTTGAGCACATAATTTATTTTATATATTATATTGTTACAGTTGAACATTTCAGCATACGGTTTAAAGGCTTCATCAAGTAATGCACATGTTGCTCCCTACTTATGTAGACTAAGTTAGTTTTATTTTTCCTTTATTGCTCAGATAAATACAGTAATCGTATGCACATATGTTTATTCAGACATTATCTATAAAAAGCTGGAACTTCTCCTAGGACAAACTTATCTTCATAAATGTATGTAAATCTAATGAATATATTGTCGCAAGTATTATGATACTTAAAGAATGTAAATTACCTTTTATTACCAGTAGGAGGATCCAACAGTTTTGAACATATTCAGTGCAGCATCATGGTAGATCTTCCACATTTTTTGTTCTATTTAAATATATGATTCTCTTTCTCCATGGACTTCTAGTTGGTGTAAAGTGTAAATCATGTAGATTCTGTCGAGGTAAAACCTATGAACAATAGAAGTTAAATATACATTGGAGCGGCATGAAAGTAAACATAAAACATTGCATTGGCTATAAGAGTACATCGGTTAGATAAGCCACAAATCTGTCAAGGAATAAGACTCTGAATATAGTTCAATCTAAAATGAAAAACACAGAAGTTGAATAAATTAAAATTGAAACATTTACACAAAACTAAGGTATTGAGATTTCAAGTACTTAATAGGAAAAATGTATTCTTCCAAAGCAGTCAACGTACTAATAGATTGCAGATGAGACGGAACCTGTATGAATATGATGTTCATGTTGAAATAGCTATGCACATTATCCATATCAAGAAGGATTCTGCAACATAATCCTGCAAATAATTTGCTGTCACATGCACCTTTATATGTCGAGCAATCTCTGAGTAAGTTTGAAAAAAGTGTAGGGGTTTCATCACTGTATAGATTTTGACTCGGTATTGTATTACCTATGGTGTTGCTGCAAAAATATGAAATATGATGAATCAACTATTAGTTTATAGCTTACGACAAACACTTGGTCTGCCTTAAATTAGATAGACAACATATTATACACAACACAGACTGTTACGATCACATTAAATGGTGTCGTTCGAAACCAAAATCTAGATAAAAGAATTTTTTTTGGTTGATAAATTGTTCTGTGAATGTGAAATTTTCATAAAATGAAGACACATAAATGTAAAGATTTATACAACAAAGTTGTAGTTGAGAAATTGCATATACATTTGGTGGTCCAGTTACAGTAAACAAAACCGACTTCAGAACAAATTGGTTGCCAACTTATGATTACGTTTATGCATTAACAGTTACTCAAATAATTCATACCAAAATTAGTTAATAATTAACCAAACACTTTAATGGAAAGACTTGGGAGCACTAAAGTAGACCATATTCTAAGATGGTCAAATTGGATACAGAACTGCAGCCTGCCAATGTTGACTGCCAACGAAGAAAGATGGCTAGTTTACAATCGAACTACAGGAGAGTGCATTTCAGTGTAGCCATTCAAATTGTGGATCTGCAACATGTTCAAAAAATAATTAGATAATGATAAGATCATGTTTAAATTGTTTGCCATTATATTTGTCTCCATAAATTTGAAGGGTTTCAAGCAATTTCGCATGCAAGTGAGTCGGTCAAAGAGCTAATTTGCATTTTTCTTCCTTATTTTACCGATTAAAGAGGGAAAACCAGAATTTGGGTACAAACATCGATAAACATAGAAAAACTCTAATATCATAAATCATCAGGAAGCAGGTCGAAAGTGAATTTTTAAAGGTATATATGACATAAAGAAACCATACCCGTCACATAAATGCAAGATATAGAGAAAAATCCAAAGCAGATCAGAAAATTACTAAGTTGATGTGTGTAAAAGAAAGTGATGGGTGGAAAAGGGATGGTGGAAATCTTCACATTTTCAAACGGATGGGGAGAACGGTGCTGACAAATGATGCGGTTATTCGGAAGGGAAGGTATAGGTCTGGAAGAAAAAGAAAATAAAAAATAACGTTTTAATCAATTAAGAGAGAGCGTTTCTCGTATAAGAAAAAGGGACATGTGTCATCATAAGAAGGGCTTGGTTTCTCCTATCCAGTATAAGTAATAGAATAGATTTATCTTCAAGGAAACTGGAATTTAATATAGAAAATTGAGTTATAAATAAATTTATAACTGAGTAATGAAAAATCGACAATTAGAGATAATCGAAAATATTAAGTTGGATTTGAAAACTGGATTTAATATATACTAAAATATATATTAAAACGAGATTGAAATTTAAATTAAACGAAGTTTAACGTTTATATTTAAATATAATTAAAACGAGCTTGTCGTGGCGCGGCAGTTCGTAAATTGGCATTCCAAACTTCAATTGAGTATATAGAACTCAATTTAAGTCGGAATTCTTTGAAACAAAAATCGTCAGGATCAGTTGAATAATAGTTTTCTAATGAAAGAGAAAAATCTGGATTTCGTCTTATAGATTTTGAGTTATGTCAAAATCAATTTTCCAGAAAAACAGCGCCATAACAATTATAAAATCATAACGGTTTATTTAAATAAATAAAAGGATATTAAGTAAATAAAATCCAAAAGGTACATGTTTAAATTCCATATGAGATTTTATGCGCCGAATCGGCAAGCCACTTGGCTTTTTAATTTTTCTTTTTGAGTGGGAAAGGCCCAGAGAGGCGATTTGTAGTTGTACTGAGTCACCCGTACAAAGGAGGTGCTGGTGATTTTTTTTGGAAATTTAAGGAGTTAGAATGTTTTTGAGAAAATTTGATAACTAGAAACCAGTATGTCAATATATATAATTCGATAAGGAAACAAACTTTAAATTGAATATTATAAACAAAAAGGAAATCTATGAATTAAAGAACAGAAAGAGAAATATATACGTTCTAAAAATGAATAATTGGTTTTTATGGTGTTAATTATTCGAGTAAAGATAAATTAGCGAATTGAGTTAAAAATGGCCGAATAGAGTTAAAATAAAGTGGGAATGGACGTATATATGTTAAACAGGTATAGAATGAAGTGTATAAGGATTATAAATTTAAGTGCCCGACCAAAAGGTACATGTTTAAATTCCATATGAGATTTTATGTGCCGAATCGGCAAGCCACTTGGCTTTTTTACTTTTCTTTTTGAATGGGAAAGGCCCAGAGAGGCGATTTGTAATTGTACCGAGTCACCCGTACAAAGGAGGTGCTGGCGAAATTTTCCGAAAAATTAAGGAGTTAGAATATTTTTGAGAAAAAATGTGTTAACCCATAAAATATGTTTCAGAAAATAATAAGCATGTTTGATTCGTTCTATGCTTTTAGGTCAATGGGCTCCTTGGGTCGTTAAGATTCCCCCAGCTTATTGAGCTCCTTAACTCGCTTGAGTGACCAAAATCGTTACAGTATCTTTGGTCGTTCGGACAATGCAGGATGTTCAGGAAACTTTGACATGTTTGGGTATGTTAGACCGTTGTGACATCTTAGCTCGTACGTGCTCTTTGGGTCGCTAGCCCTCTTTAGGACGACAAGCTCCTTAGCCCTCCAAAAGACTTCTAGCATCGGTTCTTCTTAGCATACCAAATTTTTAACCCGCAAAGTTCTTGGGATGCCAGCTCTTCATGTCGCCAGCCCGCTAAAGGATTTAAATCGCTCTATCAAGGTTTAAGCTGCTCTGTCCTAGTTTAGCTCGTTCCAAGTATGCTTGGGTCGTCCTGCTTCATACTAGCTCGCGCCATCATGGTACATGCGGTCTTGACCCATTCCGCATTTCTTAGCTCGTCGTCATGCATCAGCTAGCTCTGGGTCGCCCCACGTCCTTTAGCCCATTCCGCCTTCGTAGCTTGTGCCGCAGAAGAGTTAGGTCGCTCCGCGTTGTGTAGATCGCGTCGCTGTACTTCAGAAGCTTTTACCCTGCCCGACGGCCTAAAAAGAGGTTCAGGGGAATTACAGGATTGCCACCTGGTCTGGAAATCACCTATAAATACCTCCTCACTTCTTCATTTGGGGTGGGATCGATTTGGAAGGGGACGAAGGGCTGCTGGAATTTCTCCACAACCATTTCAAAGGATTCTAACATTCATCATCACCATCAAGTGAATATCCAATCATCAATTGGTCATGGCTTCCATCAAATTCATCTAAGTGACCTAAGATTTAAAGATTCATCATCCAAGTCCAAGCATTTAGAGAAAACCTTCCGATTCTTCTCTAATCACACCATATCACCGCTAGTCTTTCTATTTATCCTTCATTTTTGGTGAATTCAAGTGAGATCTATGAGTGGGAAAGTGATTAAACTTGTTGTAAGAGTGCATCAAACCTTGTAATGGACATATTGATAATGGAATCTTACATGAAAGTGGACGTAGATCCTCATCGGATCGAACCACTATAAAAACCCTATGTTCTTACTTTTATGCTTTTAGTACATCTTTGATTGCGGCCTCACCTTATTTTTCCTTACTGGATTGGTGAAGTTCAATCCATGCACCTTTAGTGTTGAAAACAAATTTCAACTTCAACATTTGGCGCCCACCGTGGGGCCGGTTCAATCTTCTGTGCTCTCACACTCTTACATAAGGTTCAGGATCTTGCATTTAGAGTCTAAGTCCATCTCACTCCGATTTAATTTAAGTCTTTGCCTGAAATTATGGGTAAACCAGGTAGACCACCGAAGAGGGTCACAAGTCAAAATGTCGAGAATGATGATAACGCCGCCGACAAAGAGAACACTCCTCCCACCAACCAATTCAAGCATGGAGAAACCTCCAAGGCCGGAGAAGCGGCGACGAGAAGGGAGCTCGACTAAGTGGTGGCTGGTTTAGCAAGTCAAATGGACGTTGCAAATAAAGCTATGATGAAGAGGCTTGAAGCAATGTTCGCCGAGCAAGCTGTTACGGCCAAAGTCACCCTGGGAATCGCACGGTCTAAGTCTGTCCAAGTGGGTCACACGGAAGATGCGTCTTCCTCTTCTTCAAGTCCGAATCAAGGGAATTCCATCCAAGAGGTCACATATCCTAATGGTCCTCGAAAAGAAGCAAAGCCTCAAACACGCGACCGCTCCAATAAAGAGACTTCTCGACAAGCGCTGGGGCCACCAAAGGAGCACCTCCCCAAGAGGGAGGCGAAGGGCCCCAGATTCCAGGTCGCGACCGTTTGCTTAAACAAACATCCGGCAGGGAGGAAGGCGCCCGCTCCATGGCCCGGCTCAATGAAGAAGAACGCATAACGGATATGGTGCGCAGAATTCGGGAAAAGACCTCGAAGAAGCCGGATGATGACAAAGATTGGGGATTTGCTCCCACCAAAACCACACTTACAGAAAGGATAAAGATGGCATCGTACCCAAACAAATTCAAACCACCAGCAATCCAAGCTTACAATGGAACAAGTGACCGCAACATATTCCTATTCAAATATGATCAGCATATGGACGGGGCACGGGCCACTGATGAGTTGAAGTGTTTGTACTTTCTGACTTATCTCGAAGGCGTGGGTTTCTTTGGTTCACAAAACTACTACCCAGGTCTGTAGATGACTTTGATACCTTGACCAAGTTATTTCGAGAGCAGTTCAGGCTCCAAGCAACAATGGAGCGAGATGTTATGGAGTTGAATGAGCTTGAGAAAAGTCCGGGAGAACCAATCAGAGATTTTCTCACTCGCTTCATTGCTGCTGCTACCGAGGTAGGAAATTATGAGCCTCGCCTAGCCTTAATGGCCTTGAAGGGGGTTATAAGAAAAAAGAGTAAGCTTGGTCGGTGGATCAAAAAGAAGAAGCCAAGTACACTTGAGGAATTGTTTGATAAAGTAGAAGAATATATAGGCATGGACGAAGATCCAGCCTATACCATGGACATTCCGGAAAGCGGCATACAACCTGAAAAGAAGAATAATGATTAGAAATCGGCCAGAAAAACCTCGGAAATCAGAAAAGGAGCAACGATGGGAAGAACAACCGAATCAACAAAAAGTTCCGTTCCTATGAAAACTCGGAGTTGACTCCATTGAATGATACTGTGGAAAACATTTTCATGGCTACCGAAGAGAGTGAGGAATACCCAGTCCCGAAGTAGGTAAAGGTTAGTGATGCAGCAATCAAATCCGGGAAATTTTGTCGATTTCATAACCAGCCAGGGCATAGCACAAATGAGTGTTGGCATCTAAAGAGCCTAATCGAGGAACTGATAAGGAAGAACGGACTTCAGCAGTACACAAAGAATCCTCAAAATGCCCAAGCTCCTCAAAGCCAGGGAATGTCCACCAGACAACCGAGGAAAGGAGAGAATGTTGTAAATGTTGTCATGCTAAGGTTGATCATTAACACCATCTCAGTAGGTCCACACCCGGCCGGAAGAAGCTGGAGAGACATTATAAAATATGCCAATGAGACGAAGAACCTCCCGAAAGGAGAAGAACTCATGATTATGGACGAAGATTTTTCATCGAAAATACCAAGATCTCCCTGGGATGACATTTGTTCAAAGATCGAGACTCAGAAGGCTTGATAACTCCAACCGTGGATCCAATAGTGTTAACCATAGGCTTGGGAACTGCTACTGTCAGAAGCGTTTTGGTTGACAGCGGAGCATCCGTCAGTGTCCTTTTCATCAATGCCTTTCATAAAAATCATTTTTTTTCTATTTTCTAAAAAAGGGGGCGGTCCTTAAATGTAAATTTTTACATTTTTTTATCTGTTTTTAATTTAATCCAATCCTATTTTGTTTAATTGATCATGAAGCTCTCCATGGAAGATGTGAAAGCGTGCCAAAACAAAATCCATGGATTCATAGGGCAAGTCGTTCAGCAAGTTGGAGTCATCAGCTTGCTCGTTGTGCTCGGAGAAGGGGAGCAAAAGGCTGCACAAAAGCAAGATTTTGTTGTAATCGATGAGTTGTCCGCTTATAACGCCTTTCTTGGAAGACCAACCCTCACAGCATTCAGGATAACAATGGCTCTATGGTATTTAACAATGAAATTGGCTACCAAAAACGGAGTTGGAGTGGTAAAAGGTGACCAACAGGCGGCAAGAGAATGTTATCTGGCTGAACTTGCAGAGGCGAGAAAGAAAGAAGTGAAAAAGGATGTTGGGCTTCCGCCCAGCATCCACGAATCCCCCTAATAGCAATTAAGGCGGGCCCCCATACTGGTGGGCACAGTGGAGCCCAGAAGGAAGTCGATCCGAGAAAAACTAGTATGGGGTAAAACAGAGCGGCACCTGCTGAGGACACTATCTTTGTTCCAGTACATGATAAAGATCTTGACCGAGTCCTCAAGATAGGTTCTCAGTTGGGCCCGAAATTACGGAATGATTTAATATTGTTTTTAAAAGCAAACTTAGATGTATTTGCACGGACGCACTCTGACATGTGCGGAATATCACCAGATGTAATTTTTCACAAGTTGAATATTAATCCTAGTTTGACTCCTGTAAAACAAAAAAGGCGAATGCAAGGACCTGAAAGATCTGTGGCACTAAAGGAAGAAGTAGACAGATTGTTTAAAAACAATTTTATACAAGAATCAACGTATCCTACTTGGGTTTCCAATCTAGTCCTTGTTAAAAAATCCAACGGTAAATGGAGAGTGTGCAAAGATTACTCAGACCTTAACAAAGCATGTCCCAAAGACAGTTTCCGGTTACCAAGAATTGACCAACTTGGGCACGAGCTTTTGTCATTCATGGCTGCATACTCTGGCTATAATCAGATCATGATGCATAAACCAAACGAAGAAAACACGAGTTTCTTAACCGACAGAGGTTTATATTGCTACAGAGTTATGCCGTTTAGATTGAAGAATGCGGGAGCAACCTACCAAGCGCCTGGTAAATTCCATGTTCAAATCCCAAATCGAGAACAATATGGAGGTCTATGTAGATGATATGCTGGTGAAATCCAGAAAGGCAGAGAATCACCTTGAGAATCTAGCCGAGATGTTTCACATCCTTAGGAAGTACGGTATGAAGTTGAATCCTCTGAAGTGTTTATTTGGAGTCTCATCGGGGAAATTTCTCGGATTTATAGTTAACGCTAGGGGCATTGAAGCGAACCCTTCACAAGTCATTGCATTACGGGAAATACGAGCTCCAAGGAAGAAGAAAGAGCTTCAGAGTCTTAATGGGAAAATTGCTGCCCTTAACCGGTTCATCTCCAAAGCAACCGATCGGTGCATTCCACTTTTTGATGCTTTGAAAAAGGGAAAGAAGGACTTTCAGTGGACTTCAGAGTGTCAAATAACTTTTGAAGAATTGATTAAGCATATGGAGTCACTACCGATTCTCTATAAGCCTAGACATGGGGAAGAGCTTTTCCTGTATCTAGCTGTCTCATCACATGCCTTAAGTGCAGCACTTGTCCGAGAAGATGATAAAGTCCAATGGCCAGTTTATTATATTAGCAAGCGGCTCGCCGGAAAAGAATTAAACTATCCAAAGTTGGAAAAATTTGCATACTGTCTACTTATTGCGCCTAAGAAGTTGAGACCATATTTCCAATCTCATCCAATAAAAGTTCTCACCGATCAACCGCTAAGGCAAGTCCTATTTCTCCCAGAAACTTTGGAAGTTTATTGAAATGGAACATTGAGCTTAGCCAATACGACATCACATATCACCCCCGAAGAGCTATTAATGGGAAAGCCTTAGTAGATTTCATTGCGATTTCACAGACAGGGGAAAGGAGGTTGAAGAACAAGTAGAGACAGTGACAAACTGGAAGCTGTACTTCGACGGATCCAGAAATTATTATTGCTTAGGGGCCGGAATTATCTTAGAAACTCCAGATGGTCATTCCCTGTGTTATGCTC
The DNA here is from genome assembly GCA_030737875.1 of Allium sativum. NCBI lineage: Eukaryota > Viridiplantae > Streptophyta > Magnoliopsida > Asparagales > Amaryllidaceae > Allium > Allium sativum. Next base: position 954,896,277 of record CM060926.1, on the reverse strand, counting down.
TAAGATTGGAATTCCCATTGACAAACGATAAGGCCAAATACGAAGCATTAATAACAGGACTGAAGTTAGCAAAGGAATTGAATCTGAGAACTTTGCAAATCTTCAGTGATTCGCAACTAGTGGTGTGTCAGGTCCTTGGAGAATTCCAAACTAAACTTGGAAACCTCCCTTCTTATCTCATCAAAGCTATGGAATTTCTCAACAACCTCGACCACTACACGATATATCACATTCCGAAGGAAGAAAATTCAAAGGCAGATTCTCTTGCCAAATATGCCAGCTCTTCGGATGCACAATTGCTGTGTCTTATTCCTATAGAAGTCCTTTCATCTCCCGCCATCGAGTAAGAGGACGTTGAACGGGTTATGCAAATGAATGAAGAACCCGTCTCATGGATGACTCCAATCAAGGAATACATCCTTAAAGGGACACTCCCTGAAGAGCCAAAAAAGCGAAGGAAAATATTATGCAAGGCTCCATTATATCTTATTCAGGATGGAAGATTGTACAGACGAGGATTTTCTATGCTCTTGCTTCGATGTGTAACAAAGGAGGAATCAAAAGCAATCGTAGCAGAGTTACATAAAGGAGATTGTGGAGGTCACATAGGCTGTCAAGCACTAGCCAAGAAAATTCTGCGATACGGCTACTTTTGGCCCGATGTGAACCTGGATGCGATGATCTATGTTAAGAAATGTGATAGATGCCAAAGGTTTGCAAAAATTCCAAGAGCACCTCTTACTGAATTGACTAATATGGTAAGTCCATGGCCATTCGCTGTTTTGGGGCATAGATTTGATCGGAGCGTTACCTACAGCCAAATCAAATATGAAGTACGCAATAGTGGAAGCTGATTATTTCACTAATTGGGCTGAAGCTGAGCCACTAGCCACTGTTACTTCAAAGAAGGTGATCAATTTTGTCCTGAATAATATCATCTGCAGATTTGGTGTGCTACAGAAAATAATCACTGACAATGGAACACAATTTGAGAGTAGATAATTTCTAGATTTTTGTGCTAAATACAAGATCAAGAAGAATTTTGCAGTTGTCGCCCATCCACAGGCCAACGGGCAGGTGGAAGCAATCAACGAAATCTTGAAGTCGACTATTAAGAAGCGACTAGAAAAAGCTAAGGGCGCTTAGGTAGACGAGCTTCCGCTTGCAATATGGGCGTACTGTACCACTCATAAAACTGCAATGGGACATACTCCATTCTCGCTTGCATTTGGATCCGAGGCTATGATTTTAGTGGAACTGGAAGTTCCAACTCACATAAGAATCCACTTCAAACAAGAAGAGAATGAGAAGCTACAACTAGAAGCACTCGATTTTCTCGAGGAAAAGAGAAGAGAAGCGAAACTCATAGTCCTAGCGCATCAGAGAAGAATAGCTCGTCATTTCAATGCTAAAATAAAACGCAGAACCTTCCAAGTTGGGGACCTTGTCCTCAAAAGGATCATGACAGGAACCGGAGTACTTGAACCTAACTGGGAGGGGCCATATGTGATTAGCTAGAAATTCTCTAATGGGACTTTTGAACTAAAAACAACGGATGGACTCCAACTTACGAGAGCATGGAATTCCATACACCTCCATCACTACTTAATTTAATAATTTTTTCATATTATTCGATAAAGTTGTAAATATCATGCATTGTGAATACCGTGCAACATCATTTCAAGCTTTGTACATACTAATGAAAGAAATTGCTTTAGTTGCCTAAATCGTATGGTTTGCAAACAGTTTGCTAAAAATTTGATTTTGATCGCAGGTCCCTCAAAGAGCGTTAACGCATTGTTGGCCTAATAAGACCTGGTGATTACCGAAGCACATACCGACCGGGATAGCTCAAACACCCATTGCTTAATGCTTAAAACATCATTTGCAATCAAATAAATGATGTGTGGCATAGAAATGCAAGAAAGAGACACTATGGACAGAATGGTCAACTGGCGTGGTGTTCAAAACTACAAACAAAGTTGCAAGTTTCACTAAAGGGGCACCTTATTAATTGCAAGGTCCTTGGCCCTAGTTCTAACAAATCGCGGTAAAGCCCGATAAATGAACTAGCGTATGCCCCGTGAAACATTGCAACCTAAAACCAAATATGTCCCCGAGGGGCACTCGGTTCATCGCCGATGCCATTGATACATGGCTGGATAGCGATATAAACACTGGGTTTTAAAACCAAAGACCTCCCCGATGGGCACTCGGTTCATCGCCGATGCCATTGAACCAAAGACCTCCCCGAGAGGCACTCGGTTCATCACTGATGCCATTGATACATGGCTGGATAGCGATATAAACACCGGGTTTTAAAACCAAAGACCTCCCCGAGGGGCACTCAGTTCTTCGCCGATGCCACTGATACATGGCTAGATAGCGATATAAACACCGGGTTTTAAAACCAAAGACCTCCTCGAGGGGAACTCGGTTCATCGTCGATGCCATTGATACATGGTTGGATAGCGATACAAACACCGGGTATTAAAACCATATACCTCCCCGAGGGGCACTCGGTTCATCGCTGATGCCATTGATACATGGCTGGATAGTGATATAAACATCGGGTTTTGGCTGGATAGCGATATAAACATTGGGTTTTAAAACCAAAGACCTCCCCGAGGGGCTCTCGGTTCATCGTCGAAGCCATTGATACATGGCCGGATAACGATATAAACACTGGGTTCTAAAAGACCCCTACCGGGGCATCCGATCATATGTCGGGTCTTCCAAATTCGGTTAGTGACGGACCCAAAGACCTCCTTGGGGAACCCTACAAATTCTACAAGTGGCCGAGTCATTCAGTCACAACGAATAATGGGTTTACAAATACCTCTTTAGAGGAACAAAATAAGACCTCTCGAGCAAGGGCACGAAAATGGAAATACATCTCTGTAAAGAGATATAAGCTCGATCAACTATATTGAAATCTTCTAGTCATGATCATGCCAAGAAATTCAGCAGTCACCAAAATGCATGACTAAAAGATTACAAACGAGGTCGATCACAAAATATAATGTTTAACCTTTAAAGTGTGTGGCAAATTTTGGTATGGGGCATTACCGCCGCATTAAAGAAATTTAACAATGCTCGCCTCTTAAAACATGCCACAAATTCATCACATTCTTAGAGTAAAGGTTGAACATCTGCAAGGGTTGCCCTAACCAATAAAGTTGAGCCTTGAAATGGCTATAGCAAATTTGAAAACTTCAATACTGTGATAAACATAAAGGTGATTGTTCGCGGAATAGGAAGCATCAAAAGTTGCTTTAACCTGAGTCAAGGAAGTTCAACAGTAAAACTGGTTAAGTAAACCCAGCTAACAATGATTCATGACTACAGTAAAAATCCAGTTCATAAAGAGGCACCACGAAGTCTTAAGCATTACAGAATAAAAAGACTTATGACATAAAGAATTCGTGATGCAAACATGAGAAGAAAGCAAGTATGAAATGCAGAACATGAAGTCTAGTCAGGTAGCATAGGGTATACACAGCCAAAAACTACTTCATCCGCGAAGCATGTCAAACACAGAGTCAAGTACATAAGATAGAATCATAAGCGAGGACTGGCACTTGCATAGAACAATCCAGTTTAATAATGTACATACATAAGATTACAGACCAAAAAGTCGAACAAGAAAGTCATGATTTCTACCAATTACAAAGTCGCTTCTTAAGCAGAATAAGAGGAAGGCGGCCCTATCTTTCCCTCCTTACCCAAAAGCTCGGCGATGACCCTATCTCTAGACTTCAAGGTCTGGATAAGCATGATCTTGTCATCCTCCAAAATAGAAATTCGTTCAAGCTACTCCTTGTTCAATCTCTGGAGGTATTAGGCAAGCATGTTCCAGTCGGTCATCTTCTTTGCAGTATAATTCTCAAGGAGGTTGGTGTGCTTTTCAAACTAGTCCCTGGTGTTGTCAAGTTGAGCAAGTGCACTACACTGTATGGCATCTATGTCGTCAGGAACGGTCTATTGGTCGAACGGATATATGTCCACCTCAACACGCGCCCCTGCAGACACCACCCTTCGAATCGACTAGCAAGCTTAGGGTGGCATGGTTTAGAAACATAGCGAGGCCTATCCATGACAGCTCAAAGGTCTTCAAGAGATGAAGCGTTACAAGTAGGAGGGTTAGATGTAGAGTAAGCATCTGTTACAGGCGACTCGTTCGATTTATGACGCTTTCGAGAATCATCTTCCTTCAAAGGACCTTTCATCTTGTTATGGCTAGTAGACATCCTACATAAGCAACTTCATTCATAAATATACAATGAAAGAGAGGAAGAAAGAAAGCATTTGCAGGAGTGTTCAACCCAATCAAGGTTTTAGGTCGTTGAAACCAATCGGGATTTTGGGTCATTAAAACCAATCAAAGTTTTAGGTCGTACTAAACTTTTCAAATTTCTAAGTAGTTCCATTCAAATTTAAGGTCGCCAAAACATGTCAATGCTTTAGACTATAAGTTGAAAACGACCTAAAGCTGGGAATTGAAATAACGACCTAAGGCCTTGAGTTATCTTAACGACCTAGAGCGAGGTCGCAATTTGAAAAGCTTAAAGAGAAAATGACGATCCAAGGTGTGTAGTTAATTCAAATGAACAAGAGGTTTTCAACTTCAACAGCCTGCAACTTGAAACACACTACCATGGGTCGCGACTATAATATAGCTCCATTTTAAACCGCAAGCGTAGTTGCAAAATCAAGGGTAAAATTGCAAAAGGGAAGGTATTATTTCGAAATCATCGTTAAATGACATGCTTTGAGGTGTTAAGTCCAACGGAATATATTTATGTGTCACGAAAATTCAAAATTTGCCATTCAAAGATTGAATACAAAAATAATCAAACCTGACAAAGGACGATCTCAGATTTGGGTGTGGATTGATGATTTGCTTCGTGATCCAACCCTAAACATTCTCACAAGATAATCGATTTCAGCAAGAGTTTGGGACGAGAGATTTTTTAGTCCAAGGTGCCGCCATTGACAAGTTTCAAAGCAAAAAGGTAAATAATGAAAGGAAGGGTCTGGAATTAGATATAAGGGGTAAAGGCTTATTGGGCTAAGCTTGGGTTGAAAGCTTATCTGAAATGTGAAGGCCCGAGATGACCTAAATTATATTCTAAGACCTTTGGCGACCTAAGGTCCATAACGACCTACAACAAAGAATGTATGGGAAAGGTTAAGTTCAAATGGACCTAAAACGCCAACGAGCTAAATCCAGCTTCGGAGCCCATCAACGATCCAGGATACAACTGCGACCTAAAATCATGTCATGACTTAAGTTAAGAAGTTGAAGTCTGGAACGACCTAAGGTCTGAAACAACACAAAGGTTCAAACGACCTAAAGTCCCTAGCAACCTAAAATTCCGACCTGACAACATGCTAAGGTTACTAAGTTGGAAGCCTGTGTTATCTTTGATATACACAAACTTCGAGGGGCAAATGTTAACCCATAAAATATGTTTTAGAAAATAATAAGCATGTTTGAGTCGTTCTATGCTATTAGGTCAATTGGCTCCTTGGGTCGTTAAGATTCCTCTAGCTCATTGAGCTCCTTAGCTTGCTTGAGTGCCCAAAATCGTTACAGTATCTTGGGTCGTTCAGACAGTGCAGGATGTTCAGGAAACTTTGACTTGTTTGGGTATGTTAGACCGTTGTGACATCTTAGCTCGTACGAGCTCTTTGGGTCGCTAACCCTCTTTAGGACGCCAAGATACTTAGCCCTCTAAAATACTTCTAGCATCGGTTCTTCTTAGCATACCAAATTTTTAACCCGTAAAGTTCTTGGGATGCCAGCTCTTCATTCGCCAACCCGCTAAAGGATTTAAATCGCCCTATCAAGGTTTAAGCTGTTCTATCCTAGTTTAGCTCGTTCCAAGTATGCTTGGGTCGTTCTACTTCATACTAGCTCACGCCACCATGGTACATGCGTTCTTGACCCGTTCCGCATTGCTTAGCTCATCGTCATGCATCAGCTAGCTCTGGGTCTCCCCGCGTCCTTTAACCCGTTCCGCCTTCATAGCTCGTGCCGTAGAAGAGTTAGGTCGCTCCGCGTTGTGTAGATCGCGCCGCTGTACTTCGAAAGCTTTTAGCCCGCCTGACGGCCTAAAAAGGGGTTCAGGGAAATTACAGGATTGCCATCTGGTCTGGAAATCACCTACAAATACCCCCTCACTTCTTCGTTACGGGGGATCGATTTGGAAGGGGTCAGGCTGTTGAAATTTCTCCACAACCATTTCAAAGGATTCTAACATTCATCATCACCATCAAGTGAAGATCCAATCATCAGTTGGCCATGGCTTCCACCAAATTCATCTAAGTGACCTAAGATTTGAAGATTCGTCATCCAAGTCCAAGAATTTAGAGAAAACCTTCCGATTCTTCTCTAATCACACCATATCTCCGCTGGTCTTTCTATTTCTCCTTCATTTTTGGCAAATTCAAGTGAGATCTATGAGTGAGAAAGTGATTAAACTTGTTGTAAGGGTGCATCAAACCTTGTAATGGACATATTGATAATGGAATCTTACATGAAAGTGGACGTAGATCCTCATCGGATCGAACCACTATAAAAACCTTGTGTTCTTACTTTTATGCTTTTAGTACATCTTTGATTGTGGCCTCACCTTATTTTTCCTTACCGGATTGGTGAAGTGCATTCCATGCACCTTTGGTGTTGAAAACAAATTTCAACTTCAACAAATTGATAACTAGAAACCAGTATATCAATATATATATATATATATATAATTCGATAAGGAAACAAACTTTAAATTGAATATTATAAACAAAAAGGAAATATGTGAATTAAAGAATTTAAAGATAAATATATACGCAGTTAAAAATGGATAATTGGTTTAATATGGTGTTGATTATTCGAGGTAGGTTGTCTTGTCTGTTTTGAAGTTAAGGATGTTTTCAGTCAAGGTCTGAGAGGTAATTATACCCCAACTTGATTGATTTCATTATTAACCGATAAATAGGAAGATTCAGACTCGAAGATAAATGTTTAAAGAGATTTAGTTGAATGAAATATTTTGGGTTGTTGTAACGATGTTTTACGCAACATTCATTTTAACCTAAGTAAGTGAAATTTTGGAATTATAATAATAAATATTTCCTGAGTGTAGAAATGAATGGTCGTGAAAGGGAGAAGTAATTGGAAATGTATTTCAATTATAAATAAAAGTTATTTTCTAAGTATAAAAAATAAAAGAAGGCGATATATGAAAATGTTTTCCCAATAGCATAAGAGGCCAAGATGATTATTGAAATTATTGTGTTAACAAATACTGATAAGGAAATGGAGAAGTGGTTTAATTAATGAAATATTAATTAAGGGGCCCAGTGATTATATGATGTTTGGATGAATGTTTGCTTGTTTTCTTCGATAGTTAAATAACCGACTATCGAAGTATTGGCCAATATCGTTGTCAATATGGAGAGACCGGTTGGATTATTATCCAAAAAACACTCTGTATTGGTAGTAGCATTGCAAATCAGATTATATAAGGACAAATCGAAGACGGGGTAAAGTGCAAGGACTTTTTCTGTTAATCCTGGGTAGAAATTGCCTAAGATGGTTTATTGGAAATTATGCCTTCGGTTTCTTTCAGTCCCAGAACGAACGGGTATGGACGAATGTATGACAGAGTTTTTCAGATAATCGCATATGTTGGTCTGTACAAATACACATCTAGTGGCGGAGGATTTATTCTCTTAGCATAATATCCAGAATATCTTTGTGCAAATCAATTAGTGATTAAAGGATTTGACGATGTGGCATTCAAAGTGAATGAAGATATGGCATGTCAAACGGATAAGCGTGGCCTCTAGCCTCACAATCGGAACTGGTAAAAATCTGGTGGGTCGCATGGCTAAGTCGGTCGCATCGAAGTAGGGTGTATTGTCACCTGATCTAGAGAAATTCCATTCGCTTCTTAAATCTTTCGATGCTATCCCTTTTGGGAAACGGTTGCTGATCCCAACCGTTGGTGACAATACATTCGGTACTCTCAAGCGAAGTGAGGGGCCGGTCATGTTTAGCCTGGGTTGCAAGAAGCTCTTGTCGAACCCAGTGTATTCCTCTCTAGAGATACACTGTCGGAAGGTGGTTGCCCACACCTTGCCACGGAAATCCATTCTCCAATAAGCGCCCATTTTTTTGATTGTATACTATATATGTAGAGCGTGAGATGCAAGCATTCTGCTAGATTGTTATTTATTTGTATTTAGACATTATTATAATATCAGAATATTATATGATTCCAAAAATGTTTTGGGTTATCGTAAGGTAAAGTTCATCCGTGTTTATGTGTGGATCGATCTTACGATTATCCTTTCTTTTAAAAAGAAATTTTTAGAAGTTAAACAAATGATTGGAGTTTACTCACACCAGTCCCATGACTAACGCAGAGTTTATTTTGTTTTGTTTTCCCTAAACTCTTTGGTGCCCAAATTTGTATGGGCAGTCAAGTAGTTCAGGTATTTTCAGATATCCTTGGAGGAGCTTGGAGCAGGAGGCTTCAACGTTAGATATGTACTGTTATTTTCGCTGTATTGTAAGTGTTGTACTCTGATGATGATATGTATAAACAATAAAAAAATTGTATTCCAAAAGTTGTGTTATATATTATATTGTATTCCGCTGCGATGTGAGATTCTCTGTTTTGTGTTTATGTTCTTCTTCTATTCTAATATTTCTATCTTTCTATTTCTCACCCTCTAACTTCTTTCTATTAATGATCCGGTAATGGACCGTGGATTTTTGTCCTCGAAAATGAATACAAAACACCATGTCGAACATTCAAGCACCGAAAACACAGGAACGTTATTAGGAGAAATTAGAGGGTGAGATAAGAAAGAAAGAAATATTAGAATAGAAGAAGAAGAAGAACCAAACACAACACAGAGTCTCACATCACAGCGGAACAAAACATAATATAAAAATAAATCTTTACTGAGAGCTTTGAAAATACTTACAATCATCAGAGTACATCAACACATCTGGACAGTTATAATAATATGTCCTCATATACAACACACAGCAGAATAATATAATATCATACGTCTGAATTCCTCCAGGTCGTCTCTTCACAACATCCGATAACATGAACCTGTACAACCCGGTCTAACCCGAGCATTACAAACGCCGGATCAGTCTGGTGAACCAAAGTGAGAAAAACCACTAAGTTTAAAGGTATCACACAACTTGATTTTAAAGTCAAAACCTTTTTGAAAGAAAAGGATAATCGTAAGACCAAATCCACACATAAATATAGACGGTTTTGACCTTACGAACCCAAAACAGTTTTGAAATCAATATTTTATCTGATACTATAATAGTGCCTAAATACAAATAAATATCAATCTAGTAGAATGCTTGCATCATACGCTTTACACATGTAGTATACAATCAAAACCGCGGGCACTTATTGGAGAATGGATTTCCAGAGCAAGGTATGGGCAACCACCTTTCCGACAATGTACTTCCGGAGATGAATACATTGGGGTTCAACAAGAACATCTTGCAACCCAGGCTAAACATGACTAGCCCCTCACTTCGCTTGAGAGTACCGAATATATCATTACCATGGTTGGGGGCCAGCCAACCAAACCGATAGCATATATACAAAAATAGAAAGGGACAACCGAAGGCATTTGATTTCACCAGATTAGGTAATGATATACCCTTTTGATGGGTGCGACCCACATAGCCATGCGACCTACTCGATTTTATACCATTTCCCGGTTGATGAGGCTTGAGGTCATAATTTATTTATTTATTAAATTATTGTTTTCTTCTGAAACATCTGGCCACCATTCACTTTGAATGCCACATTGTCAGATTCGCCAGGAAATCACTAATTAACGTCCACAAAAATTGCAACAACCCAGAATTTCAGAACCAATTTAAAATTTTTATTTTAGCTATTTTAATGGATTTTTAATATTTAAAATGATTTATTTTACATAATAACGATTTAAAATTTATTTAAATCAAAGTTAGAAAGTATAAATTTATTTTAATTATAAAACGAGCCTGAAATGGTGCGATAGTTCGAAAAATCAATTTTAAACTTTAAATGATTGTACAAAATTCAATATAAATCGGATTTAAGTAAAACAAGAAACGTTAGAATGTGTTTAATTATATCTTTCTAAAGAATGAGAAAAATCTAGATTGCATAATATAAATTGAAAGTTATGGCCAGTTTAAAATTTAAAATTGTCGCTATGGAATTTATATATATTTTCAATATAATATATAGCCTTTAAGAATAGCCATTTTGCCAATGACCTCCATTTTAGACGAAACCACTTTTGTTGGATCCAGAATGTCAAATTATTGTTAGGTATCAAATTTCATAATTTTTGGAATTAATATGTGAGCTTGGCAAAAGAAAACATGTTTTGTCAATTTCAGTTGAATTGGATCGACCAGAAAAAGACCATTTTTCAAACGGTCTCCAAATTCAACAAAATTGGTTTAGTTAGGACCATATCATCAAAACAAAGCTAGATATAATTTTTCTGGAATTTTTGGAGTCAATATGTGGCCCCGGTATATTAAAATGTGTGTTTAAATTCAATATGCAGTAATTCATATTTTAATTTTGATGTAAACTATTCGAAACAGTCGAATTGGCTTGCGAAACATATTCCATTATGTCCGTAATGGGGTAGCTAGGGACGACAGTCGTCGGGTTTGATTTGTAGTTGGGGTGTAAAAACACTATTTTTGGAATTTAATATAAATATCGACCAATCATAAAATTTCTAACCTAATTTTATTTCATAAAAATTTCCGCCGCCTCTCATATTCAAAGGCGATTCACGGCAAAATCGCTCCAATCCATTTCATCTCCGATCTGAAAATCCAAGCCATGACTCACGAAACTCTCTGAAGGAAATTTAAAGAGCTTATTTCGATCTTGAAATCCAACAGGTGTAATTGGAATTAGTGGCGTCATTCTCTCGAATCTCTCTCTCAAAGGCGCGCCGCTTCCTCGTAAATTCCGATCATCTCCGACGATCGATTCTGACAAGGAGGGGTGCTGGAGGTTGCGCTTGCAGAGGTGGAGCTCGTGGGACCCTCAGATCAACGTCACGGCAGCTCTGGCGATTGGAATTTGGAGCCCTAGCTCGTGTGTTGGGTTCGAAGACGACCTGGAGTATAACAGTGAAAAGGGTAGTGTTTTTATTCGTTACTAATTTAAATAATTACGCAATTAATTTTGTATATTAACAAGTAATTAGATTTTAAATATAAATTAGCATTGATTTTAGTTTTAGTTTTTTATATAATATAGCATTGATTTTATGTTCAGTTTTTTTATAAAAACAACATTGTTTTATTTTCAGAAATTTATGTAATAGCTTTAGTATAAAAATATGATTTTTATATATAATAACATAGTATAAAAAATTTGATTTTTATATATAAGAACATCGAATTAAAAAGGTGATTTTTAAATATATATAACGTTAATATAAATGTGATTTTTAAAATGTAAATAGCGTTGTTTAAAAATATGATTCTTAATATAAACTGCGTGAAATAGATTGCGTTGGAATCACGGTGAAGAACATTATGCGGTGGAACAAATCTGGAAGTTGGTTAATTTTATTAAAACCATTGTCCACTAAAGAATGACAGAGTGGAAACCAATGGTGAGAACTCCTTCTCACTCAAATTATTTTACAGTTATTATATACTTGGGTGTAAATGGTGCTTAGTAGCACCTGTCACTATTTATTTGTACAAACCATGTTTATTTGGATTGCGATTGTAAAATTGATTGTGAATTGATTGTGGGATTGTTTGGATTGATTGTGATTGATGTGTATGGCACGAGCCAGTATCAGGAGAGGGGTAATGCTAGACATTACTCCGGTTCTAATATCGCGCCGTTATAATGCTGAAATTTTCTAAAATGAACTATATAAAATATTCATGCGTTGAATAAAATGTTTGAACAATAAAATATCATTTTTATTGAATCTATGAACTATATAAAATAGTCAAGTGTTAAATCGTTAAAAATATAATTTTTAATGTATAAATGAACGACATGGAATTCTCCTAAAATGAAAATGAATATTCATTTACAAATCGGACGATTTTTTTATGTACACCCATTTAACTGACATCGATTGGGACGATAAATTTTACACATCGCCCAACTGCACAAATAAAAATCAGTATTTGTTGGTTGAAACCAGCACGGGTGTTGGGATGATATTTGACGTACACTAATCCCAATTGTTTAGTTGTATGTCAATCGATTGGTTGACAAACTGTTATAAGTGTTATTTATTTATTTTAATGCTTATACAGTTGTAGAATGCACTCAAGTTGTTGTTTGGATATTTATCATTACTGTTGAACACATGCGATGTATGAAATCCATATAACTAAAATTATATGGTAATTGATTGGGTTTCATTCCAATTTGGAAATAACGAATATTTTAAAATAATATCCAGTAAAGGATTAAAATGTAAATTTGATGTCCGATTTTGGATGGACATGAAAATATTGAAATGTGTGAAGCCGTGTTAATTAGTTATGTTCCATTTTAACACGAATAATTTTTATATTGATTTTATTCATTTTTATAATGAATATCAAAAAGGAAATGATTTCAAAATCTGATATTTTGAAAATATTATCATTTATACATATTAATGTTAAGGAATGTTCAATTTTGATTTAAAATTGAAATGGAAGTGGGAATAGTTTTAAAACGAATTAATAAAATACGTTTTGAGCGGAAATATAATATATATATATATATTATATATTTAATGGTTTGAACAGAACGTGCCGCGCCGCGACCGTTCGCGAATTTCAACCATTAGCTTCGAATTGACATTACGGGAGATCCGATCGTCGGATTCTCTTAGACCAGAACCATTGGGTTCGTATCGAAAAGAGATTTCCAATGAATATAAGAGATTTGAAATCTAACGGTTGGATTTGGAGATACGTCCAAGTAAAATTTGGAAAATGTCGCTACAGATGCAGTTCGGTGGCCGTTATTGGAAACCAACTGTATGGACCTTGATAAAATTATTAAAAATATTAATAATTTGTGTAAAATCATAATTAATGATTTGGAGAGAATTTGGATGAAAAATTCCACGTTTGTAAAGATAAAAATATATCTTTATCAAAATGAACTAGTTGAAAACTAGAATGATAATCCGATGTTTTTAATTAAATAAACTTGATTTGTGAAGGATTTTAATCTAACCAGAATTTTCCAATGTATGAATTGGAATGTATTTAAATAGAAATCAAATCATCTTCGGGATATTTCGATATTGGATTCCGTGTGTAAAGACCCGAAAAATCGAACACTTAATCTTCGAATATCGTAACAATTTGTAATATTGTTAAATGTTATAAATGTGATTTTATAACCTTGTAAAATATCATTTAACAAGTAATTAATGATACTAGACTCATTTTAGAAAAATGCTTTCAAAAATATATTTTTGGTAAAATATTGATAAAATGACCGAAAATCATTTTATTGATAAATGGCTGTTTTCTCAATTAAAGTTGTTGAAAATTTTAGTGGAAGTCTAATTATTCATTAGGAATGTAATTAGTAAATAAAATTATTTTTCATATTTATGGTTAACTATTTTGATGATGTCATCATTTTCAAAAAATGAGCATTTAAGGAAAGTTTTGTATTTTGGGTATTTAAATATTCAAATAAGTGGTTTATAATTTAAGTATGCTTGTTTTAATTGTTTAAATAAGTTAATGAATTTATTTCCAAGTTTTATTTACTTGAATAAATCATTTGATAAAGAACTAAAAATATGATCGAGATTCAACTTCCGGATTCGCATCCTATCGTTGAATAGAAGTTGTTTCACATCGTTGCAACGTTGTATGATATATATGCACATACATGCTTATACACATAAATGTATGCATAATTAGTCACATCAAAGGTTTATAAAATATCCTAAGTGTATGCATATAAGCTTCTTATATGTATACAAATGAATGCTTACTTAAGGTCTTTGAAAAAAAGCAAACTTACCATCTCTTACACACCTTTCACTTCTCTTACACACCTTTCACTTCTTTCATGAGTACGTTTAGGGTTTTAAGGGCATTTTGGTCTTTTCCCATCCACCTTCTTTTTCCTATATAAGGAGGGGTATACCTCCTTCTTTCTTACACAAAATTCCTATGCAAAAGTGAAGCTTTTAATGGCTTATCTTCATCTTCTTCCTCTTCCTTACTAACTTTCTCAAAGTACACTCAAATGAACTTCAAATCAAGCCAAACTTTGAGTGAAGCCTTCCTACACCATTACAAGATCTTCTAGCTAGTTAGAAGTTGAAAAATCGAAGAACCTCTCCATTCTCTATTTTAGGGCGTGAGCTATATACAAGAAGGAAGTCAGGAAAAGCAAGGAAAAGAAGGAAAGAAAGGAGGTTGCTAGTTTGGATCATGGGTCTTATTCTTGGAGCTAGGATTTGATAAGGATTAAGGTGAGTTTACTCACTATTTAGGACAGCAAACATAAACCCTTTTGCATGTTTTTAACTATGCTTAAAGTTGCTTGAATGTTGGTAACTTATGTTAAAAATGTGGTCTTGATTATTACTTTAAAAGTAAGCGACATATGTGATCCATGTTAGTGGATTGGAATGGACTTGAATGGACTTGGAATTGGACTTGAATTGACTTGTATAACAAGTGGAATGCACTTGAAACAAAGCACATAAGGATTAGTACGGAATTGACATATTGTGGACTTGAACTTGAAAGTGCACTTATAGCGATAGTCGCTATATATGCAGTTTTAATTGTTGTGTTTTCAATACATTGTATGGAACTTTGTAATGACGTTCTTAGTGATTTCTTATCATATTAAAATGGTTGTTTAACTTGTATGTTAAATTGAAGTAAGTTTGAAAGTGTGTGAAGCTAGAATAGTCATATAAGTGCACTTCCTAATTACTTGTTTATTGAATATCATGGTTACTGTGCTTAATTCTAATAAGCCGACGAGTAGGCTTATCTATCTGTGAGTGTCAAGAATGGGGTGTCTAGGCAAGGGGTGATATGCAACCAGTGCTCTAACTTACCTGGCCTCACTCTTGACCGAGGGATAGTTAAGTTGATAATGTCGGAAACGAGTTAAGTACACGAAGTGTGATTTCTGTAAGCATAAAATGGTTTTGGGTTTGTCGTGACAATGTGTTAATTACATTAGTCTTTAACCCTCTCATGTTATATCATGGAAGTAAATATAATTGAATCTTTAAACAAACATTTAAAGATAAATTATAAAGGATTGTTTTGGGTTTGTCGTAAACATTGTTTTAGCAACACTTGTTTTAAACCCTTGGAATGTTGTTGAACTGGAATATACGGTTTAATGGTTTTGAATATACTTATATCTTTAATAATTTATTTTAAAGATAGAAACAAGTATAGAAATCTTTCATAATAAAGATATTGAATAAGATGTTTAACTTATAAAGAGAAGAGGTTCTTTATTAAACAATGGTTTTAACCTCTTTGATTATATTTTAAGAAAAATCTTATAAATTGATTATGGTTATACTTATACCGGAGGGATAAGTATATGAATACGTTTTGTAGTATTGAAGTTATAGAGGGAATCTTAGAAGTGAATTATGGATATACTTATACCAGAGGGATAAGTATATAAATACGATTTTAAGTATTCAAGACTATAAAGGGATAGTGAATTAGTAGAATATATACATATACACCTTTTATATGTATAAGTTGAAAATATACGCAAGTATATAAAGGAATATTAATCGAGTATGAGTTATTGATTAATAAGCAAAGTCTTGTTAGACAAATGAAGTTTTATTAGATAAAAGAAGTTCACTAATAAAGGAATATTAATCGAGTATGAGTTATTGATTAATAAGGAAGTCTAGTTAGACAAATGAAGTTTTATTAGTTAAAAGAAGTTATACTAATAAAGGAATATTAATCGAGTATGAGTTATTGATTAATAAGCGAAGTCGTATTTGACAAATGAAGTTTTATTAGATAAAAGGAGTTTTACTAATAACAGAAGTTTTAATTAATGAAAGGTTAATTAAATGGGAATGGGATTAGAAGCCGTTTATATGAGTTAACCGTGCTTCAACTGTTTATCATGCTATGTGACTTGATAGTGATTTGATTGTTTAACACGCTTTGTAACCTTCATAGTGCCTTGGATGTTTATTCAATTGTTATGGAAATTAAGCGAGGTTGTTTTCCATATACAATCGTCTATTGTGTGAATTGTAGTCAGTTAATTGACTATAGAACTTGACCTTAAATCTAGCGACTAGTTTTGAGGAGACCGGGATTGGTAAGTGTTCTACTTATCGAAAACCACTTCAAAACTAGTATACGGGTTCTACGTTTTGGAAGCGGCTGGGAAGTGAAGGCTATGTGGTGATTCGAGATCTATTGAGATGCTCGAACACATATAGTGATTCTAAGGTCTATGAAAGAATCTATGTGTGATTCCAAGATCTGTTGATGTATTGGAATCCATATGTGATTCCGAGATCTGTGAAGAAATCTATGTGTGAATCCAAGATCTATTGAGCTGTGGGATTCCAACTGGGAATTCTTGTTCTGTTCGAGTGGTGAAGATTCATGTGAACGATGCTGAACGAAACCTCGACATCGGAAATGGCTAAAAACAGAGTAGGAGCACAATCTGGGGTTTTGCTAACCTACGGCAGGATATATTGACTCCATATCTAGTGTATTCTTATTATCGAATCGTTGCGGGAGCTCTTTGAAGTTGCGCGCGGGAGTTGGGTATATTTGGTTCCACGTGGTGCACTCCGGTGTTTTCGTGCGTGGGCCAGTTGTGTTTACCTTATGGTATATTTCATCTAGAGATATACGACGCTCGGAGGTACTTTCTGACCCTTGTGCATGGAGTTCGGATCTATATTGAGAGATCTCCGATGGAAAATCCAATATGTGAACGTGCTTTATCGGTTTTGTTTGTACACTTAATAGTTGTTGAATGTAACCAATGTAACCATTCCTTCTATGCGAATTTATTTATATTCTACACCCTAGACATTATTTATAATACAACTATACTTCTCATAATAAATGGTTGGTTTCAATTGAGGGGAAAACCAGAGCGGTAATCTGCAGAGTTCCCTCAGTGTTGTTACATGCAATATGTATCTTGAGTTTCTCATACCAGACTGATGTCTGACGCTTAGTTTCTGTTTTCCCTAAAACCCTCACGTACTCCTTCGAGGAGACTGAGTATAGCAGGTTTTACTTTGGATGCTTTGGAGCTTCTGGAAGAGAGTTGGAGTTCAACTTACCGTACTTTTTATATCCGCTGCATTATATGTTGTACATCAACAGTGATGAGGACATGTTGTTATGACTATTCAAGTTGATGATAGGTTGGTCTTCTCTGATAGTTGTAAACATACAGTTTATTTTGTAAAGATCATTCTTTATATTATATGTTATCGTTCCGTTGTGAGATTCTGATATTGTGTCCTTTTCTTCCTTAGTCTATTTGCTTTTTATTTTATTTCACCCTAACTTTTCGTCTTTCCGACACTTGGGTGTTCGGCACGTGAATACCGTGGATGTATTAGTGTCGACATTCGAGGGTCGAAAAGTCGGGTCGTTACACCGTGACTATACGGATATTGTGGAGGAATTTGGAAGATAGATATATATCGTTATTCCCCATACGATATATGTTGGTTTCAGAATTTGATATTGAATATAAGCCGATATAATTTCTGTTTAGAGCCTTGTATTTAATATCAAATTGGATTTTGGGTTTGTCGTGAATGGTGTCTTAAATAACACTGTTCTTAAACCCCATGGTGAAAAGAATAATTTTTTTAATTAAGATTATTAGAATTTCCAGTTATATTTAGTAATTGGAATAAAATGGAATGTGAATTTGGGTTTATTCTGAACTGTGTTTTAAACGACATTCGTTCTTTAACCCTGTTAACAGTGAAATGTGATTTGGAATATATAAATCTTTTATTAAGATTTAATGGACATTTCCAAAGTAATTTTTTCCAATTTAATATATTAAATTGGATTTGAATGGAATTTGATTTAGTGATAATCGAAGTGAGCTTCTGTGGAGGAAGACTGTTACTATATATGGAATTTAAAAGGCTTTGTCGTTATTCCATTTATATTATTAATCAGATACGGAAATTGATATCAATTATATATTGATCTGTTTCCCGTGAAGATTCCATGGTTAATGGAATGTGATTTTGGGTTTATCGTGAACTATGTTTTAAATGACATTAGTTCTTTAACCCAGTTAAAGACAGGATTACATGTCTAACATTGTATTTCGAACTGTATTGTTGATCTCTGCAGAATATATATATCTGTTTGGTGGCGGAGAATTTATTGTCTTGCTTAACACGCTTCTCTGAGACGTATGAGCTTAGAGGTTATATATTGGCAGAAATCAGTGGTACGGTGTAGATTGTCGATGTGGCATGTTTATGTTTCCAATGTTAAATAATGATTGTTGGATTATTAAAACTAAGTAGAGTTTTAATGATTCTTTAATTAGATTGAAATGTGAATGTGATAATTTAAATTATCAAATTTGGGGAATGATCGAGAATGAAGTATCACCAGTTTTGCTCTAAGCGATAGTTAAATCTTTAATTAGAATTGAACGTGAAATGGTAATAAATTTTACCGATAACACAGTGGTGTTAGATATGGAGTACTACCAGTTTTGCTCCATAGGATGAATAGGTTGGGATTGGGAAATAAAATAAATGATTACTTCGATAAGGTTCGCTATTCTCGTCTAGTTTGGAAAACCTTAATTTGGTTTTAATTGTGAAAAGAATATTTGAATAAAAGAATATTCTGGATTGGAATGAGGCGTATGTTGTGCTTTTATAGCACTTGTTTATAAGATACGTGAGTTATTCGGAAAGACCGGGTTTATCCCATTCTGAATAATTGATACGACGACTAAATGTCGACGATGAAGACGGTGGTTGAAGACCGGAGATCTTCACATCGTTGGGTTGATTACTAACGTCTTGATTGGGAGGCATCCCAAGACAAGGGAATAAGTGGTGATCGTCCAGACGTACTTGGAGATCGACCGGATATGCGAGGACCTCTCTCCTGTATTGGACATGTGGGATGAGGAATAAGGTGCCTCCAGTTTCGTTTAGACCCAGAACGGACTTGTAAATGGGTAGTATGTCTGACATTGTATTTCAAACTGTATTCATTGATCTCTGCTAAATATATATCTGTTTGGTGGCGGAGAATTTATTCTCTTGCTTAAGACCCTTCTCTGAGATGTACGAGCTTAGAGGTTATAGTAGACATCAATAGTACGGTATGGATTGACAATGTGGCATATTGCGATGCATGTGATCAAGGCTTTTGTTGAAAAGCAGAGTCTTGTGGTTGATGATCAAAGAACGGCTTTAAATAGCATAGCTTTGTGTATAGCGTTAATTCGCGAGTTTCACTCCCCGGTATGAATTAGAAACGGGAGAAGGATGGTAGGAAGGACATGCGTTTCTTTCTAGCTAGGAGTGGTGTCATGGTATGGAGCCTAAACATTTTACTTATGTGGATGATGGAAAGCAAGGTACCTCGGATTTGAGTCCCTAGTGGCTCTTGATTTATGCCCCATGGGGCGGGGAAACGTATTGTTCAGGAATTTCCAATCCACTAACGTAAGTAAGGACCAGTCTTGTTGCTCCTAGGTGTGCAGTTGCGGTTGTATCCTGAGGCTCGGGCTAGAGAGTCTCGAATTCGGTAAGGACGATCCCTTGCCTTGGTTCGTAGATGGAATCCAATTTCCAATACGACATTTTGATTTTTGTTGTAGAACTAGCATGGCGACATGATATATGGTACCCATGTCGTCTATGATTGATACATTTATATTTGAAGTTGTTTTATGACACTATGCACTTATAATAATATCAAAATGATTTGTTTTTAAACGTACCAAGCATGTTTGGCTATTATAAGGGAAAACACTATCCTCCGGCTTGCGTTGCATTGTGTGATGGGACCTGAGTCTCATAATAGCTTCATTTTTCAGAAAGCATTACGCTGTTTATTTTTATGCACTGGTATTCCTAGGGCTAAACCCGTTC
Source organism: Allium sativum (assembly GCA_030737875.1). Taxonomy (NCBI): domain Eukaryota; kingdom Viridiplantae; phylum Streptophyta; class Magnoliopsida; order Asparagales; family Amaryllidaceae; genus Allium; species Allium sativum. Next base: position 954,876,081 of record CM060926.1, on the reverse strand, counting down.
CATGTTATACGGCGTGGTCCCTTGATTTACCCAATTTTAAAAATCAATTTAATTACAGGTTTAGTTCTCACACTAGTTACATGGCTGACTCGGAGTTTATTGTTTCTACCTAAACTCTGGGTGCCCCTATTTCCACACGGGCAGCTGGTAGTTTTGGTTTTTTCAGATATTATTTTCATTGGATCCTAGATTTACAACTGGATCTATATTCGGAAAGCTCTGTATCTGTGTATTTCTTTCAATTGTGTTATGTATTATTTTTCCGCTGCATTGTAATTTAAATCTCTGATATTTATCAAATGTATATTTATTATTTATTCATGCTCTTTTATATTCTTGTACTCTGATGTAATTGTTATAATAGGAAGGAAATGTTCTGTCGTTTGCGTTCCAATGCGTCTTGTCCTCAACTCAATTCGGGCTTTCCCTTACGGGTGAGTTCGGGTCGTTATATTTTTGGTATCAGAGCTTTGGTTTACAGAGCTCGAGAACAAGACATATTAGAACCAAACAAAAGAATTCATTCGAGACAGGATTAGTAACATCCTATGAGAATAACTCGTTAGAGATAGGATCAGTAGTATCCTAGAATGAGTTGGAAGAGTATTATTTATTAAAAATAAAAATAAAAACGATTTTAATTTTGAAAATCTATATCTTAAGATATGTAATTGAATATTTTATTTTAAATTGAATTTGGACTATCGAGTATAGGAGATTTTTAATATACGTCTAATCCATGTGTATTTGAAGTCTCAAATATACTTGATAGATATGGAATCAGACTCTAGTCGCCTGGGGATAATTCTGATGATCAGTATACCATCATCAGCATTTGTGTTCGAGTTTCGAGGGTAGGATATCTATATATTTCCTATTGACTGGTGTGAGAACCAAAATTTAGATAGGGTTATTGTTGTGATTTGATATCAAAAGTATGATTTTTGAATATATATATACAAAAGTTATATGTTTGAAAAGTTAACCAACTAATTAATTGCTGATTGTGATGGATGATTATTAATTCCACTAATAAAACCAATATGACAATGGACGGTAAATTTATCCACAATTGAATCAAATATTGAACTGAATTGAAAATTGATTGAAATTGCATATATGTACATGTGTATATAATGGACATGTCATAGCATGGAAGCTAAGAAGAGGAATATAATTGCATGCCCGACAAATAGGTTCTGTATTTCTTGGGTTTTGATTATTTTATGAGCTAATTGGCAAGCCTCTTGGCTTTTTCTTCTTCTTTTTGGATGATGAGGGCCCTGTGAGGCAAGTTGCGGTTTTAAATATCAACCCGTATAAAGGAGGTTATGGCGAATTTTTTCGAAAATTTAGGGTGTTAGCCAAATTTTTGATAAATTAGAAAATTCTTAGAAACTGAAAAGTTGAAGAATGAAAGCTAGAATGAAATTTGAGTTGGTTAGTTAAACAACTTTCTGCTCCGTTTCTTTTCGAGGACGAAAAGATTTTAAGTGGGGGAGATTGTTACAAACCGGAATTTCGGAACCAATTTAAAATTTTTATTTTAGCTATTTTAATGGATTTTGAATATTTAAAATGATTTATTTTAAATAATAAAGATTTAAAATTTATTTAAATCAAAAGTTAGAATGTATAAATTTATTTTAATTATAAACGAGCCTGAAATGGCGCGGCAGTTTGAAAAATCGATTTTAAACTTCAAATGAAAGTACAGAATTCAATATAAATTGGATTTCAGTAAAACAAGAAACGTTAGAATATGTTTAATTATATCTTTCTAACGAATGTGAAAAATCTAGATTTCATAATATAAATTGAAAGTTATGGCCAATTTAAAATTTAAAATAATCGTTATGGAATTTATATATTTTTTCAATATAATATATAACCCTTAAAAATAGCCATTTTGCAAATGACCTCCATTTTCGATGAAAGAACTTTTTTTGGATCTGGAATGTCAAATTATTGTTAAGTTTCAAATTTCATAATTTTTGGAATTAATATGTGAGCGTGGCAAAAGAAAACGTGTTTTGTCAATTTCAGTTGAATTGGATTGACCAGAAAAAGGCCAATTTTCAAACGTTCTTCAAATTCGATGAAATTAGTTTTGCTAGGACCATATCGTTTTGCTAGGACCATATCGTTAAAACAAAGCTAGATATAATTTTTCTGAAATTTTTGAAATCAGTATGTGGCCCCAGTAAATTAAAATGTCCGTTTAAATTCAATATGTAGTAATTTATATTTTTACTTTGATGAAAACTGTTCGAAACAGTCGAATTGGCTTGCGAAACATATTCCATTATGCCTGAAATGGGGGTGTTTAGCTTGGGACAACAGTCGTTGGGTTTGATTTGGAGTTAGGGTGTAAAAACACTATTTTTGGAATTTAATATAAATATCGACCAATCATAAAATTTCTAACCTAATTTTATTTCAAAAAAATTTCCGCTGCCTCTAATATTCAAAGGCGATTCACGGAAAAATCGCTCCAATCCATTTCACCACCAATATGAAAATCCAAACTATGAATCATGAAACTCTCTGAAGGAAATTTGAAGAGCTTTGTTCAATTTTAAAATCCAACGGTTGTGATTGGAATTAGTGGCATCGTTCTCTCGAATCTCGTGCTCAAAGGCGCGCCACTTCCTGGTAAATTTCGATCATCTCCGGCGATCAAGTCTGACAAGGAGGGGTGCTAGAGGTTGCACTCGCGGAGGTGGAGCTCGCGGAACCCTCAGATCAACGTCACGGCAGCTCTGGCGATCGGAATTTGGAGCCCCAGCTCGCGTGTTGGGTTCGAAGACGACCTGGAGTATAACAGTGAAGTGGGTAGCCTTTTTACTCGTTACTAATTTAAATAATTACGCAATTAATTTTGTATATTAACCAGTAATTAGATTTTAAATATAAATTAGTATTGATTTTATTTTCAGTTTTTTTATATATTATAGTATTGATTTTATTTTCAGTTTTCTTTATAAAAACAACATTGTTTATTTCCAGAAATTTATATAATAGCTTTAGTATAAAAATATGATTTTTATATATAATAACATAGTATAAAATATGATTTTTATATATAAGAACATCGAATTAAAAATGTGATTTTTAAATATATATAGCATTATTAAAAATGTGATTTTTAAAATGTAAATAGCTTGTTTAAAAATATAATTTTTAATATAAAATGCGTGAAACAGATTGCGTTGGAATCACGGTGAAGAACACTACACGGTGGAACAAATTTGTAAGCTGGTTAATTTTATTAAAACCATCGTCCGCTAAAGAATGACGGAGTGGAAACCAATGGTAAGAACTCCTTCTAACTCGAATTATTTTACAGTTATTATATACTAGGGTGTAAATTGTGCTTAGTAGCACATGGCACTATTTATTTGTACAAACCATGTTTATTTAGATTGTGGTTGTAAAATTGATTATGAATTGATTGTGGGAATGTTTGGATTGACTGTGATTGATGTGTATGGCACGAGACAGTATCAGGAGAGGGGTAATGCTAGACATTACTTCGGTTCTAATATCACGCCGTTATAATGCTGAAATTTTCTGAAATGAACTATATAAAATATTCATGTGTTGAATAAAATGTTTGAACAATAAAAATACCAGTTTTATTGAATGTATGAACTATATAAAATAGTCAAGTGTGGAAATAAAAATTAAATCGTTAAAAATATAATTTTTAACGTATAAATGAACGGCATGGAATTATCCTGAAATGAAAATGAATATTCATTTACAAATCGGACGATTTGTTTATGTACATCCATTTAACTGACATCGATTGGGACGATAAATTTTACACATCGCCCAACTACACAAATAAAAAGCAGTATTTGTTGGTTGAAACCCTACACAGGTGTTGGGATGATATTTGACATACACTAATCCCAATTGTTTAGTTATATGTCAATCGATTGGTTGACAGACTGTTGTAAGCGTTATTTATTTATTTTAATGCTTATACAGTTGTAGAATGCACTCTAGTTGTTGTTTGGATGTTTATCATTACTGTTGAACACATGCGATGTATGAAATCCATATAACTAAAATTATATGGTAACTGATTAAGTTTCATTCCAATTTGGAAATAACGAATATTTTAAAATAATATCCAGTAAAGGATTAAAATGTAAATTTGATGTCCGATTTTGGATGGACACGAAAATATTGAAATGTGTGAAGCCGCGTTGATTAGTTATGCGCCATTTTAACGCAAACGATTTTTATATCGATTTTATTCATTTTTATAATGAATATCAAAAAGGAAATAATTTCAAAATCTGATATTTTGAAAATATTATCATTTATATATATATATATATATATATATATATATTAATGTTAAGAAATGTTCAATTTTGATTTAAAATTGAAATGGAAGTGGGAATACTTTTAAAATGAATTTATAAAATATGTTTTGAGCGTAAATATTATAAATATATATATATATATATTTAATGGTTTGAACAGAACACGCCGCGACCGTTCGCGAATTTCAACCATTAGCTTCGAATTGACATTACCGGAGATTCGACCGTCGGATTCTCCTAAAACCAAAACCGTTGGGTTCGTATCGAAAAGAGCTTTCCAATGAATATAAGAGATTTGAAATCTAATGGTTGGATTTGGAGATACGTCCAAATCAAATTTGGAAAAGGTCGCTATGGATGCAGTTCGGTGGCCGTTATTGGAAACCGACTGTACGGGCCTTGATAAAATTATTAAAAATAATTAATAATTTGTGTAAAATCATAATTAATGATTTGGAAAGAATTTAGATGAAAAATTCCACATTTGTAAAGATAAAAATATATCTTTATCAAAATGAACTAGTTGATAACTAGAATGATAATCCAATGTTTTAAATTAATTAAACTGGATTTGTGAAGGGTTTTAAGCTAACCAGAATTTTCCAATGTATGAATTGGAATGGATTTGAATAGAAATCATTTTCGGGATATTTCGATATTGGGTTCCGTGACTATATGGATATTGTGGAGGAATTTGGAAGATAGATATATATCGTTATTCCCCATACGATATGTGTTGGTTTCAGAATTTGATATTGAATATAAGCCGATATAATTTCTATTTAGAGCCTTGTATTTAATATCTAATTGGATTTGGGTTTGTTGTGAGTGGTATCTTAAATAACACTGTTCTTAAACCCCGTGGTGAAAAGAATAAATCTTTTTATTAAGATTATTAGAATTTCCAGTTATATTTAGTAATTGGAATAAAATGGAATGTGAATTTGGGTTTATTGTGAACTATGTTTTAAACGACATTCGTTCTTTATCCCGATTAACAGTGAAACATGATTTGGAATATATAAATCTTTTAGTAAGATTTAATGGAAATTTTCCAAAGTAAAGTTTTCCAATTTAATATATTAAATTGGAATTGAATGGAATTCGATTTAGTGATAATCGAAGTGAGCTTCTATGGAGGAAGACTGTTACTATATATGGAATTTAAAAGGCTTTGTTGTTATTACATTTATATTATTAGTCGGATACGGAAATTGATATCGATTATATATTGATCTGTTTCCCGTGATGATTCCATAGTTAATGGAATGTGATTCTGGGTTTATCGTGAACTGTGTTTTAAATGACATTAGTTCTTTAACCCAGTTAAAGATAGGATTACATGCCTAACATTGTATATCGAACTGTATTGTTGATCTCTGCTAAATATATATCTGTTTGGTGGTGGAGAATTTATTGTCTTGCTTAACACGCTTCTCTGAGACATATGAGCTTAGAGGTTATATATTGGCATAAATCAGTGGTACGGTGTAGATTGTCGATGTGGCACGTTTGTGTTTCCAAAGTTAGATAATGATTGTTGGAAGATTAAAACTAAGTAGAGTTTTAATGAATCTTTAATTAGATTGAAATGTGAATGTGATAATTTAAATTATCAAATTTAGCGAATGATCGAGAATGGAGTATCACCAGTTTTGCTCCAAGCGATAGTTAAATCTTTAATTAGATTTGAACGTGAAATGGTAATAAATTTTACCGATAACACAGTGGTGTTAAATATGGAGTACTACCAGTTTTTCTACATGGGATGAATAGGTGGAGATTGGGAAATAAAATAAATGATTACTTCGGTAAGGTTCGCTAATCCCGACTAGTTTGGAAAACCTTAATTTGGTTTAAATTATGAAAAGAATATTTAAATAAAAGAATATTCTGGATTGGAATGAGCCGTATGTTGTGTTTTCATAGCACTTGTTTATAAGATATGCGAGTTTTTCGGAAAGATCGGGTTTATCCCATTCTGAATAATTGATACGAAGACTAAATGTCGACGATGAAGACGGTGGTTGAAGACCGGAGATCTTCACATCGTTTGGGTGATTATTAATGTCTTGATTGGGAGGCATCCCAAGACAGGGTAATAAATGGTGATCGTCCAGACGTACTTGAAGATCGACCGGATATGCAAGGACCTCTGTCCTGTATTGGACATATGGGACGAGGAAATAGGTGCCTCCGGTTTCGTTCAGACCCAGAAAGGACTTGTAAATGGATAGTATGCCTGACATTGTATTTCAAGCTGTATTTGTTGATCTCTGCTAAATATATATCTGTTTGGTGGCGGAGAATTTATTCTCTTGCTTAACACCCTTCTCTGAGACGTAAGAGCTTAGAGGTTATATATCGGTAGACATCAATAGTATGGTATGGATTGACAATGTGGAATATTGAGATGCATGTGATCAAGGCTTTTGTTGAAAAGCAGAGTCTTGTGGTTGATGATCGAAGCATGGCTTTAAATAGCATAGCTTTGTGTATAGCGTTAATTCGCGAGCTTCACTCCCTGGTATGAACCAGAAACGGGAAAAGGATGGCAAGGAGGACATGCGTTTCTTTCTACCTAGGAGTGGTGTCATGGTATGGAGCCCAGACATTTTACTTTTGTGGATGATGGAAAGCGAGGTACCTCGGATTTGAGTCCATAGTGGCTCTTGATTTATGCCCCATAGGGCGGGGAAACGTATTGTTCAGGAATTGCCAATCCACTAACGTAAGTGTGGATCGGCCTTGTTGCTCCTAGGTGCAGTTGCGGTTGTATCCTGATGCTCGGGCTAGAGAGTCTCGAATTCGGTAAGGATGATCCCTTGCCTTGGTTCATTGATGGAATCCAATTTCCAATACGACATTTCGGTTTTAGTTGTAGAACTAGTATGGCGACATGATATACGGTGCCCATGCCATCTATGATTGATACATTTATATTTGAAGTTGTTTTATGACACTATGCACTTATAATAATATCAAAATGATTTTTTTGAACGTACCAAACATGTTTGGCTATTATAAGGGAAAACTCTATCCTTCGGCTTGCGTTGCATTATGTGATGGGATCTGAGTCTTATAATAGCTTCATTTTTCAAAAAGCATTGCGCTGTTTATTTTTATACACCAGTATTCCTGGGATTAAACCCATTCCATGTTATACGGCGTGGTCCCTTGATTTACCCAATTTTAAAAATCAATTTAATAACTGGTTTAGTTCTCACACCAGTCACATGACTGACTCAGAGTTTATTATTTCTACCTAAACTCTGGGTGCCCCTATTTCCACACGGGCAGTTGGTAGTTTTGCTTTTTGCAGATATTATTTTCACTGGACCCTGGATTTACAGCTGGAGCTATATTCGGAAAGCTCTGTATCCTTGTATTTCTTTCAGTTGTGTTATGTATCATTTTTCCGCTTCATTATGATTTAAATCTTTGATATTTATCGAATGTATATTACTTATTCATACTCTGTTATATTCTTATACTCTGAGGTAATTGTTATAATAGCAAGGAAATGTTATGTCATTTGCGTTTCGATGCGTCTTGTCCTTAACTCAATCCGCGCTTTCCCTTACTAGTGAGTTCGGTTCATTATAAAAATATTCTAGTTTTTAAGAGAAGTTCCCTTCTCCGTTTCCAACTTGGTACGTTTGAAGAAATCAACGTACGTGGCTCGTTAGGAAATACTCTGTCAGACACTCGTCCATACAAGTTGTCCTTGGACTGGACAAACCAAAGACACCCTCCTACCGCATCTCTGAATTATCCTATGGATCAGTAGCGAGTAGTCCTTGCTATCCGAAAGATTCCAATTACGACAGAATCACTGTCGAAATACCTCTGGGAGTTACCAGAGTGATTTGACAAATAATCCTTTCGCTCATGAAGATCCACGACCTTCAACTGCTCCATCTTTAACTTCACGTATTTGCGGGTTCAGAATGGTTTTTGAATATAAATTCGACCCGGTCTTTCCGTACCAGTAATCGTATGGGTTAGGTTTGATTGTTGATGATTTAACTATCAAATAACAGTGATGAAAATAAAATGAGTTCACTAATTCAGTACTTGACATTACTTGGCCCCTTTAATTAAAATCATTTACGAATGGTTAATTAAACTTCAAAATCTTTCAATGTTATCAAACACAGTATTTGTCTCTTGTTTCGAATTTAATAGTATTTGCAAAACTATTATAAATGCATATATTTCCACTTTGGATTCAGTTAGAATTTCATGCTAAATATCGTTACGGCATCTCTTTTATTTCATTTTTCGAAAACAATAACTAACACTTTCTCTTTGAATAAACGTATTCAAATTCATCCCATTAATTTTTTAAATCTCAAAAATATCGTCATATTTCATAAACTATCTTTTTATTTCCATTACTTTAGAAATACTATTTTATATTCTCAAATCTCTTTTATTTATGTTATTTCAACATTCATTGGTCCCTGGCCATAAATTAGTAAGAGGATAACTTCTTAAGTATCAACCCTGAAGACCGAAATCAACATCAGATTAACATTTGGAAAATTACTCAACTCAACCAATCTCCAGTTCGGTTCCAATTCTTTAATTTCTTATCTTACTCCTTATCAGTCCATATAATTCTACTTTCAATCCATTCAACCCTTTCCCGCTTTGAAAATCTCGTTTCAATTCCATTCATTTCACTTAATTTCATTATTAAGTAACGCTAGTTTAAAATCTACGCTTTATCCCCTCATCCCATTGTATAAACTTGGTTTATATAATTATGGCTTAATATAAACCCTCTTTGTTCTACATTTCCTTTTGACTTAATTCAATTATTAACTAAACATAATTTAAGCTATCGTATTCGCTTAAAAATCCTTTTATAACTTCGATATAAAAACTCAGTTATAATATAACACTCATTTATAAACTTCTTCCACAATTCAATTATATTTCATTTTAACTTCGATTACCTTTTTAAATGAATTTCAGTTAAAAATTAATCTTCTAAATTATTATTAAATTAAATAATATTTTACTTCAACCATTAACCACCGTAGAAGTAGTTAATTTCCTTATTAACTAAAATAAATAGTAAATTCCTAATCTTATTAAAATTTAAAACAATTATTCATAAAACTATTTTATTAAATTAATTCAAATCAAATAATTAAATAATCAATCCCAATTAACACAGTCGACTTAGTCAACTCAATACACGATTAATTTGTTGATCAATTCTAATTATAGTCCTTCCTTTAAATTGATTTGTTAATATAATTAATTTTAAATAATTCCAATTAATTGTTCCTTATAAACAATTATTCAAATCTTCACCGTTAGGTAAATTTTCCGCTCATTTGTTTATAAATCTTCTTAACATAAGATTTTTCTTTAAAAATCAATTAATAATTAATTATAAACTTAATTAATAAATAAGAAACATTTATTTCCTTTTAACAAACTTTTATTCAAAATACAGTTTTAAAAATCTGTCTTCAGTTATAAAATAAATTTTATAACTTCACTTTTATTGATTCACCTAACGGTAAATAAATATTTAGAAAACGATTGATTTATAGGTCATACACTGCCAAATACTAAACCAATGTTACCCATTGTTTAAACAAAACAAATGTTGAATTTCAGGTCAACGTTCAATAATCAAATCAATCATCTAATCAGAACAGTTCATATAATGATAATAAGAAAATAAATATCATTAAATATATTTGAGGAATCCCGTTGGATCCCTCCAACCTGTTCTTCTTTGCATTAAAATAGATTATCTCACATAAATTCATTTCAATGTAACTGATAATTTCTATAACAGTAAATAACGGCTATTTAACAACAATCAATTAACAAAGCAATTCAAACAATTAAACATGTTTATTTAACAAACGTGACCAACAAGGTAAGTTACCTTCATTGGGTCCAATCTTTAAAATAATGATTTGGTTTTTCATTGAAATAAAACTACGTTAAATTTCAGAAATTCAATCAATATATGAATATATAAATAAAAAAACAATCAACCATTAGCAACCATAGCACACAATATAAAAACCCGACTTATAAAAAATATAAGTGGAAAGAACTGAGTGAGTTTAACTCACTTTGATTCCATTTATTTCTAAAATGGTTGGTTACAGTTAAATTAAACAGTTGTTTAATTTAACTGTTAATTCTCACTGTCTCCAGTTCTGTCCAGATTAATTCCAGAATACAGTTCTAGAACGTAGTGCTCATCAATGTGATTCTGATGTTTCTTATTTCATCCAATTCTGATTTCATATGAGAGAGTTATTAATAATTTACGTCAACAATTTAGTTATATAAATAATTCCTTAATCAAATATTAATTTACAATTGATTACGTTCGTTAAGATTTCTGACCCGACACTTTATTCTACTCTTCGTATAGTGCTGAGCTTCAATCCCGTTTCTTCGTTTCATTCTGTACAGGAATAAGAAGATATACACGGTTTAGTATATATTATTTAAATAACCAATATTTTTAATCATTTTTAATTTACCAACAAACTACGTTTTAATTTTCTTTTACCAAACCGCCTTCTATACTTTGCCCATACGGACCGATCCAATACTACTGCTGCTTAACGAAATTCACGAACTCATTTTGTGTTATCCCTTCACAAATTCTTCGTTCAATTTTCACTTGCTTCATGAGTTTCCCTGCGATTTATACTGCTTCATCCCATTGAAATGAAAAATACGAGCACAACAATTCTCATGTATTGTTGCTCTTTGTTCTACCATTCACGTTGAAAACTGCTGATTCATGCATCACCCTCCACGCATCATTCTACTTCACTTCTTTCCTAAAGAAAACATCCAAACCTTTGAAAGCATACTGTTCCGTTTTGTCTCCTTCAGACTAATTCCCAAAATTCTGCAATAAGTTAAAATCTAGTGTTCATATTATTACTTACCTTAACTAGTAGATTATATTATATAAAACAAATACTTTACTTTGTTTCAATTGCACCCAGGAAATTAGTAAAAACCGAACCCTCTCGCCTTCATTTTCATAGACAAACCCACGCACTGCATCCAAAAACACCAAAACACGATGTCGCCTCCTTCTCATACTGCCGCACCGCCGTAATGACCCCTTGACACCCATCTGACACCACCACATGAAGCTGATCCATGTCGCCGACCATCAACCCCGAACTCGAGCCATTCGAACTCTCCACCTGTCCCGATTTCCTCTTCGAACGTCATCTATTCGATACCCAAATCAGTCAGCCACGATGATCAACGTCAGATCACCACCGACCAGTTTGTCGATCTCGTGTAGCTCGAGATTTATGCTGAAGAAAGAATCTAATTTTAGTGAAAAGAATTGGAGAAAATTGGCTAAGAATATTAGAGCAATGGTTGTCGTTGATTTCATAAAGGGGCGGCGTGAAAATGCGCTGACCAGGGAATGTTTTGACTAAGGGATTCTAGGGTTTTGTCACCCACTATTTATAGACCAAATTGTATGAATATTATATTACTTAATAAACTTTGTCTTGAAGGATCAAGTTAAAACACGTACATACAATCTCCGGTTTCAACGAAAATTGTAATCCTAACATAGAAAAATATTCCAAACATGATGTGTAACAACCCGGAATTTCTCAACCAATTTAAAATTTTATTTTTAATGGATTTTGAAGAATTGAAAATGATTTATTACTGAATTAACGATTTAAAATTTATTTTTAATAAAGTTAGAACGTATAAATTTAATTTAATTATATAACGATCCTGAAATGGCGTGGTAGATTGAAAATTCGATTTTAAACTTTGAATTAATGTATAGAATTCAATATAAATCAGAATCTGGTAAAACCAGAAACATTTGAATCTGTTCAATTATGTAACGACCCAGATTTTTGCTTAGTTAATTTTAAATATTTAATATGGCTTTAAATATTGAATTGATAATAAAAATAAATTTTTATAGTGATTTATCGATTTAATAATCGAAATACGATTTATTTCGAATATATATAATTATCGAAATACTGGAATCTGAAATAATTCAATTCGAGATTTAAAACTAAATTGAAAATAGTTCATATGATCAATACAAACATATGTTTGAATTAGAATAATAATGTTTATTTATTATTAAGTAATTAATTGTTTTAAATTTAATTTATATCGATTTAAATTAATATCTTCTCCAGATGATCGAATAAGGCTTTGAAACCTGTCCCAATGTGTTCAGAAGGGTGGTTTAACCCTAGGAATGCCTGTTGTTGGACTCAAATAGGAGTTGAAATCAACGCGATAATTTAAAATTAAAAGGGGTACATGTTTTAATTAAAATTTAAAACAATATTCTAAATACGTTCCTTCCTCACTAAGCTAAAACTAGTTTTCTTCTGCCTTAAAGTCTTAAAACGCATAGTAATTGGCAAGTACGACAGGCATTAAATCACGTAGGCTAAATTCCTTAATCACTAAGTTTCCTTTGACTATAAATCGCACTTAGTATCCTCTTATTTCCTATTATGAAAAGATCGAAATTTCCTAAGAAATAAAATGGCTGATGCTCTCGTTTACCACCACTAACAAATCAAAGCCGTAGCTTTTATTCTTTGTTTCTCAAATGAAATAAAAAGGTTCAGTTAATTATAAAAAAGGGGGCCGCAATGATTTTCCCTCATTCAACCAAAACTGAAAACCAATTCGACAGAAGAAAAAAAGAAATAGATAGAGAATCGAATCGCGATACTCCCAGAAGCTTGAGGCAGCTCGTGATTTAGGGAGAAGTGGGAGATGAGGGAAGTGAATCGCGACTCAGGCGAATGGAACCAGGGACTTCGATCATCACGGAGGGGTGCTCGTGAGTTTTGGAGTGCTCGATTTTTCCAAAGGTGGACTAAGGTTGACAATCGCTCATGATTAGGGATTTCGAGTTACTCTTCGATTTGAGGAATTGAAAGACGCGAGTAAAGGAACTGGTGTGATGCGCGACTGTTTTGAGGGTAGGTGAGCGATGATCGCATGATAAAGGGAAAACCAGGGATTGAATTCGCGTTCGAATATGCCGATCCTGAAGTTGATCCAACATCTGAAGAATTGGAGTTGCAGAGAGTATGGTGGGTTTGTTCTGGGAGGGGCCGATGCTAGGGGATGGTCGTGGAACCACCAGTCAACGTTGGTGGAAATCAGTGATGTGTGGATGGTGAAGAAAGAAGCGACAGTTATGAGTGTCTAGCAGCGGAAAGGGGAATACAATTCAAGGAAGGTATTAGCTGTTCTATAATGTAATTAAGGAATTAGATAATAGTTTAAGTTAATGGCTTAAATTTATTTTTGAAATTTAAAATACAATATCTCAATCATGTTAGGTCAAAATCTAACGTCGTAAATCACGTGGAGTTTTTAGCTGAAAAATGTACAAGCTGGATTTGATTTTGGAATTTTTGGAATCAGCTTGGAAATTTTAATTTAAATCGAGTATCGTTCGATTTAAATTAAAATGGTATCAGATCTGAAATAAAAATCACGGTGAGTAAATCTCACTCATATTTTTATTTAGAATTATTTTATTCATTAAAATAATTGTTCATTAGTTGATTGCATGCACTGAAATATTATTGTGGCTATTAAAAATATATTAGTTATTTAGGATTTGGTGTTTGTGGCAATTATATATATATATATATTAGTGATTGGATGGTTCCCGCAGTACCATTAGCGAATGCCCGCAGTATCATTAGCGGATGACCCTATATGCCTCACGCTATGATGTGTATGACCTTATATACCGCGATATCCTGCCTCGAAGCAGGATGGGTATTATTTATGTTAGCTAACGTTTGTGGATGCAGGAAAACAGGTTGGAGGGATCCAGCTGGATTCCTCAAAATTTATTATTGTCTGTTTTCACATATATATTGTCATATATATGATGTGTTGATTGAAAATTGGGTTGTTTGATTGTTTAAATATCACTGGGCCCAAAATGATGATTTATAAAAATATCGTGAAAATGATATTTGAGATTTAAAAAGGAAATTATATTTTTCGAGAAATAGAATTCGAATTTTGAATGGACTAGAAATATTAACTTGTTTTGAGTATAAAACAAGTATTGAATTTATAAACAATGTTTATAAATAAAATCGAACGATTTTTATTGGATAATCAGGAAATTGAAGTGAATTTATAAACGGTGGTTATAAATGAAATGGGAAAAAAATTATCATTTAGAATATTTAGGAAATGTAAATACGAGTGTGTATTTAAAAAGGGAAAATTATTTTTTCAAAGGAGAATTTTAATTTCAAATGGGTTTGAAAATAAGGCTTGTCTAAAAATATATAAAAAAGTAATATAAACGGTATTTATAAAGAAAGGTCGAAAATTATCATTGGATAATTTAAATATTTAAATTCAAATGTGAATTTAAAATAAGGATTTGGAAATTGTGTTAAAAAGGGAAACTAGGAAATTTATTCTAATATTCAGAATGTAAATTGAATAAAAATAAATCCGTATGGATTTATGATTTGAATTCGATTAGATCGAATTTATTTAGATAAACTATATTCAAAAAAATATTAGGATTTGTTTTAAATAGAAGTTTAAACTTAAATATAAAAATAGATTCATGTTATATATATATATCTATATATATAAGTTAAAATCAATAAAATATTACAGATACGTAACACCCTAAAATTTTAAATACTAAAGTTAACAAATTTAAGAACACTTAATTTTCAGAACAAGAATTAAGTGACATGGGTTGCGCCATTGCGTTCGTCTTGGAATTCTGCTTGAGATAGAGTCCGAGTTTGCGTGAATCGAACTCCGTATGAGGAAGTTATGGAGTTCAGAAGATCACAAGTTTAATCAGAAATTATATTAAAATAGTAATTAATAATCAAAAAGCCATTCAAAATTCGAAACCAGAAAAAGGAGCTAAGCGGGAAAATTCTAGCTCAGAGAGGTCGACTCCCCCCAGGGGGGTCGACATAGGTGTCGACCCCCCAAGAGGGGTGTCGACTGGGGTGTCGACCCCCTATAGGGGTGTCGACCCCCATAGCCCAGATCTGGCTGATGTGTCCAGATAACGAATTCTGATGTATTAGGGCTTATGTGTCGCGTTTTGGTTGGTCTGGTGACAAATTTTCTTGGATTGAATGGCTTGGATGGATCCTAGGTTAATCTGATGGCTCTAATTAATCCTACACTTCTATATAAGCACACATAAACTCAAACCCTAAATCTAAACTAAATTAATCTCTAAGCCACCATGCTGCTGCAACATAGACTAGACTAGTTCATCTTCTTTTTAAAGCTTAGGAATTGTGAGACAGGATTCTAGAACAACGACGAGCGAATTTATTCTCTTCTCTAATCCGTTCTTTGTGAGTAAAATTTCTTTAACAAGATAACTATTAAATTAATTATGATAAGTTATGATTTGGATTATGAGAACATGCCTGTTGAATCATATGCTATTAGCTAGTTTTGTTATCGTCTGTTTTGTGAACATATGACAGATTTGTTAACTTATGTAAGTAGATCCATTTCATATGTCTAATCACATATGTTTGATTTGATTCATTTTATGACATTAGTTTATATGCAAGTTTGGATGTAAATCATATGCAAGTTTATATACAAGTTTGTATGCAAATCATATGCAAGTTTGTATGCAAATCGTATGCAAGTTTATATGTAAATCATGTGATATCAGTCTACATGTATAATTACATATGCAAGTTTTATGCAAGTTTGTATGAAAATCATATGCAAGTTTATATGAAAATCATGTTCATATGTGCAAGTTCATATTTATATGTTTAGATCTATGCAAGTCATAATTTATATGATTAGATCCATGCCAATTTATAGTTTATGCAAATTCATATTTTATATGTCTATTGCCTATGCAAGTTATTGATTATGCAAATTTATGTCAAGATAAATTATAATCATGCAAGTTTATGATCCATGCTAGTCTATTTTCATATGCTAGTTAGATCCATTTCATATGCTATGCAAGTTGTGATGTTTTTCTTCTTTTTATAAGGTAGGCTATTTGCGAGCCTAACGTATTACATGAATTACACGTACGAACGACGTGGGGACGTTGGGAAAATATTAAATATTGATATTGTGAAATTGGCATAAAATGGCTTAGAAGCATATAATTAACTTGAGACATTAATTGGCATAGTTTATATGCATAGAAATTATGGACATAATTTAGGTGACAATTATGAACATAGATTAATTTGGAAATTATTGGCAATTTGAAATAGGGATATTAATTCAAATTGGGGTTAAATAATAATGTGTAATAATAAATGCCTAAGACACGAGGTTAGACTCGTTTGTGGTATAAGACTGCCTGGACCCGCCCGGCAAATCCAGCAACCACAAACGGTAGTCTAATGTGAGAGGTCAAAGGTATAAATTAAATGCGTAACAATTGCAAAGACACGAGGTTAGACTCGTTTGTGGTATAAGCCTGCCCGGACCCGCCCGACAAATCCAGCAACCGCAAACGGTAGTCTAATGTGAGAGGTCTTGCAAGGTTACGGTTACAATGAATTAAGTAACACTTAACCAAGATAAAACATGTAGTGGGACATGGGGTCAAGTGGGCGACATGTGAAATACGATTAGAAACACTTAACCAAGTTGAAACATGTAAGAAGACATGAATAAGAAGGGGTTAAGTGGGAAATCCTAGTGGGGACTAAGCGTAGGTGGAAAGCTTGTGTCAAGTATGGGGACCCTTTTCAAACCAGTAACCCATTAAGTATCTTTGTGAGCTCGAGCTAGGTCGAGGACGGGACACGCTTACTGGGTTTGATTGTAAGAGGTCAAAACGGGTTAGCGGTGGCAACGCAAGTCCAACGGGGTCATGTGCGTGCATGGGCCCGGGCTGGTAGGTAAGACGTTGTTGCATCGTGTAGGTATAAGTCGTGCATCTTTGAGTAGTATCGGGTTGCCAATTTAGGGAGTGATACACCCCACTGTGGGACTAACACGAGTATCTACGAGTTAGGGAGCCGATCGCATGGGGGTAGTGGGTACAACTAGTGGAGATAGGGGCAGACGGCACCTATGAAGACAACTAGGGGTACACGAAACTATCGCTATCATGATTATGTTTAGTAAGCGGGACCAACCTTTAGTGTGACTAGTATTGGTGCAGTATAGTATTTATCCTATAGTGTTTGAAGGCGCAACTAACGTTATCTTATTCCTCTCGTTTGCTTTGTCATGCCCATTTGTTTCACAGTCATTCCTTATTTTCGAGTTTATGTCTTGTCATATTACTTTAATAATTATACTGTTAAAGTTATTGGACTCGCTAGACTTTATGTCTGACCTCGTTTGTTTTCGCCTCTTTTCTTCCTCCCCCCCCAGGTTCTCAGGGTGGGACTACTACTAGTGGAGCTTGATTTGGATCTCTTTCTCTTTTGGAAGTGTTTGGATTGCTGGAATAAAAGTTTCAGCTTATCTCTTTTTATGGCTATTTATGTTGGGGTTATGCTTTTTACTTTATGTACTCAGAAAACAATTTGTCAAGATGGATATTAAGTGTACTTGGTTTTATTGTTGGTTTTTGATGTTGTTGTAACCAAATTATTTCTCCGCTGCAATAAAGTTGTTTTAAATTTTTAAAGTACCAATATATGTATCTGTCTTGTCATATTCCGTTCTATACACTAATAATACTCCATGAAAGTTAATGCATTCCCTTTGTGAGTGACATTAATGGACGTGGGGTGTTACACGTGGTATCAGAGCTGAAGGTTACTAGAACAGATAAGAGATTTTGAAAAACTATTTTTCAAAAGCATTTTTATAAAGAAGTACTTTCAAAAACATGTTTTAAGGAGAGTATTTTCAAGAGAAAAGTTTATTTTGAAAAACATAACCCCCAAGAGCCATATATCTTCCCTTCGATTCTCCGTTTTGAATCTCTTCCTTTTTCTTTTTCAACATGTCTGGGGAACCCGAGATACCTGAGGGCGTACATATACTAGCCTGGTTCAAAAGGTATATGGAGGCTAGAGCCACCGCCGCAGGCCCAGCAGACGTTCCTCCTCCCCCAGCTGTAGCCGCTCCTCCTCCTCCTCCTCCCCGCGTTGATGCTTTTTCTAAGATATGCAAGGACTTTCGGGCAATGGGCAGGAAACCTTTTCATGGGTCAGAGACGTTTGTCGAAGCTCGAAATTGGATCAAGGAGGTGGAAGATTTGTTTGGTATCTTCGAGATAGAAGATGGAAGGAAGGTCCAATTAGTTGCTTGGTTGATGAAGGACGAAGCCTCATTTTGGTGGGAGGTCACGAATGAAGAGTGTCCAGTGGAGACATGGATGGATTTCAGGCACAGGTTCGAGATGAAATTTCTCTTACGAGCAGAAGAGAATTTATACATAGAGAGGTTCTTGACGTTGAAACAGGGGATTTTATCAGTGAAGGAATATGTCAACAAGTTCAATCAGTTGGCTAGATTCGGCTTAGACTTGGTGAACACACCTGATAAGAAGGCCCTGAGGTTTGTTAAAGGTCTGAATGAGCCGCTACACGGGTTGGCTATGACCCACATTCATATGGGGGCTACCTTCGAGAAACTGGTTGATATGGCGCTTATGCATGAAAAGGAGAAAGGCGCTAATGCTAACAAGGCACATGATAAGAAAGTGGACCCAAAGAAATCACAGCAGCAACACAAGAAAGGTGGTAAGGATAACAATGGCAAAGGGAAGAAAAAGTGCTTTAATTGTGGAACACCAGGCCATCTAAGCAAGGACTGCATGAAGAAGAAGAAGACTGGCTGTTACCACTGTGATGAGGTAGGACATCTTATTAAAACTGCCCGAGGAGACAAGGGCAAGGGCAAGGGCAGAGGACAGGGTCTACTTATGGAGGGCGGTTTCAGGCTCTCATGGCACCAGGGCAGGTTCATACTCTCATGGCACCAGGATAGGAGAGAGGTAGAAACATTTCTGTTGAAGTCTGGTTTTTCTGTTTGATCATCCTGTTCGCACTTTGTTTGATTCTGGCGCTTCACACTCGTTTGTATCTGCTTCGTTATTTGAAACACTGCACCTAAATACTAGTCTAGTTATGGATCCCATTGTAGTCTCAAATCCTATTGGTGGTTCGGCTCATCTTTCAATGATTTGTTGGGATTTGAGAGTGTCTATCTTAGATGTTGGGTTTGAACGCAACGTCTTCGTTCTTGGCTTCATGGGCTACGGCTTGATTCTAGGCATGGATTGGCTAGCCAGATACGGTGCCATCCTAGACTGTAAAAGAAGGGTAGTTAGATTGTTGACTCGTTGTGGAAAGACCCTTGATATTTCTTATGACCCTAGAGGTCTGGTGATGCTTAGCTACCTAGAATCTCTTGACGCGTCCAACAATGATTTGGAATCTGTTCGTGTGGTCCGTGAGTATGGTGACGTCTTCGATGAAGTTCGGGTTTACCCCCGAGGCGCGAGATAGACTTTCGTATATACCTAGTAGATAATGCAAAGCCAGTTGCATTACCAGTGCGCCACATGGCTCCGAGAGAGAGAAGAGAACTCAGTAAGCAAGTGAAAGAGTTGCTTGAGAAAGGGTTCATAAGAAGAAGCATTTCGGAATGGGGTGCTCAAGTTGTTTTTGCTGCGAAGGCTGATGGTTCACTTAGATTGTGCGTGGACTATAGAGAGCTGAATAAGCTCATGAAGAAGAACAGACACCCATTGCCGAGGATAGACGATTTATTCGATCAGTTGGTTGGTGCTTCGGTTTTCTCGTAGTTGGATTTAGCTACAGGATTTCATCAGCTAAGGGTGGCTGAAGACTGCATTTAGAACTCCTGACGGTTTCTCCGAATGGCTCATCATGCCTTTTGGTTTGACGAATGCACCTGCATATTTCATTGACTTAATGAGTAGGGTGTTTAGGGAGTTTCTAAACAAGTTTGTGGTAGTCTTTGTGGATGATATTTGATTTTCTCTAGAAGTGAGGAAGAGCATGCCCTACATCTTAGGGGAGTCTTAGAGACCCTACGAGCACATCAACTCAAAGCTAAGTTCTCCAAATGTCATTTTTGGAGAAAAGAAGTGAGGTTCTTAGTACACGTGGTCTCTAAGGAGTGGATAGCTATGGATCCCGCGAAGGTGGTGGCAATCCAAGATTGGAAGGTTCCTAGAAACGCAACAAAAGTAAGAAGCTTTCTAGGGCTGGCGGGCTGTTATAGGAAGTTCATTAAGGACTTTACAAAAATATCAGCCTCACTTACTCGGTTAATGAAGAAGAACTTGACTTTTTCTTGGGATGTTGACTGTGACGATGCTTTACAACGTTTGAAGAGGGCTTTGACGACAGCTCCAGTTTAGTTTTGCCAGATGGGAGTAAGCCATTCACAGTGTATACTGACGCTTGCGGGACAGGCTTGGCGCAGTTTTAATGCAAGAAGGAAGGGTGATATGCTATGGTGGAAGGCAGTTGAAGGTTCATGAGAAGAATTACCCTACCCACGACTTAGAGTTGGCTGCCATAGTTTTTGCGCTTAAGTCTTGGCGTCATTATTTGCTTGGAGAAAAGTTTGAGTTATATATAGACCATAAGTCGCTAAAGTACTTGTTCTCTAAGAAAGATCTAAACTTGAGGCAATAGAGGTGGATGGAGTTTTTAGCATCCTATGATTTTGAGATCGCATATACCCCTGGCAAGGGTAACGTTGTAGCTGACGCCTTGAGTAGAAAGAGGTTGACTTTGAGTCCTTTGTTCATAGACCGGCAGAGTTTGGAGTACATATCTACCTTTGACTTCAGACCCTCTATCGATTATGTACCCGGATTGTTGGCATCACTAGAGGTGCAACACACACTTTTGGGTCGGGTTGGAGAGGCATAGCGAGATGACCCACAGTTGGTTGAGATAGTAGGCAAGCTTATAGGTGGGGAGTCTTCGAGCCATCTTAGTAGATATGCTATAGATGAGAGAGGTTGGTTGCGTAGAGATGGGAGACTTTGCGTACCGCAAGACGAGAGATTGAGGAAGATGATTCTTGAAGACTCACATCACTCTAAGACGACCATACATCCCGGTGGTGACAAGTCGTATAGGGATATGAAGCGAGTTTTCATTTGGGTCGGAATGAAGAAGGACGTGGCTGAGTTCGTTTCTAGATGCTTGGTGTGCCAGCAAGTCAAGGCGGAGCAAAAGAAGCCTGGTGGTTTGCTCCACCCTTTAGAGATTCCGCTGTGGAAATGGGAAAGTGTTTACATGGATTTTGTAGAGGGGTTTCCAAGATCGAGGAAGGGTAATACGGGAATTTGGGTAGTTGTAGACATGCTTACCAAGAGTGCCCATTTTATTCTCGATAAAAGTAGAAGGACCGCTGCGTGGTTAGCATCTGTTTACCTTCGGGAGATAGTTCGTCTGCACGGCATACCCTCTAGCATTGTAAGCGATAGAGATCCTATTTTCACTAGCGAGTTTTGGAGAGCTTACAAGAGGCGGTTGGAATACAATTATGCTTGAGTACTGCTTATCACCCTCAAACGGACGGCCAGACCGAGAGAGTGAATTGGATTCTAGAAGATCTTTTGAGGCTATGCATCTTAGACTTTGGAGGGACATGGGAGGAACATCTTCCATTAGTGGAGTTCGCCTATAATAATAGCTATCAGAATAGCATTGGCATGGCACCTTTTGAGGCTCTTTATGGACGACCATGCCGATCACCTACTTGTTGGTGGGAATCTATGGATAAGGTTTTGCTTGGACCCGATTTGATTAGGGAAACTTCGGAGAACATAGACTTGATTCGAAGGCGAATGAAGACAGCGTAGGATCGACAGAAGTCGTACACTAATAAGAGACGAACCGATCTGGAGTTCGATATTGGGGACATGGTTTTTATTAAGGTGTCACCATTGAGGAACGTAGTCTGTTTTGGATCGGTAGGGAAGTTGGCACCAAGGTTCGTAGGACCCTTTCCGATTACAGAGAGGATTGGACAGATGGCGTACAGAGTAATGTTGCCAGAGAATCTCAGTGGTGTTCATGATGTGTTTCACGTTTCGCATTTGCGTAAGTGTTTACATGATACGGCGGAAGTGGTGGAGCCGAGCATGCTCAAGGAAGTGGAAGTAGCGCGAGATGCCACGGTTAGACGAGCTCCTACACACATCCTTGGATCGGAGATAAAAAAGCTATGCAATAGAGAGGTCAAGTTGGTCAAAGTGCAATGGGGAGATGATCAAGGAGACGTGACTTGGGAAATGGAAGACAAGATGCGTACGCTGTACCCTTTGCTTTTTGAGGGTATGTTTTTAACTTCTCCTTTTTATACCGCTTTGTTTATACTTGTCCTATCGTTTAGTATGTCTTCGCGATTATATCTTCGATCTTTAGTTAGGAAAAACCCTATGGTTGTAAACATGTGTCTGAGACATGTTATTGTTTGGTGGATGCAAGTGGATGCAAGTGTTTGCTAGTGGCTGCTCGTGGATGCATTTACACACACATTAGGTACTAGATCGGCTCAATCACTTTCATATTGCATATAAATAAGTGTGCATATTTAAATTAATAAGTGTGCATATTTAAATTAATAGATGTATATTGGTTGTGTTATCATATGGATGCTGCATTTAGATGAATGGTTGTGCACGCATGTAGAAATAATATGTATCATTAGGATTCTTTTGCATACATAATGGACGCATGGCATTATCATGATTTGCATTAAGGAGGTCAACTGAATCAGTAGACCGCCTGATTTTGCATTGGATAAGGAACATATACACACACTATTGCATATGTTCATATTGCATTAGAAATCTTTTAAGGACAATGAATGCCTATGTTTGATGGTTGAGTAGATGGATGATGGGATGGTAGGATATACTTTCTCCTTAACTTGGAGATTTCGAGGGAGAAATCCTTTAAGGAGGGGAGAATGTAACACCCCGTAATTTTAAATATTAAAATTAACAAATTTAAGAACACTTAATTTTTAGAAGAAGAATTAAGTGATATGGGTTGCGCCATTGCGTTCGTCTCGGAATTCTGCTTGAGATAGAGTCTGAGTTTGCGTGAATCGGACTCCGTATGAGGAAGTTATGGAGTTCGGAAGATCACAAGTTTAATCAGAAATTATATTAAAATAATAATTAATAATCAAAAAGCCATTCAAAATTCGAAACCAGAAAAAGGAGCTGAGCGGGAAAATTGTCGCTCAGAGGGGTGACTCCCCCCGAGGGGGGTCGACATAGGTGTCGACCCCCCAAGAGGGGTGTCAACTGGGGTGTCGACCCCCATAGCCCAGATCTGGCCAATGTGTCCAGATGACGAATTCTGATGTATTAGGGCTTATGTGTCGCGTTTTGGTTGGTATGGTGACAAATTTTCTTGGACTGAATGGCTTGGATGGATCCTAGGTTGATCTGATGGCTCTAATTAATCCTACACTTCTATATAAGCACACATAAACTCAAACCCTAAATCTAAACTAAATTATTCTCTAAGCGACCATGCTGCTGCAACATAGACTGGACTAGTTCGTCTTCTTCTTAAAGCTTAGGAATTGTGAGACAGGATTCTAGAAAAACGACGAGTGAATTTATTCTCTTCTCTAATTCGTTCTTTGTGAGTACAATTTCTTTAACAAGATAACTGTTAAATTAATTACGATAAGTTATGATTTGGATTGTGAGAACATGCATGTTGAATCATATGTTATTAGCTAGTTTTGTTATCATCTGTTTTGTGAACATATGACAGTTTTGTTAACTTATGTAAGTAGATCCATTTCATATGTCTAATCACATATGTTTGATTTGATTAATTTTATGACATTAGTTTATATGCAAGTTTGGATGTAAATCATATGCAAGTTCATATACAAGTTTGTATGCATATCATATGCAAGTTTGTATGCAAATCATATGCAAGTGTATATGTAAATCATGTGATATTAGTCTACATGTCTAATTACATGTGCAAGTTTTATACAAGTTTGTATGAAAATCATATGCAAGTTTATATGAAAATCATGTTCATATGTGCAAGTTCATATTTATATGTTTAGATCTATGCAAGTCACACCTTATATGATTAGATCCATGCCAGTTTATAGTTTATGCAAATTCATATTTTATATGTCTATTGCCTATGCAAGTTATTGATTATGTAAATTTATGTCAAGATAAATTATAATCATGAAAGTTTATGATCCATGCTAGTCTATTTTCATATGTTAGTTAGATCCATTTTATATGCTATGCAAGTTGTGATGTTTTTCTTCTTTTTATGAGTTAGGCTATTTGCGAGCCTAACGTATTACATGAATTACACGTACAAACGACGTGGGGGCGTTGGGAAAATATTAAATATTGATATTGTGAAATTGGCATAAAATGGCTTAAAAGCATATAATTAACTTGAGACATTAATTGACATAGTTTATATGCATAGAAATTATTGACATAATTTAGGTGACAATTATGAACATAGATTAAATTGGAAATTATTGAAAATTTGAAATAGGGATATCAATTCAAATTGGGGTTAAATAATAATGTGTAATAATAAATGCCTTAGACACGAGGTTAGACTCGTTTGTGGTATTAGACTGCCCGGACCCGCCCGGTAAATCCAGCAACCACAAACGGTAGTCTAATGTGAGAGGTCAAAGGTATAAATTAAATGCGTAACAATTGCAAAGACACGGAGTTAGACGCGTTTGTGGTATAAGCCTGCCTAAACCCGCTCGGCAAATCCAAGAACCGTAAACGGTAGTCTAATGTGGGAGGTCTTGCAAGGTTACGGTTATAATGAATTAAGTAACACTTAACCAAGATAAAACATGTAGTGGGACATGGGGTCAAGTGGGTGACATGTGAAATACGATTAGAAACACTTAACCAAGTTGAAACATGTAAGAAGACATGAATAAGAAGGGGTTAAGTGGGAAATCCTAGTGGGGACTAAGCGTAGGTGGAAAGCTTGTGTCAAGTATGGGGACCCTTTTCAAACCAGTAACCCATTAAGTATCTTTGTGAGTTCGAGCTAGGTCGAGGACGGGACACGCTTACTGGGTTTGATTGTAAGAGGTCAAAACGGGTTAGCGGTGGCAACGCAAGTCCAACGGGGTCATGTGCGTGCATGGGCCCGGGCTGGTAGGTAAGACGTTGTTGCATCGTGTAGGTATAAGTCGTGCATCTTTGAGTAGTATCGGGTTGCCACTTTAGGGAGTGATACACCCCACTGTGGGACTAACACGGGTATCTACGAGTTAGGGAGCCGATCGCATGGGGGTAGTGGGTACAACTAGTGGAGATAGGGGCAGACGGCACCTATGAAGACAACTAGGGGTACACGAAACTATCGTTATCATGATTATGTTTAGTAAGCGGGACCAACCTTTAGTGTGACTAGTATTGGTGCAGTATAGTATTTATCCTATAGTGTTTGAAAGCGCAACTAACGTTATCTTATTCCTCTCGTTTGCTTTGTCATGCCCATTTGTTTCACAATCATTCCTTATTTTCGAGTTTATGTCTTGTCATATTACTTTAATAATTATATTGTTAAAGTTATTGGACTCGCTAGACTTTATGTATGACCTCGTTTGTTTTCGCCTCTTTTCTTCCTCCCCCCCCTCCCAGGTTCTCGGGTTAGGACTAGTGCTAGTGGAGCTTGATTTTGATCTCTTTCTCTCTCTTTTGGAAGTGCTTGGATTGCTGGAAGTAAAGTTTCAGCTTATCTCTTTTTATGGCTATTTGTGTTGGGGTTATGCCTTTTACTTTATGTACTCAGAAAACAATTTGTCAAGATGGATATTAAATGTACTTGGTTTTATTGTTGGTTTTTGATGTTGTTGTAACCAAACTATTTCTCCGCTATAATAAAGTTGTTTTAATATTTTAAAGTACCAATATATGTATCTGTCTTGTCATATTCCGTTATATACACTAATAATACTCCATGAAAGTTAATGCATTCCCTTTCTGAGTGACATTAATGGATGTGGGATGTTACAGAATAGGAATTGGGTTTCAAATGGATTTGGAATGGAAACATGTTTTATTATATAAAACAAGGAAGTTGGATTTGTAAATGATATTTATAAATCTAGTGAAATAAATTATCATTGGATAATTTAGAGGTTTAAATTCAAATAGAATTTGAAAATAGAATTTTAAAAATAGAAAGTTGAAATCATTTCGAAATGGGAACGAAGAGATATATTTCAGAATGCAAGTTGTAAACAGAATTGAAAAAAATCCAAAGGATTTATAATTTATCTCCAAAAGAAATGGAATATTATATATAAGATAGAGTCGTAAATAAAATTTACAACTGAGTTATGAAAATTGACGATTTAGAAAAAAATCAAAATGTTTAACTTAGATTTGGAAAGCCGATCTTATATATAAATTTTAATATATTAGAATGGAAGTGAAATTTATTTAAAAATGAAGTTTAGAAGGTTTATATTTAAATTTAATTAAAACGAACTCGCCGCAGCGCGGCGGTTCGTAAATTGGCATTTCGAACTTCAATTGAATATATATAACTCAATTTAAGTCGAAATTATTTGAAACAATAATCATCAGGACCGATTTGATAATAGTTATCTAATGGAAGAGAAAATTCTGAATTTTGTCATATAGATTTTGAGTTATGTCAAAATCAAATTTTCAGAAAAACAGCGCCATAATCACTATAAAACCATAACGGTTTATTTAAATTAAAATAATAATTCTATGCAAATAGAATATGGTTTTTATTATAAAAATCCAGACTTGAGTTATAAAAATAAATATGAACTCAAGTGATGTAAATGGATTGATTTTTACAAGAAGGTCAAGTTGTTAATTATTGGATAGAATTAAATAATTTGAAAAATAAGTAGTTAAATAGAATTTTGAATTAAAATTAAGCTTTGGATAGGTGAATTAGATTTGTGGATTTCATATTCGAAATCGAATATAAAACGTGAATTGAAAATAGAAATCAATTAGTTTATAAACAAATTAGAATATATTTTAACGTGATATGTTCAAATAGAAAATGAAATGGGCAAAAGGGATGATTAAAGAATAAATTAGCGAATTGAGTTAAAATGACCAGATTGAGTTGGAATATATTATAAATGGACGCATATGTGTTAAACAGGTAAGGAATGAAGAAAATGAAGTTTTTAAATTTAGTGCCCGACAAAAAGGTACATGTTTAAATTCCATATGAGGTTTTATGCGCCGAATCGGCAAGCCACTTGGCTTTTTGATTTTCTTTTTGAATGGAGAGGGACCAGAGAGGGGTTTTGTAATTGTACCAAGTGACCCGTACAAAGGAGGTTATGGCGAAAATTTCCGAAAATTTAAGGAGTTAGAATATTTTTAAGAAAATTTGATAGTTAGAAATCAACATATCGATATGTATAGGATTCGATAAAGAAACAAACTAAAACTAGAATATTATAAACAAAAAGGAAATTGATAATTTGGTAATAGAAAGAGAAATGTATATACGTTTTAGAAAATGAATAATTTGCTTTATGTAGTGTTGGTTATTCGGGAATAATGGTCATGTCTATTTTGAGGTTAAGGATGTTTTCAGTCAAGGTCTGAGAGGTAATTATACCCCAACTTGATTGATTTCATTTTTTACTGATAAATAGGATGATTCAGTCTCGAAGATAAATAAGTAGAATTTTGGAAATATAATAATAAATATTTCCTAAGTCTAAAAATGATGGTCGTGAAAGAGATAAGTAAGTGGAATGTTCTCCAATTATAAATAAAATATATTTTCTAAGTATAGAAAATAAAAGAAGGCGATATATGGAAATGTTTTCCAAAGAACGTAAGAGACTGATATGATAATTAAAAATATTTGTTTAACAATATTGATAAGGAAATGGAAAGGGTGATTTAATTAATGAAATATTAATTAAGGGGTCCAGTGATTATTTGATGTTATGGATGAATGTTTGTTTGTTTTATTCGAAAGTTAAATAACCGACTATCGAAGTATTTGCCCATATCGTTGTCAATATGGAGAGACCGGTTGGATTTTATCTGAGAACCGCTCCGTATTGGTAGTAGCGTTGCGAATCACATTTTATAAAGAAAATTGAAGACGGAGTAAAGTGCAAGGGCTTTTTCTTTTAATAGAAATTGTGCCTTAGGTTTCGTTCAATCCCAGAACGAAGTGTATGGACGAATGTCTGACAGAGTATTTCCAATGATCGCATATGTTGGTCTGTATAGATAAATATATGGTGGCGGAGAATTTATTCTCTTAGCATAATATCCAGAATATATTTGTGCAGATCAATTAATGATTAGTGGATCTGACAATTTGGCATTCAAAGTGATTGTGTTATCAATGAATGGTAAGTAATCGTAGCCTCAGGCCTCAACAACCGGGAAATGACAAAAATAGGGCATGTAGCATGGCTATGTGGGTAGCTTCCATTAGGGTGTATTATCACCTATCTAAAGAAATACATTTCATTCTTTAATCTATTCGATGTTGTCCCATTCGGGAAAACGGTTGTTGATCCCAACCGTTGGTGATATACATTCGATACACTCAAGTGAAATGAGTGGTCGGTCATGTGTGGCCGGGTTACAAGATGTTCTTGTTGAACCCAGTGTATTCTCCTCTAAAGATACACTATCGGAAGGTGGTTCCATACCTTGTCATAGTTGGAAATTTATTACCTAATAAGTGCTCGCGGTTTTGATTGTAAAATTATATATGTGGAGCATGAGATGAAAGCGTTCCACTAGATTTCTAATTATTTGATTTAGACACTATTATAATATCAAAAGAGCTTTGATATAAAGATTCAGAAGGATTTCAAAGTTAAATCAATTGTTTTGGATTCTCATAAGGGAAAAACCCGTTCTGTGTTATACGGCGTGGTCTTATGAGATATCTTTTATTTTCTCAAACTGTTTTAAATTGTTTACTCATACCAGTCCCATGACTGACCCAGAGTTTATTTTGTTTTGTTTTACCTAAACTCTTGGGTGCCCAAATTTGTACGGACAGTCAATAGTTCAGGATTTTACAGATCTATCTAAAGGAGCTTGGAGCAGGAGGCTTCAGTGTAAGATATATAGTATTTTTATTTCCGCTATGTTGTAAGTGTTGTACTCTGATAATTGTATGTTATACAATTAAAATTTTGTATTTCAAAAGTTATGATATATTATATTTTGTTCCGCTGCGATGTGAGATTCTGTGTTGTTATTTATGTTCTTCTTCAACCTTTTTCTTCTAAAAAACTGATTCGTATTTCTATGATATTTGGGTTGGATATGTGATGTATGTAGTTAACTCAGATAGTATGGATTTGCGGGCCATTACAGTTGGTATCAGAGCTTAGGTTGAGCGAATACCTAGGCTTGGGTGGCATGTGCTCATTAGAGATAGGGTCAGTGGTACTCTAGAATGAGTTGAGTGTATATATTTGAGAGAGCGTATTTGTTAATTAATATAAAAATTGTTTTATGTTGTGTTGGCTAGTTTGTTGAGTGGTTTATGAATTCTGATCGAATTGTGGGACGCCGCGAAGTCGATAGGAATTTCTAAACACTTGAATAGAGAAATTTGACACAATATTGTTTTAAGTGGGTAAATGAAGTAATTTAACCCAAAAATTCTATTTTTGATAGTAAAAGAATAATTTTCTGAAATATGGATGTGTTGGTTGATTATAATCAAACGAGATTATAAAAATTGAAATGGTTATCTTTAACCAAATAGAATTTGTATGTGAATGATGTATATAAATGTGATGAACTGAAATTGGATAAAGAATCAGAATTAAGAATTTAAAATCCTAGGTGTTTGAAAAAATATCTTCAAAAGTATATCAGAAGAATATAGCTTTGTTTTAGAAGGATTTTTGATTAAAAATCATTATAATGGATTTTGAAAGTGATAAAGCACCAAACTCACTTCAATGGCTGGAAAATAATTCTGATGATGATCGCGACATAATCATTGTTCATTATCGTGTTTCTAAGTGATGGGTTGCTACCTTAGAAGTGTTTTTGATGGAAATTTGTTTGAAAGAAAACAAGTTGGTTTGGAAAATTCAAATGTTTTGAATTTAAAATGGCTATAAATATATGTGTATATATTTATATGATTTTTAAAGGATTTGATATAAAAACCCAGGAATTTGAATTCTGGAATTTAACTTAATCAAGTTAAATGGATTGAAAGAAATAAATTGATTTAGAATCAATCTGAATGAATTTAAATTCATATGAATGGAATATAAATTGGATGTGAATATATTAATTGTAAATCATTCAGATTTAATGAATGTGAGTATATATGATGTGTAATATAAATGAAAACCAAAAGTTTTGGTTGGAAATTAAATTTGTTGAAATATGAAGTGTTGAGTTTCAATATAAGTGGGTTTCTGAAAGGTCAACGAGTTTGAAGCATTTTTCGTACCTTACTAATTTCGAGGACAAAATTCTTTTAAGGGGGAAGAATGCAATGACCCGGATTTTTGCTTAGTTAATTTTAAATATTTAATATGGTTTTAAATATTGAATTAATAATATAAATAAATTTTTATAGTGAGTTATCGATTTAATATAATCGAAATATGATTTATTTCGAATATATATAATTATCGAAATACTGGAATCCGAAATAATTCAATTCGAGATTTAAAACTAAATTGAAAATAGTTCAGATGATCAATACAAACTTCTGTTTGAATTAGAATAATAATATTTGTTTATTATTAAGGAATTAATTGTTTTGAATTTAATTTATATCGATTTAAATTAATATCTTCTCCAAATGATCGAATAAGGCTTTGAAACATGTCCCAGTGTGTTCAGAAGGGTGGTTTAACCCTAGGAAGGCCTGTTGTTGGACTCAAATAGGAGTTGAAATCAACATGATAATTTAAAATTAAAGGGGTACATGTTTTAATTAAAATTTAAAACAATATTCTAAATACGTTCCTTCCTCACTAAGATAAAACTAGTTTGCTTCTGCCTTAAGTCTTAAAATGCACAGTAAATGGAAAGTACAATAGACATTAAATCATGTAGGCTAAATTCCTTAATCACTAAGTTTCCTTCAACTATAAATCGCGCTTAGTATCCTCTTATTTCCTCTTCTGAAAAGATCGAAATTTCCTAAGAAATAAAATGGCTGATGCTCTCGTTCACCACCACTAACAAATCAAAGCCGTAGCTTTTATTCTTTGCTTCTCAAATGAAATCAAAAGCTTCAGTTAAATATATAAAAAGGGGGGCGCGATGATTTTCCCTCATTCAACCAATTCGACAGAAGAAAAAAGAAATAGATAGAGAATAGAATTGCGATACTCCCAGAAGCTTGAGGCACGCTCGCAATTTAGGTAGAAGTGAGAGACGAGGGGAAGTGAATCGCGACTCAGGCGAATGGAACCAGGGACTTCGATCATCAAGGAGGGGTGCTCGTGAGTTTTGGAGTGCTCGATTTTTCCAAAGACGGACTAGGGTTGAAAATCGCTCGCGATTAGGGATTTTGAGTTACTCTTCGATTTGAGGAATTGAAAGACGCGAGTGGAGGAACTAGTGTGGTGCACGACTGTTTTGAGGGTAGGCGAGCGATGATCGCATGATAAAGGGAAAACCAGGGATTAAATTTGTAGTCGAATATGCCGATCCTGAAGCTAATCCAACATCTGAAGAACTGAAGTTGTAGGGAGTATGGTGGGTTTGTTCTAGGAGGGGACGATGCTAGGGGATGGTCGTGGAACCACCAGTCAACGTTGGTGGAAATCAGTGATGTGTGGATGGTGAAGAAAGAAGCAACAATTATGAGTGTCTAGCAGTGGAAAGGGGATTACAGTTCAAGGAAGGTATTAGCTGTTTTATAATTTAATTAAGGAATTAGATAATAGTTTAAGTTAATGGCTTAAATTTATTTTTGAAATTTAAAATACAATATCTCATTCATGTTAGGTCAAAATCTAACGCCGTAAATCACGTGGGGTTTTTAGCTAAAAAATGTAAGAGCTGGATTTGATTTTGGAATTTTTGGAATCAGCTTGGAAATTTTAATTTAAATCGAATATCGTTCGATTTAAATTAAAATGGTATCAGATCCGAAATAAAAACCATGGTGAGTAAATCTCACTAATATTTTTATTTAGAATTATTTTATTCATTAAAATAATTGTTCATTGGTTGTTTGCATGCACTGGAATATTATTGTGGCTATTAAAAATATATCCGTTATTTAGGATTTGGTGTTTGTGGCTATTATATATATATATATGTATTGGTGATTGGATGGTTCCCGCAGTACCATTAGCGGATGCCTGCAGTATCATTAGTGGATGACCCTATACGCCCCACGCTATGATAGTGGATGGCCTTCTATACCGCGATATCCTGCCTCGAAGCAGGATGGGTATTATTTATGTTGGCTAACGTTTATGGATGCAGGAAAACAGGTTGGAGGGATCCAACTGATTCTCCAAAATTTATTATTATATATTTTCACATATATATTGTCATATATATGATGTGATGATTGAAAATTGGGTTGTTTGATTGTTTAAATATCACTGGGCTCAAAATGTTGATTTATAAAAATATCGTGAAAATGATATTTGAGATTTAAAAGGAAATTATATTTTTCTTGAAATAGAATTCGAATTTCGAATGGACTAGAAATATTAACTTGTTTTGAATTAATAAAACAAGTATTTAATTTATAAACGATGTTTATAAATTAAATAATACAAGAAATTGAAGTGAATTTATAAACGGTGTTTATAAATAAAATAAAATGATTTTTATTGGATAATCAGGGAATTGAAGTGAATTTATAAACAGTGGTTATAAATGAAATAGGGAAAAAACTATCATTTAGATAATTTGGGAAATGTAAATACGAGTGTGTATTTAAAAAGGGAAATTTATTTTTTCAAAGGAGAATTTTAATTTCAAATGGGTTTGAAAATAAGACTTGTTTAAAAATATATAAATAAGTAATATAAACGGTATTTATAAAGAAAGGTGGAAAATTATCATTGGATAATTTAAATATTTAAATTCAAATGTGAATTTAAAATAAGGATTTGGAAATTGTGTTAAAAAGGGAAACTAGGAAATTTATTGTGATATTCAGAATGTAAATCGAATAAAAATAAATCTGTATGGATTTATGATTTGAATTCGATTAGATCGAATTTATTTAGGTAAAATATTTTCAGAAAATATTAGGATTTGTTTTAAATAGAAGTTTAAATTTAAATATAAAAACAGATTCACTGTTATATATATATATATAAGTTAAAATCAATAAAATATTACAGAATAGGAATTGGGTTTCAATTGGATTTGGAATGGAAACTTGTTTTATTATATAAAACAAGGAAGTTGGATTTATAAACGATATTTATAAATCTAGTGAAATAAATTATCATTGGATAATTTAGAGTTTTAAATTCAAATAGAAAATTCAAATAGAAAATTCAAATAGAATTTGAAAATAGATTTTGAAAATAGATTTTGAAAATAGAATTTTAAAAATAGAAAGTTGAAATCATTTCGAAATGGGAACGACGAGATATATTTCAGAATGCAGGTTATAAACAGAATTGAAATAAATCCAAAGGATTTATAATTTATCTCCATAAGAATTGGAATATTATTTATAAGATAGAGTTGTAAATAAAATTTACAACTGAGTTATGAAAATCGACGATTTGGAAAAAATCAAAATGTTTAACTTAGATTTGGAAAGCCGATCTTATATATATATATATTAGAATGGAAGTGAAATTTATTTATAAACGAAGTTTAGAACGTTTATATTTAAATATAATTAAAACGAACTCGCCGCAGCGCGGCAGTTCGTAAATTGGCATTTCGAACTTCAATTGAGTATATAGAACTCAATTTAAGTCGAAATTATTTGAAACAAGAATCGTCAGGACCAATTTGATAATAGTTTTCTAATGGAAGAGTAAATTATTAATTTTGTCGTATATATTTTGAGTTATGTCAAAATCAAATTTTCAGAAAAACAGCGCCATAACCACTATAAAACCATAACGGTTTATTTAAATTAAAATTAGAATTCTATGCAAATAGAATATGGATTTTTATTATAAAAATCCAGACTTGAGTTATAAAAATAAATATGAACTCAAGTGATGTAAATGGATTGATTTTTACAAAAAGATCAAATTGTCAATTATTGGCTAGAACTAAATAATTTGAAAAATAAGTAGTTAAATAGAATTTTGAATTAAAATTAAGCTTTGGATAAGTGAATTAGATTTGTGGATTTCATATTTGAAATCGAATATGAAACGTGAATTGAAAATAGAATTCAATTAGTTCATAAACAAATTAGAATATATTTGAACGTGATATGTTCAAATAGAAAACGAAATGGGCAAAAGAGCTGATTAAAGAATAAATTAGCGAATTGAGTTAAAATGACCAAATTGAGTTGGAATA
Organism: Allium sativum; assembly: GCA_030737875.1. Taxonomy (NCBI): domain Eukaryota; kingdom Viridiplantae; phylum Streptophyta; class Magnoliopsida; order Asparagales; family Amaryllidaceae; genus Allium; species Allium sativum. The sequence continues at coordinate 954,841,224 of CM060926.1, read as the reverse complement.
AATTAGAAATGGATGCACATGTGTTAAACAGGTATGGAATGAAGAGAATGAAGTTTTTAAATTTAGTGCTCGACAAAAAGGTACATGTTTAAATTCCATATGAGGTTTTATGCATCGAATCGGCAAGCCACTTGGCTTTTTGATTTTCTTTTTGAATGGAGAGGGCCCAGAGAGGCGTTTTGTAGTTGTACCGAGTGACCCGTACAAAGGAGGTTATGGCGAAAATTTCCGGAAATTTGAGGAGTTAGAATATTTTTAAGAAAATTTGATAGTTAGAAATCAACATATCGATATGTATAGAATTCGATAAAGAAACGAACTAAAATTAGGATATTATAAACAAAAAGGAAATATATAATCTGGTAATAGAAAGAGAAATGTATATACGTTTTAAAAAATGAATAATTTACTTTATGTAGTGTTGGTTATTCGGGAATAGTGGTCTTGTCTATTTTGAGGTTATGGATGTTTTAAGTCAAGGTCTGAGAGGTAATTATACCCCAACTTGATTGATTTCAATTTTTACCGATAAATAGGATAATTCAGTCTCGAAGATAAATAAGTGGAATTTTGGAAATATAATAATAAATATTTCCTAAGTCTAAAAATGAATGGTCATGAAAGAGATATGTAAGTGGAATGTTCTCCGATTATAAATAAAATATATTTTGTAAGTATAGAAAATAAAAGAAGGCGATATATGGAAATGTTTTCCAAAGAACGTAAGAGACTGATATGATAATTGAAAATATTTGTTTAACAAATATTGATAAGGAAATGGAAAGGGTGATTTAATTAATGAAATATTAATTAAGGGGTCCATTGATTATTTGATGTCATGGATGAATGTTTGTTTTCTTCGATAGTTAAATAACCGACTATCGAAGTATTTGCCCATATCATTGTCAATATTGAGAGGCCGGTTGGATTTTATCCAAGAACCACTCCGTATTGGCCATAGCGTTGCGAATCAGACTTTATAAAGAAAATCGAAAACGGAGTAAAGTGCAAGGGCTTTTCCTATTAATAGAAATTGTGCCTTTGGTTTCATTCAGTCCCAAAACAAAGTGTATGGACGAATGTCTGACAGAATATTTCCAGTGATCGCATATGTTGGTCTTTATAGATATATATGGTGGCGGAGAATTTATTCTCTTAGCATAATATCCAGAATATATTTGTGCAGATCAATTAATGATTAACGGATCTGACAATTTGGTATTCAAAGTGATTGTGTTATCAATGAATGATAAGTAATCGTAGCCTCAGGCCTCAACAACCGGGAAATGAAAAAAATCGAGAAGGCAGCATGGCTATGTGGGTAGCTTCCATTAGGGTGTATTGTCAACTATCTAGAGAAAATCATTTCATTCTTTAATCTATTCGATGTTGTCCCATTCGGGAAAATGGTTGCTGATCCCAACCATTGGTGATATACATTCGATACACTCAAGCGAAATGAGTGGTCGGTCATGTGTGGCCGGGTTACAATATGTTCTTGTTGAACCCAGTGTATTCTCCTCTAGAGATACACTATCGGATGGTGGTTCTATACCTTGTCATAGTTGGAAATTCATTACCCAATAAGTGCTCGCGGTTTTGATTGTAAAATTATATATGTGGAGCATGAGATGAAAGCGTTCCACTAGATTTCTAATTATTTGATTTAGACTATAATAATATCAAAAGAGTTTTGATATAAAGATCATCATTTTCTTTCAGAAGGATTCAAAAGTTAAATCAATTGTTTTGGATTCTCATATGGGAAAAACCCGTTCTGTGTTATACGGCGTGGTCTTATGAGATATCGTTTATTTTCTCAAACTGTTTTAAACTGTTTACTCATACCAGTCCCATGACTGACCCAAAGTTTATTTTGTTTTGTTTTACCTAAACTCTTGGGTGCCAAAATTTGTACAGGCAGTCTAGTAGTTCAAGATTTCATAGATCTATCTAAATGAGCTTGGAGCGGGAGGCTTCAGTGTTAGATATATAGTATTTTTATTTCCCTTGTGTTGTAAGTGTTGTACTCTGATAATTGTATGTTATATAATTAAAATTTTGTATTTCAAAAGTTATGATATATTATATTTTGTTCCGCTGCGATGTGAGATTCTGTGTTGTTATTTCTGTTATTCTCCTACCTTTTTCTTCTAAAAAAAATGATTCGTATTTCTGTGATATTTGGGTTGGATTTGTGATGTATGTAGTCAACTCAGATAGTGTGGATTTGCAGGCCATTACAAATTATATCTTTCTAACTAATGTGAAAAAATTAGATTTCAGTTTATAAATTGTAAGTTATGTCCAGTTAAAAATTTAGAATAGTCACTATGGAATATATATATATATATATTTAATATTATATAAAGCCCTTAAACTAGCCATTTTGCAAACGACCTCCATTTTCAACGAAACCACTTTTGTTGGATCCAGAATGTCAAATTATTATCAGGTTTCAAATTTTATAATTTTTGAAATTAATATTTGAGCACAGTAAATTTAAACGTGTTTTCAATTTTAGTTTAAATTAAATTGACCAGTTAAAAAGGGCCATTTTTCAAATGGTGTCCAAATTCGATGAAGCTAATTTTGTTAGGACTGTATCGTCAAAACATTGCTAGATTTCAAAATCCAAAATTTTTGGAGTCACTATGTGGCCCCAGTGAATTGAAATGTACGTTCAAATTCAATATTGACCGTTATATTAATTTATATTTTAATTTTTATAAAAACTGATTAAAACAGCTGAATTGGCTTATGAAACATACCCCATTGTGTTTGGAATGGGGGTATTTGGTTAGGAACGATAGTCATTAGGTTATATTTTGAGTTTAAATGTAAAATCTCCCTTTTACGAATTAATTAATAATTAAATATATAATATATAGTCAAAATAGAAAGGGTCAAACCCTACAAATTTCTCCATTGCGGTCAACAAATACTGAGCTGCCGTTCTCTTCAAATGGACGGGCGATTTTCTACAATTCTTTTCCCTTCTTTTTCTTCAAATTTGAACAATGATTCATAATACATTCAAAAGCAAAAATGAAGAACTCTTCAAGCTCTCGCATCTGAATGGTGGAGATCATGCATCGTGAGCTGGGTTGGAAGAATCGTTTGCTCAAAACCTAACCGGTCGCACGCATTTCCATGAAGCTGGAGGCCTCTGAGTTGGCTTGAACGGAGGGGGTGGGGAGCTTAGGTCAAGGCGGTCGTAGGGAGGGATTCCGATCATATTCCGGCGAGGCGTGGGGGAGGAAAAATCGAACCCTAGTGTTCGGTATTGGGTTGCTTTGGGTCTTGAAAATCACGAAGAAGGGAGGAATAGATTACAGAGTGATTAAGGAAGAGATAGGTAATTAAATTTAATTATTTTATTAATTACTTTAATAATGTCATTAACGTATTAAATATCACATCTCTCTCATACGATGTCGAAATCCAGTGAAATAGGAGCTATTGGAATCGTGACAACATGTACTACATTCTAGAGTTGACTGGAAAGTGTTTGGATCTAGCTACAAATTTAGGAGGAGTGGAACCCAATGTGAGATTCTAAATTCAAATATAAATGGAGTAAATAAAAAAATGTATGCACAGTAAACAAATTATTTTTGCACTGTATAAAATGTATATGCGTTGAATAAAATATACATGCGCTGTATATGATTGTGGCTGTGATGAAATTGATTGTGGTTGTGATGATATTGATTATATTGTGAAAATTGGTTGTATTGTGGAATTATTGGATAAAATGGTTGTGTATGGCGCGAGCCAGTATCAGGAGAGGGATAATGCTAGACATTATTCTGGTTCTACATATCGCGCCGTTATAACGCCAAAATTTTCTGAAATAAATATTTATTCGTTAAAAATATAATTTTTAACGTATATATGGAATAGATAAAATTATAATGATATGGAATATTCAATTTTGATTTAAAATTGAAAAGGAAGTTAAAATCATTTTAAAATGAATTTATAAATGATTTATAAAATACGTTTTAAATGGAAATCGACAAAATATATTATACATATATTTAAATGGTTTGAATAGAACGTATCATGCAGCGACTGTTTGCAAATTTCAACCATTAACATCGAATTGGCATAACGGGAGATCTGACCGTCGGATTCTCCTAAAACCGGAACCGTTGGGTTCGTATCGAAAAGGCCTTTCCAATGAATATATGAGATTTAAATTTGAACTGGTAGATTGGAAATTTGCATGTTGTTTGATGCATTGTAGATCCGTACGTCTATTATTGGTTATTGTTTATGCACTGGTTTTCATTGGGTAAACCCGTTCCGTGTTATACGACGTGGTCCCATGGTAGGCTTCACATTTATATAAGTTAATTATAACTGTTAGAGTTTATCATACCAGTACCATAGCTGACTCGTAGGTTTTTTCCCTTGCAAACTCGGGTGCCCATATTTTCTACACGGGCAGTCGAGTAGTTTGTTTTGCAGATATTTATTGAGAAGGATGCTGGATCGAAGCATAAAGCTGTGTCCAGAACATTGATAGTCTTCCGCTGTGCTAGTTTATTTATTTTCGCTGCATTGTATTACATTTTATGTAAATTTATCTTCCGCTGTATTATTTTTCAATGTACTCTGATATTCTGTACTCTGATGTAACATTATTATGATCTTTATAAAAGGCTTCTATTGTTTGTTCTGATGTGTTGTGCGCCCAGAGTTAGCGTATCCAGGCTTCGAACGATCATGGTCGATTTAGCGATCGATTCGGACTGAGCGAAATTCGTATCGTTACAGCTGGTATCGGAGCTTTGGTTAACTCAAATCTTTGGGGTACAACTCGTTAGAACAGAATAAAAGGCTCATCATAGGTTGGATTAATAACATCTTATAAGAATACTCATTGGAGATAGAATCAGTAGTATACTAGAATGAGTGACTCATTAGAGATGGGGTTAGTAATGCCCTAGAATGAGTTAAGAGTGATATATTTATAAGTGACGTATTTGTGATTATTATATAATCCGATCTTAGAAAATATATTTTGAATATATAAAAGTTATATATTTAGAAGGTTAATTAATTAATTGATTATTTGTGTGATTGTGTGATTTTTGTTTTGTTACTTATGACGTCCGATTTAAATAAATTAGACGTTATCTTTGGCATTTTTGGACATTGAACATAAGAACATACTTGTTAATTAATTTAATTGAGTAAGTAAAACTGAATTTAAAATTAGTTAGAATTGGATATATATACATATATATATTAAACAGGTTGCTGTGTAAAGATTATGTTGAGTAGAGAATAATTTGTGTGCCCGACAAATAGGTGCACCTTAATGAGTTGGTTGCGCAATTTTATTTATTATATAAACTACTGTGAATGACATTAGATGCGTTGTGATGGTTGTTCTGTGTGAGATTATAAACCACGCCATAGGATAGCAACAAATAAATTATGATCTGCACCGCATGACATACTATATGAAGACAACATAACATATCATATTCCATATAACCATTTGGTGCTTATATGACGAGGTTAGATTTACCATATGAGCGATATGCTTGTATAGAGATGATTGATTTTCAGGTTGAACCGAAGACTGGTTATATATGACACAGCATACCTATCATATTCCATGTAAGCATTTGGCGCTTATGTGATGAGGTTTGGATTTCCATACAGGCGAGATGCTTGTATGGCGAGGACTATATTACAGGTTGAACAGAAGACTGATTATGGACTTAATTAAGGAATACATGTAACGGTGCTTGTAACAACCCGTATTTTTGAATAACATGTTACAACATAAATCAAGGCAGAAATAAATTTTAAAATCAGAATCAAGGGAAACGGCTGTGCCATTGCGTTCGTCTCGGAAAAATACGCGAAAAAGAGTCCGAGTTTTTGAGAATCGGAGTCCGTATGACCCAGTTAAGGCCCGTTGAAGTTTTCAGAAAATTCCAAGTTCAAAACAGCCGAAATTCGAATTCGAATTTCGAATTTAACACCAAACGGACAGGGCGGGAAATTTTCCCGCCCAGCCCCAAGTCGACAGGGGTGTCGACTTGGGTGTCGACACCACCACCCCATGTCGACTGCCCAGTCGACACGAGTGTCGACACGGGTGCTCGGGCCAGTTTGGCCTGGTGCACCTATTCTCCTTTCAGGTCAGGTTTTTGGGCTTGTGACGAATTCTGATGGCTAGGATCTAAACTAGGGTTAATCCTATGGCCTAAACTAACCCAAATCTCTATAAAAAGACCCCTAGACCTAGCCTAAACCCTCATTAATCATTCCTACAACTAAGTTATGCAAAAATGCTTTCTAATCATGACCTCCACCCTCTTGTCATAAACTCCATCTTCTTCATGAGAGTTTGAGAGTTTCTAAGCTTGGTTCAAGGCAAAAGTGCAACCTTTCTTCACCAAAACAAGGATCTTTCTTCTTATTTCTCAAGGCTTGGAGTGGATCTTATTGATTTGGGGATTTGCTAGTGTGGCTTCATCTCAATCTTTGTTCTATTTTATTTTAGTCTTCATAACCTCTCTTTGTAAGCCCTCTTCTACTACTAGATATAAACTATGAATTTAAATATGACATGTTGCAAGTTGAGTTTGGGCTTAAGTATAATTTGTGCTTTGAATCTACCATTTTGAGGCATGGATCTATTCTATGTATGTTTGTGGAACCATCACCTTGACTTTTTGGGTTGAAAGCCATGTAACACCCCACCTCCGCCAGGGTGGCTCTTGCAAGCAACTCTGACTTTGGTGGGGCGTTTTAAAACAAGGTAAACATGCATAATGATATAACAAGGCAGGACATGACATATATATATGTAAATAAACAGAGTAAGTAGATAAAACAGCGGAAGGTTTTTTTTTTAAACCATTTCAAAACACAAGTCTGGTACATCAAAATGTCAATTTCCCAAAATTACAAGTCTAGATAAAAACATCATCTGATAAACTGAAATACATAAGTACTATCCCCAAATAAGAGTGATAAACCATAGCGGGCTCAATATCCAGACGTACATGAGCTAATCCAGCAAGCAAGCTAAGCGATCCAAGCTAAGCACCAATGTTCCCACCCTGAGGACCTGGGGGGGGAACGGAAGAAAAGAAGCGAAAAGAAAACGGGTCAGTCATAAAGACTGGTAAGCCCTGCTACGATCAGTCTATAAACTAATAAAGTTAACAGCATGATGGAAACTGAGATGATCATAGATAACAACATACTGGCATGATAAATTAACTACAAGATAGATAGAGGTGTCATCGCATAAACAAGGTTAAGTTTTGCACCACGGTGTACTAGCAAACCAACATAACAGGTATTGATCCCTTGGCCCAAGCTTTGACCCAATAACATGAAGTGACCTGAATATAAGGTCCAACCAAACGGTCTAGTCGATCGGCTCCCTATAAGCCTAACACGTCAAGTGTTGGTGTCCATACGGCCCACTTATGGATGTAGTCAGACTGTGCTGGGTCCACCTTCGGGTGTATCAAGCCCTCGGGTGTCAACCCCAGACACTGAAGCAATAATGCACAGTCTAAACCTACTGGTACCCGTGCCTCGAGTTTGTCCAATACCGGACTACGTGCACGTCCGTAGCCCGCCTGGACCCGCACCGCTGTACCACTCAGCCATCGCTTTGGTCGCTTACATCAGTCCAGTAATCGTGCCCCGCCCTAGCCCAGCCTCTAGGGTTGTGATGATACCAAACTGGGATTACTGCTGGAACAGACCACGTTGGTAGGGTTTCCTAAGAGGGTTAAGTGCGATTTAACCCTTCACTAATCATGGATTAAATTGGTTAAGTGTAACCGACAGTTCACAACTTAACCCCATTTCAATCCCTCGAATCCCAAAATGGATTAAATTGGTTAAGTGTAACCGACAGTTCACAACTTAACCCCATTTCAATCCCTCGAATCCCCAAATGGATTAAGTATTAGTGGACCCTAACTTAACCCTAATCATGAGGCATTAATTAATTTAATGCACCTTAACCTCTCACATTAGACTTGGTTGTGGTTACCTAGTTAAGCCGGTGGGTTCCGGGTAGATTTACACCACAACTTGGTCTAACCTCGGGTCTTGGCACCACATGACCAACTTCTCACATTGGGTCCTATTGTTTGTAGCCACTAGTTAAGCCGGTAGGTTCCGGGTAGAATTATGCTACAAACTCAACCCAACCTCGAGTTGGCCACACTTATGTTTTCTAAGTGTCATGTCCACTTTATTTCAAAACATAATTACAAGTCAACAAATACTTGGGTAGACCTAACTTAATAGGTAAATTCCCAAGGGGTAGACCTAACTTAATAGGTAAATTCCCAATCTTATATTTTCATGTATTTTAAGTTTACCCAAACCCCCCCCCCCCCCCCCAACGTCATTCTATCGCTTACGTATTCGTAATAACGCATAAAGGATAGGAAGAGGGAACTTGGCATAACATACATGATGAACTTGCATATCACAACAAACATACATAACATGTTAGACTTGCATAACTTAGCATAGTGAACTTGCATATTACCATAAACATGCATAACATGTTAAACTTGCCTAACATGGCATAGGGAACTTGCATAAACATGCATAACTTGTCAAACATGCATAACATGTCATTGTGAACTTGCATAAGCATGCATAACTTATTAAACATGCATAACATGGCATAGTGAACTTGCATAAGCATGCATAACTTATTAAACATGCATAACATGGCATAGTGAACTTGCATAAACATGCATAACCCAATAAACTTGCAAATCATGGCATAGTGAACTTGCATAAACATGCATAACTCAATAAACTTGCAAATCATGGCATAGTGAACTTGCATAAACATGCATAACTCAATAAACTTGCAAATCATGGCATAGTGAACTTGCATAAACATGCATAACTCAATAAACTTGCAAATCATGGCTTAGTGAACTTGCATAAACATGCATAACTCAATAAACTTGCAAATCATGGCTTAGTGAACTTGCATAAACATGCATAACTCAATAAACTTGCAAATCATGGCATAGTGAACTTGCATAAACATGCATAACTCAATAAACTTGCATAAATCCCAACTTGCATCACATATTAACTTTAGAGTTTCTAAAATGAAGGTAAGAGGGCTTACAAATATTATGAAGACACAAATCTACTAATAAAGACTGAGAAGCCCTTTATGCAAGCATATAAAAACCCAAAACAAAGCTCCAATAAGAAAACTCTTAACAAAAATTCCAAAAACTCTAGCTTAGCCAATAAAGCTTGCAACTTGATGATGTATGCAAGCTAATGATCATTCATACAACTTAGAAATGCTTGTATGAACATCAAAATCTTCATAGGAATGATTTTTGAAGAAGGTGAAGGCTAGGGTTTTAAGTGGAGGCCATTAGAGAATTGATTTTGCCATAGTTTAGCTACTAGAATGAATAAATGAGGTTTTAGGGTAGGATTAGGGTCTTATTTATAAAAGATTAGAGTGTTTTTAGCCTTAGGATTAACCCTAGGTTAGTTTAGGTCCATCAGATTTCGGAAGTCTCCAGAACACAGCCACAAAACCAGACCAAGACCCAAAATGGTGCGCCAGGCAAAACTGCCCGGCCACCCTGTGTCGACAGGGCTGTCGACAGGGCTGTCGACACCCTGGGGACCCTGTCGACATGCCTGTCGACATGGGGGTCCTGGCGGGAGTTTTCCTGCCTGCGCCAGTTTGCCCTAATTTCCAACTTTGAACTTGAAATTCAAATCTGTATTTGACATGGAAATTTCTGAAAACTTCAATGGGCCTTAACTGGGTCATACGGACTCCAATTTTCGAAAACTCGGACTCTATTTCGCGTATTTTTCCGAGACGAACGCAATGGCATAGCCCGTTTCCCTTGATTCAGATTTTTAAATTAAATTCTGCCTCGATTTATATTTTAACAGGTTATTAAAAATACAGGTTGTTACATTCTCCCCTCCTTAAAGGATTTCGTCCCCGAAATCTTCAAGTTAGGAAGAACATATCCTACCATCCAATCATCCATCTACTCAAAACATCATCCTCGAGCAATCATTGTCCTTACAAGATTCTAAATGTGGTATGAACATATGCAAAAGTGTGTGTATATGTACTTATCTAATGCAAAGATCAGGCGGTTACTGATACAGTAAACCTCCTTAATGCATATGTATGTCAGTGAAATGAATCCATATGTATGCAAATTCCTAACATAATTCATAGTATCTATATGAGTGCACATAACATTCATCCATATGCAACATCCATGTGGTAGCACAACAAGTTTCAACCATGAATAAGTGTAAGCACTCATGCATATGCAACATGAAGAGTGTGTGAGCCAATCTAGTGCCTAATGTGTATAATGCATCCACGAGTAACCACTTGCAAACACTTGCAACCACTTGCAAACATCAAGCATAACATGTTTCAAATACATGTTTCATCCAAAGGGTTTCTACCTAAGGTTCTCATGACAAGATAAACACGATAAACTAGATAAACATGGACAGGGAGATATGCTAAAAAAAAGATCTTAGAAGATAAGCAAGATAAACTCCTTTTTGGATTACAAGAAATCCATTCAAACTCTGACATATAGTACTAACCGATGAGTCATAACCCCCTTATGGAGTTTACAACAGATATAAGATCGAGAATGGGACCGAGAGGATATATACAAAAGATAACTTGCAAGCAAGCTCCACAGGAAAACAAGGATCAAGGATGCACTCTTAAAAAGAGATATGATGCGCGTATCTAGTCTTCACTCTTCTTAGTCACGTTTCCTTGAGCTTAACTCCACTGTGCTTTGACCGTCTTTTACTTCATGATTTCTTGGCTTCCTAACTCCTATTTCCCAAATTCAAGTTGGAACTCATTTTATTATCGCCTCTCGTCTTCCTTTTCCACTTATTCTTCTTTCTGTATACTTGGCTTAAACATAACTGTAACCTCATGATTTCATGCAAGCTCTCCAAAATTCACTAGTGAATCCTGGATCTCGTCTACTTACTATAAAGTATTCCACGCAGCAGAACTTTTCTTGAAAATACCAATCCACCTTGCCAATTGCCCTTATAAACGTGATTTTCTATAACTCATGCTTAATCGAAATGAACCATCCGCCTATGAGTGATAGGCCATACCTAGATTCAGTTGCCTACCCATGGCTTCCTGTAGGCTATTTCAAAACTGGCCAACTTCTTGAGGGTAAACCGTTGCTAACCATGATGCAGTCCTCTCGCTCTTCACCGGACTGAAATGAGCACTCTTCGTGAGTCTACCTATTATGACCCACATACCCGTATTCCCTTTCTTTGATCTAGGTAGTCCATCCACATAATCTATCGAGATGTTTTCACACTTCCCTTGCGGAACCTCCAATGGAGGTAATGGCCCGCCGGGCTTCTATGACTTGGCCTTAACCTGGTGGCACAACATGCATCCTGAGACCAACTCGACCACCTCCTCGAGTGATGCGCATCTTCAAGAACCTTCTTTACCAAGTCTTCCACTCGAGGAACACATAATCTCTCATCGCGCCTTAGTCATCCCTTGTCATCTATAATATATCTAGCGAGGTGTCTTAACATCTCGCCTCGAATCAACTGGTCCATGTTCTTGACTAACTGCGGGTCTTCTTCCTGTGAAACCCCCTTCTTGATCCAGAAGAGTAAGTCTAAGCTCGGGGAATGCTAACTAACTAGCCAAACGGAGAAAGCTTCTTACTTCAATTGCCCTCCCCAGAGTTTTCCGGTCTTAAACCGCAACCACTTTAGCGGAATCCACTGCTAAGCCTTACTTAGGAACTATGTGCCCAAGAAATCCAACTTCTTTCCTCCAAAGTGACATTTGGAGAACTTGACCTTCAACTGGTGGCTCTAAGTGTATCCATCACCTCCTTGAGATGTCTAGCATGCTCTTCCTCGTTCTTTTAAGGAGATCAAAATATCGTCTACAACGACCACGACAAACTTGTTCAAGGACTCCCTAAACACCCTACCCATCAAGTTCACGTAATATGCGGGTGCATTAGTCAAACCAAATAGCATGACTAGCCATTCTAAAAATCCATCTAGAGTCCTAAACGCAGTCTTGTCAATTCCATCCTCAGCCATCCTAAGCTGATGGAATCCGGTAGCTAGATCAAAAGAAAACAGATGCTCCTACAAGCTGATCAAACAAATCATCGATCCTTGGTAACGGTTGTCTATTCTTCTCACGATAATCAACACATAAGCGAAGCAAACTGTCCACATTAGTAACGAATACTACTGGAGCACCCTACTCGAAAATGCTTCGTCTCAGGAAGTTCTTCTCAAGCAACTCCTTGACTTGCTTTCTTAACTCTCATCTCGTGAGGTCATGTGCCTAACCGGCCACGAAACTGGCTTGGTATTACCAACCAGATAATGCGGAAATCTATCCCACGTCTAGGGGTAACCCCTTTACTTCCCCCAAGATATCAGGATATTCTCGGACCACCCTCAAAGATTACAAACTATCGATAGACGAGTTGAGGGATTCAAGATAACATAACATGACGGGACCCATAGGGTTGCTAGAAATTTCTAGGGTATTACCGAGGCGAGTCATGAGCCTCACAACCCTATATACAAAAACCAAGAATGGCTCCAAAACAGGACAACCATTCCATGCCCAAAACCAACCCATATCCTCTGAAACCGAGAATATAAACATCCCACGAGAATTCTATACTCAAGATAGAAATTTTCAAATCCACTCAGACCACAGACAAACGGGCAGAACCCCCAATTGGATTTGAAACACATACGGGATCATCAACTAGACTAGTACTTAGGTGCAAACTTTCAACTAGATCAGATGAAATTAAACTATGCGATGTGCCAGAATCAAACAAAATACGAACAGGGAAGATCAGAAAATGTAAACAAGACTTTCAACAGAAACACTACCTCTATCATGAGCTGGAGGAACGGTGTTGAGGGGATGAACTCGCCCTCCAGATAGTCCTACATACTGAGTCTGACCTTGCCCTTGTTTCCTCGGGCAATCCTTGCTGAGATGTCCAAACTCACCACAATGAAAGCATTCGCCCCGCTTTCTCTTCTTCTTCCTACATTCCCTGGATATATGTCCAATTTTACCACAGAAGTTGCATTTCCTATTCTCTCTTGGCTTGTCCTTGCGGTTGTTGTTATTCTTGCCTCATTTCCCGGAATTTACCCTCTTGCCTTGAGACTCATTCGCCTTGACCTCTTTCTTGTCATTGTTATCTTCTTCTTGAAGTAGGGCCATATTCACCAAATTCTCGAAAGTCGCCCCCAAGGGTATATGAGACATGGCCAAACCATGTAATGGCTCGTTTAATCCTAGAGCAAAGTGTAGGGCCTTCTTCTGAGCTGTATTAACCAAGTCTAAATCGACCCGAGCCAGTTGTTTGAACTTATCTATGTATTCCCTAATAGTCATGTCCCCTTGCTTTTGTGATAAGAACCTCAGTCCAAACCTTCCTCTAAAATCATCCCAAGTCTCAATTGGCCTAGTAGCGGTGGTGACTACCCACCAACGTGCAGCTTCTTCCTTTAGCAACCATACTGCCAATAAAACCTTCATGCGGTCACCTATATCAAAGGTGGCTAAAAGATCTTCGGTCTCTTTCAACCAATTCCTTGCCTATACAATAGTCTCCATTCCACTGAAATTCTTGCCACCCATCATCTTAAAGTTCTTACAAGTTTCCGCAAAATCCGCTTGTGGAGGCTGAGGGAGAAGAGGAACATCAGCTACGGAAGGAGGAGGAGGAACAGCGGCCTTGACTGGAAAGACAACATTAGAGACACCCGGGACCGGTGCCGTGACTTCCAAGTACCGACGAAACCAATCGGGTATTGTTACTCCTTCGGGCAAGATGAGATTATCAGACATGCTGGAAACGAGAAGAAAAGAGTTCAAACGAGGGGTCAAAGGATAGTGCTAATGGCTTTTGGGGAATAGCCTTTAAAAATAACTAGACTTTTCTTTGGAAAATACTTTATACTTGGTTTTGAAAATAGTTTTTCAAAAGTTTTAAAAACCTTTTTATCCCTTCTCGTAAACCATATGCTCTGATACCAAATGTAACACCCCACCTCCGCCAGGGTGGCTCTTGCAAGCAACTCTGACTTTGGTGGGGCGTTTTAAAACAAGGTAAACATGCATAATGATATAACAAGGCAGGACATGACATATATATATGTAAATAAACAGAGTAAGTAGATAAAACAGCGGAAGGTTTTTTTTTTAAAACCATTTCAAAACACAAGTCTGGTACATCAAAATGTCAATTTCCCAAAATTACAAGTCTAGATAAAAACATCATCTGATAAACTGAAATACATAAGTACTATCCCCAAATAAGAGTGATAAACCATAGCGGGCTCAATATCCAGACGTACATGAGCTAATCCAGCAAGCAAGCTAAGCGATCCAAGCTAAGCACCAATGTTCCCACCCTGAGGACCTGGGGGGGGGGAACGGAAGAAAAGAAGCGAAAAGAAAACGGGTCAGTCATAAAGACTGGTAAGCCCTGCTACGATCAGTCTATAAACTAATAAAGTTAACAGCATGATGGAAACTGAGATGATCATAGATAACAACATACTGGCATGATAAATTAACTACAAGATAGATAGAGGTGTCATCGCATAAACAAGGTTAAGTTTTGCACCACGGTGTACTAGCAAACCAACATAACAGGTATTGATCCCTTGGCCCAAGCTTTGACCCAATAACATGAAGTGACCTGAATATAAGGTCCAACCAAACGGTCTAGTCGATCGGCTCCCTATAAGCCTAACACGTCAAGTGTTGGTGTCCATACGGCCCACTTATGGATGTAGTCAGACTGTGCTGGGTCCACCTTCGGGTGTATCAAGCCCTCGGGTGTCAACCCCAGACACTGAAGCAATAATGCACAGTCTAAACCTACTGGTACCCGTGCCTCGAGTTTGTCCAATACCGGACTACGTGCACGTCCGTAGCCCGCCTGGACCCGCACCGCTGTACCACTCAGCCATCGCTTTGGTCGATTACATCAGTCCAGTAATCGTGCCCCGCCCTAGCCCAGCCTCTAGGGTTGTGATGATACCAAACTGGGATTACTGCTGGAACAGACCACGTTGCTAGGGTTTCCTAAGAGGGTTAAGTGCGATTTAACCCTTCACTAATCATGGATTAAATTGGTTAAGTGTAACCGACAGTTCACAACTTAACCCCATTTCAATCCCTCGAATCCCAAAATGGATTAAATTGGTTAAGTGTAACCGACAGTTCACAACTTAACCCCATTTCAATCCCTCGAATCCCCAAATGGATTAAGTATTAGTGGACCCTGACTTAACCCTAATCATGAGGCATTAATTAATTTAATGCACCTTAACCTCTCACATTAGACTTGGTTGTGGTTACCTAGTTAAGCCGGTGGGTTCCGGGTAGATTTACACCACAACTTGGTCTAACCTCGGGTCTTGGCACCACATGACCAACTTCTCACATTGGGTCCTATTGTTTGTAGCCACTAGTTAAGCCGGTAGGTTCCGGGTAGAATTATGCTACAAACTCAACCCAACCTCGAGTTGGCCACACTTATGTTTTCTAAGTGTCATGTCCACTTTATTTCAAAACATAATTACAAGTCAACAAATACTTGGGTAGACCTAACTTAATAGGTAAATTCCCAAGGGGTAGAACTAACTTAATAGGTAAATTCCCAATCTTATATTTTCATGTATTTTAAGTTTACCCAAACCCCCCCCCCCCCAACATCATTCTATCGCTTACGTATTCGTAATAACGCATAAAGGATAGGAAGAGGGAACTTGGCATAACATACATGATGAACTTGCATATCACAACAAACATGCATAACATGTTAGACTTGCATAACTTAGCATAGTGAACTTGCATATTACCATAAACATGCATAACATGTTAAACTTGCCTAACATGGCATAGGGAACTTGCATAAACATGCATAACTTGTCAAACATGCATAACATGTCATTGTGAACTTGCATAAGCATGCATAACTTATTAAACATGCATAACATGGCATAGTGAACTTGCATAAGCATGCATAACTTATTAAACATGCATAACATGGCATAGTGAACTTGCATAAACATGCATAACCCAATAAACTTGCAAATCATGGCATAGTGAACTTGCATAAACATGCATAACTCAATAAACTTGCAAATCATGGCATAGTGAACTTGCATAAACATGCATAACTCAATAAACTTGCAAATCATGGCATAGTGAACTTGCATAAACATGCATAACTCAATAAACTTGCAAATCATGGCTTAGTGAACTTGCATAAACATGCATAACTCAATAAACTTGCAAATCATGGCTTAGTGAACTTGCATAAACATGCATAACTCAATAAACTTGCAAATCATGGCATAGTGAACTTGCATAAACATGCATAACTCAATAAACTTGCATAAATCCCAACTTGCATCACATATTAACTTTAGAGTTTCTAAAATGAAGGTAAGAGGGCTTACAAATATTATGAAGACACAAATCTACTAATAAAGACTGAGAAGCCCTTTATGCAAGCATATAAAAACCCAAAACAAAGCTCCAATAAGAAAACTCTTAACAAAAATTCCAAAAACTCTAGCTTAGCCAATAAAGCTTGCAACTTGATGATGTATGCAAGCTAATGATCATTCATACAACTTAGAAATGCTTGTATGAACATCAAAATCTTCATAGGAATGATTTTTGAAGAAGGTGAAGGCTAGGGTTTTAAGTGGAGGCCATTAGAGAATTGATTTTGCCATAGTTTAGCTACTAGAATGAATAAATGAGGTTTTAGGGTAGGATTAGGGTCTTATTTATAGAAGATTAGAGTGTTTTTAGCCTTAGGATTAACCCTAGGTTAGTTTAGGTCCATCAGATTTCGGAAGTCTCCAGAACACAGCCACAAAACCAGACCAAGACCCAAAATGGTGCGCCAGGCAAAACTGCCCGGCCACCCTGTGTCGACAGGGCTGTCGACACCCTGGGGACCCTGTCGACATGCCTGTCGACATGGGGGCCCTGGCGGGAGTTTTCCCGCCTGCGCCAGTTTGCCCTAATTTCCAACTTTGAACTTGAAATTCAAATCTGTTTTTGACATGGAAATTTCTGAAAACTTCAATGGGCCTTAACTGGGTCATACGGACTCCGATTTTCGAAAACTCGGACTCTATTTCGCGTATTTTTCCGAGACGAACGCAATGGCATAGCCTGTTTCCCTTGATTCAGATTTTTAAATTAAATTATGCCTCGATTTATATTTTAACAGGTTATTAAAAATACAGGTTGTTACAAGCCATGAGCTTTATTTGGAAATGTTGCATAATGCAACATAGAAACTTTCATTTACCTTGATGTTAACTTGCCATGTTAGGAACTATATGCTAGTTTATCACTTTGTGCTTCCACCTATTTGCTAAGTTAATGACATGCATGTTTTGAGGCCAAAAATGCTATATGCAAGTTTTAAATGGACACCTATGCCTCATGAGCCACCATGTTTGACTTGTGGCCAATCTTTATCACCTTATGCCCATCTTTTACATATTGTTAAGTTCCCCCTTTGATCTATTTGTGTTGATGCGAAGTTACGTGCGATGGGGTTACGTTATGGGTAAACTTTAAATGACATGAAACATGACTTAAAAATATGACATGTGATTATGCTTGAAAACCATAGTTTTATGATAAACGTGAATATGGTCATGACACTTAGAAAACATGAAATTGACCAACTCGAGGTTGGGTTGAGTTTGCAACGTAAAACTACCCGGAACCGACCGGCTTAACTAGTAGTTGCAAACAATAGGACCCAATGTGAGTAGTTGGTCATGTCGCACCCAAAAACCCGAGGTTAGACTAGGTTGTGGTATAAAGCTACCCGGACCCGCCCGGCTTAACTAGTAACCACAACAAAGTCTAATGTGAGAGGTTGGGGTGCATTAAGTAAATTAATGCCACATGATAGGGTTAAGTCATGAACCACTTGAATACTTAACCAACTTGATACATGGTTTGGATAGGGTTAACCACACTTAACCCATTAGAAACCCTAGTTACGTGGTCCCTTTCAGCAATAACCCTCTTGTTGTATCACGATACCCTAGGGACTAGGCTAGGGTGGGGCACGATTGCTGGGCTGACATGTAAGCGACCAAAAAGACGGCTGAGTAGGTGCGCCGGTGTAGGTTCAGACGGACTATGGTCGTGCACATAGTCCGGATTTGAAAAAGCAGACACGGGCACCCGTAGGTTTGGACTGTGCGTGCTTGATTTGTGTCAGTGGTTGGCACCCTAGGGCTTGATACACCCTAGGGTGGACCTAGCACAGTTGACTACATTTCGTGATTGGGCCGTATGACACCGACACATGACGAGTTAGGCTTATAGGGAGCCGATCGACTAGACCGAGTAGTTGGGCCTTGATTTAGGCCATCTCATGATTATTGGGCCTATTGGGCCAGGGGATCAATTCTTGTTTATTCTTGACATGGGTTAGAATACTAGTACTTTTGGTGCAACACTTAACCTTGTATATGCGATGCCACCTTTGATCTATCTTGTTATCTATTTACCATGCCAGTTAATTACCATCTTTATGTTCATCTCAGTTTCTCATGTTTAGTTAACTTCATTAGTTTTTAGACTAATAGTAGGTAGGACTTACCAGTCTTTATGACTGACCCGTTTTCCTTTCGCTTCTTTTCTTTCGTTTCCCCTCCCCCCAGGTTCTAAGGGTGGGAACGCTAGCACCTAGCTTGGATCTTTTGCTTGCTTACTGGATAGCTCATGTACGGTTGGACTTGAGCTCGCTATGGCTTTACCACGACTCTTTTTGGGGATAGTTACTTCATGTTATTTTCAGTTTTCAGTTTATGTTTTCTAGACTTTGCTTTATTTGGAAAAATGATGATTAAGTACTTTGATGTAACTTGACTATGGTTTTGAAATAGTAATGTTATCCGCTGCTTTATTTACTCTGTTTTACTTATATGTTCTATCTGTTGATATCTTCATGCATGTTACCCGGTTAAAAAAAACGCCCCTCCAAAGCTAGTGTACTTGCAAGAGTGACCCTAGCGGAGGTGGGGTGTTACATTTGGTATCAGAGCATGAGGTTTACTAGACGAGCAAAAGGTTTTTTAAACATTAGAAAACTTTTTGAAAACTATTTTAAAAACCAATTTTAAAGAAGTATTTTTCCAAGAAAAGTCTAGTTTATTTTAAAAAGGCTATTCCCCAAAACCCATTAGCACTATCCTTTGTTTCTTCGTTCTGAATCTATCTTTTTCTTCGTTTCAGTATGGCCTTTAATTTTAACATCCCGGAAGGCGTACAAGTACCTGTTTGGTTCAGGAGGTTCATGGAGGCAAGGGAAAATGAAGCCGGCCCCGCGGACATCCCTCCTCCTATGGCTAACGTTCCTCCTCCCGTAGCTGAGGTTCCTCCTCCTCCTCAACCCCCTCGAGTAGACCCTTTCTCTAAGACTTGCAAGGGCTTTAAGGCAATGGGCGGCAAGGATTTCTTAGGAACCGAAACTTTTGTTCAAGCGAGAGACTGGCTAAAAGAGACGGAAGACCTCTTTGTTATCTTCGATGTGGAGGATTGTAGAAAAGTTCAATTGGCGGTATGGCTACTAAAAGGTGAAGCTGCATTTTGGTGGGAAGTCACCAACGCTACTAGGCCAGTTGAGACATGGGCTGACTTTAGAGGGAGGTTTGAGCTTAAGTTTCTATCACCAGTGGAACATAGTCTTCAGATGGAGAGGTTCCTAGCACTCAAGCAAGGGGACATGATTGTTAGAGAGTACATGAACAAGTTTAATCAGCTTGCTAGGTTCGGAGTGGACTTAGTTAACACAGCTCAGAAGAAGGCTCTACGCTTTGCTCGAGGATTGAAGAGCCACTACGCGGGGTAGTCATGACTCATATACCCACAGGGGCGACTTTTGAAGCCTTGGCCGAGATGGCTCTACTTCATGAGGAAGACAAGGATGCCAAGAAAGAAGTTAAGAAGGAGAATTCTAAGTGGGGAGGTAACCAGAGTAACCAGAGCAATCAGAGCAACCAGAACAACAAGAACAACAAGAAGGGAAACAAGGGCAACAATAACAACAACAAGGCAAAGAAGACAAGGAAGTGTAACTTCTGTGGGATCACTGGACACATAGCCAAAGACTGTAGAAAGAAGAAGAGGAAGTTGGGAGAATGCTTTCATTGTGGAGAGTCCGGACACTACAGCAAGGATTGCCCTAAGAAACAAGGACAGGGGCAAGGGCAGACTCAGCGGGCAGGATCTTCTGGAGGGCAAGTGCATGCTCTCAACACCGCTCCAGTGCTTGATCGAGGTAGTATTTCTGTAGAAAGCTATGTTTACATTTCTGGTTTTCCTGCTCGCACCTTATTTGATTCTGGCGCATCGCATAGTTTTATTTCTTCTGATCTTGTTGAAAGTTTGCACCTTAGTACTAGTCTAGTTGAAGATCCCGTTTGTGTTTCAAATCCAATTGGGGGTTCCGCCCATTTATCTATGATTTGTATGGATTTGAGGATTTCTATCTTTATCGTAGAATTCACATGTAATGCTTATGTTCTCGGGTTCATGGGATACGGGTTGATTTTGGGCATGGATTGGTTGTCTAGTTATGGAGCCATTCTCGATTGTAAGCATAGGGTAGTGAGGCTTATGACTCGTCTCGGTAATACCCTAGAGATTTCTTGTAACCCTATGGGTCCCGTCATGTTATGTTATCTTGAATCCCTCGACTCGTCTTTAGACAATCTTCAATCTGTGAGGGTGGTCCAAGAATATCCTGATATCTTTGATGAGGTGAAGGGGTTACCCCCTAAACGCGATATAGACTTCCGAATTTATCTTGTTGATAATGCCAAGCCAGTTTCGTTGCCAGTTAGGCACATGGACCCGCATGAAAGAAGAGAACTTAGTAAACAAGTCAAGGAGTTGCTTGAGAAAAATTTCATTAGGCGAAGCATTTCTGAATAGGGTGCTCCAGTGGTATTCGCTACTAAAGCGGATGGTTCGCTTCGTCCATGTGTGGATTATCGTGAGTTAAACAAGCTGACAAAGAAGAATAGGCACCCATTACCAAGGATTGATGATCTCTTTGACCAGCTTGTAGGTGCTTCTGTTTTCTCTCAGCTCGAGCTAGCCACCGGATTCCATCAGCTTAGAGTGGCTGAGGATAGTATAGACAAGATTGCGTTTAGGACTCCAGATGGATTCTTTGAATGGCTAGTCATGCCATTCGGTTTGACTAATGCACCCGCATACTTCGTTGATTTGATGAGTAGAGTATTTCGGGAGTTCCTTAACAAGTTTGTGGTTGTTTTCGTGGATGATATTTTGATCTTCTCAAAGGATGAGGAAGAGCATGCTAGACATCTCAAGGAAGTGATGGATACGCTTAGAGCTCACCAGTTGAAGGCCAAGTTCTCCAAATGTCATTTTTGGAGAAAGGAAGTTCGATTTCTTGGGCATATAGTTTCTAAGCAAGGCATAGCTGTGGATCCCGCTAAAGTAGTGGCGGTATAAGACTGGAAAGTTCCGAAGAATGCAACCGAAGTGAGAAGCTTTCTCGGTCTAGCAGGGTTTTATAGGAAGTTCATTAAGGACTTCGCTAAGATTTCAGCTCCTCTTACTAAGTTAACGAAGAAGAACTTAGTCTTTGCATGAGACTTAGAGAGTGAGCTTGCTTTTCAAAGGCTTAAGAGAGCCCTCACCACAGCTCCAGTTTTGGCGTTACCCGATGGAGGGAAGTTGTTTACCGTGTACATCGACGCATGTGGCACGGGATTAGGCGCGGTTCTGATGCAAGAAGGGAGAGTGATATGATATGGGGGTAGGCAACTTAAAGTTCATGAGAAGAACTATCCCGTACATGATTTGGAGTTGGCGGCGATCGTCTTTGCACTTAAATTGTGGCGCCATTATCTTCTAGGCGAAAGGTTCGAGTTATATACCAATCACAAGTCGCTCAAGTATCTCTTCTCGCAAAAGGATTTGAATCCAAGGCAACAGAGGTGGATGGAATTTTTGGCATCATATGACTTCGATATAGCTTATACCCCTGGCAAGGGGAATGTTGTGGCGGATGCGCTAAGTAGAAAAAGGTTGACTTTGAGTCCCTTGTTTGTTGAGATGAAGAGCCTAGAGTTCTTGGCAACCTTTGATTTTTCACCTGCCGATGAGGTATTGACTGGTTCATTAGCATCTCTTGAGCTTAGACCTACACTTCTGGATCAAGTAGGGACTTCGCAGAAGGAAGACCCACAGATAGTCGAGATCATGGACAAACTGATTCGTGGAGAGACGTCCAGTCATCTCGCTAGGTATACTATTGATGACAAGGGATGGCTAAGGCGTGATGGAAGATTGTGTGTCCCATAAGTGAGAGACCTGGTAAGTAAAGTTCTCAAAGAAGCGCATCACTCGAAGATGATATACATCCCGGAGGGGATAAGATGTACCGGGATATGAAGCGCATTTTCTTTTGGGCCGAAATGAAGAAGGACGTTGCTGAGTTTGTTTCTAGATGCATTGTTTGCCAACAAGTAAAGGCCGAGTCGAAGAAGCCCGGTGGGCTATTGCATCCATTGTAGGTCCCGCAATGGAAGTGGGAAAGTATCTCTATGGATTTTGTGGATGGATTGCCGAGATCAAGGAAGGGGAATACTAGCATATGGGTCATAGTGGATAGACTCACAAAGAGCGCTCATTTCATTCCAGTGAAGAGCAAGAGGACCGCATCATGGCTAGCATCTATTTATCTTCGAGAGATTGTACGGTTGCACGGAGTTCCTTCTAGTATAGTTAGTGACCGTGACCCGATTTTTACTAGCCAGTTTTGGAATAGTCTGCAAGAAGCTATGGGTACGCAACTGAATTTAAGTACAGCCTATCACCCACAGACAAATGGTCAGACCGAAAGGGTGAATAGGGTATTAGAAGATCTGTTGAGGCTATGCATTCTAGATTTTGGTGGTACTTGGGAAGACCGTCTTCCTCTCGTGGAGTTTGCTTATAATAACAGCTACCAAGCAAGCATAGGAATGGCACCATTCGAAGCTTTGTATGGGAGGCCATGCAAGTCACCAACTTGTTGGTGGGAGAAGACGGATGAGCTTATACTTGGGCCCGACATGATAAGGGACACATCCGAGAAAGTTGAGTTGATTCGAAAACGGATGAAAACGGCCCAAGACAGACAGAAATCCTATGCAGACAAGCGAAGGACAGACTTAGAGTTTGAAGTTGGAGATATGGTCTTTGTGAAAGTTTCTCATTTGCGGAATGTGGTTCGTTTTGGAGCAGTTGGAAAGCTAGCACCAAGGTTTGTTGGACCCTTCCCTATCATCGAGAGGATCGGGCAAATGGCTTATAAGGTGGAATTTCCCGAGAAGTTGGCCGGAGTGCATAATGTTTTTCATGTCTCGCATCTCCGAAAGTGCCTACATGAATCAGCCGAAGTAGTTGAGCCTAGCATTCTGGAAGACATGGAGGTAGAGAAAGAAGCAACCCTGAGACGAGCTCCGATTCGTATCATGGGAACGGAGATCAAGAAGCTGAGGAATCGAGAAGTCATGTTAGTAAAGGTTCAGTGGAGTGAAGCCGAGGAAGACGCAACTTGGGAAACCGAGGAGAAGATGCGTGGGCTTTACCCAGTTCTTTTTGAGGGTACATTCTCAATCTCTTTTCCTAATTAGCATATCTTTCTTTTGCTATCCATGTTTATCTTGTTTATCTTGTTATTTCGTTAATCGTGTCATGAAAACCTTAGGTAGAAACCCTTTGGATGAAACATGTATTTGAAACATATTATGCTTGATGGTTGCAAGTGTTTGCTAGTGGATACTCGTGGATGCATGATACACATTAGGCACTAAAATCGGCTCACACACTTTCATATTGCATATGCATGAGTGCTTATACTTATTCATGGATGAAACTTGTTATGCTATCACATGGATGTTGCATATGAATGAATGTTATGTGCACTCATGTAGAGATTATAAATTATGTTAGGAATTTGCATACATATGGACTCATTTCACTAACATACTTTGCATTAAGGAGGTTTAATGAATCAGTAACCGCCTGATTTTCACATTAGATAAGTACATATACACACACCTTTTGCATATGATCATACTGCATTTAGAATCTTGTAAGGACAATGATTACTTGTGGATGATGTTTTGAGTAGATGGATGATGGATGGTAGGATACGTTCTTCCTAACTTAAAGATTTCAGGGACGAAATCCTTTAAGGAGGGGAGAATGTAACAACCCGTATTTTTGAATAACATGTTACAACATAAATCAAGGCGGAAATAAATTTTAAAATCAGAATCAAGGGAAACGAGCTGTGCCATTGCTTTCATCTCGGAAAAATACGCGAAATAGAGCCCGAGTTTTCGAGAATCGGAGTCCGTATGACCCAGTTAAGACCCGTTGAAGTTTTTAGAAAATTCCAAGTTCAAAACAGCTGAAATTCGAATTCTAATTTCGAATTTAACACCAAACGGACAGGGCGGGAAAATTTCCCGCCTAGCCCCAAGTCGACTGGGGTGTCGACTTGGGTGTCGACACCACCACCCCATGTCGACTGCCCAGTCGACACGGGTGTCGACACGGGTGCTCGGGCCAGTTTGGCCTGGTGCACTTATTCTCCTTTCAGGTCAGGTTTTTAGGCTTGTGACGAATTCTGATGGCTAGGATCTAAACTAGGGTTAATCCTATGGCCTAAACTAACCTAAATCTCTATAAAAAGACCCCTAGACCTAGCCTAAACCCTCATTAATCATTCCTACAACTAAGTTATGCCAAAATGCTTTCTAATCATGGCCTCCACCCTCTTGTCATAAACTCCATCTTCTTCATGAGAGTTTGAGAGTTTCTAAGCTTGGTTCAAGGCAAAAGTGCAACTTTTCTTCACCTAAACAAGGATCTTTCTTCTTATTTCTCAAGGCTTCGAGTGGATCTTATTGATTTGGGGATTTGCTAGTGTGGCTTCGTCTCAATCTTTGTTCTATTTTGTTTTAGTCTTCATAACCTCTCTTTGTAAGCCCTCTTCTACTACTAGATATAAACAATGAATTTAAATATGACATGTTGCAAGTTGAGTTTGGGCTTAAGTATAATTTGTGCTTTGAATCTATCATTTTGAGGCATGGATCTATTCTATGTATGTTTGTGGCCCCAAGTCGACTGGGGTGTCGACTTGGGTGTCGACACCACCACCCCATGTCGACTGCCCAGTCGACACGGGTGTCGACACGGGTGCTCGGGCCAGTTTGGCCTGGTGCACCTATTCTCCTTTCAGGTCAGGTTTTTGGGCTTGTGACGAATTCTGATGGCTAGGATCTAAACTAGGGTTAATCCTATGGCCTAAAATAACCTAAATCTCTATAAAAAGACCCCTAGACCTAGCCTAAACCCTCATTAATCATTCCTACAACTAAGTTATGCCAAAATGCTTTCTAATCATGGCCTCCACCCTCTTATCATAAACTCCATCTTCTTCATGAGAGTTTGAGAGTTTCTAAGCTTGGTTCAAGGCAAAAGTGCAACCTTTCTTCACAAAAACAAGGATATTTCTTCTTATTTCTCAAGGCTTGGAGTGGATCTTATTGATTTGGGGATTTGCTAGTGTGGCTTCGTCTCAATCTTTGTTCTATTTTGTTTTAGTCTTCATAACCTCTCTTTGTAAGCACTCTTCTACTACTAGATATAAACTATGAATTTAAATATGACATGTTGCAAGTTGAGTTTGGGCTTAAGTATAATTTGTGCTTTGAATCTATCATTTTGAGGCATGGATCTATTCTATGTATGTTTGTGGAACCATCACCTTGACTTTTTGGGTTGAAAGCCATGAGCTTTATTTGGAAATGTTGCATAATGCAACATAGAAACTTTCATTTACCTTGATGTTAAATTGCCATGTTAGGAACTATATGCTAGTTTATCACTTTGTGCTTCCACCTATTTGCTAAGTTAATGACATGCATGTTTTGAGGCCAAAAATGCTATATGCAAGTTTTAAATGGACACCTATGCCTCATGAGCCACCATGTTTGACTTGTGGCCAATCTTTATCACCTTATGCCCATCTTTTACATATTGTTAAGTTCCCCCTTTGATCTATTTGTGTTGATGCGAAGTTACGTGAGATGGGGTTACGTTATGGGTAAACTTTAAATGACATGAAACATGACTTAAAAATATGACATGTGATTATGCTTGAAAACCATAGTTTTATGATAAACGTGAATATGATCAAGACACTTAGAAAACATGAAATTGAACAACTCGAGGTTGGGTTGAGTTTGCAACGTAAAACTACTCGGAACCGACCGGCTTAACTAGTAGTTGCAAACAATAGGACCCAATGTGAGTAGTTGGTCATGTCGCACCCAAAAACCCGAGGTTAGACTAGGTTGTGGTATAAAGCTACCCGGACCCGCCCGGCTTAACTAGTAACCATAACAAAGTCTAATGTGAGAGGTTAGGGTGCATTAAGTAAATTAATGCCACATGATAGGGTTGAGTCATGAACCACTTGAATACTTAACCAACTTGATACATGGTTTGGATAGGGTTAACCACACTTAACCCATTAGAAACCCTAGTTACGTGGTCCCTTTCAGTAGTAACCCTCTTGTTGTATCATGATACCATAGGGACTAGGCTAGGGTGGGGCACGATTGCTGGGCTGACATGTAAGCGACCAAAAAGACGGCTGAGTAGGTGCGCAAGTGTAGGTTCAGACGGACTATGGTCGTGCACATAGTCCGGATTTGAAAAAGCAGACACGGGCACCCGTAGGTTTGGACTGTGCATGCTTGATTATTGTCAGTGGTTGGCACCCTAGGGCTTGATACACCCTAGGGTGGACCTAGCACAGTTGACTACATTTCGTGATTGGGCCGTATGACACCGACACATGACGAGTTAGGCTTATAGGGAGCCGATCGACTAGACCGAGTAGTTGGGCCTTGATTTAGGCCATCTCATGATTATTGGGCCTATTGGGCCAAGGGATCAATTCTTGTTTATTCTTGACATGGGTTAGAATACTAGTACTTTTGGTGCAACACTTAACCTTGTATATGCGATGCCACCTTTGATCTATCTTGTTATCTATTTACCATGCCAGTTAATTACCAT
This sequence comes from Allium sativum, assembly GCA_030737875.1. Classification (NCBI taxonomy): domain Eukaryota; kingdom Viridiplantae; phylum Streptophyta; class Magnoliopsida; order Asparagales; family Amaryllidaceae; genus Allium; species Allium sativum. The sequence goes on along the minus strand of CM060926.1, from coordinate 954,813,944 downwards.
CTTTATGTTCATCTCAGTTTCTCATGTTTAGTTAACTTTATTAGTTTTTAGACTAATAGTAGGTAGGACTTACCAGTCTTTATGACTGACCCGTTTTCCTTTCGCTTCTTTTCTTTCGTCCCCCCCCCCCCCAGGTTCTCAGGGTGGGAACGTTAGCACCTAGCTTGGATCTTTTGCTTGCTTACTGGATAGCTCATGTACGGTTGGACTTGAGCTCGCTATGGCTTTTCCACGACTCTTTTTGGGGATAGTTACTTCATGTTATTTTCAGTTTTCAGTTTATGTTTTCTAGACTTTGCTTTATTTGGAAAAATGATGATTAAGTACTTTGATGTAACTTGACTATGGTTTTGAAATAGTAATGTTATCCGCTGCTTTATTTACTCTGTTTTACTTATATGTTCTGTCTTGTGATATCTTCATGCATGTTACCGAGTTAAAAAAAACGCCCCTCCAAAGCTAGTGTACTTGCAAGAGTGACCCTGGCGGAGGTGGGGTGTTACAGTGCTCGGGGCAGGATTTAATAAAAACCTACACAGGTCTGGAGATGACAAAAATTCACGTCTCTCCTGTTGTTAATTAAGGCACATGGATTATTTTATTTTCCAACAATGGGGCAAGGTATGAGATTATGATTTTTTACACGTCTCCCTTGAGCATAGATATGTCACAAAAATTGTGCATGCTTTTTGTTGATTTATTGGGTGCCTAATATGGCCTAATAAATTTTTAAAAGTCAACCCGTATAAAGGAGGTTATGGAGAAATCTTTCGAAAATTTAGGGTGTTAGCCAAATTTTTGAGAAACTAGAAAATTCTTTGAAACTGAAAAGTTGAAGAATGAAAGCCAAAATGAAAGTTGAGTTGGTTAATTAAACAACTTTCAGCTCCGTTCCTTTTCGAGGACAAAAAGATTTTAAGTGGGGGAGATTGTAACAACCAGGAATTTCCGAACTAATTTAAATTTTTATTTTTAATTGATTTAATGGATATTAAAGAATTTAAATATGATTTATTTACTGAACTAATGATTTAAGATTTATTTTTAATAAAGTTAGAACGTATAAATTTAATTTAATTATATAACGAGCCTGAAATGGTGCGGTAGTTTGAAAATTCGATTTTAAACTTGAATGAATGTATAGAATTCAATATAAATCAGAATCTGATAAAACCAGAAACATTTGAATTTGTTCAATTATATCTTTCTAACGAATGTGAAAAAAATTAGATTTCACTTTATAAATTGTAAGTTACGTCCAGTTTAAAATTTAAAATAGTCTCTATGGAATTTATATATATATTTAATATTGTATAAAGCCCTTTAAAATAGCCATTTTGCAAACGACCTCCGTTTTCTAAGAAACCACTTTTGTTGGATCCAGAATGTCAAATTATTGTCAGGTTTCAAATTTCATAATTTTTGGAATTAATATGTGAGCACAATAAATTTAAACGTGTTTTCAATTTCAGTTTAAATTAAATTGACCAGTTTAAAAGGGTCATTTTTCAAATGGTCTCCAAATTCAATGAAACTAATTTTGTTAGGACCTTATCGTCAAAACGTAGCTAGATTTCAAAATTCATAATTTTTGGAGTCAGTATGTGGCCCCGGTGAATTAAAATGTATATTCAAATTTAATATGGACCGTTATATTAATTTATATTTTAATTTTGACAAAAATTGATCGAAACAGCCGAATTGGCTTATGAAACATATCCCATTGTGTTCGAAATGGGGGTATTCGGTTAGAAACGACAGTCGTTGGGTTTGATTTGGAGTTCGAATGTAAAATCTCTCTTTTACGAATTAATTAATAAGTAAATATATATAATGTATGGTCAAAATAAAAAGGGTCAAATCCTACAAATTTCTCCATCGCGGTCAACAAATACTGAGCCGCCGTTCTCTTCAAATGGACGGGCGGTTTTCTTCAATTCTTTTCCCTCCTTTTTCTTCAAATTTGAACAATGATTCACCATACATTCAAAAGCAAAAATGAGGAACTCTTCGAGCTCTCGTATTTGAACGGTGGAGATCATTCATCGTGAGCTAGGTTGGAAGAATCGTTCGCTCAAACCCCTACCGGTTGCACACATTTCCACGAAGCTGGAGGCCACCGAGTTGGCTTGAACGGCGGGGGTGGGGAGCTTAGGTGACGCGGTTGTAGGGAGGGATTCCGATCATATTCCGGTGAGGCGTGGGGATGGAAAAATCGAACCTTATTGTTTGGTACTGGATTGCGTTGGGTCCTGAAAATCACGAAGACAGAAGGAAGAGATTACAGAGTGATTAAGGAAGAGATAGGTAATTAAATTTAATTTATTAATTACTTTAATATTGTCATTAACGTATAAAATATCACATCTCTCTCATACGATGTCGGAATCCGGTGAAACAGGAGCCATTAGAATCATGACAGCGTGTACTATATTCTAGAGCTGACTGGAAAGTGTTTGGAGCTTGCTACAAATTTAGAAGAAGTGGAACCCAATGTGAGATTCTAAATTCAAATATAAATGGAGTAAATAAAAATATATATGCACAGTAAAAAAATTATTTTCGCACTATATAAAATGTATATGCACTGAATAAAATATATATGCGCTGTATATGATTGTGGCTGTGATGAAATTGATTGTGGTTGTGATGATATTGATTGTGTTGTGAAAATTGATTGTATTGTGGAATTATTGGATAAAATGGTTGTGTATGGCATGAGCCAGTATCAGGAGAGGGATAATGCTAGACATTATTCTACTTCTACATATCGCACCGTTATAATGCCCAAATTTCCTGAAATAAATATTTATTCGTTAAAAATATAATTTTTGAGTATATATGGAATGGATAAAATTGTAATGATATGGAATATTCAATTTTGATTTAAAATTGAAAAGGAAGTTAAAACCGTTTTAAAATGAATTTATAACCGATTTTTAAATTGAAATCGACGAAATATATTATATATATATATATGGTTTAAATACAATGTATCGTGCAGCGACCGTTCGCGAATTTCAACCATTAACTTCGAATTGGCATAACGGGAGATCTGACCGTCGGATTCTCCTAAAACCGAAGCCGTTGGGTTTGTATAGAAAATGTCTTTCCAATGAATATATGAGATTTAAATTTGAATGGGTAGATTGGAAATTTGCATGTTGTTTGATGCATTGTAGATCCATACGTCTATTATTGGTTATTGTTTATGCACTGGCTTTCATGGGGGTAAACCCGTTCTGTGTTATACGGCGTGGTCTCGTGGTGGGCTTCACATTTATATAAGTTAATTATAACTGTTAGAGTTTTTCATACCAGTCCCATGACTGACTCGTAGTTTGTTTTTCCCTTACATACTCGGGTGCCCATATTTTCCACACGGGCAGTCGGGTAGTTTGTTTTGTTGATATTTATTGAGCAGGATGCTGGATCGAAGCGTAAAGCTGTGTCCAGAACATTGATAGTCTTCCGCTGTGCTAGTTTATTTGTTTCCACTGCATTGTATTACACTTTATGTAAATTTATCTTCCGCTGTATTATTTTTCGATGTACTCTGATGTAACATTATTATGATGTTAATAAAATTCTTCTATTGTTTGTTATGATGTGTTGTGCACCTAGAGTTAGCGTATCCGGGCTTCGAATGGTCTTGGTCGATTTAGCGATCGATTCGGACCAAGCGAAATATGTATCGTTACACGATGGGATAGGTTTTGTCGCATTTCGAGACTGTTTCCCGGTACGCTATTTTTATACGCACCATAATGCCATTTTGGACACCAAATTACCCGGTGTCCAAAAATAACAAACTACCTGCCTATCCTGGCTCTAAACGTCGATACAAACTCAACGAAATTGGTTTCGTGGCTTAATTCGATCATCTTCTCAAGTTATACACAAATACCCTTTATTAATTTAATTTAAATACGCACTATAGAAAATGACTGTGCATTTACGGCTGTCATTGCCACATACGACATCGGTTTGCCACGAAATTAAATACCGTACAATAATTTAATGTTACGGTTCCAATGAAACTAATTTCATCAGAAACGGAGACCTTTTGCTAATATCGAATAAATATTAATTAAAAATCCAAATAATCAAATAAAATAATAATAAATTATTATTATTAAAAATACCCAACTGGAAATATCATATAGCTTCAAATATAAATTATACAACTCAATATCGTTAATTTTGAGTTAACCGTTATCCATATTAAAATAAAATCCCTTTAATTTATTAAGTAAACGTTATATTTTAATAACGATTTCCATAGCGATAACATGAAATTTGGATTTTTCTCTTCCATATGAAAACTATCATCAACTAGATTCCAACGTTTCTTGTTTCACAGAAATCCGACTTATATCGGATTCTGTATATTCAATTGAAGTTCAAAACTCAATATTACGAACTACCGCAACATTACGAGCTCGATTTATATTAAATATAAATTTAATGTTTTAATCAAAATCCGAATTTCCATTAGAAAAATCCAGACTTGAGATATAAAATAAATATAAACTCAACTGGAGTTAGTGAACTTATTTTTGAAACAAAAATAAGATTTTTAATTATTAAATAGAATTAACTAATTCAAAGAATAATTAGTTAATCGAGTTTGATACGAAATTGGGCTTTGAATAAGTGAATGAGAATTGACAATTTATATTAGAAATTGAATATGAAACATGATTTGAAAATGGAATTTGTGTTTTTCACATTTTATATATCTTTTAACTCTTTTGATGTTTAGATTCCATAATACATTCTTATATTGGTTATATTTCTTATTAGATATATGCTAGTTCATAATTGCTTATCTAATTATCTCATATGGTACTGTTATACCACGGATTATTCCATCTTTTATCCATCCATATTTGAATGAAGGTGGATGAATTGCATTAATATCATTGGACAGGAAAACCTTGCGTTATTTATGTGAAAAATTGACAGCTTGAGTAAGCCATAAAGCCTAATTTTTTTCTCATGTGTCGCGTTATTTGATATATAAATGAATCAAGCTACTCAAGGAAAATAAAGTTATAATACAGGAAAATAATTTCACTCAAATTTATGCATGAAGCTATGTTGTAACTTGATATGCACACAATATTTCATGTTTGAATGAAGGTGGATGAATTGCATTAATATCATTGGGCAGGAAAACCTTGCGTTATTTATGTGAAAAATTGACAGCTTGAGTAAGCCATAAAGCCTAATTTTTTTCTCATGTGTCGTGTTATTTGATATATAAATGAATCAAGCTACTCAAGGAAAATAAAGTTATAAGACATGAAAATAATTTCACTCAAATTTATGCATGAAGCTATGTTGTAACTTGATATGCACACCATATTTCATGTTATAAGACAGGAAAAGTAAGATGTGATATGTTCAATTAAAATCATGTTATCTAAATGGAAACTGTATGAATTTAACATTACGAGATAAGAGGCATTCAATAATAAAATTTAGATATCTACTTACCTACGTAATACACCTTCATAACTAAGTATTCAAGCAATTTTCTCATCTATTTATCCTTACTATTTTCCTCTTATATATGGAATGCTATATGTGTTTGTGCATAACATAAAAAAGATAGTTTAAGTCATAACTGTTTTTACAATTGTAATAGGTTGTAGTTATATTCGTTTGCATATATGCATACCAATTTTGTACAACTATGTCCGGAGCACGGCTTCACACTTGTAAACATCTTATTACACAGTTGTATACTAACTCTTATTTTGGCTTCCAGTTCAAAAATAATGATAATTTATTTATTCCATACTTCTAGTTTTAACATAAATGATTAGCATTAAAAAACAAATTAAAAAATCATCAAAATAAATGCATAATTTATTTAATTTTATTCATATGTTTTATATTATCATATATAGCCTAAATTTTTTCTTTAAAAAAAATCTTACATTAATCATCTTAATCAACTTAGGCTTTAATAAATATGTAAATGAATTTGTTCAGTAATCCAATAAATGTTCCTGAGTAGCATCAATTTTTTGTTCGATGTGTGGTTACAACTAGTTTTTTAGACTAAATTAAGCAATGATGTGACTATAAATGATTTTCTAAAAGTTGGTTTAAAACTAATTATGTTGGTTTTTAATTTGGAAACATTTTATAGGTAATCATGAATTGAAGGTACATATATTCATATGGTGTATACAAGGACAAGTGGAAAGAATTGTGACAAATGATACTAGCATGCAACCACTAAAGGAGACTACTTGGTATTAACTATTTTTCATTTGAATTCAAACAAAATAGAGAATTAGTTATGATCAATCTAGTTCTCCATTATTGAAATGAATTAATGAGAAAAATCAATTTGTACACTTTTATGTTTCAATTGGATTCCATATTTAGCTGAATAAAATATTTGATTCTACGATCATGGATCAAAATTGCTTCTCGATTATATATTTTCAAAATATACCTTTATTAGACCGTATAGTTCCTATTCATGATGGTTGTAAATTTTGAAAAATTAAGATCAGATGTAACTATCAAAATTGAAAGATCCATAATTGACGAGTCAAGATTTTTGTGAAAGCCAATATGATGATAATGATAAATTGAGCATAATAAAGACAATTATTTGTTTATATAATATATTATATGATTCGTAAATTTAAATAATATACTAGCTCCAAAGAAAGAGGGTCGACGTTGAAATTGTTAATTTTTATCAATTTCAAAAATAACAGTAACTTTATTTCTTTTATGCTTTTATATTTAAAACAAAAGATTAGCTTATTTTTTTTGTGAATTTACCAAAATAACTACTTAATTTATTTAGTCTAATAATACGTATTTTTAGTTTCTTTTTCAATATTTTTAATGAATATTGACATATTTTCCAATCTTCAGTGTTCAATTACTTAATTATGCTTATTAGCGATCATAATTATTTAACTATCACAAGGTTTTAAATATCAGATATCAGTCACATTTCGTCTTAGAGATTTTAGTGACTCGGTATCGTTTTGTGGGAGATCACGGAGGAGACAAGTACATCTTGGACGTCCATGTCGGATTTACATTTCGGAGCTTAAAGTTCATATCGAAACCATATCGGCGTACATTTTATGTCAATAATTAATTTGATTACATGATAACATTTATATATACTAAAATATATAGAAAATAAGCATACCTAATTTGTAAAATCACATCATATACCATTGTCATTGATACCATGGTCAAATCAAAATAAAACAAAATTTGACCAATTAAATTTCTAAATTTATACTAAGTATACTAACGAAAAGAGAGTCAATAAATTAAACATGGTTAAATAGTTAAACTGCAAGGGCATACAAAGAGAAATAAATTTGTTTCCATAGGAATGTAAAAGGTGGGAAAAAGAACTAAGATTACTTGACTCTGCAACATGTAACAGCAATACACTACCAGCTAAATCCTAGTCCCTAAATAGTCTCCAACAATATATTGCTGACAGGAAAATAGTACAAAATAAATCACTCAACAGGCTATTATTGCATGTCATAACGGGTAATAGCAAGTCTGATTCCATAAAATTTATCAAGCAAAAGGAGAACGATGTATACTAATTTTCAAAAAATAGACATACAACAAATATATAATAACACGTCTTTCCTACAGCCTGGGTCTTCTTGCGAGTTGAATAGAAAAACCTTAATTTATATACATTAGAGGAAAGACCCTAATTTACATACCTAAGAGTGAAAAAGGGTTGCTGAGACTTGCAAGCTGGGAAGGATCGGAGCTGAAGGGAGATTGAAATGACTTCCGAGCAGGGAAAGGGCAAAGAAGGATCAAAGCGACTGGAGAACATCGACTTCGATTTTATTTGAGAGGGGGGATTTCGATTGTTATGATGAATATTGATGGAATTAAACAACAAAGCGGACCTAGCTGATGATATAATATGGGTTTGCTTATTAAAAAAGAAAAGAAATCTGGTGATATATTTGTATATCGGTTCGATCAAATTATCGGCCGATATTTGTAAATATTGATATATTCGAAACGAGACATACCAATATATTACGTTTTGTTTCGTTTTGGCCTCGAAGCGAGATCTCGACCGAGTTGGCCGATATTTAAAACACTGATTTAAAACAAGCATTTAAAATTAAACAAATTTCCATGCACCTTTGAATCGAACTAGACCAGCTCTCTACATAGCCTTGGTCAATGCAATTCCAATGCTTTTCGTTTCGTTCGATTTTGATAACATAAATGAGTTAGGGTCATCACAAGTTTCCAATCGAACTAAACGATATTAAAATTAAAATAATTATTACTTAACTTCCTAATTACCGTATTAACACGTTAATCACCCTCCCTTAATCATGCTTCTCTTCAATTACCATTGCTAAATTCCTCAAGAAACTCTCGAACAAAAACCAACCTCTTTCCTTTAATTTTTGATGCCGCTGAAGCTAACAGGGTCGATCTCGAACCCTACCCAGAATCGCCACTCCATGGCAAACCACCTTTCCAAACCCTGTGACCCCACACCCTTCCGTTCTCCTAGTATTCTATGATGACCGAAAAATGCAAATCTTTTCATTTCCACCTCCTCCAATCACCAAAGGTGACCGCACTAGTGCCAGCACCAACACCTCCCTCTTCCAGACCTTCGACCTTCAGACACCAGGACCCAATAACACACGACGAAGGTAGAAAACCCAAAACCCGAAAACCATGACCTCCCCTTTCAAGCCAGATTCTGATCTCCTAATGCGATCACTGCCCCTCTGACCACCGTCGATAGAAAACCCTAACTCCCCTCTACAACTTTCGTGTTGGCAATTTTCGCCAATACTCAATGAATTTCGAGATTTAATTGGTTTTTTTATTATAAAGGAAAAGAGTGGCAGCTAAAATTATACTGGCCATGAAATATTTGTTGACTTAGGGTTAAACGATTTGGATGCATATATAGAGTGAGTTTAATATTATTTTATTAATTTATAAAACTTACGCCTAAACTAGCACGCTTAAGCGACCATATATGACCTCTGATCACGATGAAAAATGCAATCCTACAATAATTTAATATTCCAAACACGATAGAACTGGTTTCGTTGAAATCTAAGATTGTTTGTAAAATTCCCTTTTAATTTTACAACGTGAATCGATATGCATTTATACTCCGCATGATCACAAAATAACTCCAATTATCTTGAAAGTTGAAACTGGAAATCTTACAATAATTAATCATTACGAATTTTATAAAATTAGTTTCGTTGAAATTCGAGGTCATTTGAAAATTGACTATTCGTAAGTTCCATATTGAATCGATAAAATGTTCATTGATTTCACATTAAACAAATTTATTAATAATAAATTATTATTATCATATGTATTCAAATAGAATTTTATACAACTTCGAAATAGCTAATTTTGGATTTTAAACTCAACATCTTAAATTTCAAGTTAAATTGATATTCGATGTAACGACCCACCATTTTGACCGTGTCGGATCGACAAAACATGTCAAACTCGAATTGTCCAAAACGACAGATTGTTATTAAATTTTGGAGTAAATAGAATAAACCATAGAATCATAGATCACGGACACAGAGCAATATAATATCTCGTAGTGGAAAATAAATAAAACAATAGTAGTTCATGAAGCTACTAAATAAAATTTTACAATAGAGTTTACATGAACAATACAGCGGAAGTCCAATACAATGAATTTTTTATATATAAATAATTGATAAGATTGGCTGAAAACTTAAACAACTGTATAGGTAGATACAGATGAGCAAAACCAATATATGCTCCAAAATCCAAGAGTAAATCTCGAAAGTTGTAATACTCGATCTGACTCGAGCAATAATGCAAAACAAAACAACTCGGATCAGGATTAACATTCTCATGGAAGTAAATAAACTCAAATGAAATTTTTTATTTTATTTTATTTTTTTTATTTTTTTTTAAAATCAAAAGCCAACCCTCAAAAACCATCAGAAAGATGGAGCGTAAGGTGGCGCTGCATAAAATAAAAAATGTTGGGAAACAGCCTCCCAACGGTGGCACACAACCAGAGAAACGATAAAATAAAAGGCCAACAACCAAAAGGCCAAACAAGCAAGAGTAAGTACAACATAAGCCAATGCCACATAAACACATGATAAGGAATTGTGGACACAACAGCCAGAGCACTCCAAGAGAAATAAAGCAGATAGCAGTCCAGACCAACAGAGAATAGCAGCAACTAGGAATGAGTGTCAGTAAAGGTGCCGCCAAGAGTAGACACCTGCCAACCTGAAAGTATAATAACAAAGAAGCAGTAACCGACTCTACAAGAGAAACAATATAATAGGAGTTCAAAAGACATCAGGAGGACACAGTAATGTGGAAGTCAGCGATGAAGGAGTCGAGGAAACGATTAGTGGGGCCTTTGTATGGAAAAGTGAGGAAAATATTAGAAATGTCAGCATGGATAAGGTCTATGACTTTAGCTTTGTCAAATTTTTTGTTGTCAAAGCAAAATCTGTTTCGGGCACACCAAATATGCCAGCAAATATAAGCTGGAATGACTCGACCTAATAGATGTGCCACGGGAGTTTGACCACCAAAAAATACAACGAGCATTGAAGGAGACATTGGTGGAAGGAAATCCCATGAGATTGCCAAAATAGCGCCAAATGAAAATAGCAGCGTCGCTGCTGCCAAACAGATGCGAGAGCGATTCACAATGCCCAGCCTCGCAACAGCAACATCTAGAGGCCAACGCAAGGCCAATTTTAGCAACGTTAGAATCAAGAGGTAAGGCATTGTGAATAATTTTCCACATAAGGATGGAAACCTTGGGAAGAATGTGACGATTCCAGATCATGCAGAAAGGGAGACGGGTAGGAGATCGGGAACGAATGACGTCCCAAGCTTTATTAACGCAGAAAGAACTGGCGGACCAGGGAGGAGGAGAAGAAGAGGAAATACTATCGAACACAATTTTAATGTTTTTCATATGCTTCCAAGATTCACTAGAGAAGGTAGGGGTGCCATTGAAACCCCGAAAGCCAAGCCTGCAATATTTATGGTGAAGAAAATTGGACCAAAGAGAATTACAGTAATGGAAACGATGCCACAGTTTAAGACAATAAGCTTTGCAAACATCCCGCAAGTTGCGAATCCCTAGATCGCCCTCAGATTTGGGCCGACAAATGCGATCCCAAGATACCCAATGATGCTTCAAGTGGTTTTCGTGAGATCCCCAGAAGAAATTGGCGCAAATACGATGGAATTCGCCAAAGAAAGATTTTGTAGGGGCAGAAACAGTGAAAATATGAGAGCTAAGAGCATTAAGGACCGAGGATATGAGAACAAGGCGACCAGCCTGGGAAAGAATGGACCCACTCCATTTGTTAATAAGCCTACGAGCTCTGTTGATGGGTTCTCTGAAATAGAGATTGATTTTGCACCCACGATAGAGTTGAACACCAAGGTAAGAGATAGGGAGATGACGAACAACGAAGTTAGTATCAGACCGAAGTCTCGCCTTGAGGTTACTAGATGCTTTGGAGGAGCAAATAATGGAGCTTTTAGTAGAAATGCATCAAATGAAAAATTTAATGAAATGCATCAATAACTTAAAGGATGTTTGGGATCAACATCCTCTAAGGATGTTTGAAATCCATCGAGACTTGCTCCCATTTCCATTCGGGAATTTCTAAGGGCTGTAACAACCCACTAGGCTTCTTTTGTTCGGCTTTAACTAGCTGGCAATTCATGCACTTGGATATAAACTTCCCAACGTCTCGTTTCATTCCTTCCCAGTAGTAGGTCTGCTTCATATCTCGATACATCTTATTACCACTGGGGTGTATAGTCAGCTTTGAGTGATGACATTCTCTAAGCACTTCATCTCTCAGTCCATTGACATTGGGCACAACAAGCTTTCCATTCTTCCTAAGCCATCCATCTCGATCAAGCCCATACTTGTTCATCTCCTCATCGATGTCCATCCCTAACATGGAGATGATTTCCAATAGATTAGGATCGTCCCTCTGACTAGAGCCGATCCGCTCAATCAAAGTGGGTCTGACCGTCAAACTTGCTAACATTTCTGGATTCAATTCGCACTTTGGTCTGAAATCAAACCCCGCGATAAACTCCAGTTGCTTCCATTCAAGGAACATAGCCCCTAAGCTGGCATGTTTTCTACTCAATGCATCAGCCACCGCATTGCCCTTTCCTGGTGTGTATGCGATGTCAAAATCATAGGAAGCTAAGAATTCTAACCATCTCTGCTGACGGAGATTCAGATCTTTCTGAGAGAAGAGATACTTTAACGATTTATGATCTGTAAACAGCTCAAATCTTTCTCCCAAGAGATAGTGTCTCCACATCTTTAACGCGAACACGATTGCTGCCAACTCTAAATCATGGGTAGGGTATCTTCTCTCGTGCGGTTTCAATTGCCGACTTGCATAAGCTACAACCCTACCGCCTTGCATCAATACAGCACCCAGTCCGGTACCACAGGCATCCGTGTATACCGTCATCTCTTCATCCCCCTTAGGAATGACTAACACTGGTGCGCTTGTCAACTTGTCCTTTAAACTTCTGAATGCATTCTCGCACCTTTCATCCTAGACAAAAGCTTGATTCTTCTTGGTCAACTGGGTCAATGGTGCTGCTATCTTGGAGAAACTTTGGATAAACTTACGATAATATCCCGCTAACCCCAAGAAACTTCTTACATCTGTTGCATTCTTGGGCGTAGGCCAATCCTGTACCGTAGCCACCTTCGCCGGGTCCACGGCAATCCCATTTTCTGATACAACATGGCCCAAGAACCTCACTTCCCTCTTCCAGAAGTGACACTTAGAAAACTTTGCTTTCAATTGGTGTTTTCTCAACACCTCCATCACTACTCCTAAATGTTCCTTGTGTTCTTCCTCTGTCCTCGAATAGACCAAAATATCATCAACGAACACAAGGACAAACTTATTCAACTGATCTCTGAATACCCTATTCATAAGATCCACAAAATATGCCGGGGCATTAGTTAGCCCAAATGGCATAACCAACCATTCATAAAATCCAGACGGCGTTCGAAATGCCGTTTTAGCTATACTCTCAGCTTCCACTCTAAGCTGATGAAAACCTGTCGCGAGATCCAACTGAGAGAACACTCTTGCGCCACTCAACTGATCGAACAAATCATCTATCCGCGGTAGAGGATACTTGTTCTTCCTCGTCACTTTATTCAACTCGCGGTAGTCTACACACAAACGAAGGGAACCATCCGCCTTGGTAGCAAACACAACTGGTGCTCCCCATTCAGAAACACTCCTTCTGATAAATCCCTTCTTTAAAAGATCGCCGACTTGCACCTCGAGCTCTCGCTGCTCTCTAGGTGCCATACGACGAAGTGACATCACTATAGGTCTGGCATCTTTTACCAAATCAATACGAAACTCAATCTCTCGGTGTGGTGGAAGTCCGGTCACTTCTTCGAAAACATCCGGGTACTGGCCAACCACGGGCAAACCTGACAGCTCACTATGCGGACTGTCGAGGGAGTTTAGAAAACTAGCCAATACCCCCTTACTGGGTAGACCACCAAACACTATCCTCCGCCCATCATCCGCTCTAGCTGTCACCAACAAGCCCTCACAGTCTACCACCACCCCATATCTTTGGAGCCAATCTACTCCCAAAATAATGCCAAACCCAGTAAAGCCCAAAACAAAGCAATCACAAACAAACATGCATCCATGACTCGATAAGACCACATTACGACAAATCATGCTAAGACTAGTAGAACCACCAATCGGGTTCGTCACTACTAAAGGTCTATCGACAATCTCGGGCTCCAATCCCAACCTATCTACCAGGTCACTAGATATGAAAGAACTGGAAGCTCCGGTATCAAACAAAACTCTAACAGGAACATCATAAACAGAAAGCATACCTTGAATGACGACATTCTTTCCCTTCTCCGCCGCAGTTAGGGCATTCGACGAAGAAGGAATAGCATTAAGGGCGTATGCTTTCACCATTTGCTTTTCCTTAGGGGGCTGTGGACACTTGTCCTTGTGATGTCCCAATTGGCCACAATTGAAGCACTTCCTATCCGCTGGCTTGGCCCGGCAATTACTAGCATAATGGCCCTTCTTACCACAGCTGAAGCACTCCAAATCTTGCTTATTCTTTTTCTTCTGGCCGTCCTTAACCTGATTCTGCTTTCTTTTATTCTGGGAGCCACCCTTGCCTCCACCACTTGCTTGTGGCTTTGGCTCATCTGCGGATGCAACCTCAGTCTTCGGCTTAGGGTAGAGACTTTCCGATCTTAACGCTTTCCCCACAATCGATTCAAACGTCTCATCGATGTGGTTAATAAGCTTTTCCCCTAAGTACTGATCCAAACCAGTTATGAATTTCTCATTCTTCTTCTCGGCAGTATCAATAAGAAATAATCCATACTTCGACAAAGTGTCGAATTCGGAAATGTACTCCGAGACAGCTCTGCCATTCTGCTTGAGCTCCAAGAAATTCTTAAACAGCATTGACTTCTGAGCAGCTGGAATGAACTTCTCACTAAAGCGAGCTTTAAACTGCTCCCAAGTAATCTGATCTTCGGGAGTAGCTGCCTTTATAGCATTCCACCAATTCATTGCCCGCCCTTGCAGCTGACGGGACGCTAGCTTTCTCTTCATCGCATCCTCGATACCCAAATCCTCGAAGATACGTTCGCAACTATCCAACCAATCCTGGACATCCGTGGCCGACTCCGTTCCGTGGAACGGCTTCCCACCAAGGCTAGTATAGTCCTTATTCAGCTTGGCGAAATCGACCCTCGGCGCCTGCACTATTGGACCACCACCATTTCCACCATTGGGAGCTGCCCTCTGAACATCCCTAAGCATCTCTCTCATGAGGTCTGTAAACATCGTCCTCATGTCAGCAGCATTCCCATTATTGGCTCCCCTACCAGCACCTCTAGTATCTCGGCTCATCGTCAATCTGAAAAAGGAAACGATTAACGACTCCATAGTGGTGCTAGTGCAGTACGACTTCATTCTTATACTAGTAATAGTATATATATATAGCTTTTAAAAACCAAAGTAATCACAAATACGCTCTCTCGTATACGTATAATATCTCTCCCTAGGTTAACTACGCAACCTAGAGCTCTGATACCAAGTGTGACGGCCTGCCCCGCACCAGCCTGCATTTCCTCCGAAAGTGCGCTGTACACATGTCCCGACTAGCACGGAACGGTCGCCAAAGAAAGGAAAGAAGGGAATGAACAAATCAAGGAACCTGTAGAATGTCTCACAGCGCATGGAATAAAATATAATAATAACATACTTGACATAAAACAGGTGAGACAGTGTATAAGCTGATAACTAATAATCAATGTCAACATCAGAGCAGCGGAAATCCAAATACAACTTATTACAACTTTCCAAATTTACTGTCTCTTATCAAAAGAAAACTAAAGTAGAAGATACACCACCAATGCCCAAGCAGTGATCTTCAACAATACAGGGAGAATACTATATATATTACGTGGAAGCCTCCTGCTCGTCTCCGGATCATCTACCCGTGCATCACCAGCTAACCTGTCTCTAGTCTGCTCGTGTGAGCACCCAGAGTAATAAGAAGAGACATAAAACTCTGGGTCAGACATAAAGCCTGGTATGAGCGATAAGCATCTAAACAGAGTAATAACAGGTATACTAAACCATACCTGAACCTGGACCTGCAACCAAAGAGTTAGTACCACATACCGTACAATGCTCCAAGGTGCCATAATAGATAGTGTAAGAATACGGGGGTGGGGTGTGCATGTCACAATGATAGCAAACAAATCATCCATAGCAACCATCCTCACATCTCTCACTCAGTGCGTAAAGCGTACGACATCTACCACTTTGGAATACTAGACAAACTGAAGTAACAACGAATCCCGACTTGTAGAAACCCTGCTGTGACCAAGCCAAACACTTGGAGTCATGACCAAACATTTCAATGACCCACTCCATTGGTCGTAGCCCTTGGTTCTACCAATGCCATAATGGCCCTGAATCCGCCTTCGTACCTCCTACCATAGTGGTCCAAAGTTATAGACGTCGATAACCCCTTGGCACGCGTCCCGCAGCAAAACCCAACCATGAAGCGAACTCGTTGATTCCCATCTGAATCTTGAGCTCTAACTTCTCATTTGGGCTTCCTTTGCATCTCGGGTTATAGTCTTCACTTCCGGATCAGTCTTCATTCAGTTCGTAGCAATCAACCTCGGGTCGGTTCGGATCATCCTTCACGCTCGGGTCGGATCGTGGTCTTCATCGTCTAGGTTCGTGACTGCTACTCCGGGTCGGATCGGAGTCCTTCATGGTACACTGGATCGGTTCGTGGCTTCCAGTCCCATCTGGATCGGATCGGGTTCTCCACCACGCCACGGCTCGGGTCACGCCCCCTGGCCATAGCTCCAAGTCCTTCGCCCTCCTTCGAGTCTCTGGCTCGTTGTCCTCAAGGTGATCAGATCGGATCGTGTCGTTATTCCCCCAGGCGGATCGGGTCGGAGTCTTCAATCACCAAGCCTTGAATCGCGACTCCTCGGATCGGGTCGGAACCTTCTTCATGCCAGGTCGGTTCGCACGCGAGAGCTCGGTCGTGGTGCCATCACTTCAGGCAGATCGGTTCGTGGTGGAGGGAAATGGGCGGTTCGGGTCGGGTAGGGGCGATCCGATCCGATTTCCTGCACTAATTCCTGTGACTTCCAGCGACAGTTTTCTCGCCATTCGACGGCGTTTTTGACCAATCTAACTATTCTAATCAATCGTAAAACATACCAAAGAGTCATAGCAACATATAACAGCAACCACAAGCAACAAACAACAATTTAAACGAATCAAAATGGATCAAAAGTGGCTAAACCCTCACATTTTCTTATAGTCCCTCTTAATCATGTTTAAGCATACGATTAGCAAAACACATCGAAATTAACCCAAATTTCTAACAGAGCCTTAAAACATTATTTTAAAATTTTTAAGAATTTTTCCAGAATTTATTTACGTATAAATTCGCTAATCTTCACTAATTACCCTTAATCACCGTAATTAGTGCAAAAACTATGCAAATCACTCACCTTGGCCACAAAATAAAACACCAAATCTGTAGTATCCTATGTTTGGGTCGAATTCTTATGTATAGCAGCAGCTCCAACCTTGCTTTGTTGCTATTTGGCCTTGTTTTGATGTAGTTTAGGCTTAATCTTCACTAAAATGTGTTTTGGAGTGGTTTTAGAGGATGGAAGCCATTACTAAGGTCTCAAGGAGGTTTGTGGCGGCTCAAAACTGAAATGAAAGTGATAACCTAACCCTAATCAGTCCTCCTATACCTCTAAACCCGAAATCCCCCTTGGGCCTAGCTGCTAATCACCCGGTTAAGCCCAATTAAGCTGTTTTTCACCATCTGAAACTTGTTCCAGCCATATCTCCCAAACGGTAAGTCCGTTTGGCTAATGTGACCACTCTACGGAAAGAGAAACCATCATCCGGAGCTAATGGAAGTGGTTTCAGGTCAAAATTCCTTTCCAGTCAAAAGTTATGGCCAAAACAGTGCCAACTAAGGGTAAAATGGTCATTTAAAAATCGGGAAAAATCATGAACATGAGAAATGACCCCAATAGTCGTCTCCCAAAGTTACATGACCATACGACTTTGCATGTGAAAGAAACAAATATTCTACGATCCTATGATGCGTAGAGTACGGGTCGTTACACTCTCCCCCCCTTAAGAAATTTCGCCCCCGAAATTCCTTAACCCACAACATACAAGGGATCCCGCATGCCTAACAACCATATACAGCAATCAAATATGCAAAACAAGCAAACAAGCCTATCCTAGCATGCGGAAAAACTAAATCGAAGTCAAAATCTTACCAGACAAAGAGTTCTGGATACTTCTTCCTTATGTCCTCCTCTGTTTCCCAAGTACAATCACTCTCGTCCTCGCTCCACTGTACCTTGACTAGCTTCACCGCCTTCCTTCGAAGTTGCTTCATGTCGTACTCGACAATACGGGCCGGCTTGCGGTTCCCAACCGCCTCGGGTTCTACTTCGAAGTCCTCTAACTGATCAGGTGAAATAGTCATGTCTGAGTCGTGAACGAACTTCCTTAGTTGGGAAACATGAAATACATTGTGAACTCCCGCCATCTTCTCCGGTAAGTCAATTCTATATGCCAAATTCCCGACTAGTTCAAGAACAGGGAATGGGCCAACGAATCTTGGTGCCAACTTGCCTCTCCTGCCAAATCGTATTACGCTCTTCAACGGAGAAATCTTGACAAACACCAAGTCGCCAACGGAGAATTTTAAGTCTCTTCTCCTCTTATCAGCATAACTCCTCTGTCTATCTTGGGCAGCCTTCATTCGTTGTTGAATGGTCTTGATTTTATCTGAAGTTTCCCTCACCACATCTGGTCCAAGCATAAACTTCTCCCCAGTCTCTATCCAACATGATGGTGAGTTGCACGGTCTTCCATACAAAGCTTCAAACGGAGCCATACCGATACTGGATTGGTAGCTATTATTATATGCAAACTCTACTAGATGCAAATGGTCATCCCATGATCCATCAAAATCCAATATACATGCTCTCAAGAGATCTTCCAAAATACGATTCACCCTTTCCGTCTGACCGTCGGTCTGAGGATGATATGCGGTACTGAGATGTAACTCTGACCCTAGAGCCTCTTGTAAGCTCTTCCAAAACCCACTAGTGAACAACGGGTCTCGGTCGCTCACAATGCTTTTAGGTACTCCATGAAATCTCACTACCCACTTCATATACAATTCTGCTAACTTAGCTGCTGTTCTGGTCGATTTGACTGGTATAAACCTTGCACTTTTAGTCAGTCGATCTACAATTACCCAAATGCTGTCATATCCCGATCTAGCCCTTGGTAAACCATCGATGAAATCCATCGAGACTTGCTCCCATTTCCATTCGGGAATTTCTAAGGGTTGTAACAACCCACTAGGCTTCTTTTGTTCGGCTTTAACTAGCTGGCAATTCATGCACTTGGATATAAACTTCCCAACGTCTCGTTTCATTCCTTCCCAGTAGTAGGTCTGCTTCATATCTCGATACATCTTATTACCACCGGGGTGTATAGTCAGCTTTGAGTGATGACATTCTCTAAGCACTTCATCTCTCAGTCCATTGACATTGGGCACAACAAGCTTTCCATTCTTCCTAAGCCATCCATCTCGATCAAGCCCATACTTGTTCATCTCCTCATCGATGTCCATCCCTAACTTGGAGATGATTTCCAATAGATTAGGATCGTCCCTCTGACTAGAGCCGATCCGCTCAATCAAAGTGGGTCTGACCGTCAAACTTGCTAACATTTCTGGATTCAATTCGCACTTTGGTCTGAAATCAAACCCCGCGATAAACTCCAGTTGCTTCCATTCAAGGAACATAGCCCCTAAGCTGGCATGTTTTCTACTCAATGCATCAGCCACCGCATTGCCCTTTCCTGGTGTGTATGCGATGTCAAAATCATAGGAAGCTAAGAATTCTAACCATCTCTGCTGACGGAGATTCAGATCTTTCTGAGAGAAGAGATACTTTAACGATTTATGATCTGTAAACAGCTCAAATCTTTCTCCCAAGAGATAGTGTCTCCACATCTTTAACGCGAACACGATTGCTGCCAACTCTAAATCATGGGTAGGGTATCTTCTCTCGTGCGGTTTCAATTGCCGACTTGCATAAGCTACAACCCTACCGCCTTGCATCAATACAGCACCCAGTCCGGTACCACAGGCATCCGTGTATACCGTCATCTCTTCATCCCCCTTAGGAATGACTAACACTGGTGCGCTTGTCAACTTGTCCTTTAGACTTCTGAATGCATTCTCGCACCTTTCATCCCAGACAAAAGCTTGATTCTTCTTGGTCAACTGGGTCAATGGTGCTGCTATCTTGGAGAAACTTTGGATAAACTTACGATAATATCCCGCTAACCCCAAGAAACTTCTTACATCTGTTGCATTCTTGGGCGTAGGCCAATCCTGTACCGTAGCCACCTTCGCCGGGTCCACGGCAATCCCATTTTCTGATACAACATGGCCCAAGAACCTCACTTCCCTCTTCCAGAAGTGACACTTAGAAAACTTTGCTTTCAATTGGTGTTTTCTCAACACCTCCATCACTACTCCTAAATGTTCCTTGTGTTCTTCCTCTGTCCTCGAATAGACCAAAATATCATCAACGAACACAAGGACAAACTTATTCAACTGATCTCTGAATACCCTATTCATAAGATCCACAAAATATGCCGGGGCATTAGTTAGCCCAAATGGCATAACCAACCATTCATAAAATCCAGACGGCGTTCGAAATGCTGTTTTAGCTATACTCTCAGCTTCCACTCTAAGCTGATGAAAACCTGTCGCGAGATCCAACTGAGAGAACACTCTTGCGCCACTCAACTGATCGAACAAATCATCTATCCGCGGTAGAGGATACTTGTTCTTCCTCGTCACTTTATTCAACTCGCGGTAGTCTACACACAAACGAAGGGAACCATCCGCCTTGGTAGCAAACACAACTAGTGCTCCCCATTCAGAAACACTCCTTCTGATAAATCCCTTCTTCAAAAGATCGCCGACTTGCACCTCGAGCTCTCGCTGCTCTCTAGGTTCCATACGACGAAGTGGCATCACTATAGGTCTGGCATCTTTTACCAAATCAATACGAAACTCAATCTCTCGGTGTGGTGGAAGTCCGGTCACTTCTTCGAAAACATCCGGGTACTGGCCAACCACGGGCAAACCTGACAACTCACTATGCGGACTGTCGAGGGAGTTTAGAAAACTAGCCAATACCCCCTTACTGGGTAGACCACCAAACACTATCCTCCGCCCATCATCCGCTCTAGCTGTCACCAACAAGCCCTCACAGTCTACCACCACCCCATATCTTTGGAGCCAATCTACTCCCAAAATAATGCCAAACCCAGTAAAGCCCAAAACAAAGCAATCACAAACAAACATGCATCCATGACTCGATAAGACCACATTACGACAAATCATGCTAAGACTAGTAGAACCACCAATCGGGTTCGTCACTACTAAAGGTCTATCGACAATCTCGGGCTCCAATCCCAACCTATCTACCAGGTCACTAGATATGAAAGAACTGGAAGCTCCGGTATCAAACAAAACTCTAACAGGAACATCATAAACAGAAAGCATACCTTGAATGACGACATTCTTTCCCTTCTCCGCCGCAGTTAGGGCATTCGACGAAGAAGGAATAGCATTAAGGGCGTATGCTTTCACCATTTGCTTTTCCTTAGGGGGCTGTGGACACTTGTCCTTGTGATGTCCCAATTGGCCACAATTGAAGCACTTCCTATCCGCTGGCTTGGCCCGGCAATTACTAGCATAATGGCCCTTCTTACCACAGCTGAAGCACTCCAAATCTTGCTTATTCTTTTTCTTCTGGCCGTCCTTAACCTGATTCTGCTTTCTTTTATTCTGGGAGCCACCCTTGCCTCCACCACTTGCTTGTGGCTTTGGCTCATCTGCGGATGCAACCTCAGTCTTCGGCTTAGGGTAGAGACTTTCCGATCTTAACGCTTTCCCCACAATCGATTCAAACGTCTCATCGATGTGGTTAATAAGCTTTTCCCCTAAGTACTGATCCAAACCAGTTATGAATTTCTCATTCTTCTTCTCGGCAGTATCAATAAGAGATAATCCATACTTCGACAAAGTGTCGAATTCGGCAATGTACTCCGAGACAGCTCTGCCATTCTGCTTGAGCTCCAAGAATTTCTTAAACAGCATTGACTTCTGAGCAGCTGGAATGAACTTCTCACTAAAGCGAGCTTTAAACTGCTCCCAAGTAATCTGATCTTCGGGAGTAGCTGCCTTTATAGCATTCCACCAATTCATTGCCCGCCCTTGCAGCTGACGGGACGCTAGCTTTCTCTTCATCGCATCCTCGATACCCAAATCCTCGAAGATACGTTCGCAACTATCCAACCAATCCTGGACATCCGTGGCCGACTCCGTTCCGTGGAACGGCTTCCCACCAAGGCTAGTATAGTCCTTATTCAGCTTGGCGAAATCGACCCTCGGCGCCTGCACTATTGGACCACCACCATTTCCACCATTGGGAGCTGCCCTCTGAACATCCCTAAGCATCTCTCTCATGAGGTCTGTAAACATCGTCCTCATGTCAGCAGCATTCCCATTATTGGCTCCCCTACCAGCACCTCTAGTATCTCGGCTCATCGTCAATCTGAAAAAGGAAACGATTAACGACTCCATAGTGGTGCTAGTGCAGTACGACTTCATTCTTATACTAGTAATAG
Source organism: Allium sativum (assembly GCA_030737875.1). NCBI lineage: Eukaryota > Viridiplantae > Streptophyta > Magnoliopsida > Asparagales > Amaryllidaceae > Allium > Allium sativum. The sequence goes on along the minus strand of CM060926.1, from coordinate 954,791,550 downwards.
TATATATATAGCTTTTAAAAACCAAAGTAATCACAAATACGCTCTCTCGTATACGTATAATATCTCTCCCTAGGTTAACTACGCAACCTAGAGCTCTGATACCAAGTGTGACGGCCCGCCCCGCACCAGCCTGCATTTCCTCCGAAAGTGCGCTGTACACATGTCCCGACTAGCACGGAACGGTCGCCAAAGAAAGGAAAGAAGGGAATGAACAAATCAAGGAACCTGTAGAATGTCTCACAGCGCATGGAATAAAATATAATAATAACATACTTGACATAAAACAGGTGAGACAGTGTATAAGCTGATAACTAATAATCAATGTCAACATCAGAGCAGCGGAAATCCAAATACAGCTTATTACAACTTTCCAAATTTACTGTCTCTTATCAAAAGAAAACTAAAGTAGAAGATACACCACCAATGCCCAAGCAGTGATCTTCAACAATACAGGGAGAATACTATATATATTACGTGGAAGCCTCCTGCTCGTCTCCGGATCATCTACCCGTGCATCACCAGCTAACCTGTCTCTAGTCTGCTCGTGTGAGCACCCAGAGTAATAAGAAGAGACATAAAACTCTGGGTCAGACATAAAGCCTGGTATGAGCGATAAGCATCTAAACAGAGTAATAACAGGTATACTAAACCATACCTGAACCTGGACCTGCAACCAAAGAGTTAGTACCACATACCGTACAATGCTCCAAGGTGCCATAATAGATAGTGTAAGAATACGGGGGTGGGGTGTGCATGTCAAAATGATAGCAAACAAATCATCCATAGCAACCATCCTCACATCTCTCACTCAGTGCGTAAAGCGTATGACATCTACCACTTTGGAATACTAGACAAACTGAAGTAACGACGAATCCCGACTTGTAGAAACCCTGCTGTGACCAAGCCAAACACTTGGAGTCATGACCAAACATTTCAATGACCCACTCCATTGGTCGTAGCCCTTGGTTCTACCAATGCCATAATGGCCCTGAATCCGCCTTCGTACCTCCTACCATAGTGGTCCAAAGTTATAGACGTCGATAACCCCTTGGCACGCGTCCCGCAACAAAACCCAACCATGAAGCGAACTCGTTGATTCCCATCTGAATCTTGAGCTCTAACTTCTCATTTGGGCTTCCTTTGCATCTCGGGTTATAGTCTTCACTTCCGGATCGGTCTTCATTCAGTTCATAGCAATCAACCTCGGGTCGGTTCGGATCATCCTTCACGCTCGGGTCGGATCGTGGTCTTCATCGTCTAGGTTCGTGACTGCTACTCCGGGTCGGATCGGAGTCCTTCATGGTACACTGGATCGGTTCGTGGCTTCCAGTCCCATCTGGATCGGATCGGGTTCTCCACCATGCCACGGCTCGGGTCACGCCCCCTGGCCATAGCTCCAAGTCCTTCGCCCTCCTTCGAGTCTCTGGCTCGTTGTCCTCAAGGTGATCAGATCGGATCGTGTCGTTATTCCCCCAGGCGGATCGGGTCGGAGTCTTCAATCACCAAGCCTTGAATCGCGACTCCTCGGATCGGGTCGGAACCTTCTTCATGCCAGGTCAGTTCGCACGCGAGAGCTCGGTCGTGGTGCCATCACTTCAGGCAGATCGGTTCGTGGTGGAGGGAAATGGGCGGTTCGGGTCGGGTAGGGGCGATCCGATCCGATTTCCTGCACTAATTCCTGTGACTTCCAGCGACAGTTTTCTCGCCATTCGACGGCGTTTTTGACCAATCTAACTATTCTAATCAATCGTAAAACATACCAAAGATTCATAGCAACATATAACAGCAACCACAAGCAACAAACAACAATTTAAACGAATCAAAATGGATCAAAAGTGGCTAAACCCTCACATTTTCTTATAGTCCCTCTTAATCATGTTTAAGCATACGATTAGCAAAACACATCGAAATTAACCCAAATTTCTAACAGAGCCTTAAAACATTATTTTAAAATTTTTAAGAATTTTTCCAGAATTTATTTACGTATAAATTCGCTAATCTTCACTAATTACCCTTAATCACCGTAATTAGTGCAAAAACTATGCAAATCACTCACCTTGGCCACAAAATAAAACACCAAATCTGAAGTATCCTCTGTTTGGGTCGAATTCTTATGTATAGCAGCAGCTCCAACCTTGCTTTGTTGCTATTTGGCCTTGTTTTGATGTAGTTTAGGCTTAATCTTCACTAAAATGTGTTTTGGAGTGGTTTTAGAGGATGGAAGCCATTACTAAGGTCTCAAGGAGGTTTGTGGCGGCTCAAAACTGAAATGAAAGTGATAACCTAACCCTAATCAGTCCTCCTATACCTCTAAACCCGAAATCCCCCTTGGGCCTAGCTGCTAATCACCCGGTTAAGCCCAATTAAGCTGTTTTTCACCATCTGAAACTTGTTCCAGCCATATCTCCCAAACGGTAAGTCCGTTTGGCTAATGTGACCACTCTACGGAAAGAGAAACCATCATCCGGAGCTAATGGAAGTGGTTTCAGGTCAAAATTCCTTTCCAGTCAAAAGTTATGGCCAAAACAGTGCCAACTAGGGGTAAAATGGTCATTTAAAAATCGGGAAAAATCATGAACATGAGAAATGACCCCAATAGTCGTCTCCCAAAGTTACATGACCATACGACTTTGCATGTGAAAGAAACAAATATTCTACGATCCTATGATGCGTAGAGTACGGGTCGTTACATTTATCAAAGTCCAAATTTCAACATATTCAAAAGTCTAATTTTACCATTTAGGGTTTCGTTTAAGTCGCTTCAAAAATCCAAGCACTTAGGTTCAAATTTAATTTGTATAATTCAAACCAAAACTTATATTCAATTCAACAAATCATATCATATTTTATAACCTAAGTTGTACAATTCAAAACCATTACTTATAAATTCAAAATGTTCGATTTAGAACCATTTTTATAAATTTGATTTAACAAATCTATTAATTCAAACCAAATGATTGATAAAATCTATTCCACATATAAAATTTATATATTCCAATTCACATTCAGCCTCTTTAAAATCGAATTAATTTCATATCAATTATAAATTTAAATTCATTTCCTTACATTTGGAAATTCAAATTAAAATCAATTTCACAATTCAAATTCAACTCTTATAAGTTTATATCAATTCGAATTCAAATCTTAATATGAGTTCATTTATTAATCAAATATCATTATTTAAATTTTAAATCTTAAAACCTCGAATTTAAAACGTGAAATCTCAACTTATCCATCTTGAGTTTATTATTAAAGTTTAATATATATATATATATATATATAAATTTAAACTTTGAAAAAATAAATATAAGTTTATAAAATATAAATTTAATTATAAAATAGCTTTATAAACATATATAGGTTTAAAATAATTTAGAAATAGGTTTAAAATAATTTAGAAATAGGTTTAAAAGAATTATATATTATAATATATAAATTTTAAAGTTTAAAAATACTTATATGAATATCTTTATTAAATTATATGGTTTAAAATAAATAAAATTACAAGTAAAATCTTAAACAAGTATTTAAATCCATATTTACTCATAAATACATTTTAAAACACATAATTAAAAATTTACAAATTCATAGGTTTCTAAAATATTTATGTATATATTAAAAAAACACAAATCTTAAGTCATCAATTGTGATGAATTTAACATCCATGAAACAATGTAAGTCAAATGTGAGAAAAACTCAATTTTCGTGGCACAGAAATGGAGACGGCAAATAGATGGAGACAGAATGAAACGACAATATCTCGGCATGACTCAAAATGGATTCAACTTGATAATCAACTCAATATTTTTATTTTATTTTTTATAACAGAAGTGGAACTTCTCAGCGGGTCAATACGGCTATTGGGTTTTTGGAATGGTTTTCGAACTCAACACCAAACTCAACACAAAAATAAACACAACAACTTTTTACCAAAGTAATATACATATATGTATATGTATACACATAGTAACTACAAAATATATATTTATATTTTAAATCGACACAACGCTAAACACACACACATACATCAAACTGATATACACACCTATATGTATATATATAATTTCTGAAACACACATCACAATATTATATACAATATATGTGTATATATATATATATTCATATAGTTTTTCCAAAACTAATAACTTTAAAACAACTCACACCAACATACAAATATATATAAATAACAAACCAAAAGAAACACACACCAGACATATACATTACAACACACACAAACACAACACCACACAACCGAATCAATACAAGCACACAAATTCATGCATTCCCCTCATGTATACACTAACTTCGCACACACAAAATGTTCACATACACTCACGCAACCCATTCTCAACACACACAGGTAACCTAACGCACGTCATAACCTCACACACGCAAGAACCAAAACTCACACCACACACTCCACTCACGCATGAGTTCACCAGCACGCACATACGGGAAAAATAAGGCTTAGAGGTGGCTTTCAGGCAAGCTGGGGAAGGCGGATGGCCAAAATTCGGGTCTGAAAGTTGGCGCAGGCGGGTTCAATGAAGGCAGTCGGAGTGGTCGGCAACTGATCAGTTTTGATCAACAAGGTGTTAGCTTCAAGTTTACACTGTCAGAGATAATGTGTTTGGACGTGAGCAGGTTCGGTCGGAGGTAGCAGGTGGGCCCGGTGGTGGTGCCTGTAGGTGGAGCAACGGGTTCGAGTGAGGCGATGGGCACTGGGTTCGGTGAAGGCATGGCTCAGGTGGGTAGGCTCAGCGGTGGGTCTTGTCTTGGCGGCGGATCGGTTTCGGTGGAGTTGCGGTGTAGATGGAAGAGTAGTGTGCGAAGAGGAAAGAGGAGGCAGCCTTTTGCCTCTATTCTTTTTTTCAGTGATGGGAAGAAAGTAAATGGCGATGGGAATAAAAAAAGAAAGGAGCAGATCTGTTTAATGATCCGAAATCCCCCGATCTCCAAAGAGACGGAAAACAACGGGTTGTTTTGAGAATGAGACAAATCGGAACGCAAACGACAGAACATTTCATTGCTATTACAACAATTACATCAGAGTACAAAATATCAGAGTATAAATAAATAATATACACTTGATAAGTATCAGAGGTTTAAATTACAAAGCAGCGGAACATAATACATAACACAACCGAAAGAAATACACGGATACAGAGCGTTCCGAATATAGCTCCAGCTGTAAATCCAGGATCCTGTATAAAGAAATATCTGCAAAAACCAAAACTACTAACTGTCCGTGTGGAAAATAGGGGCAGCCAGAGTTCAAGTTAAAACAATAAACTGCAGGTCAGTCATGTGACTGGTGTGAGAACTAAAACAATTATTAACTTGATTTTTAAAGTTAGGTAAATCAGGGGACCACGCCGTATAACACGGAATGAGTTTACCCCCATGAATACCAGTGCATAAAAATAAACAGCGCAATGCTTTTTGAAAAATGAAGCTATTATAAGACTCAGGTCCCATCACACAATGCAACGCAAGCCGGAGGATAGAGTTTTCCCTTATAATAGCCAAACATGCTTGATACGTTTTAAAACAAATTATTTTGATACTATTATAAGTGCATAGTGTATAAAACAACTTCAAATATAAATGTATTAATCATAGATGGCATGGGTACCATATATCATGTCTCCATACTAGTTCTACAAGTAAAACTGCACGGTGTCGTATTGGTAGTTTGATTTCCATCATGAACCAAGGCAAGGGATCGTCCTTACCGAATTCGAGATAATCTAGCCTACCATGTCTTAGGATACAGTCGCAACTGCACCTGGATCTTCAGGGTCGGTCCTCTCTTACGTTTGAGGATTAGTAATTCCTGAATAATACGTTTCCCCGCCCTATGGGGCGTAATGGTCAGTATGTCGACCATATCATCCATCGACCCCGTAGTTACTAATATATTTGAGGCGTCTCGCTTTCCATCATCCATATAAGTAAAATGTTTGGGCTCCATACCATGACACCACTCCTAACTAGAAAGAAACGCATGTTCTCCCTGCAGTCCTCTCCAGTTTCTAGTTCACACCAGGGTGTGAGGCTCGCGAATTAACGCTATACACAAAGCTATGCTACTTAAAGCCATGCTTTGATCATCAACCACAAGACTCTGCTTTTCAACAAAAGTCTTGATCACATTCCACACTGTTAATCCATAGTGTACCACTGATTTCCACCAATATATAACCTCTAAGCTCATAAGTCTCAGAGAAGGGTGTTAAGCAAGAGAATAAATTCTCTGCCGCAAAACAGATATATATTTAATATAGATCAATGAATACAGGGCGGAATATAGTGTCAGGCATATAATCCATTTGCAAGTCCGTTCTGGGTCTGAACGAAACTGAAGGCACCTTATTCCTCGTCCCATATGCCCAATACAGGAGAGAGGCCCTCGCATATCACGTCGATCTCCAAGTACGTCTGGACGATCACCACTTATTACCTTGTCTTGGGATGCCTCCTAATCAAGACATCGGTAATCATCCAAACGATGTGAAGATCTCCGGTCATCAACCACCGTCTTCATCGTCGACATATCGTCGTATCAATTATTCAGAATGGGATAAACCCGGTCTTTCCGAATAACTCGCGTATCTTATAAACAAGTGCTTTAAAAACACAACATACGCCTCATTCCAATCCAGATTATTCTTTTATTCAAATATTTTTTTCACAATTTAAACCCAATTTAAGGTTTTCCAAACTAGTCTGAATTAGCGAACCTTACCGAAGTAATCTTTTATTATATTTCCCAATCCCAACCTATTCATCCCATGGAGCATAACTGGTAGCACTCCATATCCAACACCCACGGTGTTATCGGTAAAATTAATTACCAATTCTCATTCAAATCTATTTAAAGATTTAACTATCGCTTGGAGCAAAACTGGTGATACTCCATTCTTGATCATTTCACAAATTTGATAATTTAAATTATCACATTCCCATTTCAATCTAATTAAAGATTCATTAAAACTCCACTTAGTTTTAATCTTCCAACAATCATTATCTAATTATTATTTAACTTCGGAAACACAATCATGTAATCCTGTCTTTAACTGGGTTAAATAACCAATGTCATTAAAACACAGTTCCGATAAACCCAAAATCATATTCCGTTAACTATGGAATCTTCACGAAAAACAGATCAATATATAATCGATATCAATTTCCGTACCCGACTAGTAATATAAATGGAATAACGACAAAGCCTTTTAAATTCCATATATACTAACAGTCTTCCTCCACAGAAGCTCACTTCGATTATTACCAAATCAAATTCCATTCAATTCCAATTTATTTTATTAAATTGGGAAAAAACTTTACTTTGGAAAATTTCCATTAAATCTTAATAAAAAGATTTATAACTTCCAAATCACATTTCACTGTTAATCGGGTTAAAGAACGAATGTCGTTTAAACACAATTCACAATAAACCCAAATTCACTTTCCATTTTGTTCCAATTACTAAATATAATTGGAAACTCTAATAATCTTAATTAAAAGATTTATTCTTTTCACACGGGGTTTAAGAACAGAGTTATTTAAGACACCATTCACGATAAACCCAAAATCCAATTTGATACTAAATACAAGGCTCTAAATATAAATTATATCGACTTATATTCAATATCAAATTCTGAAGCCAACACATATCGTATGGGGAATAACGATATATATTTATCTTCAAAATTCCTCAACAATATCCCTATAGTCACGGAATCCAATATCGAAATATCCCGAAGATGATTTTTATTCAAATCCATCCCAATTCATACATTGGAAAATTCTAGTTAGATTAAAACCATTCTCGAATCCAATTTATTTATTTAAAAACATTGGATTATCCTTCTAGTTATTAACTAGTTCATTTTGATAAAAATATATTTTTATCTTTACAAAACTGGAATTTTTCATCCATAATCTTTCCAAATCATTATTATGATTTTACACAAATTATTAATAATTTTATCAAGGCTCGTACAGTAGGTTTCCAATAACGGTCACCGAACTGCATCCATAACGACCTTTTCCAAATTTGTTTTGGACGTAATCCCAAATCCAACCGTTCAAATTTAAATCACTTATATTCATTGGAAATCTCTTTTCGATATGAACTCAACGGTACCAGTTTTAGGAGAATCCGACGGTCAGATCTCCCGTAATGTCAATTCGAGGTCAATGGCCGAAATTCGCGAACGGTCGCGGCGCGGCGCGTTCTATTCAAGCCATTAATATATATATATATATATAATATATACAATATATATTTCGTTCAAAACATATTTTATAAATTCGTTTTAAAAATAATTCCCACTTTCCTTTCAATTTTAAATCAAAATTCAATGATGTTTGCAGCAACAATCGATCAATACAAATGGCAGATCTACAAGAGAAATATTTTGAAATAAAAACAAAGATCTAATTTTCATTAGTAAACCAATTATATAATAAACTGAGTTTAATACTTAAATTTAAATATGAATTCAAATTCAAATAACTAAACTCAATTATATTTACCCAATAAATAAGATTTGGAATGCCAATTTATTTCCTTCGTAACCTACCGTATGTGAAGAGACCCTAGTTAGAAATAAATCATGCATCATTCTTAATTTCCTTCCTCATTCTTTTTCTTTTTCTTTTTCTATGCAATTTTCTTCTATAAATTTTAGATCTTATTCCTCCTCTCCACAAAAAAAACTAAACCAAAATTCCTTTCTACCTTCATTATCCTCCTCTTTCCAAAATATTCACGGTATCCTCTTCTTCTTAAATTTTTGTCCATCCTCCTTCTCAAAAGGAAAAAAAGGATTTTCAATTTCAAATTCGTTGCTTAGGACTGGTCGTTGTACGTATATATTTATTGTCTTCATTATATCTATACAAGGTGAGTTTATCTCACGATTAATTTATTTCAAGTATTTTGATATCGGTTTAAACTAAAATATAATAACAAATTCAAGTTGTTATTGGCTGCTGCATTTTTGTTTTGCCATGCTCTGACTGTGCCTAAACGTGGATGTTGATAACCTACTGAGCATTGTCATGTGATTTATACCTTGCATTACCTTGTTTAAATACTGAGACACACTTTGATTTATACAAGTATTGCCTTGCTTTATTTTAATAAGGATACATGCTCGGATATATATTTTGCATTGAAACTAAAACCATGCTATGTGCTACTGTACCTTGTTTATAAACTTGAACACATGTTTCCACATTTATTCAAACATCTGTTGTCTTATTATTTTCATGTCACATTTAGTATGCCTACTGGAAATAGACCGCATGCATTGACCGTGAATATGCACGCATTGACCGTGAATATGTGGGCTTAAATCATGTCTAATAATTTGTTATGCCTTGCTGAAAGTAATACATGTAACACTTTTATTGACAGAGAAAACGAGGCTTGAATGAGGCTTGAATAATGTATTTAGTAATCTTTAAATTCCATTAGGATTAACTATTATATTTTAGTGTTTTATTGAAGTTAATTTTCTTGAATAAAGTTAATCCTGACTTGAGTGTTTTGCCTGAAATGCTCAGGTCAGACTGAGTGTTGCAGCATAAAGATTCCAGCTATCAAAGTTAGTGAATCATAAAGATGGGCGCACTGATCCGACAATTTCTGCGAATTTTATTTTATGTAAAAGCTATGTATATTCCGTTGTGTAAAAATATTGTAAAACTCTGATATTTTGTGAAAAATGCTCCCGCTGTGAGATATTGTAGCTTATTTATTTTATGATTTCAGTGTTTGATTATGTTTAAACCCTGTAAGCTAAACAACAATATGTGGTTTAGAGCGGTTTAAGTCTGTTAAATTACCGATTTGAAGCGGTCGAAAAGGCAGATCATTACAAACAACAAGTTACAACTTGAAACAACTCGATTTGACCCGAGTATTAAATACGCGGATCAGTCTAGCTTAAACATACTGGTAATAATAAAATAAATAGAGTATTCTGCTATTAAGATAATAATTCCTTTCCATAAGGGAAGGAACTAGATAATCACGATTGAACTCAGGATACATAAGAGATGAATTCCTTTCTCTCAGAAAGGAAATATATGAACTCAAGACAACACACTATACAAAAGATAAATTCACGAGTATATGCTCGGTTTACTCATGAACACTAAGAACACCGACTCTTATATCTCTATCAATATTGATTACCTGATTTCCGCACTTAGGGTAATTAAAACTAAGAGTTCCATAAACACAAAACTTAGGAACTCAACTTAGAGTTCAAAATTCAGTAATGGATTCACCATGTATGTATGTGTG